>CM067895.1:8303093-9503093 GCA_034621355.1 Mycalesis mineus
GTTATTCACATTTTAAAATATTCATGTTGCTTGATATATTTGGCAAGTAAAAAAATAATGTTTTAGTTGAGGATAGAATCGTCACCGTAAGAAACTCTCTGCTACTGAGCATTGGTATATTCAATTGTAATTATAGGTTATAAATTTGAACGGTGCTGAAATTCCCAATTGTTTCAAATGAGTGGTGAATTTGAGTGACATTTCGAAATTCAGGTTTTAGTTTTTGATATTTGTAAGTATTTGATATGAGTTTCATCTTGATAACTGCACTCGTTCATGAGAAAAAAGGAAATAAGTAAATAACGTTATAATAAAAAAAAAACTACTTACTACATCCGGTTCAAACTAACTTTTACTGCTAACCAAAAATTTACTGTTTTTTTTCGATTTTTTCTGTAAAAATCTTAATACGATTTACAAAATACATCTACTTATTAAGTTTCAACAGTACTTATAGTTCTTAGTTTCTGAAAAAATTTTCAACAAAAAATAGAACCGACTCAAAACGCACTAAAAAGTAAAAAATAATTGTATCTTTACTTTTTAGTGCGTTTTGAGTCGGTTCTATTTTTTGTTGAAAATTTTTATTTCTTACTTTTTAGTGATTTATCGCCATGTAACGTTCTCGTACTAAATTGTCTTAGTACAAAAAGCTACCGATACTTACACTAAAACAGAAATCACTGCAAGTGTGCCTATAAAATTTGAAGAGTTCCTTCAATTTTTCCAGGATATCATCATCTGATCCTAACATAATGACAATGGGACCACCTTGGAAGTGTGCCCTTTCTAATAAAAAAAGAATTATCAAATCGGACAACTCTGTAAAAAGGTATGCGTGGTCATACATAAAAAAAAATAAAAAAATACGTGTCGAATTGAGAACCTCCTCCGTTTTTTGCGTCGGTTAAAAAAGTGGCTGACATGCGGACGGATAGACAGACTAAGTTCCGAATCTATAAAGGTTCCTTTTTTGCTATTTGGCAACGAAACCCTAATAACGGAGATATGGCCATCGCGGCCTCTCTTACTATATTGAATATTCATAATTTACATAACGTAGTTCACGATCTAAAGTAAATGTTCATAACTATCTTAACGCAGAAGGCTACATAAAAAATAACGAAGATCTGTCCATCGCACACTCTCGTTGTATATATACCTAATGAATGCTCATGATTTATGAGTATCTACATAAAATGAATGAGTTTGCACATTTTCATTCCCATCAATTTTCCTTCAAATGAAAATGAAGCTTTTACTCTATTAAAAGATTGATTTTGTAAATCTAGCCTTTCAACAGGTTTTGCGGTGAATATCACAGACGCCGCAGACCAAAGATTTCGTTTTCACATTTCATTGAGTTGTGAATGGTCGTGAAAAAAAGTGAAAACATAGATAGCGTTTTACCATCTGAAGTAGGGATGTGACGCTGGTCTTAATTCAACTAACTACCGAATTCGGAATCGGATTTGGAATTGAAATCGGGACCGAATTCAGTGTGGGAGTAAAATGTAACATGTGTGTATGTGTGTGATTGTTCCTTTTAAACCGCAACTATTATTTCATTTATTATCATCATCATCGTCATCATCGTCATCATCATCATCATCATCATCATCGTCATCATCATCATCGTCATCATCGTCATCGTCATCGTCATCATCATCATCATCATCATCATCATCATCATCAGCCTATTTACAGCCCACTACAGGGTCAGTCCCTCCTTATGGAGCGTAGACCACCACACGGCTCCAATGTGGGTGGGTGAGCTTAGGATGATAATAATATTTCATTTCTCACTATTAGATGTTGATGATAGTGATCGTTAATACCCTGGATGAAAACATAGGTACATAGGATTTCTATCCCCATGTTCCAAGTTTAGTTAGTTAGTTAGTTCCAATATTTTAGTACTAAGTATATGTCGGATGGCGGCGACATCTTTTCGACGCAGGTAAAAGACTGAAATCATATTCAAATTGTGAGTGACGGATATCTTAGCATTCAAAGGGTTCATCGTGCGGGTGCTGGGTCCATCGTGTGGCTGAGAGAAATACTCGAACAGTGCCCGAGACTTGTGACACGGGTGTAGACTGTAGATTTAAAAGAGATATCTTAGTGACGGCCGTCAACACTCACCTCCTCTCTTCAACTTTTTCTCCCTGCCCGGCCAAATTTAGCGATGTTTGTTTATTACATTCGATCAATAATCCGACAAATTAACTAAAGAATAATCACAATGATAACCAATTAAATAAAATATTAACAAATTGAGCTATCAATAATAATGATTAATTAATCTTGCGTGATCTGAGTCACGACTGAGAGATGTGGTCGCAGTGAACGCCACGAAAAGAATCAGTTTCGACTCTCCAGACCGCTGCTTTATATCGGCATCGATCGGTCCTCCCAGCCACTACCGAACTCCGCCGAATGGCTGTCACGATACTACTCCGCCGACATATTGCGACTCGGACGAACACACGTGTGCTTGCAAGTTTCACTAACATCTTATTGTCATCACGCTTGATAAATATAGTCACGATGTAAAGTTTACAGACACGAAAGCTATCAGCATTTAGATGTTATTGTAACAAACAGTTTCCATCTTCATTACAAGCTCCGATTCAAAATTGTCTGTACCCAAACAACAATCAGAGATTTTGACGGCCGGCCGGCCGGTTCGATTCCCGACTGGGCCGATTAAGATTTTCTGAATAGGTTCAGTTCTGAATAGGTCCAGTTCTGGCTAGTAGGAGGCTTCAGCCGTAGCTAGTTACCACACAACATACAAAGACGTACCGCCAAGCGATTTAGCATCCCGGTACGATGTCGTTTAGAAACCGAATGGGTGTGGATTTCATCCCACTCCTAACAAGTTAGCTCGCTTCCATCTTAGATTGCATCAATACACCATCAGGTGTAATTACAGTCAATGGCTAACTTGTAATGAATAAAAAAAAGTTTAATCGATCGCAAATTCCGATGTTACGGAATCGGAATTGAAGATATGTAACATCACTAATCTGAAGTCTAACTGGATTCGTTCCGGTCCGTTTGATCCGAAATAAAATATGGGACTGGTACTTTTCATGGTATTCCTTTTCCGCATGTGTTTGGACGTAAAAGTATTTGCTTGCTTTCTGTGTTGCTTTTCTAGGCAAATATTTTGTTTAAGTTTGGGTGTACGATTTTACAGAATTTAATAAAATTCCTTATTAATCGCATACAATTATATTTATAGTTAGAATAAATCAAATACAATTTAAAATAAAAGTAGATATTTACAAAAAGAATAAGTGATCTAATTTTTCACCCAAAGGCAAGGCTCAAACAATATTTCGTCGAAATAAGCACCAGCACATTGGTCTTTATACACATGGTCAGTTGTTCGGGTAATGAGTTAAAATATTTTTGGTGTCCGATGACCATTGACTCATAATCTCAGCTCTTAGGGCTAACGCTAAAACTCGCGCGGGTGCACGCTCGCAGGTGTATAATAAAAAATAGTATGGACAGCGCAGGCGCGTGCGACGGAGCGCGGGCGCGGTTGGCGGATTGAACCCGCGCGGCGGGCGGCGGGTACACGGCGCGGGCGCCCGCGACGGGCACACGCGAGCGGGTTTGTTTCTACAAATCAGACAGGCGCCGCTAGATGCTACGGTCACACGCGTCGGAAGCTAGGTACGATCATGAACATCGATACAAAGCGCGTAATAATTGAGGTGCAATTTCGGCCAGTATTATGGGGTGTGGCGAATGAATTATCAAATTCTCCGCTGAGTAACCTACTTGTCAAGAACGGGTTATGCAGTCGACGTTTTTTCCGTTGACGTCTTTTTGCCAAATAATAAATTAGTAAATAATCTATGGTAATCTACTCGACACAACTGTACACGCTCGACATCAAAGTTATACTAGCAGCGCTAACTGAGACGGGCGCACGCGACGGGTGCCCGCTCGCGGTATTGTGGCCCGCAGCGGTCGCCCGCCGCGTGCGCCCGCGCCCGCACCCGCGCGAGTTTTAGCGTTAGCCCTTAGCAAGCAAGTATGTTTCAGCCAGACCATTGTTCCCAAACTGTGTGATGGCAGAGTACGCAGCCAATGACCCGACTCCTTTTCAGACAGTGTAAAAATACGCACATTGTCAGAAGGAGTGGTACATTGTTGCAAAGCACTTGCATGCAAAGACAATACAAAAGATACGTATTAATCGCATATTTACACAAGAATAACAATCGTCTGCTTGTATTGATCCTGTGTGGCTTCGATTCAAGAGATCCTTGGTACGAGTCCAGGTTGATCGGACAATGAAGCACTGAATTTTCTTTCTTCTAAGAAATTTTTAGCAATAAATCTTCGCACGGAGTAGGGATGTTGTTGATATTACACCTCCGTGCCTCGGAGCTTTAGAGCAGCGTGGTGGTTCTTCGTTCCACAACCCCTCTCCTATAAAGAAAGAAAATAAATTTATTTGATACACACACAGGCAAAAAAACACAAATACAAGAAAAAAGAAGAAAGTGTGTTGTATCAAAATGGACGCCACTCAGCATATTATGCTACGTCAGTGGTAAATCTTCCGTGGGGCCAAGTGAAATAATAAAGTGAAATAAATTCTATAACATAATATTAAATAACAAAAATATGGATATAGAAGTATAGATAAAAGACATAAAAATAGAGACAGACATACGTTATAATAGACATACCTATCGAGACAGACGTACGGTATAATAGGCTAATGTTAACAGCGCAGATTTCGAACGATATGTCATTTCAAAGAGTAAACTAGTTTTACAGCTTCAGACAGGGTTACCTTAATTAAATAAGTATCTACCTACGCAAGTTAGGTACAGACTACGGTACGGCAGTCGGTGCCGTACACCGCAGCCGTATACATTCGATACGACTGCTACGAGCCAGCCAGCGGAAAAACAGGTAATCCTTTAATTAAAGGATTGCGGTCACCGCAAAGACAGGGCGAGATAGGGGGACAAATTATTTTGAATTTGGCTGTATAGGCTTATTTAAAAAAATACATCCTTTTTACGAGTATAATCCAAAGCCTTTCGTTGCGTATATGCCTGTTCATTATAAACTCAAAAACTATTGAATGAATATATCGTAGTTGCGGATGTCAGCGACTTAGTTCGCGTGGATTTAAAATAAAAAATATTAAGAAAATAAAAATAGCTTAAGTTACTCCTTATAACTTGTTATATTATATTAGCCCTCGAAGATGAATCATTTGCCCCGTTTTTTCCACATTTTCCAATGGTTTTTATCTCGTATTGATTGCAGCGTAAAATAGCCTAAAACTTCTGGCAACAGGTAAGAAATTCCTTAACCATGCAAAATATCAAAATTTCGTGAAAATTGGCTGGATTAAAACGTTATTGTAAGTAGTGTCGAAAAAATTGAAGTAGTCAAATAAAATGTTTTGTAATGAATTTTTATTTTTGTTTTGACGATTATTGTGTCTTATTGAATAGAAAGGAGGTGCTAGTTTGCTAAAGGACTCAAAACATAAGCACATAGCGAAAGAAGATAAGACAGACGAGTCTATAATGTGAAGACCAGCGCGTTGTCCTGAAGGGGACTGCAAAATGCTGAGTAAGGACTTGTATTAATATAATATTTAATATAATATAATTTCATTCTTACTTTCTTTCTTTCTTACTTTCTTTCTTTCTTTATGTTCGATTGCAATTGAACATTGTACGAGTACGAGTAAAGTCAACACATAAGAGGATGTTCCGTTTCGTCTGGGGATTTTTGTCAAAATAAACTTTGATAGCCGTGGCGCAGCGGCGTGCAGTGGATTTATAACATGGTGGTCCTGGGTTGGTTCCATGTTACTTACCACCCTACCGGCAAAGACGGACTGCCAAGCAATTTAGCGTTCCTGTACGATGTTGTGTAGAAACCGAAAGAAGTGTGAATTTCACCCCACTGCCAAGTTAGCCCGCTTCTATCTTGCATTGCATCATCAATTCATCATTCACCATCAGGTGTTATTGTAGTCAAGGGCGCTAACTTGCAATGAATAAATAACAAATTATGAGAAACGTCTCACAGACTGGCCATCAACATGGTGACCCTACTCGCACTAATTTCTATTGGGTTCGTTCGTTTCGAGTAATTACATTCCACTTTGACGGCAAAATCCGGCCGTTTTGAGTTCGGTCAAAGTTATCTCTTAACGAATAAAGATAGAGCGGAGTTCATTAAGATAAATTATCTTAATTAGCGACTAATTTATTCATGTATTTATTTTTAGACGGCTTCTGGCGTAGTGGTATGCACTGTGGAATTATAAGACGGAGATCCTGGGTTCGTGCTGGCTGGTGGAGCTTCGGTCGTGGCTAGTTACCACCGACAAAGAAGCACCGCAAAGCAATTTAGCTATACGGTAATTTGTCAAGTAAAAACCAAAAAAAAATGTGGATTTCATCCTAACAAGTTGCATCGCTTCCATTCTCAGGAATCAAATCAAATGAAAACAAATCCACTTTATTGCGAACTAACTCCTATAACACCTACTTGTACTCAACAAGTAGATGTTATAGAATAAAAAATAAACATCAGCCAAATTCCGCCTTGTGAGCATGCAACAAACAAGTATATGCTATAATTCTAATTATGATTAAATATTGATTCATTACAAATATATAGATATCGCTGTAGTTGTAGTCCTTTATATAGATTGGTGAAATAACTATTCAGTAATTGTTCCTTCAAATTAGACTCCAATATCATCAATAATAAAAAATAAAAAAGAGAATAATAATAATAATACATGTTAAAGATTATCCCAAGTCAATGCCATTATTAATAATTAATTCATAATTCGTATCGCGGGATTTAATATTTCCAGTTGTGTTGTTAATTATGTTCCACGTGGTTAGAATCTTATTATCAGATCTAATTATCATCTCCTTCGTGTGTATGGATTTTGCAATAATACATACGCGTTTGAAAGTTTTTGAATAATTTTTAACAAATTCGGAAAAAGTTCGAGTTTTATTATATTGTCTTTTATCATACAACGCGTACAATTTATCCCTACTTTTATAAATACCTACAGTAGCCCAATCACTAAACTTTAAATTTTCGCTTACATTGACATTTTTAAAATTGAATATTTTAGAAAACTCGCTATCTATTCTTTTAAAAAGTGCACCAAAAAGCACATCTGGATGACGATTACCAAAAGAAAGACTTGGAATTTTGCTACAAATTAAGTACACTTTTAAATCTCTCTAGTTTACCCTCAGTTATTGGCCTGATCTTTAGCCATTGGTTACTTTTGGATTTGTTTTCTGGTATAGTGATAAGTTGACCACAATGATCAGAGCTTAATTTATTTATTATCATCTTGTCAACTATATCACAATTGAAAAACATATTGTCTAAACAGGAAGCTGAGCTACTTCAGCTTCCTGTTTAGACAATATGTGTTATTCTAGTGGGTTCATTAAAAGCATGTCCTAAATCAAAACATTTAAATAAGTTAAGAAACCTAAGAGACATAGAGTTTAATTTTAAAATATCAACCTTAAAATCTCTACATATCAGTATTTTTTTAGCAGATGTACTCAGTCACCTCATCACCTCCTCCATTATCTCCTCAAAGTAATCATAGTCCCCAGTAGGTGGACGGTACACACACTACAACAATTTGTTCCAATTCCACACAAGATAGTTCAACAATGCGTTCAGCTAATTTCATACCAAATTTTATTAAAGTCGCTCTAGCCGTTTAGTTGTGAAGAAGTATCAAACAAACACACATATTCTCACACTCACAAACTTTTGCCTGTATAACAGGAGTATGATTTTGGAATTCTGGTTGATTCAGAATTATTTACGGCTCCCTGATTCAAAATTTTAGGCGAACACGTAAGATATCAGCTTTTTGTTAATAGTCAGCCTTTTTTTAGTATAAAGAGTGTCGTATGTTTCTCATCAGCTAGTGACGTCATCAACTAATGCATAGCGCAACCTCATCACAGGTACGCCTGAGAATGAGAAATGATTACCGCAAAGATGACATGCGCCTCTTCATTATGTGAGGGCTTGACTGCACGAGGCGTTGTACATGCTGTTACTGTTACTGTTACTGTTCGACGTTAGGAATCATCATCATCATTATCATTATCAGCCTATAAAAGGCTCACTACAGGGCTTCCTCTTATACGAAAGGGGTTAAAAATAATTTCCTTAGATATATACTGTCACGTTGGATTTTTAAATTTTAGTCAAACAAGAAATCCAAAAAAGACTGAAAATTTAATTTAAATCATTATGTACTATTAAGCATTTTTTAATATCAAGAGTGTTGTAAGTTTCTATCAGGTAGTAACGTCATCATCTAACGAGATAGAAATCGTTGTTTTTAAACGACTTCAAAAAAAGGAGTTTCTTAATTCAACCATATATATTTTTTGCACACTCATCTCGATGCTCCAATGCGAAGTGGCGGGCTTAGGATGAAAATGTTTAGTTTATTAACGATCAGTATCGTACTAGTGACCGGAACCGACGCCTTAACGTAATACTAACACCGTCAACTTCCCGACTCCAAGCTTGAAAAAGAAGAATGAAAAAACTCAGAATTATTCCGTGACCCGTACCCGGACGTCGTGATAAAAAGCCACATAAGCTAACCACTGAGCTTTTTTATAAGCTACATAGCATAGTTAGGCTATGTAGCTTTGGATCATAGGCAGATCGTACTTTGTACCACGCAAGAAACGTGTCCAACGTTCCTTGCATGTCCTGCGAAAAGATTCTGTCACCTACATGATCCATTAATTATAAAAATCTAAGGAGCGTGCTAACCGCTCCGTCAGCACCAGCCCTAAGCTAGACGTGTTGTTTACCAGTTCCGATTAAGATGCATGCGCCACTGTTACCATTATAGCTGTTGCTCGAATCATTTTCGCTTTTGTAATACCTTTGGAACAATACTGTTTTCTTCCCCTCTTTTCTGCTAACTAGGATAGAAATAGGTGTATGACACCTTCGCTTTTGCAGTATTTTTTCACACTATTCTTGTTTACTTATTGGGCAAGTTGGTGTACAGTGAGAAAATAAAATTTCATAAGCGGTACCTAGACCTATCCAAAAATATATGTGATATATCCCAGGTACTATATTGTCATAGATGTATTTATTACAAAAAAGTACCATGGACAGTTTGAGAAAGGTATAAATTTCTTACCCGGCTCTATAGGTACATAATATTATATATCTGGACCTATGACCATGTAAAAAACTATTACTTTACTTTAATTATTACTGTATGACGACCTCCGTGGCGCAGTGGTATGCGCGGTGAATTTATAAGACGGAGGTCCTGGGTTCGATTCCCGGCGGGGCAGATTGAGATTTTTCTTAAGTTGTCTTGGTCTGCCTGGTGGGAGGCTTTCGCCGTGGCTAGTTACCACCCTACTGACAAAGAAGTATCGCCAAGCGATTTAGCGTTCCGGTACGATGTCGTGTAGAAACCGACAAGGGTGTGGATTTTCGTCCCACTCCCAACAAGTTAGCCCGCTTCCATCTTAGACTGCATCATCACTTAACACCAGGTGTGATAGCAGTCAAGGGCCAACTTGTAGTCTAATAATAATAAATATTATTATAAATATTATGTATGGACATTTATATAAGAGACGAATAACCTAAGATTCACGGACGGATTTTCGGATTAAGAGAACGGATTGGTCGTGAGATAGAGAGAAAAGCATCGAACAGAGTCCGAGACTTAAGGCAAGGATGGGAAGACTTAAGGGTAGGTACCCTTAATGACCCGTCAACAACAGCCTTCTCCGCTTGAATTATCCTCCTTACCCAACCTAATCTTGAGCAGAATGGTGCTCACTGCAGTTCTAGTCAGGCCATGGTCCTTTGAGAAGATGTAAAGAGATTTTGCTGGTATACCTCTCGCAGCCACTTCTACTGCATATAAACTAACCAAATAGCCACTTTTTGTCAGTTCATTTGAAATGTATTTATGTAGCTGGTATATATTAATGTAAAATGTATATGTTGAAAGTTTTTGTGTATTTTTAAACGACTTCAAAAAAAAAGGAGTTTCTCAATTCGACCGTATATATATTTTTTTTTTATGTGTGTTCGCGCATAACTTCGTCGTTTATGAACCGATTTTGATAATTCTTTTTTTGTTGGAAAGTAGATAGTCCGGTGGTGGTACCATGACAAGCGACAACAAGTACATCTTCATAGATGTGGTTAAGTAAATTAAAGTAAGTAAATGACGTAGTTATTTTTTACTTTTTAGTGCGTTTTGAAGGCGTTTTTATTTTTTGTTAAAATTTTTTTATTAGTATGTAATGTAATATGTATGTCGTTATAATTTTTTAAATTTATTACACTGTCCGTTTTTCAAACCTTAAAATACTTCAATGCGTGTTCTCTGGAGGAGATCGCTTTCAGCGATAAGACCGCATTTGCGCATTTAACTTTTGTTTTCTGTTTTGTGTCTTTGTGTCTTAACTTACGTGTGCAATAATACTTTATCTATCTATCTTTTTTTTCCCCTGGGAAATGCGTTTACGCATCCCCTCCGGAAACAGAGCAACCACAACTGCGCCGTTTCCAGTAGGGTATGTGGGCCTCCCCGGCCGAGAAGCAGCGAAATACCCACTAAAACCCAGCGATGTTCCATCGCGTCGCCTGGTTACTGGGTCCCGGGAGCATCATGAATCTTTCGCAACCCAGCGAGCGGCATCCACCGAAGCAGACCCTCAACTTTTTTCTATCTATCTAAAAACTGCTCAACTACCCACTCTACTCTGATACTAAAAAACTATCTGGTTATAACTTACTAATTTATACAAACGATTTTTTATTCATCATTCGTATAAGATGTAAATGCTTTATATTCCAAAAAATACCAAAATTAATGCTCTTGTATAAAAAATTTCAATAAACACTACAACAATACGAAACATACTTGATAGATACACAAAATTTATGTGCCGTATAACTCTTCCCCAATTTATACAAAAAACAGACTATCTAAAGCCTATGCATACCATAAAACAAAAGAGCATTAACAATGGGAAAAATATGGAAACTTTTTTTGGCTTAATAACAATGGAGTCCAGGTGAACGTGAAATAGACGTATTTTGGACATAGGGGTGACGTTACGAACATTTTATCTGATTGTGGTCTGTGGAAGGAATTGTATACCTATTTATCATAATCATTATCAGAGGGGCAAGTGTGAGTTTTTCACCGAGCGACTGCGTAAAAACGTAGTCACTCGTAACGTCAAATTATATAGCAAAAAAAGCGTTTACTCTCGCTATAACTAGATGGCGCTACTAAAATTCCATATAAATTTGCGTTACGTTTTTACGCGGTCGCTCGGTAAGAAACTCACACTCGGCACTCAGCTTATTACATTAACCTAGCTTAGGCTGGTCCCAGTAACATCATATTGATCTACAGCTAACCCATGTAGATTCAGACTCAAATGTATAATAGTTATCAAATAATAATATAATGTAAATTAACTTATACTTACTGATGTAGATCTGGCAGCTTAGAATTATGTAATCTACTTAATGTAATGTAAATGAACTGAATGAAAATAAACAATTTTTATTTTTTATTATTTTTATTAACGCCCACTACAGGGCCAGGCCTCCCTCCTTAAAGGAGAGGGGATACCTATTTTTAAACTTAGATTTTTATTGCAAACCGACAAAGTAAATCGACACGAGACGTACTTGAATTTGATTTGCTTCTGAGTAATAAGGCTTAAGTGTGCTTAGTATCGTTAATAGCTTATTTAGTTAGCTCTCTATAGCGTGTGGCCTACCACGATGATTCGACGTGGGTTAACAATCTTAGGATGATAATAATGTTTGATTTTGTAACGATTACTATCAGTAATATTGATAATGTGACTTAGACATCATGGAGCATATCACTTTCAGATGTGTTTACATCGACCAGGACGAGGCTTAAATTACTCTCCGAGGCATGTTGTAGGAAAATTGGTAACACTACCAACTTTACAACTCTAGGCTAAGAATTTTCGTTGATAATTTTTCGATAGAGAACAAACATGGTCCGCCCATAAAGTCAGTTTTTGAAAATGTATGTAAGTCCTTAACTGCAATCACATTTAATGGTAAGTGATGATGCAATCTAAGATACGGCTGACTTGTAGGGTTTTGTGACTTGTGCAAACACTTTTTAGTTTTAAGAAAACAATGTTTTTAGAGATACTAGATTCTATAGTTGCTTTTGTGCTTACACTTAAATTTAAAGAAATACTTTAGAACATACCTAATATAACACGAAAAACAATTAAATAGGCATAGGCCTAGACCTTCGTATTAAAAAATTTATATTTTCAATGTTATTTTGGACAACCCTTAAAAATAAAATCGACATAACAGTGCTTGCTGCTAATAAATACTACAATCTAGTACAGAATAGCGATAAATTGATCATTGCTTTGGCACTGCACAATATATGATTCTGTAGAGCCAAATATATATACATTTCTTTTTGGTGGGTTTTGGGTGAGGCGAAACAGTATAACTAATAAATAAACAATGTTACAGTCCACTTTATCCTGCCGAGAGGCAGAAGTCCGGAGGGATTTTTTCCTCCTCGTCAGAGAAAAAAAAAATAGCTCACCTAATGTTAAGTGGCGATCAGTTTTAACATAAGATCTTACCTCCATAAAAGAGGAAGGGTATCAATTAAACCTACATAACAAATTATTGATAATATTCTGAAAATAATTTCCGGTATTATAACAACTAATGTACCAATTTAGAAAACACTAGACGACGCCCGTGGTTCCATCCGCGAAATTCTCGCTCCCGTGGAAACGTGGGATTTCGGCATAAAATGTGGTACCTATGTCTGTAAATCCCGGTTATCAGCTAACTCCATAGCAAAGGAGAATGCCAGACACTGTATAGGACTTTAACCTACTTATAAAAACATATTGTACAACAATGTATTATATATCATTTAATTGCATTTTTTTTACTATTTAATATAAATTGCATTTAAAAGGTCTAGAACTCGGAGTAATCGACCTGAGCCAAACATTGGTTATCGTCCATTTCTGTATTGTGGTTCCGTATAGTTGTCACACTGACATGACAGTCGCAAAGCTTCATTAAATATATTTTTAAACAGGCTTAACGACCCTGGATACTAGCTTTTAGAGCCTACTTTTGATGAAAATACAATAAAAACGATTTAAAAGGCTAGAACCCAGTGCAACAATAATGATTTAAAAATGCGTAAAGAGTGTAAATTAAAAGGAAATACTTTAATTACTTTTTTTAACAGAATTTTATTCCGATGTCCAACAGTAAAAATGGCTTATTGTATTGTAATAGGATTTTTTTAGTATATTTACAATTTGTGTTCTTTCTAGGTTAGGATCTGGCATTCTCCTTTAATAAAATCGTTCCAGCCGTTGAGTTGAGAAGTAACAAACATACACACTCACAAAATTTGACCTTTAAGTATACTTACCTAATAGTAGCATGATAAAACGATAAACCTCAACTTGAGAACAAAGCTAAAGCAAAGCGTACCCAACTACTTTCACAATACTGAGATTTTTTAACGAAAACTTAATTATGTTCTCTCGACGGATTCGAACCTGACACCTCATTTATCACAGCCATACACACAAACCAGTAGAACAAAAAGGCAGTTCAATACCGCTAATATGAAATACTAAAGATGAGTATATCTTAACAATGGTGTATTCCATTCTGTTCCCTTCAATACGTGAAACATCTCTCGGCCCGTCATTTGGAAACTGGCCACCTTCCGATGTCCGCCCGCCCAAATATGGTAGACTGCGATCGAGAGGTATTGATACTTCAAATATTCACACTTCTGAAATGTTTATACTTTTGAAAAAACTTTAAACTTCTTCGTCATTACATATGTATACATTTATAGGCCCAATTAAAGGACATCTGTATCTAAGTCAAAACCTAATAGAGTACATAATATGAACTAGGAAGGAGGAACTATAAAAGGTATAGAGTTGGTTTTTCCGTCAGTCAGATTAATTTTTTCAGAGAATTCAATCAATAATAAATCACGTCTACCACAAATCTTCAGTTAAATTCCATTGCATCAAAACTAATGCTCTTGTTTTGTTCCATCGCCGATAGAGAGAGTGATATATTCGATTTTGCCTCATTTGTCCATAATACAGAAACGCGTATCTCTCTCTGTGTACACACACATGAGTAGGGTATTGTTAGGTGATGAGTGCAGAATTCTCTTAAATCAAATTGACGGCAGGCAAAGAATACACAGACGCAAAGGAGAACGATACATTCAGACAAATTTTGAAACTACAATTGCATCCGGTGGTGGATCAATAATGGTTTGGGCAGGCATTTGTTTTGGAGCTCGCACAGACTTGGTAGTGATTGACAGAGGGAGTCTGATTGCAGACCACTATATCAGAGAAGTTTTAGAAGAAAATGTCGTACCGTTTGTCCCATATATCGTTGACGATTTTGTTGTTATGCAGGGTAATGCTCGATCTACTGCTCAGGTAACTCAAGCTTATCCTAATGATATGAATATCACTGTTATGGAGTGGCCGGTGAGATCACCGGATATGAACCCAATAGAGCACGTTTGGGACTTGCTGAAAAGAAAAGTTAAGTCCAGAATTCCAGCTCCTGCCAACGTGAGTGAACTGCGAATCGCCGTAGTTGAGGAATGGCGGAGACTATCCCAGGAGACCATCAATAACATCATTCTCAGTATGCCTAGATGGGTAGAAACCTTAATAAGAGCACGTGGAGGAAATACGCGATATTAATCACCATTTTCCTAATTTAATTAATTTTTTCTCTCATTTATATTTGTTTACATATTTTTTTTTAATTTTTAACAATGTTATAAGTAATACAAAAATATACATAAAAACACTATTAAAAATTTATAAAAAAATCTTTTCCTCCGTTTGCGGGGCCTTTGCGGGTCCAAGCAACCGGTGGTCAGGGCTCCAGAGTGAGGAACCTCCTCACAATACGCGCCGTTTCAAGGACTACTGCCTTCTGTATCCGACCCTTGATCCAACAATTTAACGAAAGCTTCTTAAGGTGTTGATCGAAGCTTTTCGCAAAAAGACCATGGACTGAAACGACTATCGGAACAATAATAGTTGACTCAACATTCCACATGGCGGTAATCTCGTGAGCAAGGTCCAAGTACTTTGATACTTTAATTAATTATTATTTTAATATTAATTTTCACTTTTCCCGGTTACGGTTTACCGGAAAAGTCCAAAAGTGTCCCATTTTTCACAAATTGTCTTTACTCGCAAAATCTGTTCTTAATGTGATCTCATTTTAAGTAAAACAAATGAAACTTTAAATAACAAAAGAAACAAAGTGTAGTAAGTAGATTTTAAAATAAAACCATATTTTTTCTAATAATGGACCTTTTTTATGTTCCGCTAAATATGCCGGCGAGTTTATATGGCAGTTACTTTTTGTTGATCAAATGTCACTCGGCAATCGGCACCATTTATCGTCGAAAATTTTCTTTCTAAAAGCAAGTATCAAGAGCTACCGCCGCGCTGCAGTGTCCAGTCGGCGACTTGGGCAGTTTCTTTCATTCGAGGCAGAATTCACAACTAATTGTGGCATTAAACAATAGAACCTCTTAGCAATGCAAGTAACGCGCTGCCATTGTGCATTTGTACACAAATGTTTCGCGCTGCACATTCAAAGAATAAAAATTTTGCGAGAAATTGTTTGGAACTCTTTTGAAAAGAGGAACTGAGGAACAGGTAGGTAATGATGAGAGCATTGTTTGTATTAAAGCGGTTTGTTTTTTTAAATTAAAACTAAAAACTAAGCATTGTTGGCTGTGATTTTTAAAAGATGTTTGTTGCCACTCTGGCATTCAATAACTCTTATTATATCTCAATAAAATGATTGTAGGAAGGTAACCAATAATGCTTAACAATTATGTTTCAAATAAAATAATGAATGAATGAAATAATGTATTCTATAGTATATTTAAATGTATTGTTACCTACTTTGGTATTATTTCTTAATCTATTCCAGAAATAAAAATGTGCTATAAGTTATAACTAACTTCATTTACCTATAGAGAATAAAAATGGCATACCTACACACTTGCATCCTCTTTTAAATTTATTTTGCATCCTACAGTAGGTAAATATACCTTAGGTACCTACTAACTTTTTATCCTTTATGTGTGATGACAATGCAATTCAAGATATACTCGCATACAATCATACATATATCTTTTTATTTTATTTATCAATCATGTACTCAATAATTTAAATTCCATCAACAAAAAATAAGGTTTTTAATTAATTAAATTCATTGAATACTAAAACATCGCTTACTTACAAATAACTCCCAGACAAAGCTCAAAGTGTATTATTTTATAGACAAATCAAAACATCCAGTACAACTCACATAAAACAGCATAATACACCTTACGCTTATTACCTCAAGGTGAACAATGATAAATTAATTGAAGGTAGATAAGTCCTTTTGGAATGTAAAATCAATATAATAGGGATGGAAGGGGCGTGTCCGCGGCTCGTCGCAAATATAATCAAGAACTGAAATTGCGATGGAGAGGCGAATTGTTAGCGATAAGTAGGTATGCAAGGACCGTGGCAAATGGAAGGATATAGGTCTCTGCCTCACCTTATGGGAATGAGACGTGATGTTATGGATGTATGTATGAATAAGATGTCACCCACGTGCCTCTGAGGGCACATTTACCGTCGGTCCAGGTCATTGTCATTAATGTCGGTCAGTAACTATTAGTAAAATAACACATTTTTACGCCTGGCTAGAAGGGAAATCTGGCCCTTGAGTGAGCCGAATTTCCTGATAATACTGATAGTGTTCTATTAAAGTCATTAAATGTTATCAACAACAACAAGTTCTGTTATGTTATGTTATAAATAAACTTTCCTGCGCTAATCGAGCCCTCAGGAATAAGCCGGGATGATGGCAAGAGACCTGATGATTTGACGCTGGTTCCCTGGGAAGTGGGACGGGCCCTAATGTGGGACGCTACTAGCGTTGACACATTGGCTCCGTGTCATATCAGGCAGTCAGAATCAAGACCCGGAGCCGCAGCAGAAAAGGCTGAAACCGGTAAGTAGCACAAGTATGCCTCTCTGACAGAGAGTTACATATTTGTTCCTTTTGACGTGGAGACCCTTGGGCCGTGGAGTCGTAGTGCCAAAAAATTCTTCCGTAATATTTCACCGCGCCTAATTCCCACAACTGGTGACCGAAGGGCTGGCTCGTTTTTTGCGCAAAGGATTAGCCTGGCTATCCAACGCGGAAAGGCAGCCAGTATTCTTGCCACCATTCCACGTGGGCATGATTTGTATAGTTATTAGTATAAGTTAGCTTAAGTTCCTTATTGTATTCTTTCTCAATAAAAAAAAAACAACAACAACAGGTCGACTCCACAACATCGTGTGCACTAATCAACGCTACGTCTGAGCGCGGCTCTATCACAATGCCGCTATTACATTTGCTCAATAATACCGATGTTGTACTAAAATCATAAGATGTTTTCAACATAACAACAACAGATCGACTCCACAGCTTCGTGTGCACTAATCAACGCTACGTCTGAGCGCGGCTCTATGACAATGCCGCTATTACATTTGCTCAATAATACCGATGTTGTACTAAAATCATAAGATGTTTTCAACATAACAACAACAGATCGACTCCACAGCTTCGTGTGCACTAATCAACGCTACGTCTGAGCGCGGCTCTATCACAATGCCGCTATCACATTTGCTCAATAATACCGATGTTGTACTAAAATCTGAAGATGTTTTCAACATAACAACAACATGTCGACTCCACAGCTTCGTGTGCACTAATCAACGCTACGTTTGAGCGCGGCTCTATCACAATGCCGCTATTACATTTGCTTAGTAATATCGATGTTGTACTAAAATCATAAGATATTTTCAACATAACAACAGCAGGTCGACTCCACAGCTTCGTGTGCACTAATCAACGCTACGTCTGAGCGCGGCTCTATCACAATGCCGCTATTACATTTGCTCAATAATTGCCACCCCCCGCGCCGCGTCCGTCCAACCCCCTCCCTCGCAGATGATCGCATCTCAATGGGTACACGGATCTGTGGGGTGGTCAATTTGTGCGGTTAATCATAATCAAATACAGTAGTAATACACCTAGTCTATGCTCCTTATCTCCTCTCCTATATGGGAGTTCGGGCCCAGTAGTGGGCCGTTAACAGGCTGATAATGACAGATTAGTAGACCAACTGATTTCGCAGTGCTTAAAACAGATGAATTACATAAACAAAATAGGTTGGGAGGTGCGTTTAGTACCAATTAGCTTTGGGTTTGCCTTTTATTTACCACCCCTGTATTAAATGAAAAAAAAACTCATGAAGAGACATTTTTGTAGCTGAGACTTTATTGATGTAGGTACCTAGAACAATTCAAAGTTTTTGAAAATTGTTTGAAAATTAGAATCTTAATAAATAAATTGAAAACATTAACATACGTAATTTAAATTAAATTGGACAACGGAATTTAAGAAAAATAATAATTCATTGAAAATAATATTGATGATCATGACATATTTGTAAGTAAGTTATAAATATTTAAATGGACTTCTGAACAATGTAGATTAAACAAAACACAGATAACTTACGTAATTATTTCGTCAAAATAAATGTTAGAGACGAACTTACGTTAGTTTACTAGATTTGTGCCATGCGGTGTTCGAGGGGTAATTAATTAGGGCCTGATTAAGGTCCTTTTCTCCCATTCATTCGGTTTGAATGTTTGGGGAACATTTTATTTAAATGTCTATTTATTGTATTCAATTTTGGATAAGATCTATTTAATTTATTAATACTTTTTATTTGTGTGTACCACAAGTAACTATAATGCAAAAAGCAAATAAAGCTTCGCAATTTCTTTAAGGCAACCTAGTAAAATATCTAAGTAAGTAAACATGTTATAAAACCGTTTAATACACTATAGAAATAAAATATTATTATAAAAACAAAAAATCCGACTGCTTAGAAGTTAAGAACTGCAGCACTATAAAGTATTTAGAATTGTACATAGATATAGTGATCCTTGTTTTTCTTTTTTCAGTTCTTAACTTTTAAGCAGTCGGGTTTTTGTTTTTATAATAATAATTTTATTTGAGACTTTTTAGTTTTAATTTGTGGTATAGAAATGTATACTTTTTGACATATACTTTTTGTCATTTTTTGTTAAAACCATAATATAAACATGATATAATATTTATACGACCTTTTACGTCTTTTTACGACCTTTCATTTGATACCCATATTGCTAAGATAAAAGAAAGAAATACACACATCCCCCCCTTTTTTCCCCCATTTACAGCCGTCATTTTGAAAATTCATATAGCCTATATCACTTCCACAATTTTGCCAAAGTCAGCGACACCTCACATGTCAAAATCCGTTTAGCCGTTTAGGCTGTAGCGCGTGCCGAAGAAATGGACATACATACATACATACGCTCGAAAAACATTACCCTCCTTCTGACGCAGTCCGGTAAAAACGCTTATTTATTTATTTTTTCTACTTGATTTATTTATTTAAATAGCCTAGATTCTATAAGGTTCTACATGTGTGGAATGCTCTCTCAGCGTCAGTGCTTCCTACCACCATGACCATCTTCAAGGCAAGAGTGAACAGGCATCTTCTAGGTAAGCGCATTCCAACTTAGACCTCATCACTGCTTTCCATCAGGCGTGATTGTAGTCAAGCGCAAGCCTATCTGCCTTAAAAAAAGAAATTAAAAAAACATTAGTTTATTGCAAACAAGTTGTTAAGGAAATTGGAAAAAATTGAAAAGAAAATTAAAAAAAAAATGTGTGCGTAAACTAGCGTACACTCGTAAGAAGTGTAACTTTTTTATGACGTTATTTTTCAAAAAATATAATAAATAAAGTTATTCTATATGCAACTTTACAGAAATTGGTTAAATAAAGTTAAATTAGATAAAGTTTAATAAAAGGCTTTTATTATCATAGACATAAATACAAATTCTACAATTATTTCATTTTAGCTTATTACTACAAAGATTATTATTGAATTTCATTAATTGTAATAGAATTATTACTATCATTGATGTCGTAATTACTTACTTATTTTATAAATTCACTGGAATTAGAATTAAAATAAACCCTTTGATTTTGCTGATCACTTCAATATAACATATATATATATTTATCACGTCACTTCCATAAGTCAAAGATGGCGCGTAACGGAAAAATGTGACGCGTAACGAAAAAATGTTACACTAAATTTTTTTCCAACCCCGATAAAGAAGTTTCACTTCAAAAAATATATACTGATACATATTATAAAACATGCGAAAGTAACTCTGCCTATCTGTCTCGCTTTCACGCTATAATTACTGAACTGATTTAAATGAAATTTGGCACAGAGATAGTCTAGAGCATGTCAAATGTAAGTTATAATTAAGAAATAATCGAATAAGTATGAAGTTTAGATTCAGAAATTAGCGCATTTAAACAAGAAAACAAAAGTTCTAGCGTTCATATTGTTAGATTTATTTCAATTGAAATTGTAGCATAATACCAATAATAGTTATTTTATTAACACTACCCTGTTTTTGTGTTCAGTGGACGTTGAGTTTACAACCTGTATGTGAGTTTCAATTAGTTGCCTTACAAGATTTGTCGCATCAACATTCGTATGAACAATAAGTTCAAAGATCCTCAACTGTTCCAGAGCCTTCCAATCGTCCTTATGTTTGGTGGCTATGGTGTAGAGTTCATCCAAAACTTCCTTAGTTTTCTTTATCATACTCAATATAAAACCAACTTTGTAAGCTCCTTCTTGCCTTAAATTCTCTTTTATATGAGCTACTGTTTGTACCTTTCTATTTGTGTCGTGAACTGTTTGTTCAACTAGTGTCGAAATCTTACTTTTTAGGTCCTCGTCTTTATTATCTTCTGTATGTTCAAATTGAGGAAGTTGTCTCAAATCCAGGTTGGACATTGGCCACTTTCTCCTGCCATCTTTTACTCTCTTTGAAAGGTTTGTTTTATGAGCGGTTCCAGATTGATATTGATCATCGTCATCAGCATTATTTTCTCTTTCATGTTCGTTTATCGTTGTATCGTCCTTTTGATTATCTATATCAATATATTTTAATCCGAAACAATGAAGCGTAGCTATAAATGTGAATTATATTAAATTGTACTTAGTAGGAAAATTTTACTAATTTTAAAAGTAAAACTATTTAAGGGAAAAAATTGAAACAGTAAAAATTACGTACATAATAATTTGAATTTTCAAAAAAAAATAAGCTTGAATTTTAATTTTGAAAATCAATCAAATAAAAAAAAGCGTTTATATTAAATTAATTTCTTACCTAGATATAAGAAAAAGCAAACACGGTATTTAAAAGCGGACATTGGTCACGACTGTTGTTATCTAAAAAATAATTAATTATTTAATTATATGGTTAATTAATTCGTTAATGGGAGAATAAACAATACATAGTTAAATCGTTATAGTCGTTAATAACTATAAGCATGCTATATATACATAAAAAATTAACAATGAAAGTTGAAGACTCGTAAGACCAACTGTATACAAAACTTCTTTCCTCAAAGAAACCCGTAAACGGAGTTATAACGTCATCACAAATGAATTCAACCGTTGAAAAAAATTGT
Organism: Mycalesis mineus; assembly: GCA_034621355.1. Classification (NCBI taxonomy): domain Eukaryota; kingdom Metazoa; phylum Arthropoda; class Insecta; order Lepidoptera; family Nymphalidae; genus Mycalesis; species Mycalesis mineus. The sequence goes on from CM067895.1 coordinate 8,324,895, forward strand.
TTAAGTGATCGATATAGTAAAAGTATTTCGATGGGTCAAGTGCTCTTGGGTCAAGTGAAAAATTCGCTCATTATATCCAAAGATTCAAATCAAGTGTATGAATCCTCTTTGACGTAGACTATTTTAACAATAAATAAAAAATAAAAAGATAAAAATATGTTTGATATAATTTTGATATTTGTACTGATCGATGTCAAATCCGACTTTGTATATCACAAATCGATGCTAAATTCTCAAGATATATGAGAAAGTGAAAACAATTACATTTATTTTTCAAATTAATTGTACTGCTATGTTGTTGAATAAGATGAAACTAATTTGTATTTCCGAATCCTTATCAAAGGTTTCAGGACGATTTCGTTTCCAAAAGAGGAATTGTTATAGCATATTTGGTATAAATGATTTGGTCCAACAAGAAAAAGTAAGTAACAATTTACACCTGGAAAATAATTAAAAAATTATAGCTCAGGTCCCAGGATTCCAAATCTCAGTATCAAGCCCTCATAATCTGTCACACAAGCTAACTACTGGAGCAAAAATGGCGGCTATCAAACACTTAATACTTCATTCGTTTTTGCATGTAACTCCTTAAAATATTTAACTTGACGGCAACCGCAGAATGTACCAGACTTTTAGGTTTAAAGTTAGTTTTGCAGTATCTTCATCACATCAGCTATTCTTCTATTTTATGTGCTGTCTCCTTTACGAAGATTAGCGATCATTACGGCTATTCGAACAGCGCAGGGAACACAAAACATAGCACTAGGCGCATATCTTTAGAGAGCGGTTGCAGAGAAGGTGCTTAAATTTTAAAATGGCATGCCGCGCTTGCTCTGTCCTACAGATATCTTTTACGCTGTGATCGATGTCGTCGTCGGTCGTTCACTAAACTTAACGCCAAGATTTGTAGGAGCTAACGTTATCAAGGAGTTAATTACTGACAAAGACTGCAGTAGTATTCGATTGATGTTTTCTACCAACCACCATCATCATTAGCAGTCACCCGGGCATATCTTGTTGCAGCCTGAAACCTTCACCATCGTTCCAGTACAACCAGCTAGCCACGATACAGCTGTGAGAATGGTTAAACGTTATTTTCTAACTGAAAATGTGTTCGTGCGTGCCCGGCGCATGGATTTAAACAATGATTGCGCAATCGATGATTATATTACAGGCCTTGTAAAACAAGGTTAGTTTTGTCTCTCCAATTATGTATCCATGTACTGATGACAATTAGCATGTTTATCGGATTTGGAAAGCCCGATACGGCTTTAGCACGGCTAGGGATCAAGTCTATACAATAGATCGACGGGTAAGGTTTCAAATCTACTCAATAACTCCATAGCCAAAGGTTTTGACAACCTTAAAAAAATTATTATTATAAAAACAAAAAACCCGACTGCTTAGAAGTTATGAACTGAAAAGAGAAAAACAAGGATCACTATATCTGTATAAAATTCTAAATACTTTATGGTGCTGCAAACAGGGACAAAATATTTTAACCTGCGGGGAAAGAAAGATCTACCAAAACTACGTTTGTCCCCGCCTGCAGCACCATAAAGTATTTAGAATTTTATACAGATATAGTGATCCTTGTTTTTCTCTTTTCAGTTCATAACTTCTAAGCAGTCGGGTTTTTTGTTTTTATAATAATAATTTTATTTGAGACTTTTTAGTTTTAGTTTATGGTATAGAAATGAGACGGTACACTTAGTACACTTTTTGCCATTTTTTGTTAGGAAAGTAATATGAACATGATATGATATTTATATTTTTGAAATGGTCTTTTTACGACCTTTCAATTGGTACCCATATTGCTAAGATAAGAGAAAAAAATACACACATCCCCCCTTTTTCACCCATTTACAGCCACCATTTTGAAAATTTATATAGCCTATGTCACTACCACAATTTTGACAAATTCAACGACACCTCACATGTCAAAATTCGTTCAGCCGTTTAAGCTGTAGCGCTTGCAGAAGAAATGGACATACATACATACATACATACATTACATACATACGCTGGAAAACCATAACCCTCCTTCTGACGCAGTCGGGTAAAAAAGGAAGGCAAAGGCTAAGAGGTACGCACAGTGGATTTGTAAGATTGAAGACAATTCAATTCCCGGCTGGATCGATTAACATTATCTAAATTGGACTTACGATATACTTTTTGCCATTTTTTGTTAAAACGGCAATATAAACATGATATGATATTTATATTTTTGAAATGGTCTTTTTATGACCTTTCATTCGATATCCAAATTGATAAGATAAGAGGAAGAAATACACACATTCCCCCTTTTTTCCCCCATTTACAGCCACTTTACAATTTATATAGCCTATGTCACTACCACAATTTTAACAAATTCAACGACACCTCACCTGTCAAAATCCATTCTGCCGTTTAGGCTGTAGCGCGTGCCGAAGAAATGGACAAACATACATACATACATACATACGCTCGAAAACCATAACCCTCCTTCTGACGCAGTCGGGTAAAAAAGGAAGGCAAAGGCTAAGAGGTACGCACAGTGGATTTGTAAGATTGAAGACAATTCAATTCCCGGCTGGATCGATTAACATTACCTAAATTGGACCAAGTCTGTCAATTTTGTTAAAATCTTAATATAAAAAACTAAGGGCTGTGAGTGGTATGCAAGGATCATAGCAAGTAGAAGGACGTGGTCTCTGCTTACCTCTATGACGCGTGGTATGTACGTAAGTATGTATGTATGGGACGTGGTCTGAAGAGTCCATAATAAGCTCGATTAATTGTTTCTGTCATAACCATTTCATAAAATTATTAATTAAAACTGTAATAAGATAACAATTATTGCTTGCAGGTAACTCGATGTTCGCGAAAACTGATGACGGTACGATAGCGGGTGTCTGTGTCAATTTTGTTGCCGAACCAGAAGATCCAAAAAAGCTTCGCAACTATGCATTTTATAGACAAGTAGGTAAAGCTTGATCATCATTTTGTCATTCAGAATGATGATGCTAAATTTAATATTAATATAGAGTAAATATTGCTCGCAAATTAATTTATGGTACCTTATTAGAATGGTTGGTATTGCATAGATATTGGAGCGGTAACAAACACATGCATTTGTTATGTTGGCAATATTGTTTCGTCGTAGTTTAGCGCGTCTATCTCAAAATGCATACTATAAATTTTCAAAATACTTACTTGCAGTTTTTGGTCGTTCGGATCATATGTAATTTTATGCCATTTTGAATGTCAAGCGAAGGATTCTAGGATCTGAATAATGCGAGTACAAGAAAAGATCCCGAGTCTGAGGTACTTAACATTTGTCCTAATTTATGCAAATATTTTGTTACAGGATCCCAATACGAAAGATTTTTTATACTACAGTGCAACGCTACAAGACACTCCCAATCTTTGGAATATTTTTAAGACCGACAACATTTTTGAGGTAAGCTATCATCATCATAATCATCCTAGAAACGGCCCACTACCGGGCCAGGATTCCCTCATTGTAGGAGATTTGACGGCCTCCGTGGCGCAGTGGTATGCGCGGTGGATTTAAAGGACGGAGGTCCTGGGTTCGATTCCCGGCGGGGCACATTGAAATTTTTCTTAATTTGTCTTGGTCTGGCTGGTGGGAGGCTGTCGCCGTGGCTAGTTACCACCCTACCGACAAAGGCGTACCGCCAAACGATTTAGCGTTCCGGTACGATGTCGTGTAGAAACCGAAAGGGGTGTGGATTTCATCCTACTCCTAACAAGTTAGCCCGCTGCCATCTTAAATTGCATCATCACTTAAAATCAGGTGTGACAGCAGTCAAGGGCCAACTTGTAGTAGATAAAAAAAAATAGGATATGGAGCGCAGACCCACTACGCTGCTCCAATACGGGTTGGCGGGTTTAGGATTATAATGTTTTATTCATTAAGGGTCACTATCGGATGGATCCGACAGCTTAAAATGCTTTCCAATGCACGGGGGTGTAACACCACCAACTTCCCGACTCCGGGCATAGAACTTACTGAAAAATTCCAAGATGAAAGAAAAATTCGTAATTATTCCACAACCCGAATCTGGATTCGAAACCGGGACTTTTTGGTTGAAGCCACAGGCTAACCACTAAACCTAATATGAATTTAATTTTCAATTTAATGTCAAGATTTATATTTTAAGGATAATTACTTACATAAGGATATATTTTTCAGATTAAAATGTTAGCCGTATTACCAGAATATCGGAGACAAGGTGTGGCCACAAAGCTTGCTCAGGAATCCAAAAGTCAAGCAAAGAGTTCAGGATATGACGTCATTCGCATGGATTGCATTAACCCATACGAGTAAAACTTATTTAGAGATGCTTTCCATGGATTCACTTTGCAGCTGCCGGCTCCATCGCGTGGCTGAGAGAAAAACTCCGAACAGAGCCCGAGACTTGTGACACGGGTGTAGGTTTAGGCTTGTGTGCACCAAGATTTGGGTTATCGTAACCAACGTTTAACATAAATTTACTGTTCACGACAACCCATGCGCCGGTTAAGAACGTAAACCGGGCGGTTATTTTAACCGAGCTTACGTTCTTAACCGGCGTACGGATTGTCGTGAACAGTAAATTTACAGTAAAGTTATGTTAACCGTTGGTTGTGATAACCGAAATCTTGGTGCATACAGACCTTAAAAGGGATCCCTTAGTGACGCGCGTCAACACTTACCTCCTCTGTTCATGTTATTCTCCCTGCCCAGCTTAATTTAGAAGGACCTTACTAGAGCAACTTTGGATACCTAACTAATATTATAAAGGCTAAAATTTGTATGTATGGACGGATATGGATGTATGGATGGATATGGATGTATGGATAGATATGGATGTATGGATGGATATGGATGTATGGATGGATATAGATGGACGTTTGTTACTCTTTCACGAAAAAACTACTGAATGATTTTGACGAAACTTCACAATGATATACTAACTTACATATCAAAATAACACATAGGCCACATTTTATGCCAAGAATTCCCACGGGAACGAGAACTATGCAGGCGAAACCGCGGGTGTCGTCTAGTCCCCTATAATTAGATCTAATCGAATATATTATATTTTCCTCTATTTTTAAAAATTGCAAAATATTCTATTTTTTTTTTAATATCAGTGTGGTTATTATACTGTGGACGACTTCTGTGGCGCAGTGGTAGATTTATAAGCCAGTCTCTTCTTTTGATTGGAACGTGAGAAACTTGAATTAAAAATTACATTTATTTTTTACAAAATTTTCACATACATACATCCATAAATAAAAATTTTCACGGCTGTAGAAAATACTGCAATGGCCTTCATTAGGTACTTGACATATCGCATAACTATTTCATATTATATTTCATTGACGACTTCCGTAGCGCAGTGGTATGCGCGGTGGATTTATAACACGGAGGTCCTGGGTTCGATTCCCGGTGGGGCAGATTGAGATTTTTCTTAATTTGTCTTGGTCTGGCTGGTGGGTGGGTGGCTTTCGTCGTGGCTAGTTACCACCCTACCGACAAAGACGTGACGCCGATTTAGCGTTCCGGTACGATGTCGTGTAGAAACCGATAGGAGTGTGGATTTCACCCTGCTCCTAACAAATTAGCCCGCTTCCATCTTAGATTGTATCATCACTTAACATCAGGTGTGATAGCAGTCAAGGGCCAACTTGTAGTCGATAAAAAAAACATAGTTCGCAGGCATACTTTAGGTAGGGTATACCTCTTACTACAAGGTATACTTTCTTGTACTTTTTACTGTTTCTTAACATTTGTTGGGACAGGGACTACTTTGTAAATTTTAAACCTTAATCAATAAAGCCTCTTTTACAAGCTTACATAATATTACCATTGTTTTTATTATGTATTCTCACCTTTTTTCAGTTACAAAATAGCGGAACGTTGCATGCTATCGTGCCTAGTAAAGTTTCCTCTGCACAAGCTGCGCGGCACGAAGGGACCGTTCGTGCAGAAAGCCTCCGAGCACAACACTTGTGTCCGTGTGTACGTGGACGCGCCCGTCAAACAAGACTCGCCTAACATGAAGCTGGCTGATTTGGAGAGCATGATTGAATAAATATACGAACTAATATCGAACGATTTTGTTGTAAACATTTGTCTTGTATGATTTTTTACCAACAATAAATGTGGCTGCCTCGTTGGTCTATAGTGGTGTTAACTTATGTGTTAACACATAAATAATTTGGAGTCTTTCTTTTGACGTGACAACGTCTTATAATTCGATAGAGCCGGCTGCACGCACGAAAAAACATGACTCATGCGGCGTTACCTCGCTTTGAGGCGTTGAGGCATGTAAGGCTTGAAGTGCAAGCGAGAGCGCGGAACGAGCGACAAAGAAGCGCAATCGGCCTTAGCGTTCGGCAGCGTTCGACATCCGTCTATTAAATATATTAATTTTAAATTTAAAACTAATATATTTATTATAAATTTATAAAATCAAAATCATTTTTAATTATTATTTTATTAATTTAAATTAATATTTATAAAAATATACTTAAATTAAAAATTTTAATAACCAATTAAATGCTATGATGTCAACTATCGTCAGTAAACCGACTGTATAGACAACCAATTTTTTTCTATGTATTTATCAGGACATTCCAAGCCCGGAGTTAGGAAGTTGGTGATAAAACCCCGTGCCTCAAAAAGCACGTTAAGCACTCCGTCCCAACGTTTGATAGCGATGGTTAATAAAGAGAACATTATCACCCTAAGCCCGCCAACCCACATTGGAGCAGCGTAGTGGGTCTACGCTCTATATCCTCCACATCCCATTCCCTACAAGAAGGGAGGCCTGTCCCTGTAGGGGGCCTCTAATAGGCTGGTGATGATGATGATATATGATTGAATCAAAGCATCTGTGTCAGTTTGACAAGTGGCCATTTTTGGCTGAGCGAAAACTGGCCTGAAAAATATTTGAATGTGGAGGGTAGAACTAAAAGATAAAATAGGAAGGTAAGCTATAGTGGCGCCACTTTAATGTAAAACTCTACTGCAATCCGCGTCGGTGGGCTTAGATCTATGAATACCTTGTGAGTTTTAACCGAGTTACTGCGTAAAAAGAAACAGGTAAAAGGAGACGTAAAACTAAACAAAGGCTTTTAAAAAATAGAAACAACGGGTTGGATTAACATAATATATTTCAATTATTTTCTTGATCCTATCATATTATTCTATATAGTATGTATACTTAAAATAAAATTGAACTTTGAGTTCCTAGCTTCTATACTTTATAGCCATAAAAACTTAAACCTAATATAGATTAATATTAATTTAAGTTCAACAGGTTTCTTAGCAATGAAATTTTTTCTCTTATTAACCAGACGAGATTTTTTAAATAAATTTTGTCACAGTATACCAGATTATAATCTATCTTTGTGCCACATTTTTTAGTTTTTAGATCCGTTTATTCGTTAAATAGTGATTAAGTAACAATATTCATGAAATGGTGGTTAAATTATCTTAAGTTTTCTCTTCAAATCAATACAAAGTATTAGAAAATACTTATTAAGAAGGTGAAATAGATTCATTTTTGTACCATTTTTTTATTTTGAATTTAAATTACTTTCGTTATAAATTCTATTTTTTTGATTTTTTTTATAACAAGTTAGGCCTAAACTGCTATCAAATCTGATAGCAAGTAATACAATCTAAGATGGAAATTCACACCCTTTCGGTTTTTACACGACATCGTACCGGAACGTTTAATCGCTTGGCGGTACGTCTTTATCGGCAAGATGGTAAGTCACGGCCAAAGCCTCCCACCAGCTAAAAGAGAATGCCAGACAATGTATAGTACTTTAGCCCACTAATAAAAACTTATTGTACAACAACGTATTATGCATCATTTTATTGCATTTTTTTTACTATTTATTATAAATTACATTTAAAAGTTCTAGAAGTCGGAGTATTCGATACGAGCCTAACGTTGGTTATCGTCATTTCCGTAAACAACCACATAGCACAGCTGTCACACTGACATGACAGTCGCAAAGCTTCATTAAATACATTTTAAACAGGCTCAACGACTCTGGATACTAGCCTTTTAGAACACACTTTGATGAAAATACAATAAAAACGATTTAAAAGGCTAGAACCCATTGAAACAATGAAGATTTAAAAATGCGTAGAGTGTAAATGAAAAGGAAATAGTTTAATTACTTTTTTAACAGAATTTTATTCCGATGTCCAACAGTAAAAATGGCTTATTGTAAAACATTTATATAATAATAGGATATTTTTAGTATATTTACAATTTGTGTTCTTTCTGGGTTAGGATCTGGCATTCTCCTTTATTGATGTTTTAATTTAAACGTCTTAGCATCTTGCTACTATGCCCAAAGCCAATTCATTTTGCCTTAATTGAATAACTTAACGTTTTGACCAAGAGTATTGCTAAGATATTGTATTGGACCAACGACATTAACGTTTCGCTGGGAGCCGCTGGCCACAGGTGGCTTAGGATCGTTGTGTTTGGAAGGCCTGTGTCCAGCAGTGGACGTCCATTCACTTTTAATAAATAAATAAAAAAGTTGAGGGGTGTCAAGGGACACCAGGATGGAACGAAGTTCCTTTCGATTAATTAGTGAAGGAATTGTAATAAAATTTTATTTTTTAAAAGTAATAATAATGTTGTTGTACACCGAAACACCAGAGCGCGCCACGAGAGCGCGAGACAGCATACAGCGCGGGCGCCCCCCGCCCCTCACGCGCACACACATCAAAGGCGGCGGCAAGACCCTTTGATCAAAAAGTGTCGTGACAACTTTTCGTACGAATTTTTTCCGTCTAGCCCCCCCTTTCATAACGCGCGATAAGGAACTTCGTTCCAATATAATTGGAACGATTACACACATCGCTATACAGCACAAAAGTACTTAGCTTGTGTTATAGGTACTATGATAACTGATGAATATTTTTATATATATTATATATAAATACTTATAATATATAGATAAACACCCAGACACTGGACTGGACAGATGTGGGAATCGAACCCACAGCCTAGGACGGAGAAGCAGGGTCACTATCCACTGCGCCACTCGGCCGTAATGATGATGATGATTGCTAAGAAACCTATCAACAGTTAACATAAAGATCCGATTATAGGAACTGTGGGTTAATCATTAATTGCAAAAGATTCCATAGTTAATGAAATTGTTATCTAGCGCAGTAGATTGATAACTATCTAACAAGTAGTTATAACTCATAATCAGTCGTTAACATTGATAGTTTCTCAAAGCAGATAAGGTTTTAATATGTTCGCCGCGAACCATTTCTCTGTGAATCGTAAATGATCTCCTGGTTGAGAGAGGAATATTAGTTTCCCGTCCTCGTCCATCTTCTTCAAGCCCAGGCGGTCCTGTAAAGTAACAATATATTGCACTCTTAGAAATGTGACCTAATTAAAAATTTAGTGTTATTAACTTTTATTAATAAAACGACCTAAATTCAACATGCGTCGATGAAATCCACACTACTTCCGTTTTATACACATCATACCAGAACGTTAAAGCGCTTTGCGATAAGTCTTTATAGGTAGGGTGGTAACTAGCCACGACCGAAGCCTCCTACCAGCCAGATCTAGACCAATTTAGAAAATCGGCCTAGCGTTTAAATGCACTGCACCACGGATGTCGTCTAAAAATATTAAAGAGTGTATTCAGGCAACCATAGCTGGCAGCTCAAATCCTAGCTTCTAATGAAAATTTCTTGGATAAAAGAGCTCAATATTTCATAGCCCGGACTCGAATTCAGAACAACACGCTACTATAATAACAAAGAATAGAACCGACTCAAAACGCACTAAAAAGTAAAAAATAACTGTGTCATGTAGTTGCTTTAGTACTTAAGCATATCTATGAAGTCGGTGCCAGCAAGTTTAAGGAACATTTATTTTATGTAGTAAAGCAGTTTGTGAGTTCTAGGTAACGTCCTTAAAGTAGAAACCTTGGCTGGCATCGACTCCCAGATATACTTAATTAAATTAAAGCAACTAAATGACACAATTATTTTTTACTTTTTAGTGCGTCTTGAGTCGGTTCTATTTTTTGTTAAAAAAATTCATTTCTTACTTTTTAGTGATTTATCGCCACGTAACGTACTCGTACTATACTGTCATAGTATATTATACGGCACTTACACTAAAACCGAAATCGCTGCAAGTGTGCAAATATAATTTGAAGAGTTCCTTCAATTTTCCCAGGATATCATCATCAGATCCTAACAAATGATTTGCCACCACCTTGGAAGTGTGCCCTTTCTAATAAAAAAATAATTATCAAAATCGGACAACTCTGTAAAAAGTTATGCGTGGTCATACATACAAAAAAATATATATACGTGTCGAATTGAGAAACTCCCTCGTTTTTTTTCGTCGGTTTTTTAACCGATTTACCTGCTTATAAATGTCCGATTGTTGTAAAGTCAATAACTCCTTAGCCTGTCCGGGAGCGTAGAAGCCAAACCATTCCGTTTCCTTTGGTTGCACGATGCTGTCGTTATCGAACTTGATCATTATAAAGTGGTCCAGTTTGTTCAAGTTGTTCACATAGGTTTGATTGATTGCTCTCTCGTTGTTGATGACAGCAAGGAACTCGCTGTTTTGTCTGTACGTGGCGTCGTCGAGGGGATCGTGCCAGTACGTCGCTTGAACGAACGATTGTTGCACCCATCTGAGAACGAAAGAAAGAAAACGTGGGTGAATTCAATAATAACTGTATATTAGACATCAATAGCAATTTATTTAGACGTGTACCTTTTTACTGATCTGACCATCGGGTTGGCGATTTACCCCTGGCCTTTTCCCTTTCACATTGCTTATCAGAATTAGTTTTTAATGCTGTCAAAAAACCAATTGTGGCAATTGAGACAGATCACAGTCTCTGCGTGATTAAATCAGAAGTGAGATAGGCAGAAGAATCTAAGTAACTGACATAGCTCAAGGAGTCGCAAACTTGCAGTGGCAATGGGCGGGGCATATTTGGAAGAGACGATGAGCGTTCGGGGTCTTTAAGTGTAAGAATGGCGACCCTGCAGCGGAAAACTCAGTGTTGGTCGACCCCCACTCCGCAAACTGACGACATTAAACAGCAGGGAGCCGCTGGCCCTAGGCGAAGGATCGTTGTGTTTGGGAGTTCCTCAGGTCAGCGGAAAAATAATTGAAGACCCAGCACAGGATTCGAACCCAGAACATCGAGATCGAAGTCACATAAGCTAACCTAATGGTAATCAATATAAATAATTAAAATGTAATACTTAATGATAATATGTTCGTTATAAATTCTTAACTATACGCTCGAAGGTTATAACAGAATGGCCGCATCGAATTATAGATCGACAACTAAGTAACAATTAGGTAACAATTTTGTTATGATTGATGACTGCAAGAAATAAATTATTTCATAATGAAAACGATATTATTTCCAATAAATGTAAAGGTTAATCGTATAAAATAACGTTTTCATTTGAAGCCGAGCTAGCGAATCAATAAGATGCATGTGCTAATAAAAATCGCGGATCATCGGATAGGTATTAGACAAAATATACATATAACGTTCACGCATCGCAACTATAAGATTTCCATTAAGAATTCTATGTTTTGCTGCGGAAACTAAGGCAAAAACTACGTAATTTATAATTTTTGAACCTTGAACACCCCCATGAGAAAGCTATATCTACGCTAAGATCTCATCTGATGTTAAACGCATTTTTTTTATTATAGATAAGCTTATGCTTAAATGATGGAATCATCGATGAGGTCAAAGTAGGAGTAAGCCTGACTTATCATCAAAATCATCATAATCACACCAGCCGATGTACGTCTACTGCTCTTTAGGGACTTCCAAACAAAATCCTGAGCCTAGCTAGCGGCTATCTGCGACACGTTTAATGTCATCAGACCAACACTGTGCTTTCTTCTAAGGTTCATAGTTAGTAACCAAGTCTCGGGTCCATAGGTAACACTGGCAACATGCTTACCTTGTAGGTGCTTATTCAATATCGCCTCGTAAGTATTCAAATGAATAAATATAAATAAATGAATGGAAATGTTGGAAGGGGAAGACCTCGACGAATATTCCTGGACCAAATTCAGTACATTTTATATAATGGCCAGGTCAAGAGTACCCTAAACCAACGTACTTGTATGAAAGGATTAATGAGAGTGGAAGACGCTAAGGAAGTATGCAAGGACCGTGGCATATGGAAGGATGTATTCTCTGCCTACCCCTATGGGTAGGATGTAGTCTCTGCCTACCCCAACGAGGCGTAATGCTAAGTATGTAAGTATTCAAATTATAGGTGGCGAGTTCGACATCAGAAGGGCATTGTAAACTTTTAATCAACGAATAAACAATGGATAATGGATGGATGGGCTATGGTATAGAATTGAACCAATTTTCCAGACTGTCTTGTTTCATTATGTTTCATGATTCATCGTACTGGAACGCTATATCGGTTGAAAGTACCTACATCTTTGCCAGTAAGGTTAAATATAGTCCGTCAAATATTTCGTGTTTCTTACTGAGTACTTAAAATAAAGCAAGCGGTGTGGACATTGTTTAAGGAAAATATATGTTTAACCAATGTAACCTCACTTCATTTAGGTAAATATATCAAGTTGTATGCAAGTCGAACATACAAGTATTACGGTAACCAACATTTTTGAATAACTATTAAATTCAAAATTTAAAAACCCCCGAATAAAATCAAATTTACCATTTATTTTTGTGGTGGCCATCTTGGATTTTAAACTTTTTATAGTGTAGTATTCTACTATTCAAGCCCTTTCAAGACGTAAAAAGATATTTACATTAAAACAAGATACACATTTTGCAACAAAGTTACCGATGAGATTTAAAAAAAGAATTAATTAAAAAAAAAGAAATTACAAGAAAAACAGCATAAATAGAGAAAGTCTGTCAATGGCATCTGTTAAAACAGAGGAATTATTATAGTTCAAGGTGCTATCTAGCTATATAGATTAAACTGTGGTCATTCTTCAGCAAAAATATAAATCGGTTTATCCGTTTCATTCCGGAATTCCAGGATTTCATATGCCATATCCCATTTCCAGCATCAGGTCCTCGTCAATTAGAAACATGAAAAGAACCAGTCAAGACAAATTCAACGAGCCCAAACTCGATGGGTTTACTAAAAAGGTAGAACAGGGTTACGTCTCCTACCTTCGAGCCTTATCATCAGACCAGCCAACCAGCTCAGTGGTTCCAGAAGACATTAGTGTTTCAAATGTCAGATTACACACATGCTTTCAAGCAAACTGAGCGTGTAACATTTCTATCACCCCTAACAAACGACCTGATGACCTTGAAGACCTGAACCGATTACCACCAAACATAGCTAAGAACACTCTCTACTGATATACCTTTCAAACAAAAAACCGCATTAAAATCGGTTCATCCGTTTGGGAGTTACGATGCCACAGACAGACACATACACATTTACACAGATAGTCGTACGTCAAACTTATAACACCCCGTCGTTTTTGCGTCGGGGGTTAAAAACTATCGACGACAATGAAGTTCGTCAAGTAAGCTCATGAGAGCTTGCTTGTTCCTATAACACGGCGTAAAGCAGTTTGCGTATGCGTTCGAAATTAGTCGGGCATACTCCGACACGTTTTAGTTACGTGAGTTTCAGTCGTTTACATATTCGAATATCTCTCGAGATGTATATCTAAGTCAGTTTTTATTTAACTGGCAATGAGTTAATGTTCAATCATTGTAGATATTAACTTAAAACAACACGGCTTAATGAGTTTAACTACAGCCAGCAAATATCACTATTATAATGTCATTTGTTTGTTTTTGTAAAGATATATTTACATTAAACGAGAGAATGCTCATAAAATATCTTGTAGTTCAAACTACATTCGTGATTCTAGTGGGAGGATTTCGCCGAGATTAGTTAGCACTCTACCGACAAAGACGTATCGCCAAGCGATATAGCGTTCCGGTACGATGTAACGTAGAAACCGAAATGGGTGTTTTTTGGTGTAAATTTCATACCTACTCCAACAATTTAGCCCGCTTCCGTCTTAGATTGCATCATCACTTAATATCAGGTGTGATGGCAGCCAAGGGTCAACATGTAGAAGATAAAAAAAATCTTGTTTTTCCGACGGTATTAGCGACGACTCTGTCAATGTTCTTAGGATGCTCGCTCACTGGATGTAAAACATTTACTTAGAGTTGCTATCGTTGATACTCTTTTAGTGTGAAAACTGAATATAGGTTTCCAATTATCAATATCACCATTATTAACCGACGAAAAAAAACGGAGGAGGTTCTCAATTCGACACGTATATTTTTTTTATATGTATGACCACGCATAACTTTTTACAGAGTTAGCCGATTTTGATAATTCTTTTTTTATTAGAAAGGGCATACATCCAAGGTGCTCCCATTGTCATCATGTTAGGATCTGATGATGATATCCTGGGGAAATTGAAGGAACTCTTCAAATTTTGGAGGCACGCTTACAGCGATTTCGGTTTTTGTCTCGGTATCGGTAGCTTTTTTGCTACTAGTGCCGTATAACATACTATGACAGTATAGTACGAGTACGATACGTGGCGATAAATCACTAAAAAGTAAGAAATAAAATTTTTTAAATAAAAATAGAACAGACTCAAAACGCTCTAAAAAGTAAAAAATAACTGTGTCATTAAGTTGCTTTAATTTACTTAAGCACATCTAGGAGTCGGTGCCAGCCAAGGTTTCTACTTTAAGGACGTTACCTAGAACCCACAAACTGCTTTAATACGTAAAATAAATGTTCCTTAAACTTGGCTGGCACTGACTTCATAGATATGCTTAAGTAAATTAAAGCAACTTAATGACACAGTTATTTTTAACTTTTTAGTGCGTTTTGTGTCGGTTCTATTTCTTAAAGGCAAAAGTTTGTGCGTGTGTGAGTGTGAATGTTTGTTACTTCTTCCCGATATAGTATTCTATACTTATCTATACACGTTCTAGCTTCACTTGTTTGTTAGTTTAAATCCACCTTAATATTATTTTGCAAGTCACAATAGAATGGTCACAAAAAACAAAATTTGCTTTGCAAATGGTCGCAACGACCGTAGGTCACACGAGCCATTTGTGACCAAATGTGAAGAGGTTATCACAGTCTCTGTACTCTTGCCTATCACTTTTACTGTTTGTTATTCAAAACACGTAATATGTTTTCGTTTGTGTAGATATACTCGAATTTGAATGCAACAAACAAGCAAAGTAACATCAGGTGTGATAGCAGTCAAGGGCCAACTTGTAGTCGATAAAAAAAAAAAAAAACACAATTATTTATTATTTAAGTAATTGATAGAGAGCACGTTAAGCCGTCGGTCCCGGTCACAATCCTCAACATCTGAGTGATTGTTAATAAATGAAACATTATATCTACCAACCCGCATTGGAGCAGCGTGGTGGGTCTACGCTCCATATCCCCTCTCCTAGAAGGAGGGAGACCTGGTCCTGTAGTACAGCGTTAATAGGCTGATAATGATGATGATGAATTAATTATATATTATTACTTGCCAAGACTTGTTTTATCATACCAGGTTTAAGGGGCATGTTAACGAAAATTTCGTGAAGACTTCGCTACCCCTCCGTCACCTCAACCTAAATATTTTGTCATTTAAAATATGTCTATATTGAGAAAATATTAATATTATTTAATTCTGAACTTATCTTTCTTATTTCATGTCTAGATTACCATAAATAAATCGTAGTTCTGACAAGAACACGTAAGGTAAGTGCAGTGTGAGAGTAGAACATGGATATTATAATTATACACGTAACGTAACTTCCTATTATACAATGTGCAACCGTAACCATAATCATAATCTATGTACACTGCGGAAATGCAATTATAAATAATTTATGTACTAATAGAAGTCATATTGAATGAGTCATGAATTAAATGATTTAACTGACGGTTCATAAGTATAGAAAATTTGACACAGATACGTTGCCGTCCCGACACAAACGCTTTAGTGTTTAGGAAAGGACGGCAACTAGGGATACCCGCGACTTCATATAAGTTTTGCAGGTTGGCAATGTTAACAATGTTGCCAATGCATATACATACGTTAGTGAGAGATAGATAGTAGTTTGTCTACTCCTTTGGTCTCGAGGGTTCAACGCCCTTTATTGCCAATTTATATTTCATGGTATAGTGAATCGTTCGACAAATCACAATTCATTGGTTGACACTTAAAGTAGTCCCACTATTCTAAGTCGGCAAAGTCCAACTACGGAACCCAACATTACGTGAAACGAACGTGGACCGTTGTTTCTGATTCTCTGTTGTTCCTGATTTTGATTAGCTAGATTCGCCCGGGAAAATCGAGAAATCTGACCTTAGTAAGCATTGTTGAAGGAATTTTCCATTTCGTCTACCTATAGTGCCTACCCTAGTTATAAACCTTGTGCTCGTAACTACAGATATACGCACTGCACATTATAGAGTTATGTATAGACAGATAATAATACATTACCTGTTATAGGCAGCGTAGTTCAGTATTTTCCTCACGTAGTCGCAGGTCTCGTGCTTTAGCGCGAAGCAGTGCGGTAAGCCATACACGCCCTGGTGTTGCCCGCCTATTGTTATCAAATTCTTCACGGGCCCGATTTTGTGACCGCAGCTCTGTACTACCGCTCGTCTAAAAAAAATAAAAGAGTCGTCTTAGCATTGAATGGATTGATCGTGTGGGTACATCTTTTGCCAGAGAGAAAAACGCCGAACAGAGCCTGCAGCATGGATGAAGGCTTAATCGTACCCTTGTGACCGGTCAACGTTCGCCTTCTCTGCTCGAATTATTCTCCCTGCCCAGCTAAATCTGGTTGGATCCTACTAGAGCAGCTTTGGACACTCGTTCTAGAATGGAACTTACTGCAGTACTAGTTAGGCCAAGGTTGTAGAAAAATTTAAAAAAAATTATAAAGCAAATAAATATTACAAACTTTAAATGGCTTAAAAATGTATGTAAGAAATGCTTATTAGATTATATTATAGTATTTTGACTAGTTTAGTCCCTTGTGGATAAAAGCCTTCTAAAACCTTTCAACTTTCCTTATTTTAAGTCTCTCTTGCTAAATAAATGTGTGGTGCACCTGTGACAGAAGTGAAAACTCTGGGTTATAGTGATAGAGGAGGAGCTTCCCTGCCTACCGCTGCCGTATGTGTGAACGAAAGGAAAGCCAGATTGGCGCCGTAACAGCAGTTTACACTCCCATAAGAAGTTATCATTTAAAAAAGAAATTAACAAGTATTTAAAATCACAATAATACTTACAAAAACTGACTACCTTGCGAGAAACCAATAGCATTGAATCCACCTTGCAGCTTGGGATCATCGGCTATAGTATCACACACATATTCCACCTGCTTGTGGGGTTGCATGAAGTAACCGTTTTCTAAATCCTCAATTAAAGAGTCTCCTATCCTTAGAGACAGCACATACACGCCTGGTATAGATTTTTCCAGATACAGTTTGAATGAGCCGAGGCTGAAGGCGAAGCAACATGTGTCACCTTGAAAACGTCACAGTTTAGATCAGTGTCCATGCTACAAATTATAATAACAGATAGAACCACCTACCTACTATACTAAAGCCAAACTCGATTGAGAATGCTTGTCAACAAATAAATTAAAAATGAAGGTAGAAATCACCAGTCATTTTACACCTATTTTTTAATTAACTAGTTAAAGTTTCACAGCCCCGAGGGGTCCCCTGGCAACCGTCAGGCAAATAATGACAGCTGTCATTATAGCTCCGTCGCTACCCGGGTAGCCGCGGGCCTCAAAGAAGGTTTGAATGTCAGGCCCACAGGGGTTAATGACGAATTGATGACAATAAATTAGATTAGTAAGCTTAAAACTAATTAATATATTGCTTTTAAATAAGATTTTTTAAAATAACAAAACATAATTTTAAATTTATTAGGCATAAAACGTGTTGCATTTTCTACCTTCATTTTAAATTTGTTTGTTGACAAGCATTCTCAATCGAGTTTGGCTTTAGTATAGATATGTTTTTTTTATTCATTACAAGTTACCCCTTGACTGCAATCACATCAGATTGTAAGTGATGATGCAATCTAAGATGGAAGCGGGCTAACTTGTTAAGAGTAGGATAATATCCACACTCCTTTGGTTTCTATATGACATCATAACGGAACGCTAAATCATCTTTGTCAGTAGGGTTGTTATTGGTTAGGGTGGGTCACGCCCAAAGCCTCCCACCAGCCAAAATTATATAGATATACATACATACATATGAACTACCCTCATTTAAGAAAAACTGAAGAAATTTCTTATTCTTAGTACTCTGTTAATGATTATCTTACAGATGAATTTTATTCTTAGTTAAATTAATCATTATTAATAAGTTTAATTAATTCTCTATTAATCATATGGCAGTATTCACATGTTTAATTTTAATTTTCTATTGTATACATATATATTTTGACATTGTTATAGTTTGCAATTTTTAAATTAATGGTTGTATTGTTGACTTTTGAGTAATGTGTGTGCGTGCTGTTAATTTACTTTACTTTTAAACTACTTCATTCACTAACAATAAATTGAACATTACTTAGGCTAATAAAATATTTGCATGTACTAAGGTTAAATTTGGCAGAACATTTTGTTCAATGTCTGTAATGTCCTAATGAAAAAACCTAAAAACGCAATAAATAATTTTGAATTTGAATTAGGAGGATCTTAGTCAAGCAAGCTTTACCAGCTTGCCATTAAATTTTATGAAGTTTAAAAATAATATTATAAATTTTAAAAATATAATAAAAATTTAATATAGAATATGTTTTCTGCAGTATAATAGTTTGTTTACTTACCCATTCCATGCCATAAAACTATTGGAGTTGGCTCAGCAGTGGCAAAAGTGAATAAAAATAACAAACCCAGCCAAGATTTCATATTGCTTTCCTAATTTTCAAACTTTTCCTATAAAATAAACCGAAAAATACAATACGAATTAACTGTATTTCATAGTATAGTCACAATTTGTTTATAATTGCTTAAAATTTATTTGAAAAAAAATATCAGCATAAAGCTATTTAAAAATAGAATTATGGATTTTTAAAAATTCCTATATTAGCAATTTATACGAGAACCTTACTTTTTAACGAAGATTAATTATTACAATTCGCGCTTGATTTTTTTTCTTTTGATACGTCTAATTTTCCCGGCCGACGCAATTTCACATTCACAAAATGAAAAACTTCTTTGACAAAATCAAAACATGACATGACAATCTCAGCTGGCTGTCAATGTCAAAAATACTCGCATTCATTTATATAAGCATTCTGCCACCAGCTACGCCATCTATAGAACCCACATTAAATTACCCAAAACATAATCAAGCAAGAGTTATTGTATAGTTTTCTAGATGGCGCTTTACAATGTACGACGCTTATTATCACCTAGAATAAAAGATGGCGCTTTTGAACATCACAGACTCAATTTATCAAAAAAATAAATAGACTGTAGGTACCTATCAAATAAGCATAATTCAATAGCTCCAACATATCAGTTTTAAAAATCTAAACTTAAATCTCACAGGTCTTGTGATAGATACCCGCCCGTTGGACCATAATTGTCGTAAGTAGGTAACCTATTCATATACACTTAGCACGAGGAGGCATTAATCAATTATTATGCGGGGAGAAAAGAGGAGGGAGGCAGAGAAAAATATAACTATATATCCTTAATTAGGCACGTATTATATTAATAACTTGAATTGAGTTTAATTAAACCATACATCTACTTTTAATTTGATGTCGTGATCTATACACCACTGATGAGTTTTAAAATAAAAGAAATGTCAGGGAAACGTACCACCCACATTAAAGCTATTTAAAGTATGTACCTAAATATCAGCCAGATGTTTTTTTTCGTACAAAAAGTGGAACAAATCTCTCTGTTGTTAAAGATAAACCAAATGGAAAAAAAAGTATTGGGTAAATAAGACAGACAATAATTTTTTCAATTTTTTATTTTTAAAAATTTTAACAAAAACTTGTTTAATACAAAAAATATTTCTCTTTACATTTTCTGGAGTGAGATAGAATTTGTTTTTATAATCGTTGCAAATATCATGTTTTTCAAACTACAAAAAATGGTATTTTGCGCAAGATCATCATTTCGCCGAATATTAATCTGCTAATTTTAACGGTTACAGGGCCAGGCGAGTCCTTATGGGACAAGAATAGAACTTAGCCCACCACTCTGCTCCGATGCGAGATGGCGGACTTAGGGTGATAATCTTTGAATCTTGTAAAAATACCTATCAGATGTTAATAACAACGGCCAAGACGACTTAAAGTGCACTCCGAGGCACGGGCATGTAACACCACTAACTTCCCAACTCTGATATTCCAATATTCTCTATTCCAAAAGACTCGAACCCAGGTCCAAGTTACAATCAATGAACCAACGAGGCTTCAAACAAACACCTACATACAAATAAAAACTCGTAAGGTAGTATTCTGTTTCTTAGTCTCGTCTAAACAGTTTTTTACATCTTTGTCATTGACAACTTTTTTATATCAATTATAGACATAAAAAGCAAGTTGTGTTGTCTGTTTTTGTCAGAACGATTAGGAACTAAAGTAAAATTATGTTTGATTTATTTTTTGTACTTTTGTATATTATTGGTAGGTATTTAAATATGTAATACATGAACTGAACTGTGAGGAACTTTTTAAAAATTATCATAAAAAGTTAAACTGAAAACATCTTAAAATTATCAATATTGTTGGTGGCACTGCATAGTTACATAACATTAATATATAATTGACTGATATTTATCCACTTAATATCTAAACACTTATTTAAAATGTGTCTTAAAAATAAATTACAATCTAAATCACTTTTTTATTCTTCAGTTTTTATACATAAATAGCCGTATCTCTTACACAATCACAGTCTCATAGAAATCACTAAAACCGATCACGATGGGTTCATGTTAACTAGAATTGCACAGTCCTTTATTTTATATGAGCTACTCTCTATAACATCGAAGCATTCACACTACATCTATGAACTCGATAAATTATGTAATAACTCAAGACAATATTTTATATTTCGTAATCTTTATGTAAGCCTGTCATAAGCGCTCTTGAAAAGAAACGCGGCCGTTTTCCCTCTAGGGAATAAAGTCTTTCACCATCCGTGTTTAAATTATTTTGTTTATAATAGTTTATATTCGTTAAAATAGGTATTTCGCTGTGTATTTAAAAAAGTAAAAACCGACCAATTATCGTTGCAAATTCCTACCGCGTTCGTTTTTAAGATTGCGCTAGCTGTTAATTCCTGGGCTCCTGGCCTTTAGAATTTACGGTCCACAGATATGCAATAATGAATGTATAATATACAGATCAGTTAATGTTATTGGCTTTAATTAATGTAATTAATATGTAAGGAAATGAAAAAAATATTGTCTTGATTTTCTATTTGCATACTTCATTGTTCCATCAAAGGACAACTGTCTAGTCCTAGAAACTAATTATCCATAGCTATTGTCTCACACTATAAGGATTGTCCTTAAAGTCAAATCTCACTGCACTTAGTTTAATATTGTCTATGATATTAGATAGTCAGTGGGAACTGGACTTCAAAACGAAACTAGTTTATAACTAGAATAGTCAGCCACATTCAGATCTTCTTCCACTCATAGTATCCTCATGGAATCCGTATGTTTGACGATATTGTGTTCTATGCTCAAATATTTTGGTGTTTCCAAATAGTCACTAGAGTCTGAAGAGTCATGAAATCTGTGTCTGTATGATGTTATCTTCTTCGCACGCGTGTCTGAGTCATAGGTGAGAGTGGGATGGAGACCTTTTCTTGATCTAAATGGGAAACGGTATGGCGTACTGCTTTGCACATCTGACATTGATCTTATGTGTCTTCGTGTTTTGGACTCTTTTGAAAGAGGTGGGAACATCAATGATTCTTGCGCCTTTTGTTCTTCTACGGACCTGGAAATAAAAGAAAAAAGGTTTAATAATAAGTACTAACTATATACTTAGATTAATACCATACCATTAATACGGTAATGTCGGGGTAGAAATATTCTGTGATATTCTAGACAATATTCCATCTTTACTCCTTCCATCAAGATTATTAAAATGTTAAACGTTTCGATGTTTTAGAAAATTAATCTTAGGCAATTTAGAACTTTCATTACCCCACGAGTAATATTTAGTCTTCTAGGACAGAATTTTTTTAAATAAAAATAGAACCGACCGTAGTAAAGCAGTTTGTGGGTTCTAGGTAACGTCCTTAAAGTAGAAACCTTGGCTTGCACCGACTCCTAGATATGCTTAAGTAAATTAAAGCAACTAAATGACACAGTTATTTTTTACTTTTTAGTGCGTTTTGAGTCGGTTCTATTTTTATTTAAAAAATTTTATTTCTTACTTTTTAGTGATTTATCGCTACGTAAAGTACTCGTACTGTACTGTCATAGTATATTATACGGCACTAGTAGCCAAAAAGCTACCGATACCGAGACAAAAACCGAAATCGCTGTAAGCGTGCCTACAAAATTTGAAGAGTTCCTTCAATTTCCCCAGGATATCATCATCAAATCCTAACACGATGACAATGGGAGCACCTTAAAAGTATGCCCTTTCTAATAAAAAAAGAATTATCAAAATCGGACAACTCTGTAAAAAGTTATGCGTTGTCATACGTAAAAAAAAATATACGTGTCGAATTGAGAACCTCCTCCGTTTTTTTTCGTCGGTTAAAAATAGCAAATGTGTTAATTAATCTAAGGCACAAAATTCAAAATAATTTAATCAGTTCCAGTTGATATTATTATTTTATTAGTTTATTAGACAGATTTAGTTTTGTAGCCGGTTGCTTGAAGTCGTATTATGTCAATCGGGATTTGAAATTAATGTTTATTCTGCATGACCTACTTTCGTTCCGAATTTATAAATTGTAGGTCACCGGGAAGTGTCCTATTAAGTAGGTTATGATAAACAAGACCCAGTTTCTTATGGCATTAAAACTTAGTAAAAAAGCGTAGAGCAAAACTTGTAGGCGTGTCACACGAAAGCTTGTAAGTGGAATTATTATTCTGATAAAATATATTGAGAACTATTATGTAATTAGGTAGATGCTATTATTAATTCAATGCATTGAATTAAAGATAACTTCGCATATCAATTTTGTTTAAAAACTGTAAGCCCCTGTAAAAGTATTTCATCCCAACTAATATTATAAGTGCGAAAGTAACTCTGTCTGTCTGTCTGTCTTGCTTTCACTCTATAACTACTGAACCGATTTATATGAAACTTAGTACACAGTAAGTCTAGAGCCTGAAAAAGGACATAGGCTACTTTTAATTGAGAAAAAAGGAGTTAAAGGGGGGATGAAATGTTGTATGAAAGTATCGTCATTTTGAAAGCTTAAGACCTATTTCTTAGGCAGTTGATTAGACATTAATAAATATGACATTCAAAGCTTTGAAAAATTAGGCTGCCGTAATAACTAATTCCACGCGGACGAATTCGCGGGCAAAAGCTAGTTATTTTATAAAAGATAAACCCCTTCTACTTAAGTAATAACTATATTTGGTATCTTTGGGACGAAGCAGGTTTATTTTGTGTCGTTTCGTTCTTTAACTTAATATATTAGTATTTTTGACCTCCGTGACGCAGTGGTATGCGCATTGGATGTATGAGTCGGAGGTCCTAGATTTAGCGTTCCGGTACGATGTCATGTGGAAACTGAATGGGGTGTGGATTAAATCTTTCTCAAAATAAGTTAGCCCGCTTCCATCTTAGATTGTGTCATCACTTAACATCAGGTGTGATTGCTTTCAAGGGCTAACTTGTAATGAATTAAAAAAGTCATTCTTGCAAAAGTGTCATAAACTAAGAAGATCACACTTATAGATTATACAAATTATAATAAGAAATCAAAATAACTTAGAACTGCGCAGTTACTTCTAGGTATACAAACATTTATAATATGCGCAAATATTTTTAATACCTGATAAATATTTGACCAAGTGTTGCCTATGTCATCATCACTACATATTATAAAATAAAGTCCCCCGCTACATCTGTATGTCTGTCTATTTGCGATAAACTCGAAGACTACTAATTGGATTTTAATGCAGTTTGCACCAATAGATAGAGCGATTCTTGAAAAAGATGTTAGTATATAATTTGGTATGATTTTGTCACAATTGGTTCAAATATGTAGATTACCCCTCTCTCCTCTCATTTAATTGAAAACGCTGCCTTAACCATTTGAGATGTAACAAATCAATGTTTGGAAGCATTGTTTCTCTTCATTAGCATTACAAAGAGTCTACGATAGCAAATATATATATGTTAAAAATAGGTTGCTAAGCCTAATTTTTTTCTAAAAAAGGGTAATTTAATTTTTTTTTATTTGATGTTCTTGGAAGGACGAAGGTTGACAATTCTATTTTTCCCGCGGACGAAGTCACGGGCGTATGCTAGTTGTTTACACTTATCAACTCCATCAGCGCGTATAGGTACATAATGTACTTTTAAATAAATTGTCCTCGAAAGTATATTGAGCATAACCTTAGTAGAGTTTCATGGGCGCGCTTTTTGCTTAGTAATTTGTATGCGATATTTCCATGCTATACCTGGCACACCTTGATTTGCAGAGGGCCGAGGTTCAATCTATATTTTTATTGTCCATAGTGTGACTTTAGTAAAATATACGACATTGCTTTTTACGGTATCGACTTTTAAACAATTGTGGACATAGCATAGGTATGGTATGGTTTACATTACTAATTTTCTCGATTCCACAGATTAAAAATATTACGTTTTGCTACTTTTCCTATACACTAACTGCAAGGATTTATTCATTACAAGTTAGCTAGCCCTTGACTGCAATCACACCTGATGTTAAGTGATGATACAATCTAAGATGGAAGCGGGCTAACTTGAGAGCTGTAGGATGAAATATTCCACCCCTTTCGGTTTCTACACGACTAAGGCCTGTGTGCACCAAGATTTCGGTTATCATAACCAACGGTTAACATAAGCTAAACGTAAAATTTACTGTTCACGACAACCCGTACGCCGGTTAAGGACGTAAAACTGGCGGTTATCTTAACCGAGCTTACGTTCTTAACCGGCGTACGGATTGTCGTGAACAGTAAATTTATAGTAAAGTTATGTTAACCGTTGGTTATGATAACCTAAATCTTGGTGCACACAGGCCTAAACGCTGAATCGCTTATTATAGTCAGGTGTGATAGCAGTTAAGAGGTCACTAGTAATAAATATAAAATCAATGCTCCAATTGCGGAGTGAATAATTAAGTAGCCAGGGTTGGTGTCCCAGCACTACATAAACAAAAAAATAAGGTTATTGGTATAAGATATTTAACATGAGAATTTGTTACGTCGCCACGACAGTATAAAAGAAGGTTTTATAACATGTAGGATGCAGACAGGTTGTATAATTAAATATCGTGTATGGCGAGCGTGAGTATAAATTAACAATGATTATAATATTGATTAAATTATTCATCATTATCGATTCAATTCCTATGTCGATGTGCACGTGATAGAATAACACAAATAAGCTGATAAATATTCAACACAAAGAAACTATCAAATGAACTAACTATTAAATATATTAAACTTGTTTGTTATGTCTATGATGAGGTTAATTATCTTATTCCATTATCTTAATGGGAAATAAATGTATTATATATAGGTATTCATTAGAAAAACTAGTGTAAAAGTAGGTAAAGAAGTAGTGATACGTTGAACTGTTTTTGATCTATGTATATGTCGTAGCCACATCGTAGATTTGCTCATTTCCTGAAATGCTCGAGAATTTCATGAAATGGCCGCGTTTTATGATGTGGCCGACTCAATTTGACTGGATCGTTAAATCGTCTACGTTTCACAATTTTGACATCCACGTTTGGCCGAAATAGGGGCTAGGGCCAAAGATTATATGCAATTTATAACTGCCATAATAATAATTAAAGATAATATTTTAACGCCCCGACCCGCCCCGCTTCGCGGGGCTCCTATTTAAGGGTGGTTTATAAAATAAACAACCACGAAAGCACGGTTCTAACATAACCTATCCTGTCGGGGTACTCTGAGTCGGAGTGTAACTAGTTTACGATAGTTAACTAGTTGACCACTTCATATAGTAATGAAGTAGTCGCGCGTTAAGTTGGCCACATCGAGAAACGATTTTGTATCATTGATCTGCCCAAAACATATCATGATGTGGCCAATAGACACGCAAACATTTCATGAAACGCGACCATTTCATGATCTAGGTACTCAAAGATTTCATGAAATGAGCAAATCTACGATGTGGCTACGACATATAGATACTTATCCTAGTTTCTTCTCTTTTTTTATCCGCCTACGTAAAAAAGTGCAGTGTTGATATGATGCAATCTAAACTCATAACACAGGCTACCTACGACGACCTTCTTGGCGCAGTGGTATGCGCGGTGGATTTATAAGACGGAGATTGAGATTTTTCTTAGATAATTTGTCTTGGTCTGGCTGGTGGGAGGCTTTCGCCGTGGCTAGTTACCACCCTACCGACAAAGACGTACCGCCAAGCGATTTAGCGTTCCGGTACGATGTCGGGTAGAAGGGGTGTGGATTACATTCTACTCCTATCAAGTTATATTAGCCCGCTAAATTGTTAGGCGGTACCTCTTTGTAACATAAATCAAATTTTCCAATGAAATTTTGTAGAGTTACACTGACAGTGATAATGTTCTTATGATGCTTTTTTTTGAGGAATTCATATACATCACCTATTTTTGCCCGCCAACTCGCATTGGAGCAGCGTGGTGGGTATACGCTCCATATAAGGAGGGATGCCTGATACTGTAGTGGGTTTAATAGGCTGATAATGATGATGATGATGACTTATTTTTACTGCTCATTTTCTACCCATAGGTACCCTCAAGAATTACATAATAACGTGTTCATTTATTTAATAATAGTTCATTATACACGGGGCATAAAATTTGCACATAAAAATACCGTTCCGACAGCAATTATTCAGCAAGGCTAGATTAAACAACTATTTGAACTCCATTAGTTTATTGTCAGTCATTTCTTATACACACAATGTCTGCATGGTAAATTGTAATTGACGATCTATAAATAGGTTATTGTACCTAGTCAGGTTTTAATATGTGCATGCGGTAGAAGTCGTTATTAAAGGTAAATATAGGTTATGATGATTAATATTTTTTTATACTATTAGCTGCTATAGGCATTGATCTCTTACGAAAAGGAGGATGTGTGATGCGACCAAAAACAGGTTTTGGGTAGACTTCTTTAGAAGTTTCGCATTGCAAAATCAACCTTAAATGGATCCGTCTAAGGCGGAAGTCACTCTGCATTTAGGGTTTTATTGGAAACAGCTTTAATATTGAACTTTAAGCAAAGGCTTTTTTGATTATGATTTTCTTAACGCGTCTTCTTCGTCGTTACACTATTGAGAGGGTGGTCGCTGTCACGTCGGAGTATGTTTATAGAGAACCTACATTGTTGACCATCTGAGAGTAAGGTTATGTTTGCCATTAGTAATTAAAAAGATGCAATTATAGTTAATTCAGACAACTCACCTTTACTATATCTATTAAACAAATTGACGACGAAGGCCGTCATATTAATTAATTAACTTGCGTTTTTAAAAGACATTAAGGATCCTAGTGTTCCTGTTTGGGTATTTAATACATTACTAGAGGACGCCCGCGGTTTCACCCGCGTAGTTCTCGTGCCCGTGGGAATTTTGGGATAAAATGTGGCCTATATGATATTCTGATATGTAAGCTATATTATTGAGAGTTTCAACAAAATCCATTCAGTAGTTTTTGCGTGTAAGAGTAACAAATATCCGTTCATCCATACATACAATATTCACCGTGGAAATCTAGCCACATAACATTGAAATTATACTTACGTATAAACCTGCCTCTTAAATCATTCTATCTAATGATGATAACCTCATTAAAGCGACTTTGTTTTGTTTTGGGGCGCACTGGTATGCGCGGTATGCGCGGCGATCTATAAGACGGATGTCCTGGGTTCTATTCCCAACGGGGCAGATCGGGATTTTTCTTAATTTGTCTTGGTCTGGCTGGTGGGAGGCCTTCGCCGTGCCTGGTTACCCTTGCGACAAAAACATACCGCCAAGCGATTTAGCGTTCCGGTACGATGTGGTGTAGAAACCAAAAGGGGTGTGGATTTCATCCAACTCCTAACAAGTTAGCCCGCTTCCACCTTAGATAGCATCATCACTTGACATCAGGTGTGATAGCAGTCAAGGACCAACTTGTAGGTAGTCTATAAAATTGGTAGATCGACATGTGTGTTAAAACATACTATAATTGACGATGAGGATAGAGGTAATATTCGCCCACTTTTGCATACCGCTCCTTAATTTAAGTAAATTATTTTAATTAAATGAACAAAATATACCTATTTTAACTCTAAAGCGTTGTATAATTTACTATTTAACATTGTCAATCTCAGACAACATGAAGTGAGATCACAGTTAAGTGCTTGTTATTCAATAATCCACGACTTAAAAATACTGAAATATCGTCATTACTTGGAAAATATAACGAGTTGTCAAAAGATAATAATAATCTTACACAATCACTTTGTTTGTTGTCCGAATTATTTGAGCGTTCGGCCATCGTTACTGTTAATTGGACGATTTCATTTTAATTTGTATTACGTAATGGTAATAGTAGTCTTAATGTTGTTTAAAAACTATCAGCACCGGTTCCTCAAATGCAGGTCGACTCTGTAACGAAACTCGAAATTACGAGTCTCAATTTGGTCTCTATATCTCTCTATCTATTATATCGTGTCAAATAGAGAAAGATAGAGACGACGTCGAGACTCGCACTGTCGAATGTTATAGAATCGATAGATTGTTGATTAAACGGAATCTATAATTTACATAAGTAGATAGTATTTAATCATTTCTACATTAGATTTTCTAGAAAAGTTTTTACACCATAATAAAATCTAGTAAACAACATATTAAAATAAAGTAATTTAATAAATTTTTATACAAAATTTCATAATTAATATTCTAAAGATCACATAAGAAGCCTTTAACAACATTTTGTTCTGTGAAGGCTTGAGATTCAAGGAAAATATTTTAACATGTAACTAAAATAAGTCAACATAAAACGCAACACAAACTAAATTGATGTGCACGAGCGAGCACATTTGACCTTAGCTTGGCATTCTTTTGTTATCTCATCGTGAACTGAGCGGTGGATTTAGGCACTTAATCGTTCTTGCAATGTAAAGACAATTTAAAAAATAATTCCTACATTGTACTCTTTTATTCTTTGAGAATTGTAATCTCAGTATTAAGTATATGTAGCTTGTAATGTAGATTAATGTTTATTATTCATATCACAAATGTTTATAACATAATTATTTCAAATGTAATAACTAAATAACAAGATAAATACATACCATGGCATAGGGTAGAACCACGTTCCTTTACTAGCTACGATCCTTTCATATATCTCTCGCTTTCAATTTCACTAAACCTTTCACAAAAGTACACCGGTTAGGGTACTTTTTTGACCTGTACTTTAATCAGAATGTCCTGAATTTGGTCCAGAAACGTTCGCCTTGGTCTTCTTCCCCTTTCAGCATTCCCATCCACTCTCGTCTAATAAATCCCTTTCGTCTTTTTTTCATTATCTTTACATGACCAAACCGTCTTAGCGTAACTTTCCCAATTACTTTATCTTTATTTCTACCACACATTTGACGGCCTCCGTGGCGCAGTGGTAAGCGCGGTGGATTTATAAGATGGTGGTCCTGGGTTCGATTTCCGGCGAGGCAGATTGTGATTTTTCTTAATTTGTCTTGGTTTGGCTGGTGGGAGGCTTTCGCCGTGGCTAGTTACCACCCTACCAACAAAGGCGTACCGCCAACCAATTTAGCGTTCCGGTACGATGTCGTGTAAAAACCGAAAGGGGTGTGGTTTTCATCCTACTCCTAACAAGTTAACCCGCTTCCATTTTAGATTGCATCATCACTTAACATCAGGTGTGATAGCAGTCAAGGGCCAACTTGTAGTAGACAAAAAAAAACACTGCTCTTATCACACTATTGTTAGTTCTGTCACGATGACGATATTATGAAGTAATTGGATGTTATAATAAATTTTCCTCATATAATAATTATTTGGTTTGTACATATACAAAAGAATCAGTATTATTCAAACATTGATTAGATCGCGTGATCACAAGCGTCGCGTCAGTGATAAATGTGTCAAAGTAATCAGCGTTTAATCAAAGTGTAAATCTATCACTCAACAGCCGCGCTGGCACCAATAATTACCATAAGGTGGAAATTCTTGAAACAGTTACGACTACTGATCGGTTTTAATAGGACCACCATGCTAGTTTTCTATAGGTTGCTATGATATGATCGTCACTTCACTCATATAGCGTACTTCGTTCATACATTCGTTCATTCATATACACTACATATTATAAAACAAAGTCACTCGCCGCGTGTCTGTTTGTATGTTTACAAAAACTAAAAAAATCTTCCAATGTTTATTATTTATGTTAAGTTTTCTTATGTTATGTCTTATATCTGTGCTTGTACATAGCTCTTACCACTTAAAATGGATGGTTATGATTTTCGATAGAGCACATTATTTGGTACAGTACAGTCAAGAACCTAAGATGTTTGACGCATTCAACATAATATGAAGTCACATTAAATTAGTCAGTCAGTCATCATTTGTGGTCTGTTTATTTCCCCGGAGTTCTCATTAGTTTTGACGCAGGTATTGGTTTTTAATGACTTCATTTGGTTTTTATCACTTGTTAAAAACAAAGGTAAGGTAAATAAAATACTAAATCAATTTTAACTTCAAAACAAATTGACAAATTGCTATTTTTTTTTAACTTACTAACTTAGCCCTTGACTTGCTATCCTTATAGTAAGTGATGATGCAATCTAAGATGTAAGCGGGCTAACTCGTTAGGAATAGTATGAAAATCATCACCCCTCGTACCGGAACGCTAAATCGCTGGCGGTACATCTTTGCTGGCAGGGTGTTAACTAGGGTCAATGCCTTCAAACAGAAAATGTCAATCGGCCCCACTGGTAACGGTCTATAGATTGGGGGTGTTAAAAATTTTATGAGGCCACTGCTGATGCCGATATCTAATTCAAATTAAAAAAAAAACTATAGTACTTAAATGGTTCTAAATATACATCGCAAAAAGCATTGCCACGTCGAAACGATAACCTCATTTTAAAACGTCTTAAAAGATAACCAAATTCTATTTGCATTAGTAAGTGCAAGAGAAACAGCTATAAAAGTAAACGTTGTCCATGAGGAAAACAAAAGACGGATAACAAAACTAAACATCATTTACATGTAGCGAACGATAAGCGATATGACAAAATGATAACTACCCAACGTAATCGGGGCAATAAGTGTCTTATAGATAG
Organism: Mycalesis mineus; assembly: GCA_034621355.1. Lineage (NCBI taxonomy): Eukaryota > Metazoa > Arthropoda > Insecta > Lepidoptera > Nymphalidae > Mycalesis > Mycalesis mineus. Next base: position 8,356,477 of record CM067895.1, read on the forward strand.
CTATGCAATACAAAACGAGTGATGTCATCAGTTCCCGCAAGTCGTAATACTTTAACGAGTAAATGTTATTGTTGTCGACTAAAGTTTATCCAATAATAATCAAGAATTAATATATTTCTTGTAACCGTAAGATATGGATAAATCTTTACTGATATTTTAGAGGCATTAAGAGGATTAAGTTTTTGTGTATGGACGGAAGGATATTTGTTACTGTCACTGAATAGATTTTGATGAAACTGTAATAAATAAAGCATAAATCATTGAAATGAATCAATTATAATTAAAAAAAGAATAATTTAACTGACGTTAAAACACACTAAAAGTAAAAAATAATTGCTTCATTTCTTGATTTAATTTATTTAAGCATTTCTATAAAGGCGGTGCCATCCTGAAATAAGATACCGAAATTACTGCAAGTGTGCCTGTAAATTTGAAGAGATCCTTCAATTTTTTCAGGATTTCATCATCAGATTCTAACATGGTGACTGTAAGACCATATTGGGAATCTAATAAAAAGGAATTATGTATCTAAAATCATCACTCTGTAAAAGTTTATTTATGATCATCCTTAAAAATATATATATTTGCGTCGAATTGAAAACCTACTCCTTTTTTCATCGGTTAAAAATAAGAAAAACGCTAAATTATTAGGAGAAACAGTATACACAAAACGGGCGTGAAGACTTAAACTTACAAAAAAGATTACAACTAAAATAAAATTAAAAAGTCTAATGTCAGTGGCATAAAGACTGGTATCAGCTCCTAAGGCGCCTTTATACTTGGAAGGGGTAAAAATAAACTTCACCCAAACAGGTATAGAGATATAAAGTCTAACAGGTTTGATGACGTCACCATATATGTCCGTATATGTCTATATGGTGTAGGTGTTTTAGAAAGAAAGAACGTAAATGGGTATCATTGAATATGTATGTCGACATTCTGCAAAATTGCCGTGGTATTTTTTCGTAGTTTTATTGAACCTGTTTTTGTAAGATATACCTACTCATGCCTTTTTATACAATACTGAAGACTAGAAATCTGCAGCTTTCTATAAACCAATTTTTCTCGATTTATTTTGTACTAGCTTTTGCCCGCCACTTCGTCCGCGTGGAATTAGTTATTACGGCAGCCTAATTTTTCTAAGCTTTAAATGTCATATTTATTCATATCTAATCAACTGCCTAAGAAATAGGTCTTAAGCTTTTAAAATGACGATACTTTCATACAACATTTCATCTCTCCTTTAATCCCTTACAACCCCTTTTTCGCAATTAAAAGTAGCCTATGTCCTTTTTCAGGCTCTAAACTTACTGTGTACAAAATTTCATTTAAATCGGTTCAGTAGTTGTAGAGTGAAAGCAAGACAGACAGACAGACAGAGTTACTTTATAATATTAGTTAGGATTTATAATATTAGTTAGGATTAAACAGGAAATAATTCTTTATCAAATAGAGCATAACTACAAAATAATAATCAAATCTACTGTGAGCCTGCTTTTCTTTATTTGTTACCCTTCTACTACTTAATTGAAAGCAAATGTTAGGAGTGGATACACAGCAAAAAGCAAAAATTACTATTCCCAAGGTATAAAAACATACCTTTTATAATACTTACTTTTAAGTTAGGCATAGAATAGAAAGCGAATAAATATTATGACCTCACAAATTAACTAACAACATGGGGCTATGTGTTAGGTTTATATGCAATGTGCGTGCGAGAGGTATACCACTAAAATATCTCCACAACCTGCTCAAAGGCCTGACTAGAACTGCAGTATGCTCCATTCTAGAACAAGAATCCAAAGCTATTGTAGCAGGATCCTAACAGATTTGGTTGAGCAGGGAGAATAATTCGAGCTAAAGGCGAGCGTTGACCGGTCACCTTAAGCCTACGAGTACATTCGTGCCGCACGGACATTTTTCTCTCTGCCACACGATGGACCCGGCACCCGCAGGGTGACTCCATGGTAATCTTCTGCTAGTCAACCTTAAATAAGCTTCAACAAAGCGAGCGAAAAGTAAAATTTTAAATCGAATTCAGAAAGTAGGTAATGTAAGATATGGGTCCTACAATTTTTGTATGATTTATCATAAATATAAGGTAAAATGCATTTTATTGTTATTTGCTTTTCTACGTACTTACATTCAAATCAATCGGTAAGTATTTCGCGAAAGCAAATTGATTGTGGAATATCAATATTTATCATTATCTACAAATGTATAATCACAATAACATAGAATCTTATAGCTTATATTATCACATGATGACGTTTACGTATGCATTTTTTAGAAACGTGAAGTTAAAGACAAGAGTACTTTTGATAAGACTTCTACGTCCGAATACTCAATAACAAATCAAAAACTACCAACTCCAATAGGATGAGTGTGCGTATCATACCTATTATACGTATATCGTAGGGTTGCCAACCGTTCTGTTTTCCCAAGACATGTCCTAGTTTTTGTAGTGCCCTGGGACGTCCTGAATAGTTTTTAAGCAGCGTCCTGTGTTTTTATATGTTAGAATTCGCGCCTCTTCTTTTTACGCTACGAGCTCACAAGTACTCGTTATTGCGATGCCGCGCTGCTGTGCTGTTTCGAAAATTTGTTATACACTAAATTGTTTGTTTTATATTTTAATAACTAATTTTTAACTCGTATAAATTTACTCAAGTATTTTTATTTAAAAATGTGACTATTTTAATTAATTTAACTATTGCAACTCTATTAATGCGTCCTGTTTTTAAACGAAATTGTCCTGGTTTTTCCAACTTAAAATCCTGTTTTTTTTATTTGAGGTTGGCAACCCTAGTCTAACGTAACACATCCAGAACATTCGATATTTGGCGAATCCGCATGTCACGAATTTAGATCAGTATTTATTTTTTTGTATTTAAAAGAAGTCGTTTTACTGCCAAGCGCATTACATATGTACCAATTAGCTTACAATTTAAAATATTTGGCAATTGTCTTCTAGCGTAATGGTATTGCAGTGACGTCTATGATTTGTGGAAAATTTTCAATTGAAAAGATTCAAAGATCCAGATGGCTCAAATCCAATCATCGTAATAAAATTTAAAGTTTAAAAATATTGGTATATGGTATCTATTGATTATTGTTTGTTTGGTGTTATTGTTGTTTTTGAATTTATATTTGAGGCGAGGGTGAATGGAAATGTTGGAAAGGGAAGGCCTAGACAAATGTTCCTGGACCACATTCAGGACATTTTAGAGAATGGTCAGGTGGACCTAAACCGACGAACTTTTATGAAAGAATTAATGAGAGTGGAAGGAAGTACCTATGCAAGGACCGTGGCATATGGAAGGATCTGTATAATATTATTATAATAGTCTCTGCCTAACCCTATGGGGTGTTATGTATTTATATGGATAGTAATGGTTTCACACATAATATTTGGCCCGCATAGCGGATGCACTTCGACCCTTTTGGATCTTTTGTACTCGCCTCGCCCTTACCTGATTTACCTTGATTGAACAGATATAGGGGAATATCAGTTCAAATACCCACTCTAAAAGTTGAAGGCACAGTAATCCTCTGGCAGTGGATATGACACCCCCAGGAGATCCATTCTTTCTAGCCAGTCCGTCACATTTCAATCACTCATAGGTTTCACACATATGTATGCGTTTCACGCGAATTTTTTTTTAAATTACAAAACTAACCGTCTAAAAGGGTGAAACGAGTGTACATACCATATCAGGAGGATAAAATTGCGGGCTGCTAGTTATTTTATAACAGAATTATCCAACGGGCAAAAACTCGGGCTCTACAACGGTTTCATTATACAGACATTTATAATTGGTTTTTAAACGACATACGTCTAACCAAACCTTATCAACATCAATATTCGTAGAAACCTCTGCGCGTCGATACCCATAGTCCATAAGTCATGCCACCCCATGACCTCGAAGCGTTCACCTTATACCTACTCACACAATGATACGTTTTTACTTCTACGAAATTGCCTTTTTACCTTTTTAGTACCTATACACTAATACTAGGGCATTTCATTTTTAATCTTAATACATATATCTATTTTTTAAACAAGTACTTTAATGTTCTATGAAGTCGGTGCCACCCGAACTTTCTGCTTTAAAGACGTAACCAAAACTTAAATGTCGCCGACTTCATAAATATGGTTAAGAAAATTAAAATACCTAAATGACGCAATCATTTTTTACTTTTTAGTGCGTTCTGAAGGCGGTTTTATTTTTTATTATATACTACAGGTTTGATAAGTTTTTAAACGACTTAAAAAAAGAAGTTTCTCAATTCGATCATATATATTTTTTTATCTAAATACTTCACCGCTAAGCTTATGATAACTCCTTAATAAAATAGACATTTAAATAACAAATAAAGACTTTTTAAAATCAAATATCTGAAGAAGAAATGAGTAGGTTCACACATATAATGTTATAGTTGAACTTAGAACCTTCTCCTTTTCAAAGACGGTTAAAAAGCAACATCAAAACCTTTCAATAAATGTTATTTATTGCATTTAAACAAAAACGGATATTATACAAGAACATGTTTTTTCTCGTTTATTAACAAAACATTAGTAAAGTCAATAAAGTCGTAAAATTTATAACATTCCTTACAATAAATACTTCCTATAAATTTAAATTCGTTTTTACACTTTGATAAGGAAGTGAAACGTTAATCCATTACTGCAGTTCTTTACAATACTTAATACATTTATTCTCAATGATGATTATTTACGGAAGTGAACAAGTCGATACAAACGATTGCGAGGCTTTGAGTCGACTGCCTCGTTGGTCCAAAGGTTATGTAGAGCCTACGAGGTCCTGGGTTCGAGTCGGGCTTTAAAATACCAAGTTTATTATACTGAGATGTTCTCAATAAAAAGGAGATTGCCATACAATGTATAGGACTTCAACGCATTAATAAAAACATATTGTACAACAATGTATTATGGACCATTTAACATTTTATTGCATTTTTTTAATATTTAATAAAAATTACATTCAAAAGCTCTATAACTTGGAGTATTCGATTCCTAATGATCGTTATCGTCCACTTCCGTATTATTGTTACGTATAGTTGTCACACTGAATACATTTTTAAACAGGCTTAACGACTCAGATACTAGCCTCCCAAAGCCCACTTTTTGTGAATATTCAATAAAAACGATTTAAAAGGCTCTAGTCCGACCTCCGTGGCGCAGTGGTATGCGCGGTGGATATATAAGGCGGAGGTCCTGGGTTCGATTCCCGGCGGGGCAGATTGAGATTTTTCTTAATTTGTCTTGGTCTGGCTGGTGGGAGGCTTTCGCCGAGGCTAGTTACCACCCTACCGACAAAGACGTACCGCCAAGCGATTTAGCGTTCTGGTACGATGTCGTGTAGAAACCGATAAGGATGTGGTGGATTTTCATCCTAGTCCTAACAAGTAAGCCCGCTTCCATCTCAGATTGCATCATCACTTAACATCAGGTGTGTTAGTAGTCAAGGGCCAACTTGTAGTCATTAAAAAAAAAAAAAAAGTGAAACAATAAATCCAGCAAAACAATAAAGATTTAAAAATGCGTAAAGAGTGTAAATTAAATGGAAATAGTTAAATTACAAATAGTTAAATTCCAACAGTAAAAATGTCTTATTGTAAAATATTCATTTAATAATAGGTTATTTTTAGTATATTTACAATTTGTGTTCTATCTGGGTTAGGATCTGGCATTCTCCATTTTAGCCCGAATTTTAATTTTTTTTTTTTTTTTTATTTACTACAAGTTGGCCCTTGACTGCTATCACACCTGATGTTAAGTGATGATGCAATCTAAGATGGAAGCGGGCTAACTTGTTAGGAGTAGGTTGAAATCCACACCCCTACGGTTTCTACACGACATCGTACCGGAACGCTGAATCGCTTGGCGGTACGTCTTTGTCGGTAGGGTGGTAACTAGCCACGGCGAAAGCCTCCCACCAGCCAGACCAAGACAAGTTAAGAAAAATCTCAATCTGCCTCGCCGGGAATCGAACCCAGGACCTCCGTCTTATAAATCCACCGCGCATACCACTGCGCCACGGAGGTCGTCAAATTTGGTGGTGTTACACCTCCTTGCCTCGGAAAGCATGCTAAGCCGTTGATCTTTTACATCTTTCTTAAAACCTGATATTCTGCCCGCCAACCCACAAAGGTTTAACGTGGTGGGTACAAGCTCGCCTCTCCTATTGCGAGAGACCTGACCTTGTAGTGAGTTGTTAAAATAGGTTGGTAACGATGACTTGGTCAGTATAATATATATACTAGTAGAAGGAAATGGTACAATTTCCTTTTCATAGTCAAGTTTGAAGGTCACTGGGCTGAATGGTTACATCCATTATGTAAGCTTTTTATTACTTCTTCAAACGCTAAAAGAAACATTTATTTGTATGTTTACAAATCTTTAAGGAATAGTTCAGAGTTAACCAAATTTTAACTTAAAGTGGACAGTGGCGTGCACAAGGTTTTTAATTAGGGTAGGCATTATAGGTACCATCTACAGGAAATGCAAAAATCCTCCTCCAATACTGGTTTGCAACTTTAGGGCAGGCAGTGCGTATTTGCATTTATGAAATGCACGCCTTTGGGTGGACATGTCTTACTTATTACTTTAATTCCTGATCGTATGCTACTGACACGGTATGGTTTATTGACAAGTAACCTATGGTCTGCAGCAAAGTCTCATTTATTACTTTACTAAAATTTATCTTTATCGGTTGAGAAAGACCACGTTCATCCAATTGCCACGATCCTAGCACATGTCTCTTGCTTCAACCAATTTGATTTAACCTTTCATATAACTACGTAGGTTTAGGGTATTTTTAACCTTAACTATTATTACAAGAAGAATGTTAAATTTGCTAGAGGAAGACAAGAGGAGAGGAAAGCCAAAGAAAAGATGGCTTTAGTGTATTAATTTATATGTATGTGAAGGGAGAAGGTACTTGATGATTTGACGCATGACATAATTGAATGGAAGATTGTGCGGCGCGGCATGTTGTGCCGACCCCACTGGAGTGAGAAAAAGGCAAAATGACGATGAGGTTTCATATATATAAAAAACACAGCGATAAAACGTATTTTTTTTATCGACTACAAGTTGGCCCTTGACTGCTATCACACCTGATGTTAAGTGATGATGCAATCTAAGATGGAAGCGAGCTAATTGGTTAGGAGTAGGATGAAATCCACACCCCTTTCGGTTTCTACCCGACATCGTACCGGAAAGCTAAATCGCTTGGCGGTACGTCTTTGTCAGTAGGGTGGTAACTAGCCTCCCACCAGCCAGACGAAGACAAATTAAGAAAAATCTCAATCTGCCCCGTTGGAAATCGAACCCAGGACCTCCGTCTTATTAATCCACCGCGCATATCACTGCGCCACGGAGGTCGTCAAAAATGTCGTCATTTATGTATGAGCCAAACATACAGTGTATATGAGGAAGAATAGTTGATTGTCACCCCATAAATCTGTCTTCCTGATTTAATTGACAATATATGTACTAACAAACACTGTCAGGGAGAGTTGCCAATGAAAGTTCTGGTCCAACGTAACCTTAGGCTTTGCAACCAGATGTTGATAACGTACGGAAGTTACATGCAAACCTTCGAACATCTGAGTCAGAGTCGTGCGGTTATTTTTAGATCCACCTTTAATAGCTCCAATTACGTTCCAATCAAATGCATCGAAGTTGCGGTATGCTGTTTATAAACAGTTTCAGAGTAAACATAATCGAACTTTGTTAATATATCATCAGCCTATTTTTGAAGCACAATTCGGGGCCAAACCTCTCCCTATAGCAAAACATTAGTATAGCAGAGGGAATTTACGGCTTAAAACTATCATTGAGTGCTGTTTTTAGGGCGATGAAAAATCCCTTAAATAATATATTGTTGGCAACATTGCGAACCATAGACTATAGAGGTGCCGGTTTTGTGTCATTGTGGTAGACTGTAGCAAAAAGTAACGGTTACGGGCAATTATATAAGCAAAGCCCTAATGGTGAAGTAATTATTATTTTGTGTGTTCTCTTTGTGTGCAGTTATGCTGCCAGTTAATTTTGTTAAAAGTTAAAGTGTAATAAAATGTAAATGCTAGTTAAGTAAATTATGTGATTACCGTCATATTGTTTCATTTTCATTTGATTTAAGGAAGTTTTGTAATAAAAACATGTTGATGTTATGATTAATGTTCTTTTTCTTCTTGTGCCTTTTGACCTCTTCTGATGATGTTTCTAATAATATATTATAGTTGTGCTATCGAAAGGACAGAAAACACAAGAACGACAGAAATCATTCTTTAAATTTTTTGCTTGCAAGAGATAAGCTTTACGCTTTTATATACCGGTCCTTTGTTTACGTTTATTTTGTCATTTCGATATTTCAACTAAGGATATTTCATTAGCTCCGTTTTTCCCACTGGCTGTCATAGGCAAGTGCCCATGGGCATGCGATCGTTCAGGAGGCTTACCAGTTTACCAAACGACAAGCGATATTTCATGATCAAGTAAAATAGTTTTAGTATTCTTATATGCTAGGATCTCCAATTGCTTCTAGAGGGGCCTGTGTTTGACTCTGTAACGACCGCTATCAGAAATTAATATTATGGTATGGTATATAGTTGGTGGTGTTACACCCCCGTGCCTCGGAGAGCACGTTAAGCCGTCGGTCCCGGTCACTGTCATCAACATCTGATAGCGATCGTTAGTAAATGAAACATTATCACCCTAAGCCCGCCAACCCGCATTGGAGCAGCGTGGTGGGTGTACGCTCCATATCCCCTCTCCTATAAGGAGGGAGGCCTGGCCCTGTAGTGGGCCGTTAATAGGCTGATAATGATGATAATGATGATATAGTATGATTCTAGTCAAGTCTTTCGGGTGCTTCTGACACCATCAATTTTTGATGGCTTCCGTGGTGCAGTAGTATGCGCGATAGACGTATTTGACGGAATTTCTAGGTTCGAATTCTTAGCTAATTACGGTCATACTAGTGGGAAGCTTTAACTATGGGTAGTTACTACCCAGCCAACAAAGACATGCCGCCAAGCGATTTAGCATTCTGGTAAAATGACGTGTAGAAACCGAATGAGGTATGGATTTCATCGTACTTGTAACCTGTATTAAATCATCAATTACCATTAGGTTTAATTTGCATTCAAGTTGTAATAAATAAAAAAAATCCAATTCCAGTATGAAAATAACCTATAATAAATATAACAATCCGAAGCCAGTCTAACCACCAACGCGGCAGTTTAATACACAACTCGTTTCAAATGGTCACAGTATGAGTTAGGATTAATAATTCAATGTCACTGCAAGGAGTCAATAAACTAAGAATTGAATTGTATTGAATTGGATATCAGTTGTTTGTTCCCAGTCGGTAAACGGAAAATTTTCTCAATGATAAATATTTTTTTTTTATTGTAGTATGTATTAGGTTGATTCTTTGATAAATGTACTGAATTTTCCATGATTTGTTGATTTTTTTTGTATTTCTCACGTTACAAGAAAAGCTATGCAAAACTACGAGAACGGCAAAGGCGGGATAGATGCCTCAGTAGGATAGCTGCCTCATTTTCAAAAAGCCTACCCAACCTTTTTGAGCAAGAGTAGTGAAAACATTGTTTGAATTTGTGTTTGTTCACACTACACTTCCAAGACTACGAGAAGGACAAAGGCGGGATAGGTGCCCCATTTTCAAAAAGTCTACGGCGTTTTTGAGCAAGAGTAGTGAAAACATTGTTTGACTTTGTGTTTGTTCACTCTACACTTATAAGGCCACGAAGTATTTACTACGAGAAGGGCAAAGGCGGGATAGATGCCTCAGTAGGATAGCTACCTCATTTTCAAAAAACCTACAGCGTTTTTGAGCAAGAGTAATGAAAACATTATTTGAGTTTTTGTTTGTTCACACTACACTTACAAGTCCACGAAGTATTTACTACGAGTACATAAGTCTATCGATAGAGTAGGGGACCTCTTAATTATTTGTCTATATCATCTGCTCTATACTAAAGATCAATCTGTTATCACGAAGAGTTTGTTGCACTCCATGCCGGTGTCAGCTGCTGATATCAAAGGTTGTTCAGATTACTGTACTGATAACAGTGGGTTTATACGTTTTTTGTTTATAAACTTGCTATTTACTTTGATGACTAATACAGATTGATGTTTAGATGAATTTGATGTGTTGTGGGCTCTTCTGAGACTAATGTAGATGTAGTATTGGAACCCTTATAGTAAATAGCTCTTACTCTAACTTTTTATATGAAATAAGCTCGCGCATGACAACGATCTCACCGATGGTAGTTGAAGATGTGGTCTAAGAAGGAAACTTTTTATATTCATTACAAGTTAGCCCTTTAATGCAATTACACTTGATGGAAAGTGATAATGCATTCTAAGATAGCAGCGGGCTGACTTATTAGGAGTAGGATGAAATACACACCCCCTTCTGTTTCTACACATTGTGCCGGAACGTTAAACTGCTTGACTGTACGTTTTTGCCGGTAGTGAAGTAACTAGCCACGGCCAAAGCCTCCCACCAGCCAGACCTTGATCAATTGAGAAAATCTCAATCGGCCCAGCCGGGAATAAGACTTTCGTCTTATAAATACACCTAACAAGCCATTGCGCCACGAAGGCTGTCAAACTTGGGACTACTTGAAATTACTTATTTTATATTGAGTCACTTAGAAGCAGCCAAAGGCTAAAAGTAAAAAGCTAATAGCAAAACCTGAAGCACTATTAGTGGAGGTGAAAGACCGTGACTACGCTAGGGTCTTGAAGGAAGTGAAATCAGGACTAGCACACGAAGATATTGTCTTCTCGAAAGTGAGAAAAGGTGACATACTAATGGAAATAGAAAAAGGGCAAACAGGAGGAGTATCACAAATAAGAAGCAAAGTGGGAGAAGTTTGCCCCACCTTAACGCTACTTAGAAGACCCGAAAAAAAATATTTCCACGTGAACCACAACAAACTACACAATTTAGAATTCGTGAATCGTGATGCTCTAGTAGGAAATACTGTTATCGGCACTTTGCATCAATTACGTATCTACGAGTTTATTCCTATTTTTAGACTTCCTGTCGGCTGGTTCGGTAACTTTTTGACGTGTAAGTTTATTGTAGGTATATCTGCACTTAAGGATTGTATATTCCGTGATTTTCTATTGTGATTATAACTGTTTTACATGTTTTACAGTGTTATTAACTTATATTTTCTTGAATTTAGGGTACTCTTGACCTGGCCATAATTTAAAAATGACCTGAGTTTGGTCCAGGAACATTCTCTTAGACCTTCCCCAACATTTCCATTCACACTCATAAAACTCATTTGTTAATCTTATTTGATCCGTTCTGTCTACATGCCTCAACCATCTAAGCATTAATTTCTCAATTTTAGTTACTACGTCTTCTTTACACCGCACCGTGCCCTATGGTTAACTCTGTCACTGTTGAATCCACACATACTCTTACAGCTCAATGCTCAAACGCATTTATTTTTCATTTTACTAAACACACATGTTTATTCAATTTTATATCGTTTTACAGAGGATTAAACTTTAATTTTCATAATAAATGAGACATAACGTGATCTGTAATATAAACGGGTAATGATCTCCGCTTTATTGCATAATGATAAGTTAAATAAAGTCATGTCGAATCAGCAAAATGCTTCTCATTCGCATTAATATAATAAACAAGTAATCTTATTATTACAGTGATTACACCACACTCTTTAATTATCAGCCGTTAGCCAAAAAGGTAAAGGTATCTCTTTTCTTACTACAGAAGATGCGATTTTCAGCTTATTTCAATCGATCTTTATCAATGCGGGTTGGCAGGCTTTGAGTGATAGGTAATGTTATACTGATAGGTAATATTATACTGATAGGTAATGTTATACTGATAGGTAGTATTATACTGATAGGTAATGTTATACTGATAGGTAATGTTTTTATGTGTCCAAAGCTGCTTTAGCAGGATTCTATCAGATTTGATTGGAGAGGTAGAATAATTTGAGCAGAGAAGGCGAGCGTTGACAAGTCACAAAGAGTTTAAGGGTAAACCAACATCTGCGACGCAATGTTCATATCTCTTCTCTAACTTAGCCACCTAATTAATATAGTTAACGGATAACAAAAACGAAGTCACCGCCATGACAAATTAGTAAACACTAAACCACGTGTGAGATCGCTCATTAGCGATAAGACCGCCAATTGTATATTGTTTTTTTTTTTAAGTTATTTTCTATTTGTAAGATTTTTATTATTTGGGGTACAATAAAGTAATTCATTCATTCATTCATTCATTCATTCATTCACGTGACTTGAGAATTGCTAACAGAAGCTATTTAGTAATATTCAAGTCTATACCTACAATAAAGAAAGCGAATAAACCAGCTGGATGATGAACATTTGATGTTGATAACCTCATTGCCTCGTTAATCCATTTGTTAGTTTATGTGGATACGGATCACGAGGTTCTCAGTTCGAGTGGTGACTTTGTTATATAGAGCTCTTCTTTCTTTCAATAAATTCTCAGTAAACATTCTCAGCCCGTAGTTGGTTGGTTCTCAGTTATTATCACCAACATCTGATAGTTTGTCAAAGAAACAAAGATTATTACTCTAGCCCACCAACTCATAATAAAGCAGCATGGTGGGTCTTATCCCGTTGGCCCTTTATCAATTTTCCTATAAGGAATTCCTTCCTTATAGCATAATTTGGCAATGTGGTTGGCTTATAATTCATAATAATGATTATTTTATATTTATAAATAGCTTTCAGTTTCGGAGCTAGTACATGCATGGGAAAACTTGTATAGGTGAGAGGAACTAAACTTTATTCCCACCGAAAATGTCGTGTAGATACAATACAATCGCTTGATGAAAATGTCATGGCTGAAACGCAGATTAGAAGGTTTGTTTTGTTTTGGTGTATATATTTCTGTTTATAGTTTATAGTACATACCTACTTGGTACAAAATATGTCTATTATCAATAACTAGCAGTCGCCCGCGACTTCGTTGTAATTTTAAAGACAGACTTTCATACAAAGTGTTTAGTTTCCCGTGAAGCAATATCCTTCGTCCCGTCGTGTGTACTAAAGATCTACATTTTTGTTAAAAAATGTACGACATTTCAGTACATTAACATTAACAATATATATTTATGGAAAGCTGATGGATATAAATTGATATTAAATAGTATATTTCACTCTCGAGTCTAGTCTTCAGAATAAACAAAAATGATTTTACTATCCGACACGCAGATCTAGAGATAAGCCCGTTTAAACAAACGAACAAACTCTTCCGTATACTATATTGGTATTTGAACAAAGATCTAATTCAAAACACGAGATTACCGCCATACGGAATGTTGAGTCGACGATTATTTTGCTATATTATTATTGCCAAAAGCTTCGACCAACATTTTAAGGAGCTTTCGCTGGGCTGTTAGATCAAGGGTCGCATTCACTAGGCTGTAATTCTTGGGACGGTGCGTATTGTGAAGAGATTCCTCACTTTAGAGCCCTGGCCACCTTTGGTTTGGTTGCTTTTGCTTAGGCCCTCAAAACCCCGCAAAGGGAGGAGATTTTTTAAGAAAATTGTTAATGGTGTTTAATATTAATAAATGAGAGAAAAAAATATTTTATACTAAGGAAACAGAATGCAATGCGAGTGGTCTAAGATGGCGTGATACCCAAAAAATCATCATTTTATTAAAGTTTAGCAGCTAGTGATTGGACCATGAGGGCTTTTATATGATGATGATGATGTTTTATATTTTGTTTAGGATAAATCTTCAGACGTCAGATCCTTGACAATTTTTTACCAAAGTGCTTTTAGTGACATCCCTACTTCTCTCGTAGGGTTGCCACGAAGCTATGGGCTTGAAGACTTGGAAAATTGAATAAAGGCAAAACTTGTTTTTATTCGTTTGTGTATTGTAGGTACTTTTTCATGTTAGTGGAAATACTAACAACAAATACAATTAGCTAATTGTTTTGTTTATAAATTACAAAACAACATTGTGTTTTGTTTAAACAACGATAAACAAAATCAAACATGCGTGACGACGTGATCATCGATGGATGTTTAACGTTTATTATTTATTTATTCAGAGAATAAATTTTATAAGGAAATGATCTCATCACTCGGTCCGTTTGTAAATAAATGCGACGATGCCGGGGATTTTAATTCAACACATGTCATGGCGATGTAAATTATTGTGAAATAATTCAAACTAACGGCTTTTGGTATTTAGAATTTAGATACAACTTGATTGCAATACATGTGTTTAATACGTTTGCAGTATTGTGTTTTTTTATTCACTACAAGTTAACACTTGACTACAATTACCCTTGATGGTAAGTGATGCAATCGAAGATGGAATCCGGCAATATTGTTAGGAGTAGGTATGATGAAATCAACACCTCATTCAGTTTTTACACGACATCGTACCAGAACGCTAACTAAATAGGCAGAGACAACATCCATCCACTTGCTACGGTCCTTAATTTTCCTTCCACTCTCATTAATCCTTTCATTCAAGGTCGTCGATTTAGGATAGTTTGACCTTGCCATTTTTAAAAATATTCCTTATTGGCCCAGAAACATACGCCTCGGCCAACCCTTGCCAACATTTCCATTCAAACTCACCTTATAAATCTCTTTTGTTAATCTTGTTTCATTCATTCTCTACATGTCCAGACCATCTAAGCTTACCTTTCTCAATTTTAGTTACTAAATCTTCTTATCACTACACTATTCCCGATAGATGGTACTTTTCTTAACTGTGTCCCTTTTTTGAAAAACTTTATCTTTTTTTAATTTTTAATTTTATCCCAAAACATACGGTTTACATTATAATAATTCAGGAGACCTTTGAAAGCGGCTATGAGTTATTAAAGTGTCACAATGTCACCTTTATGTACACCCTATAGACCTACAATAAAAGCGTAGGTTGACAAGCTGGCCATGACAGACTCAATAGATAGTACTTAATGCATTTTCGAAACTAAACCCGTCATCCTAAAATAGATTAACTATAACAAATAAGCTTTACTGCACTTAACCAGATAGGTAGGTAGGTTCGACCACCACTAACGATCGCGTGTAACAAAACCATAACTGAAATCATCATTACGTCAAACTAGAACTTGCATTTATGCAACTATTGATATTTCACGTCATGAGCTTGATATTAACAAAAGCTGCAAGCTATTTATTTCCTTTATAGGTTTACTAAATCTACCTGCTTCCATGTCGTCGATTAAAATTTTGAATGGGATCTTAGATGGTTTGGACATGTAAAGAGAATGGATGAAAGAAGATTAACAAAAGAGATTCGTTTATTGTCGGAAGATGAAGATCTAGGTTCTTGGGTCAAATTTAGGACATTTTAAAATAAGGCCAGGTCAAAAGTACCCTAAAACGACGAACTTGTATGAATGGATTAATGAGAGGGGAAAAAGCTAGGGAAATATAAGCAAGGACCGTAAAAATTTTCCAACTTCCTTGCTGATACTGTATCCTTCCGGATACAGTATCTGCCTATCCCTATGGGAATCAGGCATGATGTTATGTATGCATGTATAATTATGATACATACGAATATCTATCTATACTAAAGCCAAACTCGATTGAGAATACTTGTCAACAAACAAATTTAAAATTATGTTTTGTTTTTTTATAAAATCTTATTTAAAAGATATTGAATATATTAATTAGTTTTAAGCTTACTTATCTAATTTAGTGTCATGAATTCGTCATTAACTAGTTAATTAAAAGAAATAGGTATAAAATGACTAGTGATTTCTACATTCATTTTTAATTTGTTTGTTGACAAGCATTCTCAGTCGAGTTTGGCTTTAGTACAGTTTAAAAAATAACCCAATCAGTATAAATAGCAATTAGGTTATAACACCAATTTTGCTCTAAAAACTTATTTACCTAGTTCCCCATGGTAAAGTACTTTAATAATAACTATACCGCATGTACAAATGTAATATAAGATTTGTTTAATTAGTAGGTATCTAGAAAAGCAATTAACATCACCATGGTAAACACTTAGGTTTCATAAGTGCTGTGCCTAGGTGCAAACTTATCAATACTATGATAAATACATACAATTGCACTTAGGAATAGATATAATACAAGTGCTGAGTCATAGATTTGCACTCTACCATTTAATTACTAAAAAGCTGACAAAAACGCACTGCCAAACAATTTAAAAAAGAAAAAAGCGATGTGGATTTCATCCTTACAATCTATCCATCCACTTCTATCTTAGATTGCATCATCATTTACCATCTGGTGTGATTGCAGTCAAAGGCCAAAAGTCGAAAAAATATCTCCGACGAAGTAGCGTATGTATTTGTAAATGAAGTCATCTGTCTTACTCTTGATCTCGAATTATTATCGCCTTCATATATTATCTTATCATTTAAAGAAAGGATAAAAAAAGAAAACAAAATGTATCTATATCCAATATGCATAATAATTAACAAGTGAAAAAACTGTCAAATATCTACACTAGAGCCAAACTCCATTAAGAATGCTTGTCAACAAACAAATTAAAAATGTTTTTTTTTTATTTAACTAGTTAATGACGAATGCATGACAATAAATTAGATTAGTAAGCTTATTGACTATATAAAGAAACGAAACATAATTTTAAATTTATTAGGCATAAAACGAGTTGCATTATCTACCTTCATTTTAAATTTGTTTGTTGACAAGATTTTTCAATGGAGTTTGGCTCTAGTATAGTTAGGAACTTTCTAAAAATACGAAAAACAAAATAACAGCTTGCCAGAAATTACCATAAATCACGAGTATGATAATACAGTCGACAGTTTGAGCGTATGGAATATTTGTAATAGGAATAATGAGTCATCAATTAAATACTAGGTATATATTAAGCATACCTAACTTATTTCAGGCCTAGCTTAAGAAATACGAATGGTTAGCGGTGTAGGTGTAGCTAGTACAAAAATATTATTATTATTATTATTCTTTATTTGTATTCCACACACACAATAAAAAAAAACACTACAGAGATAACTTAAAAAATATATATGTAGGATACAAAAGGCGGCCTTATCGCTTAGCAGCGATCTCTGCCAGGCAACCTTAGGCTTAGGAAAGTATAAAGAAAGAGACTGCAGGTGGTATACTTATAAAATATTGCAATGTTATACCAAAAATGTTTTGTATATATTAAATACA
The DNA here is from genome assembly GCA_034621355.1 of Mycalesis mineus. Lineage (NCBI taxonomy): Eukaryota > Metazoa > Arthropoda > Insecta > Lepidoptera > Nymphalidae > Mycalesis > Mycalesis mineus. The sequence goes on from CM067895.1 coordinate 8,373,735, forward strand.
CAAAGATATGAATATTCGAAGTAGAAGATAATTCTATAAATATGGAAAGAATGCGTTTGAACACACTCAATCTTGGAGATAAGACAAAAATAAATGCACTCAATTCTTTCCATCTAGCCTATTTATTAACCGTATATATGAACAGCTGCTGTTTTTATCGTTGGCCGATGAAATACCTATATATTATTATTATTTATTCACATATTTACCTACGTTTGCATTGGAGGTCAGCTAAATTGGAAACCATTCATTAGCCTTCATATCCTGAAGGGTACGAGTTCATTCTCAAATGATATTAAATAAGTAGGTAACATGTACATCAAATAAACAACTTACAAAAGTCATTTATAACTTTAAATTATATTTGACTTAATTTTTGTCAAACTAGCTATTATTCTTACGCTGCGTCAGCGTTGAAAATGAATGAAGAAAAACAACATAGGTTATTGGGTATGTACCAAACATTGTATAGGTAGGTGTTAATAGTAGGCATTTAAAGGTAAGTTTCATTTGGCTTAACATTTTGTTTCATTATAACTACAACGTTGCGTCAGCGTTGAAATGAATAAATTAAGAAAAACAACGTTGTGAAGTGTGAGACCAGAATAATTCGGTATAATACAGTATTGTTATTTATTTAGTAAGAGTACTTACTTTGGTTTAAAATAATCCGATATCTGGCTGACTTTCCAGAACATCTGGACAAGCAGCATCAACAGCGTATGGTTGATCCATGTGTACAGTTTGTAGCAACTCTCCATGGCTCCTCTTTCTCGGTCCCAGAGAAACGGTATCACGGCCACAGTCATCCGTCAATCCACAAAATCCAAGCTCAAACGAAGAGCAGATCAAAAATCCCAATCACCAAACCGAACTTGCAACCGAACCAAATAGCTACGCGTCCGAATAAAGTCACAAATAATTGGAATACAAAGTGCGCGCCCGATTATTTAGTATCGATTTCGAAACGTGCTCCACGTACGGCGTACCGATGTTGATTGCCGGGTTATCAATACCACTCCATGTAGCATGTAACAAACGCCTTGGACTCGAAATAGCAACCGATACGTGAGCACTTGACCGCACTGTACCACCAGTGCACGCGAACTAAAGTCTGAACACAACCGAACGCCAACTGATTGCTCACTGTTCACTGTTCTGTGCCCATGACGGTGACTCAATGGTTCTGTTCATTTGGACAATAAAGGCATCCACATTTTAAATGGTATCTTCTTTTCAATGTCAAAACAGTTCCATAATTTTGCCTTTATCAAAACAGATAAGCCTATCTTGTGTTCGATACGTATTAGATATCTATTTGATGTGATAAACTATCTACTTTGACATTATTATGCAGGAATCACACTCTACCGAGTTTGCCTGGTGAGCCTTCAACACTGGTTGTTCTATACTTTGTATATTTTATTTTGCTCGTGTTTTTTGGCGCTTTGTTTGATTCGTATCGGTGGCAATTTTAGTCCAGAAACTTCGAAGATCACTTAGTAGATTTGCACTCTAAGTACCGTAGAGAAAAATACAAATTCATATAAATGATGATGATGTATAAGATGACTTAAAAATTACAGTGAAAATTGAATTAAAATCCGGCAAATATATAAATTATCCTAGCAGTAGATACAGATACAGAGGTAAAATACAAACACTAAGACTTTCAAAGTGCTAAAGTGGATTAAACAGACTGTGAATTACGGAAACAATCAATGATAAGTAACCTAAGTCAATCCGGATTGCTGGGTAATGAGAATTTCATCATCATTATTAGGCTGATTAAGTAGCCCAATACAGAAATAGACCTCACAAGAAAGGTGAATACTAAGACCAACCAAACTGCACCAATGTAGCTTGGCTTTAAGCAATCATCATTTAACGTTACTGATAATTACCAGAAATGATGATTTAACGTTCTCTCCGAGGCACAGACGTGTAACACCACCGACTTTCTGATCCGCACTGTTACTCAAAATTTCTTAAAATATAAGAAATTGTCAATATTTCAGACTTCCAAGATTCGATGCCTTCAAATGCGACAATTACTAAAGCAAATCAAACGACGAATATCTTAGCATTACGTGGATTCACCGAGCCCGACTTGTGACACGAATGTAGGTTTAAAAGGGATCCCTTAGTGACGCGGGTCAACACTCACCTCCTCTGTTTATGTTATTCTCCCAAAAAATATCTCAAAAATACACGTACTTATGTACAAAAATACGTAAATACAAAATCTTTACAGCTTGAGATGAAGTCGTCAGTAATTTAATTATACATTCCGCTATTTACGCACCAATAAAAATTTGGATTGGCACTAAAATCTGATGGACGCCGTGTGGAATATAATTTTATTACTACTCGTAGGTAGATAACGTATGGTTGATTTTATGACTTGGTGCACTGTAAATAAGTACACGTTGGTAGTTCTGAAAATATAACTTTGATACGAAATAATGAACTTCAACCCCTATTTCATCTCTTTCTATTTTTATTTTTGCGAAAAAATAGTGTACTATTTTCGCCAACGTCACATTTATTTCTATATCAAAAATGACAATCGATCCAGTGGTATTTTTGCGAAAAGTTCTAAAAGATTCTGAAAGGACAGACACACATCATTATCAACCTATTAACTATAGGGTCAGGCCGCTTTCCTTGTAGGAGAGGGGATATAGAGCGTAGACGCACCATGCTGCTTGAATGCGGGTAGGCGGGCAAGACACACATTTTTTATTTATACAGGCTTTACACGCAAACCCGGATTTTCTGAAATGAATTCACTTATGCATTTATAATATTAGAATGAATTTTGACGTCATTGGAACTATACATTTCAATTTTCGCGGAAAAGTCCTATGTAAACATGAAATAAGCTTTTCAATAAGTGTTTATTTAAATAGTTGCCAGGTTCGGTGCAGAGAAAAATAGATGTCCGTTTATTTCAGCGAAGTATTCTTGGCTTCGCCGACGATATATTAAACTCATCTGACGTTTATATGCATGCTTGAGTCGCGTGGACACGGTTTAGAACAGAAATGCAAATTATTTTCTGTTTTTAACTTTATCAGTAGTATAATAGAACTGTAACAGGTCCAAATTTTTTAGGACACTATGCCATCGTTACTGAAGCCGATTTTTTTTAATGCAATATCTTGTCTATATATCTGTCCGTTTATCCGTTATTAAGCGCGAGTTATACCTTCGCGCCTAAATCTCGGTATGCGCTCGTCATGCAAAGACAGCCTCGGCTGTGCCACTGTGACGAACGGTGTTTAATTTTTTAACAATAACCTCTAATAATAAATAATTTTTATAATTATAATATAATTTTTAATAATAAAAATCTTTTAATTAAGCTACTAATTATATTAGAATGCAGATTTTTTAAAGGCCAAGTTAAAATACTTTACACATAATAATTATTACCGGGGTTATTTGGTTACAAAAATATATACGGTCGAATTGAGAAACTCCTTTTTTTTAAGTCGTTTAATAACCACGGTAATAATTTTGGTAGTGTCGCCTCAAGTCGTAACACTACCAAATTTTGGTAGTGTAGCCTCAAAAAGCCCCGACAGAGGTTAAAAAAAATGATTAAGAGAAATAAGTTCCCTGACTGCGCCTATTCCTGACTAGGAGTTTGCTAATAGGTGATTTTGGTTTGTAAATAGATGATTTTGATAAGCTCTCTCTATTTCAACTTTGAGACTTCGTATTTGTACTCGCGCAGCCATATTGGAAAAAAGCGTAAGGAAATTTAAAGGATTTCTTCTCGCCAACGCATTTCACGATAAAAATTTTAATATACAAAATTAAACAAAGAGAAATTCCGGGTTCCCTATAATTTATATCCCGCTGTTTGCCGGTCTCCGTGGCGCAGTGAATTTTATAAAACGAATATCCTGGGTTAGACACCCGGCTGAACCAATTAAGGTTTTCTGACTTGGTCCTAACCGACAAAGACTTACCGCCAAGCGATTTAGCGTACTGGTATAATGTAATGTAAAAACATAAATTTAAAAAAAAAAAATAGAACCGACTCAAATCGCACTAAAAAGTAAAAAATAACTGTGCTATTTAGTTGCTTTAATTTACTTAAGCATATCTATGAAGTCGGTGCCAGCAAGTTTAAAGAACATTTATTTTACGTAGTAAAGTAGTTTGTGGGTTCTAGGTAACGTCCTTAACCCCTGTGGGCCTGACATTCAAACCTTCTTTGAGGCCCGCGGCTACCCGGGTAGCGACGGAGCTATAATGACAGCTGTCATTATTTGCCTGACGGTTGCCAGGGGACCCCTCGGGGCTGTGAAACTTTAAAGGAGAAACCTTGTCTGGCACCGACTCCTAGATATGCTTAAGTAAATTAAAGCAACTAAATGACACAGTTATTTTTTACTTTTTAGTGCGATTTGAGTCGGTTCTATTTTTTGTTAAAAAAATTTATTTCTTACTTTTTAGTGATTTATCGACACGTAACGTAGTTGTACTATATACCGGGACAAAAACCGAAATCGCTGTAAGCGTGCCTCCAAAATTTGAAGAGTTCCTTCAATTTCCCCAGGATATCAGCATCAGATCCCAATATGATGACAATGGGACCACCTTGGAAGTATGCCCTTTCTAATAAAAAAAGAATTATCAAAATCAGACAACTCTGTAAAAAGTTATGCGTGGTCATACATATAAAAATAAATATATATATACGTGTCGAATTGAGAACCTCCTCCGTTTTTTTTCGTCGGTTAAAAAAGAAGTTCTAAATACAACGATCCTAGGCTGCCTAGTGGGTCGTCAGTTCACCTAGTGGGTGGACTCTCCATCGCCCATTGAGTGACTCTAAGCCTTCTTATGAGGCCAAGTACAAGTTAGTGACCAAGTCTTGGATCTCAGGTTAGAAGGTTGAAACCAGAAAATTGAATCGCTCTTGCAAGTATTGCGGCATTGAAGGATAATATAAAATAGAATATAGAAGCGAAAGAGCGGTAAAGGAGAATGCCAGATCCTAACCCAGAAAGAACACAAATTGTAAATATACTAAAAATATCCTATTATTATATAAATGTTTTACAATAAGCTATTTATACTGTTGGAACTCGGAATAAAATTCCGTTAAAATGTAATTAAAGTATTTCCTTTTAATTTACACTCTTTACCCATTTTTAAATCTTTATTGTTGCACTGAGTTCTAGCCTTTTAAGTCGTTTTTGTTGTGTTTTCATTAAATGTGGGCTTTAAAAGGTTAGTATCCAGAGGCGTTAAACGTGTTTAAAAATATATATCATGAAGCCTTGCGACTGTCATGTTAGTGTGACAACTATACGAAACAACAATACAGAAATGGACGATAACCAACGTTAGGTCCTTGTCAAATACTCCGAGTTCTAGAGCTTTTAAATGTAATTTATATTAAATTGTTAAAAAAATGCAATAAAATGATGCATAATACATAAAAAAAAATATCAATTTTAATTCAATAAGTGTGAAAAATATTAACAATAAAGGCACGAAAATTATATATAAAAAAAAAAACAGAATAATTATAATAACTAACTAATTAACTTAACTATAAGCATAATTCTAAATTTTGCCCTTTTGGTAGGGTGCCCATCACGCAGGCAGCATTTCCGCGCTGAATTGCGATAGATATTCGTTGCGCGAGAAAGCTGCCTGCCCGAGGGTCGCCTGTTGCCTCCCTGAGGCGCCTACTTAATTCCTTATGAAGCACCTGAGCGCTTCTGCCCCATGGACCCAGTGTTTCGACTCCAAATGGAAAGAACTCATACTGAGTGCCGACAACTGTATTTTAATGTCTTTTGATGCTCTCGGGCGTCCGCCGCCGCTCCGGCACTTCCAGAGGTCGAATTAACATAGGACGCCGCTAAGGTATCTATCGGCACATGTCGCGTCCCATACCAGTGCACGCCCCATACTCCAGGGAATCAATGACATCCCGTCAGGGCGCTTGCCATCGTCACGCACTATCTGGGGTTCCAGAACGGCGGGAACATTAGCACTGACGAGTGCCCTTCTCAGGATGTCATTAAGTGCGGAATGGCGGGAAAAGCGGCCGGCGCCCGATGAGCAGGCGAGTCCGTGGTGGCCGAAGCGGTCTACGCGCGCACCGCAAGAGGAACAGTTGTGCTCAATGCACAGCGCAGTTCCGAGCCGGAGAGCAGCGGCAATACGTAGGGACTCCGGGTCTATCAGGGTTCCAGTGTTGGGTGAGGGATATTAAATTAAATTAATAATACATTGTTGTACAATATGTTTTTATTAGTGGGTTAAAGTCCTATACATTGTCTGGCATTCTCCTTTGTACGAGATCGGATTGGTAGTCACTTTAATAAAGCTCGATTCTGAGACACATGATCGGAATAACAACCGGCGGCCGATTCTTAATATGTAGTTTGAAAGGTGGATAGACCTATAAAACTATGTCCTCATAATGTACCATTAAAATGTGAGTGACGATCTATCTCAAACTATTTTTAGTTAAGCCTCAAATAGTACATTGTTTACTTTAGTTCCACAAATTGCTGTTGTCATCGTCTAGTCATATATTTACCATGTAATATTAATTACGTTATATTTATATAGCATTACAAACGCGACTAAAAGGCGTCATTTAATTAACTAAATAAATACTTTGACGCCAAAGACACTTTACGAGTGTCGTATCAAATGTTTACTCATTTGCTAAATGGAAAATTTTACATTAATTTCAAAAGTCATTGCTAGGCTTCTTTCACAATGCTGACTGCTTCCCATTTACTACACCCATCATTAATATCAGGGGTTAAAGTATGAAATTGCCGATTTGTACTGAAAAATAAAAATTCGTTTTTTTTTTAAATTAACATATTTTTTAATCAAAATAATTACCATTATTATCTATATATTGCTGCCATCTAATAGGAAGCTCATGTATGTCTTTGCGATAGAACTCTGGTGATCTAGATTCAACAAACTGTGTGAAAGCATTTTGCACTGCCTCTTTATTGTCTAAGCTGATTAAAAAAAAAGAACAGAAACTTGATAATCGAATGTTGCACATTTTTTAAAAGAAGAACTACACAATTTCACTTTAAAATCGTAAATTTAAAAACGTTGTATGGTCGTTGAAAAGCTTATAATAAAAAAATCATAACAAAACTAAATATTTGTATGAATCGTTTCCCAGACGATGATATCGCGTGATAGGGTTCGGAAAATCCATATAAATTAATTGCATACAATGTAGGTATAAAGCTATAATTAAAAAATCGATAACAACCATAGTTATGTGGCACAATTTTAACTTTTGTGTGTGTGTGTGTACATGCGTGCGTGTGTTTGTGACATCGTAGCGCTCATACGGATAGACCTATTTCGATGCGGTTTCATTTGAAAACTAGGCTAGGATAGTCCGTCAGTTTCTCCAGCTGTCGCCCTGACCCCCGGCCGTCTGGTCTTCCTGCCGGGGCCTTCAGAGAATATATGTATTTATATATTTAAGTTTATTTAATTTAAACGATTAAGAAAGTTTATCATAACAGTTTCCGTATTTTACGTGTATAACTAAATAAATATAATAAAATAAATATCCTAACTAATATTATAAATGCAAAAGCAACTCTGTCAGTCTCGCTTTCACGCTACAACTACCTACTAAACTGATTAAAATAAAATTTGGTACACAGATAGCCTAAAGCCTGAAAAAGGACATAGGCTAATTTTAATTGTGAAAAAAGGGTTAAAAGTGAGGATGAAATGTTGTATATGGTAAACAGGTAGGGCCTGAAAAAGAATAAATAGTAAGTAGTAAGGTAGGTAGGGTAGTAAGGTAGGTAGGTAGGTAGGTAGGTAGTAGGTAGTAAGGCTAGTTTAAGTTGCGAAAAAAGGGTTGTATCAAAGGGATTAAAAGTGGGGACGAAATGCTGTATGAAAGTATCGTTATTTTGAAAGCTAGAAGGTTAAAACTTACTTTTAGGCAGTTGATTAGATATTAATAAATATGGCATTCAAAGTTAGAAAAATTAGGCTGCCGTAATAACTAAGTCCACGCGGACAGAGTCGCGGTCAAAAGCCAGTAGTCTATATCATCATCATCATCATCATCATCATCATCATCATCATTATCAGCCTATTAACGACCCACTACATGGCCAGGCCTCCCTCCGTATAGGAGAGAGGATATGAAGCGTACACCCACCACGCTGCTTCAATGCAGGTTGGCGGGCTTAGGGTGATATTGTTTCATTTATTAACGATCACTATCAGATGTTGGTGATAGTGACTTTTAGATTAGTGGGTTAACGTGCTCTACGAGGCACTAGGGAGTATCACCGCCAACTTCCAGACTCCGGGCTTAGAAAGTACTGAATATTTCATAGAAGAATGAAAAAGCTCCAAGAAAAAGAATTATTCCGTGACCTGACCCAGGAATCAAACCCAGAACCTCGTGATCGAAGCCACATAGGATAACCACTAGACCAACGAGGCAGTCTATATAAATAATAATAAACACTTTATTATATGAAATAACATAAAAAGTAATGTATTACAATAAGCAGTTAAGTAAGTACAATAGGTAAAACTAGTTGTTAAGTTCTATCTAGCTAATAAGCGTGGAAGTTATTTATAAACAGTAACGACTGCATGTTTATTTGTGGCTCTTCATTTGATTGTTTATTGTTAACCGTGTGAAGTAAACAAACAGTCGTTGAACTAAACCAACTAGAACATAATGGACGCTAGTTGAGAGCAGTAAACATGCAGCTCTGTGTTTAGACCAAGAGTATCAATAGTACATACTTGGAGAATGGTAAAAACCAGACCTATACTAAAGCCAAATTCGATTGAGAATGCTTGTCAACAAACAAATTAAAAATGAAGGTAGAAATCGCTAGTCATTTTACTCCTAATTTTTTTAGTTAACTTGTTAATGATGAACTCATGGCAATAAATTAGATTAGTAAGCTTAAAATTAATGAATATATTCAATATCCTTTAAATAAGATTTTATAAAAAAACAAATCATAATTTTAAATTTATTAGGCATAAAATGTGTTGCATTTCCTACCTTCATTTTAAATTTGTTTGTTGACAAGCATTCTTAATTGAGTTTGGCTTTAGTATAGAATTAAAAGAATGTTACATATACTTGCTGGCCTCATTAATTTAGTGGTATGCCTGTGTGGCTTCGACCACGAGTTCCCGGAATTCTAGGTTTTTTAAAATTCTACTATGAAATTTTCTGTAGGTACATTCCAAGCTTGGAGTCGGGATGATGGTGGTGATACACCCCCTTGCCTCGGAGAGCACGTCAAGCCGTCGGTCACGGTCGCTATGATCAACATCTGATAGTGATAATTACTAAATGAAACAATATCACCCTAAGCACTCCAACTTGCCTTGGAGCAGCGTGGTGGATCTACGCTCTATATCCCTCTAAGGTTTCCTAACGCCATCTCTGAGATGTTTGAAACATGTATAGTAAAAATTTTTAAATAAAAATAGACTCAAAACGCACTAAAAAGTAAAATATAACTGTGTCATTTAGTTGCTTTAATTTACTTAAGTTGAGTCGGTTCTATTTTTATTAAAAAAAATTTATTTCTTACTTTTTAGTGATTTATCGCCACGTAACGTACTCATAATATACTTTCTTAGTATATTATACGGCACTAGTAGCCAAAAAGCCACCGATACCGAGACAAAAACCGAAATCGCGGTAAGCGTGCCTCCAAAATTTGAAGAGTTCCTTCAATTTCCCCAGGATATCATCATCAGATCCTAACATGATAACAATGGACCACCTTGGAAGTGTGCCCTTTCTAATAAAAAAAGAATTATCAAAATCGGACAACTCTGTAAAAAGTTATGCGTGGTCATACATAAAAAAAAAAAAATATATACGTGTCGAATTGAGAACCTCCTCCGTTGTTTTTCGTCGGTTAAAAAGCCCACTACTTTCAATTTCAACCCATACATTTATTATTAATATTGTAAGTGTCACAATCATGCGGTCAAAGGACTGACAAAGTATAAACAGCTGAGCAAGGGATCCTTCCTCCAACGTAAACACTTACCAAAATAACTATCGTCATATACAAGTGCCATCCACCTACGTCCCATCAGAGCACAATGTAGCGAAATAAGTACATCGACCTCAATAAAAGAATTCTTGGCACACGGCCCCGGCTACCAAACTGGGTGGCCAAGGTCCACAATTATTATTGTACTCGTCGCTGATGTATTGCAATAAGCTCATAGTCCAATGCTCCATAGTTAAGTAGAACATGACTGTATTGTACTCGTCGCTGATGTATTGCAATAAGCTCATAGTCCAATGCTCCATAGTTAAGTAGAACATGACTGTATTGTACTCGTCGCTGATGTATTGCAATAAGCTCATAGTCCAATGCTCCATAGTTAAGTAGAACATGACTGTATTGTACCCGTCGCTGATGTATTGCAATAAGCTCATAGTCCAATGCTCCATAGTTAAGTAGAACATGACTGTATTGTACTCGTCGCTGATGTATTGCAATAAGCTCATAGTCCAATGCTCCATAGTTAAGTAGAACAAGACTGTATTGTACTCGTCGCTGATGTATTGCAATAAGCTCATAGTCCAATGCTCCATAGTTAAGTAGAACATGACTGTATTGTACTCGTCGCTGATGTATTGCAATAAGCTCATAGTCCAATGCTCCATAGTTAAGTAGAACATGAGTGTATTGTACTCGTCGCTGATGTATTGCAATAAGCTCATAGTCCAATGCTCCATAGTTAAGTAGAACATGACTGTATTGTACTCGTCGCTGATGTATTGCAATAAGCTCATAGTCCAAAGCTCCATAGTTAAGTAGAACATGAGTGTATTGTACTCGTCGCTGATGTATTGCAATAAGCTCATAGTCCAAATCTTCATAGTTAAGTAGAACATGACTGTATTGTACTCGTCGCTGATGTATTGCAATAAGCTCATAGTCCAATGCTCCATAGTTAAGTAGAACATGACTGTATTGTACTCGTCGCTGATGTATTGCAATAAGTTCATAGTCCAATGCTCCATAGTTAAGTAGAACATGAGTGTATTGTACTCGTCGCTGATGTATTGCAATAAGCTCATAGTCCAATTCTTCATAGTTAAGTAGAACATGACTGTATTGTACTCGTCGCTGATGTATTGCAATAAGCTCATAGTCCAATGCTCCATAGTTAAGTAGAACATGAGTGTATTGTACTCGTCGCTGATGTATTGCAATAAGCTCATAGTCCAATTCTTCATAGTTAAGTAGAACATGACTGTATTGTACTCGTCGCTGATGTATTGCAATAAGCTCATAGTCCAATGCTCCATAGTTAAGTAGAACATGAGTGTATTGTACTCGTCGCTGATGTATTGCAATAAGCTCATAGTCTAATGCTCCATAGTTAAGTAGAACATGAGTGTATTGCAACATTTCCCTACAAACCCTTTTTCTAATGAGGGATTCGTTGGCAAATGGCCAAATAAATTTTGGGGCTCCCCAACTGAAACTCACTCACTTGGTGGTAAGTGGAGACCTATTAGCTAATTAGCTATAAACAGACTAATTTTACATGCAAGGAACACGCCAAAGTGCCGTCCCGAGGCTTACTTACCTGTGTTAAGCCTCACGGCACCGGCAATCATTCCCTTTAGACCGGAACATAGCAGTGCCATTTGACGTTTCAAGCCATTCCTAACAGCTACATAATTATGATACTAGCAATTCTCCAAAAATTCCTTAGAGCTAAATACATTTTTTTTATCAAAAGCTGGTTCAATTATTGTTTTCACCACAGCTTTTGCCGCCCTCGTATAACCTACGGTTACCAAATAGGAAGATATAATTTTCAGGATATCAGAAAATATTGTAGGCTGGAGTAGTTTTTAGTAGTAGTGGTCGGAAATAAGTTTAGGGCGCATATTAATAGAGAACCAAAATGGCCAGTACAATTTTGGTTTTTTGCAATAGCAATAATTAGAGCAAGAAACAAGTCATGCGATCACTAAAACACTCGGTGACTATTCAGAGTTGGTGTGTCCAGTGTGCCTAGTGTAAGATTTTACCGCGTCGATATCGAGAAAAGTAAACGCAAATTTTATATGGAATTGGAGTAGCGCCATCTAGTTATAGTGAGAGTAAATGCTTTTTTTTCTATATAATTTGACGTTACGAGTGAGTACGTTTTTACGCAGTCGCTCGGTGATAAATTCACACTTGCCCCACAGAACTCCAGAATTTAAGTTGGAAAGATCACTAACTTTAATTTAGAAGTGGCACTTTTAAAAGAAGAAATTGTAGGTTGATGGCTGAAGCATAGTGGAAGAAACATTTCTTTTTTATATTTATACTAGAGGACGCCCGCGGTTTCACCCGCATTCTTTTCGTTTCCGTGAGAATATCAGGATAAAATGTGGCCTGTGTGTTAATCCAGGGTGTCGACTAACTCCATACCAAATTTTATTAAAATTGCTCCAGCCGTTTAGTCGTGACGAAGTAACAAACATACACACTCACAAACATTCGTCTTTATAATATTAGTAGTCCTTTCTAAGGATTACTCCGATAAGGATATTTTAGTACACAAGCAAATCAGATATTACTTGTATAAAGAGAACATCAGTCAATTGGCGATATCACTATTTGTACAAATTTCAAATGTGTAATACAGCAAAAGTAGAATAGACTAGATTCTAGAACAATCTGGAAGCTTGGTAACTCTGCACCCAATGACCTTAACACCGGGAGGGTTAATAAATAGTGAGTCGGTCCAGTTTCGGTTTGATTGGTGAAGTCACTGACCTTGCGAGGGCAAGACTAACTTATATTTATGAGTTCGTCGGGAAGGGGAACTACGACGTTATAACAGGTCTGACCATAAACTCAACAACGGCCTTGGGGCTCGGTCCGGTGTCTAGCCGATAGGCAAATGTTTTATCGCACGCAAAGGTGCGGAGGAGATACGTAATGCGCATGACAGTTTAAATAAGTGTTTCTGCAAGTTCAATACTGAAACATGACATTTTTTTTAAACGACTTCAAAAAAAAAGGCGTTTCTCAATTCGACCGTATATATTTTTTTATGTGTGTTCGCGCATAACTCCGTCGATAATGAACCGATTTTGATAATTCTTTTTTTGTTGGAAAGTAGATAGTCCGGTGGTGGTACCATGACAAAAAAACCAGGATCTGATGATGGGATCCTGGAGAAACCGAGGGGAACTTTCAAAAATTGTAGGGACAACAAGTACGTTTGTTAATTTTTTCGGTAAGTATTTAAAAGCACTACAATTTAATGAAGGTCTGGAGTCGATCTGATGATGGAGCCGATCTACATATAAGAGAACTCCTTGACGATTTACTGCAGTTACCTTGTGTTTGGGCTCGATTCATTTGTCTTGATAAGAACTTTATATTTAGATGGGCTGTGACTGTCATTGAGGGTCTGGTGATGAAGACGAAGTACAGTTAAGGGAGCTCCGTAACGGTTTACAGTAGCTACCTTGTGTTTGGGCTTGATTAATTTGTCTCGATGAGAAATTTACATTTAGATGGACTGTGACTGTCATTGAGGGTCTGGTGATGAAGACGAAGTACAGTTAAGGGAGCTCCGTAACGGCTTACAGTAGCTACAGTGTGTTTGGGCTTGATTAATTTGTCTCGATGAGAAATTTACATTTAGATGGGCTGTGACTGTCATCAAGGGTCTGGCGATGAAGACGAAGGACAGCTAAGGGAGCTCTTTAACGGTTTACAGTAGCTACCTTGTGATTGGGCTCGATTAATATGTCTCAATGAGAAGTTTGTAAGGTTATAGATTCCAGTTGGTTTAATGTTAACTAAGTCATGATCTGATGATGAAATCTACGAAAACTTGAGGAAACTCTTCAAACTTTATAGGCACATTTGTAGGGATGTTGGAATGTTATAACTATCTAGTGAATATTGGTACTTATGGTTTAGTTCGAGTAGGTTCTTTAGTATTTTCGTTGTTGATAAATCACTAAAAAGTATGAAATAAAAAATTTTTAACAAAAAATAAAAACGCCTTCAAAACGCCCTAAAAAGTAAAAAATAACTACGTCATTTACTTACTTTAATTTACTTAATAACATCTATGAAGTCGGTGCCACCCGAGCTTTCTACTTTAAAGACTTTACCTAAACTTGGATGGCACCGACTTCATAGATGTGATTAAGTAAATTAAAGTTAGTAAATGACGTAGTTATTTTTTACTTTTTAGGGCGTTTTGAAGGCGTTTTTATTTTTTGTTAAAAATTTTTTATTAATTACAATGACCCTTTAGTGGTAATGCAATCTCAGGTGGATGCGGGCTAATTTGTTAGAAATAGGATTAAATTCACACCCCTTTCGGTTTCTACTTACACGCCATAGTACTGGATCGCTAAATCGGTTGGCGGTACGTCTTTGTCGGTAGGGTGGTAGCAAGCCACGACCGTAGCCTCCCACTGGACAAAACTGTGCCATCCCAGTTTAAGAAAAGTTTATTTAACAAATTAGGTATCGTCTTTAAAGTAGAAAGCTTACTGGTGGCACCGACTTGTAGTTCAGGAGGAATGTAAGAGATACGCGAACACAAATATATAAACATAAAAATTCCCTATCTCAAAAACTACTGAACCGATTTTGATAAAACTTACAGCGTACCCTGAGTTGAACAATATCTAGTACAACAAAAAAAGAATTACTTAACTTGGACTTGTAGTTCCGTAGATATGCCTCCACAAACATAAATACATACATACATACATACACTTGAAATTTGGCACATTTGTTCAGACGCTGACATAGACTAACATATGCGAAAAGTAGGCAGTTCTGGAAATATTACATACATACGGGTCGAATATATAACCTCCTTTTTTTTAAGTCGGTTAAAAATAACGTTAAGCCGTTAATACCAGTAATTATCTCGAACGTCTTATAATAGTCGTAAAATAATCAAACGTTATTGACCGCATTGGAGCAGCGTGGTGGGTTTAAGCTCTACCCTCTCCTATAAGCAGGAAAGCCTGGCCTTGTGGTGAGCCGTTAGTAGGCTGATAATGATGAATATTGAAACATTTCGAAATATCTTCTTGTCTCTTCATTTACGAAGGCCGTTTGCTATCTCGTTACCGTTTCCTCTGACGAAAACGTTTTACAATGTGCTAATACCTGTACGTTACTATGAAGCATACTTGTATAGTTTGACGGCCGCTGTGGCGCAGTGGATTTATAAAGACGGAGTTTCTGGGTTCGATACCCGGCCGGAGACTTTCTGGATTGATCCGAGTCTGGCTGTGTCTAGTTACCACTCTACCGACAAAGACAAACCGCCAAACGATTTAGAGTTCGGTACGATGTCGTGTGGAAACCGAAGCGAATCGAATTATCCTACTCCTACCAAGTTAGGCCACCTCCATCTTAGATTGCATCATCACTTACCATCTGGTGTAATTTCAGTCAAGAAGTAACTTGTTTTGATTAAAATAAAAAATACCTTCCGAGCCGGTGATAGAGACACAATAAAATTGTCTAACATGATGGTTGTGGTCCCCGACCCAGGATTCGAACTCAGGATCTCAGACCAACGAGGCTGTCGGCTCCGGCTATAATAAAAATGCATTTGTCACCGGATAAGCTCCCAACACTAAAATATTAATAAACTGTTAGGTACTTTGCTTTACAAAAATCTCACTCGTTACAATAAATGCGATGCAAAAATAGTACGTTGATCTTGAGCCAAAGTTTTAAAATAAAAAAACTCGATATATCGCAAAGAAATGGGTAGGTATAACTAAACGACTTTTGTTCGCATTCTATCACCAGTGAAAATAAATAGTATTGTGAAAATGTAGGTATTACGTAAGATATTATTCAATGCCTATTGTGATTGATTTCATACCACAGAAACTTGCTATACACCTGCCACTCTTTCTGTTATTTGACGACCTCCGTGGCGCAGTGGTATGCGCGGTGGATTTATAAGGCGGAGGTCCTGGGTTCGATTCCCGGCAAGGCAGATTGAGATTTTTCTTAATTTGTCTTGGTCTGGCTGGTGGGAGGCTTTCGCCGTGGCTAGTTACCACCCTACCGACAAAGACGTACCGCCAAGCGATTTAGCGTTCCGGTACGATGTCGTGTAGAAACCGATAGGAGTGTGGAATTTCATCCTACTCCTAACAAGTTAGCCCGCTTCCATCTTTGACTGCATTATCACTTAACATCAGGTGTGATTGCAGTCAAGGGCCAACTTGTAGTCATTAAAAAAAAAACCACTGTCGGAGTTTGAAATGTTTCTATGATAAACATGCGCTAAAACATTTTTATTTTATTTTAACTAAAAAAAACTCAAATAAATGAACAAGGATAAGGATAATAAGATATTATGTACTCTTAAAACATAAATAAATAAATGACATTACACACATTGAAACTACACCAAGATATAAAGAAAGCCTTCAATAGAAGACTAGCTACAAATGTCTTTAGTCCCTCAACCAATTTGCTTATAGCTGTTGTGGCTGATTGCATAATAGAAAAAATTAAAAAAAAATATTTAAACAAAAGAACTTGTAACAATTATATTAATAAATAATGATTTTATAAATTTTTAATAGTGTTTTTTATAATTGTTTTATAAGCGTTGTTGAAAATTTAAAAAAAATTGTAAATAAATAAATGATAGATATAAAAATATTAACAAGCTACTTTTGGTTTCGGGAGCGTTTGTTGATTAGAATTTGATAATCTGACTCAATAGAAATGAGAATAAAAAGACGTGCGTCCGATTTGAGAACCACTTTTATTCTAACCGTGACGCAGAACGGTCTATATAACTAACACAGCAAAATCTGACCTAAGGCAGAGGGGACACATAACTAGCTAAAAACACTTCAGCAAAGCATATTTACAGATCTGAAAAGTCTAAATCATCATAATTATCAGCTTATTAACTGCCCGCTATTAGGACCTGGTCTTCCTCCTTACAGGAGAGGTGATATGGAGCGTACACCCACCACGCTGCTCCAACGTTGGCAGGCATAAAATAAACAAATAAATAATAAATAGTTACTTTGATTTCGGGAGCGTTTGTCGATTAAATCTTAATAATCTGACTTAAAAAAACGTGTCCGATTTGAGGTTCACTTTTATTCTAATACACAATGGGTGATCGTGACGCAACACGGTCTAAAAAGCTAGCCAGCAAAAACTAACCTAAGGTAGAGGGGACACATAACTAGTTCGCACCTATCCGATTAAATCTGGCTGTATTTGCTTACAATGTATTACTAATTTCATAAAAACATATCAATTCGATATCTTATCAAGTGTTTATAATATATAAATAATAGATATATTAATTAGATAGTTATGGTACTTCATATACGCATTGCTTATTTAATGGGTTTAAAAGTGGTTTCATTTTAATCTCTAATATAGGAAAAATACAAGTTGGAACTTTTTTTTTTAATGACTACAAGTTGGCCCTTGACTGCTATCACACCTAAGATGGAAGCGAGCTAACTTGTTAGGAGTAGGATGAAAATCCACACTCCCATCGGTTTCTACACGACATCGCACCGGAACGCTAAGTCGCTTGGCGGTACGTCTTTACCTAAAAGTAAAAGCTAAATTTGTTCACAAATCAAAAATATATTTTTTGAAAATAAAATTACATTTATACAAACTTTAAATTGATTACTACCCTGACCCCTAAATTAAAACTGTGTCTTTGAGGTCAGTGGATTCCTTTACATGTTGCACAAAACAAAGAGTTCTGATCATTATCAACTTATTAACGACCCATACCACCATAAAATAACACCCATAGGGCCAGGTCTCCCTTTTCATGGGAGAGAGGATACGGAGCATAGACCCACCACTCTGCTCTAATGTCGGTTCATCATGATCAATATCAGCTGTTGTTGATAATGACAAAACCCGACTGCTTAATTCATATGCTGGCAAATCGGTCCTGTCGTAGGTTAGGTAAGCTTAGATTATAAGATATTTTGTTACTAACACTAGATTTTTAAGTTGTTCGTTACATAATATGATCCATTGATGGTCGAAATACAGAATTTATTATTATTATTATTGTTAACGTGCGCTACGAAGTAAAGTTGTATAACGCCACTAACTTCTTAATTCAGCGAACAAGTAGAAGAAAGAAAAACTCAATATTATTCCATAACCCGACTCGAATCCAGGACTGCGTGATCCGAAACCATATAAACTAACCACGAGAACAAAAAAGGCAGTTGCAGTTCTACTTTATAGATGTAACCACAAACCACCATGGCTGGTGGGAGGCTTCGGCTTCTAGTTACCACCCTACCGACGAAGGCGAATTACCAAGCAATTTAGCGTTCCGGTACGATTTTATCCTACTCCTAAAAAGTTAGCTCATTTCCATCTGTGCGGTGGATTTATAAGACGGAGGTCCTGGGTTCGATTCCCGGCGGGGCAGATTGATATTTTTCTTAATTTGTCTTGGTATGGCTGATGGGAGGCTTTCGCCGTGGCTAGTTACCACCCTACCGACTAAGACGTATCGCCAAGCAATTTAGCGTTCCGGTACGATGTCGTGTAGAAACCGAAAGGGGTGTGGATTTTCGTCCCACTCCTAACAAGTTAGCCCGCTTCCATCTCAGATTGCATCATCACTTACCATCAGGTGTGATTACAATCATGATCTGTAAAAACATCCGTCATACTTTAGCTGTATACCTACATACTGCGTCATAGTGACTTCATATTTTTGCGTAATCCTTATTACATAATCTAAATATTAGAGTTGGATTATATAAAACCCACGTCTATCATATTATCTTCCCGGATACTATGGTAAAATCCAGGATTAGGAAAAGTTTAATGATATAATATGCTTCATGTAAACACATTATATTCTATAGCAAATCCTCCTTATTAAACAGTAGGTATCATCATACTACTATATGATGAAGGCAAAAGTTTATGAGTGTGTATGTTTGTTAACCGACGAAAAAAACGGGGGAGGTTCTCAATTCGACACGTATTTTTTTTATATGTATGACCACGCATAACTTTTTATAGAGTTGTCCGATTTTGATAATTCTTTTTTTATTAGAAAGGGCACTTCCAAGGTGGTCCCATTGTCATGATGTTAGGATCTGATGATGATATCCTGGGGAAATTGAAGGAACTCTTCAAATTTTGGAGGCACGCTTACTGCGATATCGGTTTTTGTCTCGGTATCGGTAGCTTTTTGTCTACTAGTGCCGTATAATATACTATGACAGTATATTACGAGTACGTTACGTGGCGATAAATCACTAAAAAGTAAGAAATAAAATTTTTTAAATAAAAATAGAACCGACTCAAGACTCAAAACGCACTAAAAAGTAAAAAATAACTGTGTCATTTAGTTGCTTTAATTTACTTAAGCATATCTAGGAGTCGGTGCCAGCCAAGGTTTCTACTTTAAAGATGTTACCTAGAACCCACAAACTGCTTTACTACGTAAAAAAATGTTCCTTAAACTTGCCTGGCACCAACTTCATAAATATGCTTAAGTAAATTAAAGCAACTAAATGACACAGTTATTTTTTACTTTTTAGTGCGTTTTGAGTCGGTTCTATTTTTATTTAAAAATTTTTTACTTTTTCACGATTACCCACTAATAAAAACATATTGTACAACAACGTATTATGCATCATTTTATTGCATTTTGTTTACTATTTAATATAAATTACAATTAAAAGCTCTAGAACTCGGAGTATCGACACGAGCCTAACATTGGTTATCGTCTATTTCCGTATTGTTGTTCCGTATAGTTGTCACACTGACATGACAATCGCAAAGCTTCATTAAATACATTTTAAAAAAAGGCTTAACGACTCTGGACTACTACTAGCTTTTCAGAGCCCACTGTTGATGAAAATACAATAAAAACGATTTAAAAGACTAGAACCTAGTGCAACAATAAAGATTTAAAAATGCGTAGAGTGTAAATTAAAGGGAAATAGTTCAATTACTTTTTTTAAACACAATTTTAATCCGATGTCCAACAGTAAAAATGACTTATTGTAGAAAATTTATATAATAATAGGATATTTTTAGCATATTTACAATTTGTGTTCTTTCTGGGTTAGGATCTGGCATTCTCCTTTATCATTAACAGTCTATAGATGTCCACTGCAGGGCATAGGAACAACGATCCTGAGTCGCTTGTGGCCAGCGGCTCCCTGCGAGACGTTTGATGTCGTCAGTCCATCTAGTGGGGGTCCGAACAACAATGCGCTATCCGGTTGCCATTTTAACCTCTTGAGTCGCCAACTTCCATCAGAGTTTCGAACCACGTACCGCCCATTGCCACTTCAGTTCTGTGACTCGCTGAACTCTGCTGGGTTTAAAAATTCCTATTGCATTGCTAATAGCAAAAGGAACTTGACCAACCAAAATTATTTGAAAAAGAAATTAGTTATTTGTTTATTTTAATTATTATATTTATTTATTTTTTTTTATTTTTCACTAGAGAGATCATTGTAAAATGTCGATTTCGTCCAAATAATGAAATGTACTCCACAAAATACAAGAAGCTTCAGTACCTAAGGCGATATGCAATACCTATACTAAAGCCAAACTCGATTGAGAATGCTTGTCAACAAACAAATTGAAAATGAAGGTAGAAATCACTAGTCATGTAACATTTTACACCTATTTTTTTATTAACTAGTTAATGTAGTCTAATTCATGACAATAAATTAGATTATTAAGCTTAAAAATAATTAATATAAATTTACCTAACCTTCATTTTAAATTTGTTTGTTGACAAGCATTCTCAATCGAGTTTGACTTTAGTATAAGCAGGTATGCAGCAATCGTATCTAAACCTATGTCAAAGTTCGCAGCCAAAAAATACTAAACTAATAGAGCAATAAAAAACTTATAAACGATATTATTCAATAGTATTGGAATTACGCCAGCGCCATGTTATAGGCATGCCATTTAGTAGGCATTAGTACAAAAAGTAATTTTTTGTAATCGCGTCTGCGCCGAGTGCACTCAGTACACGCGCACTGACTGACTGACTCATACCGCAGAGCAAACGATCCTTCAACTTTACGAGCACGTTCAAGAGGCGTAGGAATAGCTCGATTATCTCATTTTTTATACAATTGGTCTCTCAATCTGTGCATTTATACCTACATATTTGTTTGGTTAGGAACGGTGTGGTGTAAGAAAAGATGTACTTACCTATACTAAAGCCAAACTCGATTGAGAATGCTTGTCAACAAACATATTTATTGATATTTATTATTATTTATTATTTATTAATTATGTTTTGTTATTTTAAAAAATGTTATTTAAAAGATATTGAATATTTTAATTAGTTTTAAACTTACTAATCTAATTTATTGTCATGAATTCATGATTAACTAGTTAATTAAAAAAAAATAGGTGTAAAGTGACTAGTTATTTCTACCTTCATTTTTAATTTGTTTCTTGACAAGCATTCTCAATCGAATTTGGCTTTAGTATAGTGATAACAATTGCGAAAGGGATGCCTAGATGATTTAGGCGTGTAGAGAGAATGGATTTTTGACCACCTCCGCAGGTGGTGGTGGGCGCGCGGTGCGCGCTGTGGATTTGTGCGGTGGATTTATAAGACAGGAAGGTCCTGGGTTCGATTCCCGGCGGGGCAGATTGAGATTTTGTTTAATTTGTCTTGGTCTGGCTGGTGGGAGGCTTTCGCCGTGGCTTGTTACCGCTCTACCGACAAAAACGTATCGCCAAGCGATTTAGCGTTCCGGTACGATGTCGTGTAGAAACCGAAAGGGGTGTGGGTTTTCGTCCCACTCCTAACAAGTTAGCCCGCTTCCATCTTAGACTGCATCATCACTTAACATCAGGTGTGATAGCAGTCAAGGGCCAACTAGTAGTCGATAAAAATAAGGATGTAAGAGATTTATGAGGCCAGGGTGAATGGAAATGTTCAAAGCGGAGAATGTTCCTGGACCAAATTCAGGACATTTCAAAATATGGCCTGGTCAAGAGCACCCTAAGCCGACGAACTTGTATGAAAGGATTAATGAGAGTGGAAGAAGCTAGGAAAGTATGCAAGGACCGTGGCAAATGGAAGGATGTAGTCTCTGCCTACCCCTATGGGAATAGCATGATGTATTTGTACGCATATTCTATTTATTCAGTAGCTACGAGTACCATAACATACCACGCTAGTAGGTCCAGTACCTACTAGCGTGGTATGTTATGGTAAGGTATACTTCCTTTATCAAAAATAGTTGCAACATTATTAGTAATGACGCTTAATCATGACTCATTTTTAAAACCACAACATCTGATGACATTAGTATTATTGACTAGCGAATGCCAGCAACTTCGTCCGCGTGGAATAGTTACTTCTTTTAACTTATCATATTAGCCTTCAAAGATAAATTGTTTTTCTCGTTTTTTCACATTTTCCATTGATTCTTCACTCCTATTGGTAGATTCGTGATGTTATGTAGCCTAATGCATTCATCGATAAATGGACTATCCAAAACAAAAATAATTTTTCAATAAGAACCAGTAGTTCTAGAGATTAGCGCGTTCAAACTAACAAGCAAACAAACTAGATTCTAGAGTCTAGATTTGTAAACCGAATCGACTTCAATAGAACTTTTTAGAACAACTTGTGTCGGTAACTATTTAAGTTTCTAACTACTTAAAATTAAACAAATACATGTATCTATACTAAAGCCAAACTCGATTGAGAATGCTTGTCAACAAACAAACAAAAAAATGAAGGTAGAAAATGCAACATGTTTTATGCCTAATAAATTTAAAATTTTGTTTTGTTATTTTAAAAAATCTCATTTAAAAGATATTGAATATATTAATTAGTTTTAAGCTTACTAATCTAATTTATTGTCATGAATTCGTCATTAACAAGTTAATTAAAAAAAATAGGTGTAAAATGACTAGTGATTTCTACCTTCATTTTTAATTTGTTTGTTGACAAGCATTCTCAATCGGGTTTGGCTTTAGTATATGTACAGCCAGTTGTTTTGGGACACTTTCTGTCAATAGAATAAAATATCATTACAGAATATTTTTCTGTAGGACTCGGAATTACAAAATTTACTAAGTACACAAGAAATAGCTGCCTATGACAAGCCTTATAATATTTTCTAATAAGTAATTTAAGCAATATCTTCAAGGCAATCAAGTTAGTATTATACCGAGTTCAATGTCCAATGTGAGTAGGCTTAGTGGCTTTGGACTCTACTCTGTTTCCGAGTAAGGTGATCATTATCAGTTATTAATAGTGACAACTGATTGTATCGACGCCCACTAATTTTCGGCCACTTACTCAAAATTGTAATACTTAGTAAATCTTTATTTTTATTTAAATTCAATATTTAATAATAAGTCGAAGTTACTATGCAAATGACAGATTTAAACAAGAAGGTCTCGAAAGAGTAACCAATTTTTCAAAGCAGGGTTCCAAACGCGCAATGCCTCAAGCAAATATTCTAATTACTATATCTGTATAAAATTCTAAATACTTTATGGTGCTGCAAACTGGGGCAAAATATTTTAACCTGCGGGGAAAGAAAGATCTACCAAAACTACGTTTGTCCTCGCCTGCAGCACCATAAAGTATTTAAAATTTTATATAGATATAGTGATCCTTGTTTTTTTGTTTTCAGTTCATAACTTCTATGCAGTCGGGTTTTTTGTTTTTATAATAATAATTTTATTTGAGACTTTTTTGTTTTAGTTTATGGTATAGAAATGATACGGTACACTTTTTGCCATTTTTTGTTAAAACGGCCATATAAACATGATGTGATGTTCGTATTTTTGAAATGGTCTTTTTACGACCTTACATTTGATACCCATATTGCGAAGATAAGAGAAAGAAATACACACATCCCCCTTTTTTCCCCCATTTACAGCCACCATTTTGAAAATTTATATAGCCTATGTCACTACCACAATGTTAACAAATTCAACGACACCTCGCCTGTCAAAATCCGGTCAGTCGTTTAGGCTGTAGCGCGTGCCGAAGAAATGGACATATATACAAACATACATATATACATACATACATATATACATACATACATACGCTCGAAAAACATAACCCTCCTTCTGACGCAGTCGGGTAAAAATGTCAAGCAGCACTCCAGTCAATGTAATAAAAGCCAATTCGGACAGCCTCCATTTTGAACAGCCAATTGTCAGATGATTTTAGTAATAATAATAGACGAAATAAAATACTTGACCAATCAAAGCCAATTTGTAAAAGGCGCCACCCTCCGTGGCGTAGTGGTTAGCGCGGTGTATTTATAAGAGGTCCTGGGTTCGATTCCTAGCAGGGCCAATTAAGATTTTCTGAATTGGTCCGAGTCTGGCTGGTAGGAGGCTTCGACTAGTTGGTAGGGTACCAACAATGACTACCGGCAAACGATTTAGCGTTCCAGTACGATGTCGTGTAGAAACCGAAGGGGTGTTGATTACTCCTAACAAGTTAGCCCACTTCCATCATAGATTGCATCATCACTTACCATGAGGTGTAATTGCAGTCACGGGTTAACTGGTAATAAATAAAAAAAGGCGCCCGTGGAAAGTTGCCTAAAAATTTAATAAACAAATTATCCGCTTAGGGCAGTATAAAGCCTATCGCGTATTTTACTATCGACAGGCAATGTGTTTCAAAATTGGCTTCAAGATTCTTGCATCGTCCCTATTTTCTTAACATTAAGGACCTACTATGTTGTGTTATCATCACTATCAGCATAAATAACGGCCCATACAGGTCAGGCTTCGCTCCTTGTAGGAGAGGGGATATGGAACGTAGACCCACCACGCTGCTCCAATGCGGCTTGTCGGGCTTGGGGTGATAATTTTGTATACATTAACGATCGCTATCAGATGTTGATGATAGTGATCGGGATCGACGGATTAACGTGCTCGCCGAGGCTCGGGGGTGTAACATTCCGACCGACTCCAGGCTCAGAATGTACTAAAAATTTTATAAAAGATTAAAAAAACTCGTAACGAATTATTCCGCGGAATACCAGGAACTTATGGTCGAAGCCATACGACGACCTCCGTGGCGCAGTGGTATGCGCGGTGGATTTATAAGACGGAGGTCCTGGGTTCGATTCCCGGCGGGGCAGATTGAGATTTTTCTTAATTTGTCTTGGTCTGGCTGGTGGAAGGCTTACGCCGTGGCTAGTTACCACCCTACCGACAAAGACGCACCGCCAAGCGATTTAGAGTTCCGGTACGATGTCGTGTAGAAACCGATAGGGGGGTGGATTTCATTCTACTCCTAACAAGTAAGCCCGCTTCCATCTTAGATTGCATCATCACTTAACATCAGGTGTGATAGCAGTCAAGGGCCAACTTGTAGTCAAAAAAAAAAAAAACATTGGATAACTACTAGACCAATGAGGCAGTCAAGTGGGGTTATACCGATACGGATACAATCGTAACCGCAATCGATAAAGCTTTACCCGTAATAAAACCCGAGTAAGTTTAAGGTATAAATCTAGAAAAAGAAATAAATGTTAGGAAATTAGGCTATAAGAAGCAGTAAGGTCTTTTGTATTCCTTCTTACACGTATCTTTCTGATTTTTCTAGTTTAAAAAACTCATAGTGAACAAAACAGTTTCAATTAGGTAATATTAAACAAAAGTATTTGTTCACAGCTTGGTGCTTCTTTTTTAATTTATATAAATACAGCTGATGTACAGTTAAAATGACAAGTCACGTTTTCGGTCGGTAACCCTTTTTGCTACTTTCACTACCAACCGTTCAGTGAAAGGAAGTCAATAAATTACATAACAGAACAACAATAGAAGCTTCCAGAACGATCGACACGTAACTCAGCCCGATGTAGGAACGATGCAATTATGCATTTGATTAGTGAAAAATCGATTTCTATAAGACGCGCGCGCATACATCGTCTTAACAATTGATATCCTTTAATAAATTATTATAATTAACAATTTGTAGGAAACAGTATAAAGATTTCCGGTAATAAAATTCCTGTTAAAAATTGTTGCTAACGACCAAGTACCTAGACAAATTAGAAATTAGTTTAATTGCATTTCTGTAGAAAGCTTTAAATTCTTGTTGTCTGTCTGTCTGTCCATTTATATGTTCCCTTACAACTCTAACACAGCTTGGCCGATCCCCTATATAATGTCCTTATAGGAAATAGTCTAAGGAATGTTCTTAGCTACTTGTGTTCTTAGTCTTGGAAGTGGTTATAAATTTCGAAAACTACCCTATTCAATATCGGGCGCAGCAAATATGTAGGAATGTGAACGGTTGAAAGCCCTTCTCCTACCCGAGCTTATATTATAAATTAACTTAAGAACTATGTTTGATACCTCTTTAGACCTTGTTTTTCTTTTACGCGGCTAAGCATAGATTAAAGACAACTAGATGGAGTCATAACGCGGCTGTAGGCTCAAGAGCGTGACAGACTTATTTCATTCGGCCTTTGTTAGAAAGTGACACAAGATTATTTTTTGTCCCTTTCAGCGTGTTCGTTTTTATTGTTTGTCAAGAGTGGAGTTTGTGACAAACAAAAGAGATATCTGAGCAATTATTAGCTTTTTATTAAATTTGCTGATAAATAATATAACTTTGCGGTTACGATATTAATTTAAAAGTTATCGTATAAAGTAATATTTCGTATTTTACGATATTATGTACTTTAAATGTTGACATATCATGTCAATAAGGCTGTCTTGCTGTCTCACGAGTGGACACGCTATGGGCTCCATCTACTTGTCTTTAATCTATGCGGCTAAGCCTAATAAAAACTCAGTCTATAGGGTAAACTATGCATGTCAGTCTATAGATACTTCTGACAAAATGAACTCTACAGTCTGATGCTAAATGAGAATCGACTCAGGCGTCGCAGAGATCTATTTGATCCCGTAAATAAAATGAAAATAAATAGTTATATTTAAGGTTTACGTTTTCAGTGGTGGGGAAAGCGTCTATAGACTTTAAAAATATTTATAATGACTGACAAAATAGAAAAAATTTAAACTGGTGAATCGAAAGACAACGGTTTTATTTTAAACCGACGAAAAAAAACGGAGGAGGTTCTCTATTCGACACGTATATATTTTTTTTTATGTATGACCACGCATAACTTTTTACAGAGTTGTCCGATTTTGATAATTATTTTTTTTAATAGAAAGAGCACACTTCCAAGGTGGTCCAATTGTCATCATGTTAGGTTCTGATGATGATATCCTGGGAAAATTAAAGGAACTCTTCAAATTGTATAGGCACACTTGCAGCGATTTCGGTTTTTGTGTAAGTATCGGTAGCTTTTTGGCTACAAGTGCCGTATAATATACAATGACGGTATAGTACGAGTAAGTTACGTGACGGTAAATCACTAAAAAGTAAGAAATAAAATTTCTTAACAAAAAGTAGAACCGACTCAAAACGCACAAAAAGTAAAAAATAACTGTGTCATTTAGTTGCTTTAATTTACTTAAGCATATCTAGGAGTCGGTGCCAGCCACGGTTTCTACTTTGAGGACATTACCTAGAACCTACAAACTGCTTTACTACGTAAAATAATTTTTTTGTTTTTTAAAAAAAATTCCTCCCACTCCCTCTGCTTCCTGTCAAATCGTCAGACTTTGGAAATTACTCTTTTTAGTTATGTACCTACCTAACTAACCGACCTGACCTTAATTTGATATGCTGGTTAAGTGTCAATGATGATAAGTTTTTTGGTTAGGTACATTAATCTTATGCGCTCGAGTAAATTTCAAAAAACTAACCTTCAGGTCTCCTACTATAATATAATTTGGTAGACACAC
The DNA here is from genome assembly GCA_034621355.1 of Mycalesis mineus. Taxonomy (NCBI): domain Eukaryota; kingdom Metazoa; phylum Arthropoda; class Insecta; order Lepidoptera; family Nymphalidae; genus Mycalesis; species Mycalesis mineus. The sequence continues at coordinate 8,401,622 of CM067895.1, forward strand.
TTAAAAATGATAGTACGTTAACTACATAGTTAGGTAGTTACAACCTACGTCTCGTCCATTAATAAATTATTAACACTGTAATGAAATCTAGCCGGTTTAAATGGATCGATACAATAATAACAGGGTGTTAAGTAATAATCAGTTGGATATCGTATGTCGACTGAGGACAGGCACCTACTCATTGCAACACGTGCAAGGACGCGCTTCTTTTATCGCCATACTAAGCATTGACACATTTGACTTGCACGTTAATAATTCATACATGAGTAATTATTTTATTGAAATAAGTAGCAGATGCCGTCAACTTTGTCTATTTGCACTTTTATTCAACTTGCCCTGTTTGTTTATTTGGGTCAAAACTAGTAGGTAATTGTATTTGACTCATTTTCTGTTGATCGGAAATTTTGCATGCACATGTATATTGCGTATTTGCGCAATTTTTTATTTATTTATTACCCCTTGACTGCAATCACATCTGATGATATGTGATGATGTAATCTAAGATGAAAGCGGGCTAACTTAATAGGAGTAGGATAATATCCGCAATCCTTCGGCTTCTACACGACATCTTACCGGAACGCTAAATCGCTTGGCGGTACGTCTTTGTCGGTAGAGTGGTCACTAGCCACGGCTGAAGCCTCTCACCAGCCCAAATATTATGATGACATAGAGCTAATCTGACTCTGGAGTTAAAAGGTGGCCATAGGAACTCTACAATAAAACGATGCAACCTCATCGAGTTTGAGCTCGATTGATTCATCTCCATGAGTAGATCTTTGTTCCACATAATACTATTAAAGAAATGTATGTAAAATTTAAGTTTTTTTAATTACTCATTCTGAATGAGTAGGTGGCGTAGACTCCAAGCGAGACGAAGCATGTCAAGACCGCCAGTGGGTAACCGAATGCCCTGTAACTGCCCTCGGACGGGACTTTACTTACTTAGGTACTTCTACGACACTACAACTACGAGAAAATTTGTACTTTTCCAACACCTCTAAAAAGAAAATTGTACGTAAAGCTTTTTTATGCTCTAGCTCTCTGACTAATTTAATCTTTGTTGGTGCTTATTAATTTTTTTAGTGTTCTAATTTTATTTATTTATTATTTTTTTAGTAATCCGAAATGGAAATAAATTTCTACCTGATTTATCCATTGTATGAAATTGAAATTTATAAAAATGTCAAAAAACTAGATAAACATATCAATATTCACTTTTAACAGCAACCCCGAACCTAAGCTTTCATTTTTTTAAAAGTTGAAATTGAAAAAAAATGGTGAAAGCCTCCCATCAGCCAGACCAAGACAAATTAAGAAAAATCTCAATCTGCTCCGCCGGGAATCAAACCCGGGAAACCTCGGTCTTATGAATCCACCGCGCATACCACTGCGCCACGAAGGTCGTCAAAATGTTTTATAAATAAAATGTTTTATAATAGATACTTATGAAGTATCAAACCCAAAACAATCAGCTTGATACTTATTCTCGTCTGGATCATAAAACGAATCTGGAACTGTTTATCCTTTAAATTATTGTTAAAAATAATTATTTAATAAAATGTTTTTTGAAGTTCATATTGTGCGTCATCTTTTGATGTTAACAGACGAAATTATGTACACACAATGTTTACAAACCAACCTCATTAAAAAAATGAAAAACACCTTTTGAAGGCCTTTTTTTACGCAATGGATTTACAAGACGGAAGTCCTGGGTTCTATAATTTGGATTTCTACGTTGGTCCAGGTCTGACAGTGTGATAGCTTTGGCCATGGCTAGGTACCACCCTACCAACAAAGTGATTTAGCGTTCCGGTACGATGTCGTGTAGAAACCGAAAGAGGTGTGAGTTTTATCCTATTCCTAACAAGTTAGTCCGCTTCCATCTTAGATTGCATCATCACTTAACATCAGGTGTAATTACAGTCAAAGGCAATGTTTAATGAATAAAACAAACCTTTTAGCACTAAACGAGTCGGTGGTAGAGTCACTACGTACTGACAGACTTGACGTTTCATAAAAATTTTTAACAAAAAATAGAACCGACTCAAAACGCACTAAAAAGTGAAAAATAACTGTCATTTAGTTGCTTTAATTTACTTAAGCTTATCTATGGAGTCGGTGCCAGCCAAGTTTAAGGAACATTTATTTTACGTAGTAAAGCAGTTTGTGGGTTCTAGGTAATGTTCTTAAAGTTGAATGTTCTTAAAGAAACCTTGGCTGGCACCGACTCCTAGATATGCTTAAGTAAATTAAAGCAACTAAATGACACAGTTATTTTTTACTTTTTAGTGCGTTTTGAGTCGGTTCTATTTTTTGTTAAAAAATTATATTTTTTACTTTTTAGTGATTTATCGCCACGTAACGTACTCGTACTATATTATTGTCATAGTAGATATATTATACGGCACTAGTAGCCAAAAAGCTACCGATACCGAGACAAAGACCGAAATCGCTGTAAGTGTACCTCCAAAATTTGAAGAGTTCCTTCAATTTCCCCAGGATGTCATCATCAGATCCTAACATGATGACAATGGAACCACCTTGCAAGTATGCCCTTTCTAATAAAAAAAGTATTATCAAAATCGGAAAACTCTGTAAAAAGTTATGCGTGGTCATAAATAAAAAAATATATATACATGTCGAATTTAGAACTTCCTCCGTTTTTTTTCGCCGGTTACAAAGTACTTGTACAACAGATTTGAATTTATTGAATTTTGATGAATGTGTTACTTATATACAATTTGTGTTTCAGTGAAACAAGGAAATCGTATGAAAAACTATTTTGAACAGACTAGCTGTGTGTCAAGGTTTAATACTTGACCGCGATCTCTCCTGATGGTACCAATGAGATGTGAATGCGTCAGTAGTACGGTCTTGTGCTATCAGATATTCTATAGTACGGTAGATATGATGGAAGTTACTGCCTGCTAGCTTACCTCCTATTCATTACCAAAGCTTTTTAAAGGCCTCCGTAGCGCAGTGGCATGCGTGGTGGATTCATAAGACGGAGGTCCTGGGTTCGATTCCCGGTGGAGCAGATTGGGATTTTTCTTAATTTAACTTGGTCTGGCTGGTGGGAGGCTTTCGCCTAGTGGCTAGTTACCACCCTACCGACAAAGACGTACCGCCAAGCGACTTAGCGTTCCGGTACGATGTCGTGTAGAAACCAATACGAGTGTGGATTTCATCGTACTCCTAACAAGTTAGCCCGCTTCTATCTTAGATTGCATCATCATTTAACATCAGGTGTGATAGCAGTCAAGGGCCAACTTGTAGTCGATAAAAAAAAAAGAATATTACCAAAGCTTTTTAACGGCCTCCATGGCGTGAAGTGGTTTGTGTATGATTTATTTATTTATTATAATTATATACATCTGTCCTTACAGGCTAACCTAATTTGACAGTGCATCCTTATATTATTCTCTACTTATAACTACCTTATACAATTATTCTAAATTGTCCACAAGGCCACTCTTTTCAGCTCATGTAGATTGCAGGTAAAGAGATCTATATTTTCCGCTATAATATTGAGGGTGCTCCGCTTCTCGAAGCAACCTTGTGCGCCCTTTTGGCACCTCCAGTAACTGCTGGCGGCGCCTTCGCCACACCCAGCCGTCCGGAACACAACCGCAGTTGTATTAACATGTCCGCATCACATTCCTCACTCCGTAATACTTTAAATATATAAATTACGAGTGTAACCTCCCTCTCAGATCATTGTATCCTACTATACCAAGTACAAATAACGTGAGATACATTAGAGGGTAAAATGGATAAACCCCATACCACTTCATGTATAAATATCTCACGAACTTGTTTTGGACTCGTTCTAACATGAGTTTATATTTCTCTTTATAATACGGAAGTCCTGGTTCGATTTCCGGATGAGTTGATTAATATTTTCCAAATGGATCAGGTCTGGTTGATGGGGTACGGCCGTGGCTAGACACCATCCTATCGGCACGTACCGCCAAGCAATTTAGCGTTCCGGTACCATGTCGTGTAGAAAGGAAATAGGTGTGGACTTCATCCTACTCCTAATATGTCGGGATGTTTCCAGATTAAATTGCATCACTTAGTATTTGGTTTCATTGTAGTCAAGGGATAGCCTTATAATAAATAAAAAACAAAACAAAATATATAACAAATTAATCTATAATACCAAAATCAAACTGAGATAATCATCACGTGTTTATTAAATGTCGTTTTATATCAAAAGAAAGATCTTATCGAACATATTACAAATATACTTATATTATATTCATCATCATCATTATCAGCCTATTAACGGCTCACTACAGGGCCAGGCCTCCCTCCTTACAGGAGAGGGGATATGGAGCGTAGGTACACCCACCACGGTGCTCCAATGCGGGCTGGCGGGCTTAGGGTAATAATGTTTCATTTATTAGCGATCACTATCAGATGTTGATGATAGTGACCGGGCTTAACGTGCTCTCCGAGGCACGGGGGTGTAAACAATTTGGGTGTAAACAATAGGGTTTGGAATGTACTGAACATCTCATAGAAGAATGAAACTCTCTCTCAGAAAACTATGATGTCGGCTATTGTACGGGCTTCATCGAAACACTGAAAAATATAAAATTACGTTTAAAAACTTTAACCCGACTTGGTACGTAAAAAAGGGGCATAAGGACAAGAAAAGAATTAAGATATAAACCCCGACATGCATGGTTAAGGTAGACTGGCACTTACTCTATACTTACTAGGTAGGTAGGTATGTAGGTAGGTAGGTAGATCCGTTTTTGGCACCGGTATAGCAGTTCTTTAGAGAGCCCGGTGCTTTGCTAATGCACTAACCACCGAGGGTGTTTTAGTGGAGAAGTCCCACATAACCCGATTCCTCCCCTGCGAAATCGGGTATCTCTGAAGAAGATTTCCCCCTCGAAAAAAAAGGTAGATCCGTTTTGATGGGATTATAGTTTTCAAACTTATTTTTTTTAGCAGTCAATAGGGTTGGAATGGATATCGACCTCGAGACAGAGTACCTACATCGCTTTTGAGAAAACTAATTGGTCTCTTAGTTCCAAAAGTTAATAATAAGCACATAAGCACAATAAGCACATATTTTGATATATATAGACGGTTCAATCCACGAAGGCGCGCACCACTTTCTTGCACTCGCTTAGCGTACAAGTGTGCATTAAAATTGTAAGAATGTGAGTTCCATTATTACATAACGAGTAGCATGCATTAACTTTGTGGAGACACGCAAACAAAGTTAAGTCAAAAAGAACTTCATGTTGAACTGTATGCTCTACTTCATTTTAACCTAATTTTTTAAATAAATATGTCGAGACTGATATACGAACTGAAAATATCGCACCCTTCGGTTTCCCCTCGCAACGAATAACAGGGCACGCCTTCATAAATTGAGTTTACTATAGTAATGGAAGTCTGCAAGAACATCCGTTACGTGAATATGGGCGTCAAACTGTCACAAAACATGTCTCAATGTCTGCAGTGAAACGGTAAAAGGTTATCACTGCGGCCTGCCAAGCGAAAGAGCCAAGGGATAATAATGATCTGTTGTTTACCTTAATATTGTTAGCAGAATATTTACTGAAAAATAATATAAATATAAGCATTGAGAAAAAAATTACATAACAAAGTGATATTTTCCGCAGGAACCACTAATTAATTATTTTTATTATTTATATCTACCGTTTATACATTTTATTTGGACATAATATAACATAAACTATATAAAAGATTTCTTCTCAGTATTCTTAGGATTTGGAAGATACGAGGAAAAGAGAGAAGATGGTTTAAACTATCTCATAGGGCACCTATGATATCTTATAGAAATTATAATAATGAGTATTGAGTAGGCACCTATTTAAAACAGTCTAATCTAAAAGTGGTATATAAAAATAAAAACCAACCAAAAAATTAATAAATTATGTACAATTAATATGAAATAATACAAAATTATTATAACTAATCACGGAAAGCGCCAGCTAGCGCTTATTTAAAAAAAAAATTTTACTAAAAAATAGAACCGACTCAAAACGCACCAAAAAGTAAAAAATAACTGTGTCATTTAGTTGCTTTAATTTAATTAAGCATATCTATGAAGTTGGTGCCAGCAAGTCTACGGAATATTTATTTAACGTAGTAAAGCAGTTTGTGGGTTCTAGGTAATGTTTTTAAAGTAGAAACCTTTTTTTCGTCGGTTAAAAAACAAGAATGGCGCAGTTAAAAACAATCAACATATTTAAAACAAAGATTCATCCGCATGTTATTCGGTATTCGGTCATAGTTTACTTTATTAATAAGCGCGGTGATAACTACCATATGTGTGGCCTTGATCTTGACATTTATACGTACCATTCGTACATGTAATTGTGTAAAAAGCACACACCGAGCAGTAGACGGGAAACAATACCCACACGCTCCACTGATTCACCAGCTGAGGTAGACAGTAGGTAGTAAATATAGCCGATGATTTACTCGTATACGTGTATAGGTACTTCCCTTTTTATGAATAATCAATAGACAAATGTTGCTAATATTTGGCCTGCAAACCGTCAATAGATAAATGTCAGTGTCCAATATACATACCTAATTAGCTTGCAGACCGTCAACCGTCCAAATATAAAACGATTTTTTTTCATTTTACGCAGCATAGTAGATAATAAAATATCATGTCCCAATTCGGCACTTACTTCCTTTTACACTTCGATAAAAGACTGTTACAGTACAAGGGTCTCTAGCAAAGGGCAATGTCAGCTGACTGGGAAGCTAATTTTTCATGACAGATACGAGTACATCTCGCAGAAAATATAAAAAATGCACCACTCCAGTTGTCTCGGCACTCAGTATGAGTTCTTTCCATTTGGAGTCGAGACACTGGGTCCATGGGGCAGAAGCGCTCAGGTGCTTCATAAGGAATTAAGTAGGCGCCTCAGGGAGGCAACAGGCGACCCTTGTGCAGGCTGCTTTCTCGCGCAACGAATATCTATCGCAATTCAGCGCGAAAATGCTGCCTGCGTGATGGGCACCAAAAGGGCAAAATTTAGAATTATGCTTATAGTTAAGTTAATTAGTTAGTTATTATAATTATTCTGTTTTTTTTAATATTATAATTTTCGTGCCTCAGTAGGTTTACTTTATTGTTAATATTTTTCACATAATATAATATTTTATGTAATTAATAATTAATATTAATATGTCACCTATATTTCAAAAAAAAAAAGTGCACTTAATAATTAACAGTATATAGACAGGTAAGAACATGAGGGAATTAATTTTCAACTTATATAAAATGACTAGCTATCATTGGCTTTCAATCTAGAGGTCTAAATACCACTAAGCCCACTGTCTCAATATTTTAAATAAATTAGGTATAAATTTTCTTTCTCAGTAGAGATAAGCTGGAGTTATCGTAAGGGTATCATTGTTAATGAAATCACCGTTTAGTTAGTTTTGGTTGCTATGCAGTGGTGGGCACAGCCAGATATCACAAACGATTGGCGCCGATGAGATCACCAGCCAATCAGACGGAATTATAATTGATTGCCCGTCGCTTATCACTGAGGGGTTCTGTTTTGAGGAAGCTATTTTTATTGAGCAATCAGACGTTTCAACTCGAGTTTGAGACGCTTATCATTTATGTGAAGCATTTTAATTGCAAATGATTACGTCATACTATAAAATACAATTTTAAAAAATTAAATGTTTATTTAGTAAAGAATACCACAATAATACAAAAATGTTTGTTCGTTATGAAGGTTGTGAATTACGACACACATTCTCACACGTTCACACGTGAGAGTGATATTGAAAGAAGAGTAAATGCTGGGAACATGGTGAATGGTGCTCTGTATGCATTTATAAACAGCCAGAAAGTGTCCCAAAAGGCAAGACTGGCTGTGCATAGAGGTGTGTTGGTGCCCACACTTATGTATGGTAGTGAAAGTTGGGTATGGCAGAAGAAGCACAAAAGTAAAATAAATGCGGTAGAGATGAGAGCATTGAGGAGTATGTGTGGGTTAAAACTGTGTGACAGAGTTAAAAATAGTATGATAAGAGAAAAGTGTGGTGTAAAAGAAGATGTAGGGACTAAAATTGAGAAAGGGATGCTTAGATGGTTTGGACATGTAGAGAGAATGGATCAAAGAAGATTCACAAAAGAGATTTACAAGGCGAGGGTGAATGGAAATGTTGGAAGGGGAAGGCCTAGGCGAATGTTCCTGGACCAAATTCAGGACATTTTAAATAATGGCCAGGTCAAGAGTACCCCAAACCGACGAACTTGTATGAAAGGATTAATGAGAGTGGAAGAAGCTAAGGAAGTATGTAAGGACCGTGGCAAATGGAGGGATATGGTCTCTGCCTACCCCTATGGGAATAAGGCGTGTTGTTATGTATGTATGTAATTACGACAAGTAATACAATTACAACAAATAATTGTCGTAATTCATTCATAATTGTCGGGATTAGGAAACATGACAAAATGAAGAAAAATATGTCTTAACAATGGATAAAAAGCCTGAAAAACAACTAAATGAGTAGGTTAAAAATACAGAAAAGTACTTAGTGTGAAACAAACAAAAATGGAAAAAAGAGTTAGAGGAGACCAAAGCCCAGAAAGATCTATCAAGGAAGACGAGAAGGACGTTCTTTTTCTACTAGATTAGTGTATTTCGAAGATTATATTTTTCTCTGTCTAAAATAAAAAGTAAAGTAAGAGTTCTTTACTACTTAGATTAGATAAATTATAAAAGGTATGCAGGTTTAATATGACGTGGATACAGGTAACTAATTGTTAGAGTGAATGTTTAATTATGAATGACGGTTTCATCATCAAGGATCATTATTTTTTATAAAGTCCAGATGATTCTTATAAGTTTAAGTATTGAGTCATTTCACTTAGGTAGGTAGGTACGGTATTAAGTACTTGAATCAAATAAAAACCGCAGTTAAGACGTAAGTGACATATTGACTCATAATAATGAAATCACATCAAATATTACTTACTTTAGAAGCATCATTGTTTTTCTGTGTGTTCCCAGTATCTCTTCAATTCCAAGAACTCTACATAGTTTTACAAAGTTCTTGTCCTTCCTTCAGATTTCATCATCATCATTAATATATAAAAAATATATGAGAGAAGGACATAGTCTCTACCTACCCCTATGGGATTGCGACGTGATCACGAGCCATTGGAAAATTCACAAAACGCAATTTCATAAAATTGGACGACACACTTTATTTTGTTTTTTTTTTTATAAAAACCTACTACCGGGACTAATGGGACTAATCTATTATATAGGTATTTAAATTAAAAACAAACTAATTTTTAAAATTAGTTTATGGATGATAGGTATATAGATTTATGATATAACAAACGTACTAAAATATGCTTTGAACTGAGAACCCTCATTTTTTCAAGTCAGTTTAAAACTGAAAATGTTCACATATATTCATGAAAATTAAATATATTTCATTAGATTAAGTATGTTGTTTAAGTTGTTTCTATATGTGTGAGTTCAATGTCAGGTAGGAGTCATTTTTTGTCATGATCTGTTAATTCAAATTATAAATTAATTGCCCGGACTCGAGTCAGGCGCCATTACGGTCTTGTAAATAAGTGGTCCAATTTTGGGATTCTATAAAATCAAATATCTATCTGCTTCATCTACAAAAACCCTACAGATCTCCGACCGTTTTATAGTAAGAGTTTATCAGATATACTATTAAGTAATGTACTGGGTAGGTATTGTCACATTACTACAATTCATAGACTTTGACCCATGCTTCATGTATTTGTTGTCACTTCTATACGACTAAAAGGCTGGAGTTATTTTAATAAAATTTGGTAATGATTTGGCCGACATCTTGATTTAGCTGACATCTTGGATTAACACATGGCCATATTTCCACGAAATTCCCACGAGATACTGGTTATCACGAAAGTCTAAATTTCTTCAAAAGGAATGTTAGGCACTTCTTGTTAGCGTTACTCAATTATCCTTTTCCCTTTAATTAAATGAAAAGATGAGCTCTTGGCGCTTTAAGACCGAGTCCCTTAAACCATCGACCTATTGAAGTTTAAATGGATTCCCGGATGATCTGCTTATAATATATGACACACTGAATGAGTCTGGGTAAATACAAATGTATTCGCAATATTTTAAAAATCATTATATTGTGATTAATAAAAATATTTTTTTCTACAAAATCCAATCTTTTTTAACCTAATTTCCTAACCATTTCCTTATTTATATTTCATATTACCATCCCCACATAGTTTTATATGAGTGTAGTCGTGGCCAAAGTTGCTATGACTGATGAGCATTGTCCTTTAGTAGAACCAAAGTCATGTAATAATATATATATTAAACAGTGAAAATCTAATCCACATTTTCACACCAATTTTCTTTTCAACAAGCATTTTTATGTTTCATCTACAACGAAGCCAAGAATTCAAAACAATCGATATCTATTTGTGTAGTATGTCGACTATTAATCATAAATTTAAAATATCTCGTAAATTTTCCATTTTTATTTTTGGAAAACTATTCATCTTGTTGTTTCTCACGTCCTAAGTAACAATACGTACTGAGTTTAAGGTACAAAAATTTTTTTTTTAGTGCTTTAAGAGTAGAATCTTCTTCCAATCCATATATTTTTCTGGTTGTATTTGTATTCAACTTGAAAAAACTTTTTACACACTTTTATTCCCCATTTTTCTGTGTCATCAATTTACCATTTTAACTGGATTATTTATAGGTGTATTTAATATACTCGTTGATACTGATAACAAAACAAAGTACAGTATCATCATTATCAGCTAATTACCGACCCACTACAGGGTAAGGCCTCCTTTATTATAGGAGACAGGATATGGACCAATCAAGCTGCTCCAATGCGGGTTGGCGGGCTTGTGATAATACTTCATTTATTAACGATCACTATCAGAATCAACATCTAGTGATCGTTAATAAATGAAACAATGAACAAAGGAACCAGGACCGAAAGCGCAACGTGCTCTTCGAGGCACGGGAGTGTACCTAATACCAACAACTTCCCGACTCCAGGCTTAGTAGCTATCTACTGTTCTTAGACGAAAGAAAAACTGAGAATTATTCCACAATTCCACCCAGGTATTGCAATACACTTTACATTTCATGCAAAGTAGGTACAGTCTGCAGACCAATTTTACACTTCAAAGTAGGTAGGTTTTAAAAAATGATTAAGCATGATCTTGTCCGATGACCTTGTCTTTCACACATCATCAACAAATCAAACCTCGATTGTAAAAATATGACCCCTACACCATCGTGATAAGGGTCATATCAGACCGTGTTTGAGTATAAATTGACCAGTACAGCGATGCGAATTATCTTGTTAACGTGTACTTACAATACCATCCGGTGCATGTTCGGTGTATCGCACTCGATGTCCAAGAGCAACAAACTCTGTCCATGGGACTTGATTGAGCAAACGATATTTTAACTCTTCTTAGTCGTGCTATCTTGACCACTGCGCCATGCGCGGAGGATTTATAAGATGGAAGACGTCGAGGAGGCCTCGGCTGTTAGTTACCACCCTATCGACAAAGACGTAACGCCAAGCGATTCACTGTTCCGGTACGATGTTGTGTAGAAACCAAAGGGGGGTGGATATTCCTACTTCTAACTAGTTAGCTCGTTTCCATCTTAGATTGCGTCAACAATTACTATCAGGTGCGATTGCTAATTTTGATCGAGATCGAGAGCTAATTTTGCTAGCAAGGACTAGCATTGCTACGATGTTTCTCCACTCTTGCTGGTTGGTAGCATTGCGTGAACACTCGACTATATATCTCGAGTTGGAGATCTTAATGAGTGAGGTCCAGAGTTATCATCAGGCCTACGAGGCCAGGCTTTAAGGATATTAAGCTTAGATCCACCATGCTGCTAAATTGTAAGCTATAATGTTTGGCCTGATGATTGGCCGTTGAACGTTAAAATACTATAATGAGATGATTATGTTAATTACCGGGACCAATAGCTTAACGTGCTTTTCGGGCAGACGGCCTTGGGGTGGTTAGGCCCTGGGTTAATAGGGCCTACTTAATTGGTCAAAATAGTAAGTAGGTATCTACTAATAGAAGCTTATTGACAAAATGGCAAAACACTATTGCCACTCCAAAATTATTGAATATAAGAGAAATAACATTAACATACCTACCACTTATTTTAACACGTTGTCGGACAGTACTGCCTGTAGACGTAGGTTCTTAAAAGTATTATGTCAGTACAGTCTAAGTTTCTTTGCTCAATAAATCAGTACTAGAAAATTCTATGAGAAAAAATCTTGAGACGTATAATTTTCTAGATAATTGTAAGGAAGAGCGTGTTGTAATGTCACCAAAGGTTTAATTCAGACTTCCTACTGTCACCACATAATGTTATCATGTATTATAATAATATTTGTGCTGTAACACAACGCCCATGGACAATTAATGTATTGCAAAAATTTTTTAACAAAAAATAGAACCGACTCAAAACGACTAAAAAGTAAAAAATAACTGTGTCATTTAGTTGCTTTTATTTACTTAATATCTATGAAGTCGGTGCCGAAAACCGAAATCGCTGTAAGCGTGCCTCCAAAATTTGAAGAGTTCAATTTCCCCAGGATATCATCATCAGATCCTAACATGATGACAATGGGACCACCTTGGAAGTATGCCCTTTCTAATACAAAAAGAATTATCAAAATCGGACAACTCAGTAAAAAGTTATGCGTCATACATATTAAAAAAATATATATGTGTCGAATTGTGAACCTCCTCCGTTCTTTTGGTCGGTTAAAAAGTACTGTCGCAGTACGCACAATCTGTGACATAGTCCTGTCCGTCAAGTATTTTTCATAACCCACTGGTAGAACCTAGACCTATAAGCTAGTTATGTAATAGATAGAGTCGTGAACGATCCGTTCTCAAAAGAGAAAGTGCCGAGTTTATTGCTGCCTGTTCTAAGAAGGAATCTACCATACGAATCGGTGGTAGAGTCAATACGAATAATCAAATTTAAAATTTGAAAACTAAGCCTTGAAAAAAATTAATTTGAATTTGAAATGTAACAAATAGCACGTGTATATTTAGGTATCTCAACTAATGATCGAAATAACCTTTAAGAATGAGAACATGCAAATACTTATCTTTGTTGTAGGTGCTCAACTAAAATAAAAATTAGCATATTTTTTGTTATGAACATGTGAGCAAATATATATTTCATTTGAAATAATTATACTTATATTTATAAGAATGAACAGCTTCATTATCAGCCTATATAGAAGTACTATATACAAGATGGAATATGGAGCGCAGTTTTACGACAGTACGAGTTGGTAGGCTTCTTTGACCACAATGGTAAAACTACCAACATCCAGACTCACAATTTACTATAAATTACTTAGAATTAAGAAAAACTCAGAATTAGGCATTCCACAGGCCTAAGATTCGAACCTAGGACCTCATGATAGAAGCCGCTAGACCAAACGAAGCTGTCAGTTAAGAGTACTAAAGATCTACATTTTTGTAAAACATTGTACGATATTACAGTACATTAACATTAACAATATATATTTGTGGCAAGCTGATGTGTAGGTATAGCTTTTAATAGTCTATTTCACTTTTGAGTCCAGCTTTCATAATAAACAAAATAGTTTACAATCCGATATGCAGATCTAGAGATAAGCCCGTTTAAACAAACGAACAAACTTTTTCGTATATTATATAAATATGGTCGGCCATGCCAAATAAATTGAAAGAAAAGATCAAATTCTCAAAAAATATCAGTACCAAAATGTTGACCCCTATTCAATACGTATAACATAACACGGAGGAGGTCCACTTAATTTGGACGATATAGCGGCATTATCATTTTTTTTATAAATTTTGTAATATCTCCGAAACTATATAATTAATTAACATACTGTAAAAGGCAAATCTTATCTCTATAATATCCGATCATTAAGCAATTTATTTTGATAAGGATTTAAGTTTAGTTGTATAAATAATTACGTAAACGTAAGCATATGAATTAAATGATTTTTTAAAACACAAAAAGTTATATATCTGTCAAAATATAAAAGAAAGATATATGCTATCACGGACTTTTTTGTAGAACATTTTAAGATGCATAAAGTTTTCATACAATATTTTCAATTATATCCAATATCTAAGGCAGCGTACGCGCATAAAGCCAAATGATTTATTTATTTATTTACTGAGAGGTGAGAGATGTCATCATTGAGGTAGCGGGCAGTAATTAGATTTTCACAGCCAAAAATAGAAAGAAATGAAAGTGGTTATTATAGGAGCCCTTCACCAGGATGGTAAAAAATGGCTAACGAAGAAGAAGAAGAGTTGTGTCCACTCCCGACTCAGCCTTTACGACTACAGAGAGAAGACAGAAAATTTGTATAATATTTTACACTATTTACCTATCTACCATTTCACGTGTATTATTTATTTTTTTACACGTGATTTTGAGTGCGTTTAATCTTATCTTTGTAATGTCTCCATACCAAACACTTACCTACCTAAATAACATGTCTATATTTGTCGGTGACTGTAACGGATTACCTACTTAGTGCTAGTCACAGATTATTATCTTTTTATATGCACAAATACAGTTAAACTCAAATCAGTACTTACTTAACTAAATTGAATTAAACTAAGATTAGTGAATAAGATTATGCTTATGCTATGGTAAGCATTGAGTGGGGACAGGGATGTAGCTACCGCCGTATCTGCCGAATCAATTATACGAGGCCCCCGGGCCATGGGGGCCCCCAAAGTAAGGAAAAAAAATAAAAACTTTCTAATTTATTTTATTTTACAAATGACAAAATATTGTCCATAGAGGCAAAAAACTTAAGCCATAAATGATTTTATAAATCAGTTTGCCGAAAAAAAGGCAAGGAGAGTGAATATTTAAAATTTGATTTTTATTTATAAAACGGTTAAATTATGGTATGATAAATAAATGTTTCTTTTCACAATATATTTTTTTCTTTTGTGAAAAATCTTTACCCCCTATATAAGGGACTCCAAACAAATTTTTTATACGGGGCCTCGACAAGGCCCGCTACGCCACAGAGTGGGGAATTCATTGATTCCCCAGTTGAGGGTCTGCCTCGATGGACGCCGCTTGCTGGGTTGCGGATTCACTCATCACTGTGCTCGCGCTCATCGCGTCGCCTGGCGGCTCGTTCGGTTTTATTGGATATTTCAGCTGCTTCTCAGTCGGGGAGTCCCACATACCCGTCCAGAAATGGCGCAGCTATAGTCGCTCTGTTTCTAGGGAGGGCCATAGATTAAACGCATTACTCAGCGTGAAAAAAATGGTAAGCATTAAGTAACTGCCTCGTTGGTCCAGTGGTGAGCCTGTGGCTTTGATCATGAGATTCTGGATTCGGATCCTGATTCGGGTCACGGAATTTTCAGACATTTTCATTCTTCTATGAAATTTTCAGGTAATTCCAAGCCGGGAGTCACGAAGCTGGTGGTGATACACTCCCGTGCCTCGGACAGCACGTTAAGCCCTTGGTCCCGGTCACTATCATCAACATCTGATAGTGATCGTTAATAAATTAAACATAATCACCCTAAGCCTGCCAACCCGCTTTGCAGCAGCGTGCTAGGCCTACGCTCCATATCCCCTCTCCTATAGGGAAGGAGGTTTGGTACTGTAGCGGGGTGATAATTGTAACACCATCAGCGCCATCTTACACAATTTATCAAAACTAAGTAACTAAGTAGACCATTATTTAGAGATAATATTAGTTATAAAGTTGTGATTATGATCAAGTAGGACAACGGTTTGCTAGACGTTCCAAGACTTGACCACAGATGGCGCCAGTTGAATTGTAATTAATAGCACAGTATCATTACAATCTATACTTATATTATAAAACTGACGAGTTTGTTTGTTTATTTGTTTGAACGCGCTAATCTCAGGAACTTCGGGTTCGAATTTAAAAATTCTTTTTGTGTTGAATAGCCCATTTATCGAGGAAAGCTTTAGATTATATAACATCACGCTGCAACTATTAGGAGCGAAGAAATAATGGAAAATGGAAAAAAAAACGGCGAAAATTATTCATTTTTGAGGGCTTCCGTTCCGTTCCTATAGAAATGATCTAAAAAAATGTCCACGACAATATATGTCTATCTTTTAAGATTAACTCACTAGAACCATTTTTATGGTAATCAAATTTGGTCGAAATTAATATAATATACTCGTACAAGGCAAAACAACGTTTGCTGGGTCTGCTAGTCATAATATAAAATAACGCATCCGATGCTTAAATCTTTAAAACTAGGCATCCGATTTTCATGGGGTTTTTTGTCAAATTGAGTGGTACAAGAAGTTTTATGTGTATAATACATGCATAATATAGTAGATAGTAGAGAAACACTGATAATTTTAGAGATTTCTGATGTGATGTCGTAAATTAAGGCATTTTTGCCCTTACATTGCAAACGCTGGCTAAATCCTACGAGATATAGCAAAATAATGTACTACAATATTACACACCTTAAAAAGCTCAGCAAAAACGTCCGCGATGGTAGGTATATATCTATCTCTTAGAGATAACCCACAATAACCATTTCTTATCTTTTACTTTACTTTCAACCAAAAGTAAAGGTTTATTTACGATGCGATTTTAAGCAATACTGCATTAATACTTCGCCAATTAAGTATCTTAAATACTTTGTGCATTCAATATAGATCACTATTGCCCTGCAAATTACAGCATGTAATTTATGTGAATATCTTCCAAGATAATAAGATTCAAAATGCAGGGACATACTTTAGTACCAGCATTGCACACGTGCGAAGCCGGGGCTGGTCGCTAGTATAATCCTAAATTGACCGATCGAACCCAGTACACAGGCTTTTGTCATATGTCAAGAAAATAACTATGCCAGGCCATGGAGGTCGTCAAAACTTCATCGTCGTCGCGTTGCTTTTTTTAAATTAAATAATATTTAAACGACTTCAAAAAAAAAAGGCGTTTCTCAATTCGACCGTATATATTTTTTTTTTTTTTTTTTTTTATGTGTGTTCGCGCATAACTTCGTCGTTTATGAACCGATTTTGATAATTCTTTTTTTAAACGACTTCAAAAAAAAAAGGCGTTTCTCAATTCGACCGTATATATTTTTTTTTTTTTTTTTTTTATGTGTGTTCGCGCATAACTTCGTCGTTTATGAACCGATTTTGATAATTCTTTTTTTGTTGGAAAGAATATAGTTCGGTGGTGGTACCATGACTAGGAAACCAGGATCTGATGATGGGATCCTGGAGAAAACGAGGGGAACTTTCAAAAATTGTAGGGACAACAAGTACGTTTGTTAATTTTTCCGGTAAGTATTTAAAAGCACTACAATTTGATGAAGGTCTGGAGTCGATCTGATGATGGAGCCGATCTATATATAAGAGAACTCCGTAACGTTTTACAGTAGCTACCTTGTGTTTGGGCTCGATTAATTTGTATCAATGAGAACTTTACATTTAGATGGGCTGTGACTGTCATTGAGGGTCTGGTGATGAAGACGACGTACAGTTAAGGGAGCTCCGTAACGTTTTACAGTAGCTACCTTGTGTTTGGGCTCGATTAATTTGTTTCAATGAGAACTTTACATTTAGATGGGCTGTGACTGTCATTAAGGGTCTGGCGATGAAGACGAGGGACAGCTGAGGGAGCTCTTTAACGGTTTACAGTAGCTACCTTGTGTTTGGGCTCGATTAATTTGTCTCAATGAGAACTTTACATTTAGATGGGCTGTGACTGTCATTGAGGGTCTGGTGATGAAGACGACGTACAGTTAAGGGAGCTCCGTAACGTTTTACAGTAGCTACCTTGTGTTTGGGCTCGATTAATTTGTTTCAATGAGAACTTTACATTTAGATGGGCTGTGACTGTCATTAAGGGTCTGGCGATGAATACGAGGGACAGCTGAGGGAGCTCTTTAACGGTTTACAGTAGCTACCTTGTGTTTGGGCTCGATTAATTTGTGTCAATGAGAACTTTATATTTAGATGGGCTTTGACTGTCATTGAGGGTCTGGCGATGAAGAAGAAGGACAGTTGAGGGAGCTATTTAACGGTTTACAGTAGCTACTTTGTGATTGGGCTCGATTAATTTATGTCTCAATAAGAAGTTTGAAAGGTTATAGTTTCCAGTTAGTTTAATGTTTACTAAGTCATGATCCGATGATGAGATCTACGAAAACTCGAGGAAACTCTTCAAACTTTATAGGCACATTTGCAGGGATGTCGGAATGTTATAACTAACTAGTGAATATTGGTCCTTATGGTTTAGTTCGAGTAGGTTTATTAGTATGTTCGTTGTTGATAAAGCACTAAAAAGTATGAAATAAAAAAATTTTAACAAAAAATAAAAACGCCTTCAAAACGCACTAAAAAGTAAAAAATAACTACGTCATTTACTTACTTTAATTTACTTAATCACGTCTATGAAGTCGGTGCCACCCGAGCTTTCTACTTTAAAGTCTTTACCTAAACTTGGATGGCACCGACTTCATAGGTGTGGTTAAGTAAATTAAAGTAAGTAAATGACGTAGTTATTTTTTACTTTTTAGTGCGTTTTGAAGGCGTTTTTATTTTTTGTTAAAATTTTTTTATTTCATACTTTTTAGTGATTTATCAACAACGAAAATACTAAAGAACCTACTCGAACTAAACCATAAGTACCAATATTCACTAGCTGGTTATAAAATTCCAACATCCCTACAAATGTGCCTATAAAGTTTGAAGAGTTTCCTCAAGTTTTCGTAGATCTCATCATCATATCATGACTTAGTTAACATTAAACCAACTGGAATCTATAACCTTACAAACTTCTCATCGAGACATATTAATCGAGCCCAATCACAAGGTAGTTACTGTAAACCGTTAAAGAGCTCCCTCAGATGTCCTTCGTCTTCATCGCCAGACCCTTGATGACAGTCACAGCCCATCTAAATGTAAAGTTCTCATTGAGACAAATTAATTGAGCCCAAACACAAGGTAGCTACTGTAAACCGTTAAAGAGCTCCCTTAACTGCCCTTCGTCTTCATCTGCAGACCTTCAATGACAGTCACAGTCCATCTAAATGTAAATTTCTCATCGAGACAAATTAATCAAGCCCAAACACAAGGTAGCTACTGTAAGCCGTTACGGAGCTCCCTTAACTGTACTTCGTCTTCGTCACCAGACCCTCAATGACAGTCACAGTCCATCTAAATGTAAATTTCTCATTGAGACAAATTAATCGAGCCCAAACACAAGGTAACTACTGTACACCGTTAAAGAGCTCCCTTAACTGTACTTTGTCTTCATCACCAGACCCTCAATGACAGTCACAGCCCTTCTAAATGTAAAGTTCTTATCAAGACAAATTAATCGAGCCCAAACACAAGGTAAATGCAGTAAATCGTCAAGGAGTTCTCTTATATGTAGATCGGCTCCATCATCAGATCGACTCCAGACCTTCATCAAATTGTAGTGCTTTTAAATACTTATCGGAAAAATTAACAAACGTACTTATTGTCCCTACAATTTTTGAAAGTTCCCCTCGGTTTCTCCAGGATTCCATCATCAGATCCAGGTTTCCTTGTCATGGTACCACCACCGGACTATCTACTTTCCAACAAAAAAAGAATTATCAAAATCGGTTCAAAAACGACGAAGTTATGCGCGAACACACATAAAAAAAAAAAAAAAAAAAAAAAATATATACGGTCGAATTGAGAAACTCCTTTTTTTTTTTGAAGTCGTTTAAAAACTGGTCTAGGTTGGCTAGTGGGAGGATTCAGTCGCTTCTAGTTATCACGCTACTGCCAAAGACGTACCACCAAGCGATATAGCCTTACGGTCGTGTAGAAACCGAAGGGGTTCATCGTATTCCTAACAAGTTAGCTAACTTGTTAGGAATAGGAAGCTTCCTTCTCAGATTGAATCAACACTTACCATTAGTGTGATTGTGAGTACTGGGCTAACTTGTAGTGAATAAATAAAACAAAAAGTTTTTAATAGTAAAATTTATAGATTTATATCTAAAACTAAGTAACATAACATAGTCATAATAGTATTTATATGAAAATAAAAGGACCAATTTTGTAATAATATAAAATTATTCATTCCTAATACTGAGTTTCCATTTTCATTAAGGATATTAGAGATTAATTTTATATAAATATTTCTTGGAATGGAATAACATATTATATTTTATTACAAGTCGAAATGCATTAGATATGTAGCCGACTGCAGAAAACAACTGCAACGACATGTAGTAGCAACACTTTTAATGTGAAAAAGCATTTCTGTGAAAAAAGATTCAGGGTGAGCGACACCTTGTTCTCATATAAATACATAGAATTCAGTACTGTCGTTGGAATACTTCGTCTGCAGTAGGTTACGAACAGCCACCTTCGGAGTTATGTGTAGGTTTGAGAATTTGTACATTCACTTATTTAGTAAGTAGTTCTACGCAAGGAGCTTTGGGGTATTCATGGAAATGGGAAAATTCTGAAAAAACATTGGGATTAATAGTAATATAATAAGTAATAAGTAAGTAACAAAAAAGATATAATTAATTATTTTGCTATATTCTAGAGTCATCTTCTTAAGAAGCATTATTTTCGTTAGGAATTTTTTCAAGATGTGGGTTGCGATGTTTTGATTTCGTCGTAAATAACTGATTGATTTTGCTAACCAGTATTTTTTAATGTTGGTTTTGTAGTAGAAATCCGCAATTTTCGAAATATACCCATTTTCGTAATTACCCCGTGGCACCTTAACTCCTTTAGTGGAACTCTCTACTTCTCTGACTGTCATCATCCGCTGGGTCTAAAACTTTTAGTTCTTAATACATACAATATAAATATATAAAAAATTATAGGTATAAATGTGTGTGTGATTTTACTGTATTCGTACGTTTTGATATAAAAAAAATAAATCATTAAGACAATTTCGCTTACCTATATTACTTTCCGGAAGTCAAGCAAATACAAAAAATAGTCAAGCGCATACCTATATAAAATGTACCTATGTACTGTTCATACTGAATTCAAGCTCTAGTTTTGTAATAAGTAATTGTTAACAATAAAGTGAGGCGTTCACCTAATTTGCTCTACTGCTGTTTTTATCATTTTTCCAAAGTTTCTCTCTAAAACGTTGCGTTTGGCTTGTTAAATTTTCGAATAATTTAAAGGAATTATCAGCTAATATCAAAGAACTTTTAAGGCCAGTGTACATCTGAGGAGGAAAAATCAGGATTTGTTACTGTCAAACTTATATTGGCGCTGTATAAAGTCGAAAATTGATTATCACATTTATTATCTTTCATGTTCAATTTGCGATTGTTTTTACGCCAGATGTGACGATAATAGTTCAAGTTAGGCAGTTTGCATCGCCTCGTCAGGTGAACGCCGGTCCAAGTTTATCAAAGAGTGTAGAGTAGAAGTAAGGTGAACCATCTCAATGTAAACTTTTCATATCTTGTAGCCGGACATTTTTCAACGTTTACCCCATATCTAAGTTAACGATCTGTTACATCACACAACCACTTTTTCAACTTTTACCCCATATCTGAGTTAACGATCTGTTACATCAAAAAAACACTTTTTCAACTTTTACCCCATATCTGAGTTAACGATCTGTTACATCAAACAACCACTTTTTCAACTTTTACCCCATCTCGGAGTTAACGAACTGTGATATCAAACTTTTCAACTATTACCGCCTACAAGATTCTTATCTTGTAGGGGGTAATAGTTAGTAAGGAGTAGTCTCTCCTTACCTCTACTCTTCATATATTCTAAAACCTTCAACACGCTAGTCCACCGCCCTCATTGCGCTCCAACTCACGCCGTACATACTCCGCCTGTTTCTCGGTCAGTCCTAACCGAGCTACTTCTTGATCGAACTGGGTTTTGCCGCCAACGCCTACGAGGTATCCATTAAGTCTGGCTGCTAGGTGTGAGGTTTGCAGTTTTGAGGAGTCGAGCCCTAAGCTCTTGCAGAGGTCCTTGTGCCCTTGTAGTCTGTATTTTTGGTGGTAGCTGGAAAAGTTAAAAAAATATATTTAGTACACGATTATTTTTCATCGGAAATCTCATTACGAACCAGTATTGGAGAAGGAATTTTCCATTTAGCGTAGATAGTACCTATAATGCCTACCCTAGTTAAAACCTTGGGCACGCCACTGCTGACCGATATTCTCCTTCCCACCAAATTAGTCTTATAGACTGTGTAGAGTGGGAAAACATCCACGAATCCAGCATTTTACATACTCGTGGAGCGATCGGAGTATGTTACCTTGTTCGACTACCGATCATGAACAAAAAAAATAAAAATTCATTTAAAACGCGAAGGTTAATTGAAAGAATGGGTCAATAACCAATACAACGGACAACGGTAATATGTACCTACTTGATACTTATTGATCTCGAGATCAAATCAATCGCTCTACACGCGCTTCAATCTAAATAATTTATGCATCATCTTGAAAGCATCGCTTCATAACTATTTTTAACATGAATTGCTGGATCCGCCGGTAAACAAAAGCAGGTATTATTATTTTTGGGAAGTGAGCTAGAGGTTGCCAACTTGGTCACCCAATCAGACCTTTATAACATTTTCTTCTTCGTTAATAGCTGAGGCTTATGTCAGATAAGCGCAGGTGCTAAGCGTCACGTCTCGTCATGTTTTTTTGCCCTCTCCTATAAGGAGGAAGGCCTGGTCTTGTAGTGGGCCGTTAATAGGCTGATAATGATGATGATGATGATGATAAGTAAAAAATTGTAATATATAAATGTGGAATCTAGCGTCGTCGCGCCTTGTATTTGAAAAACATGACGTGCTACGACGTTTCGGCTCTGCACCAATGTGAGTCAAGCAATAATGTTTTTGATTATTTCAACAGTAAAATTTAGTATTAATGAAAGAGTAACATATATTCGGTGTTTTTATTAGATTACCATCCAAAAAATTAAAAAAAATTAGGTACTCGCTAAGGAAGGAGAGTGACAGTTTTCTTCTAGCTTAAAAAAATTTAAACCTATGGGAAATGGCCCATAAAACAATTAGAAATAAAAAATATATAAATTTAGGTATCTATCACCAGCCCTTATTATCAAGAATACATTTCAGCGCGCCTAATTGCCTTAACTGCTGACAAGAGCAAGCTCGTTTTTTACGCAAAGAATTAATTACGCGAAAATGCAGCCTGTATTCTTGCCACCATTCCACGTGGGCATGATTAGTATAGTTATTAGGATAAATTAGCTTAAGTTCCCTATTGCATTCTTTCTCAATAATAAATAACAAATTCAGAAGTGGGATAAAACCATAAATCTCACAAGTTTGACTAATTTTTGTCTGGACTCTTTTAAAAACATCCAAAATGACTCGAGATCATAATTACGAGGTCCCCGCTATCTTGGCTTGTCTATTTTGACAGTGTATGTCATTGTCAAAATAGTCAATCACATACTGACATTAACGTTCCGTAATACTTAGAGTAAGTAACGCAAATTTGGTTAGAAAGATTCCTTATTGTATTAAAACAGCGCAACTACAGGAGAGTTAATATCATCATCCTTTGATCTATGGTACTTTATGATAACGTACAACAAATGTATTAAAAATCCAAAAAGGACATTGCATAAAATAATAATTAAATTGATTTTTCACTGAACTTATCTTTTTAGACATCCTAATAAGTAGCGTGTGCAGACTATTGCAAATTATTATAGTACTTAGTTGACTCTACGACAGGAATACTAATAATAATAAAGGTTAATTGATACAATTGATAGTTTAAGGCTCTAACCCTGACATGATTATTGTAATATTAACAGTCGGTTTATGTCCAGTTCATTTGAATATTCATACATTGTTGCTATGTAGGCACGCTTGAGGTTGAGTCAATTTTAAACATTATTAATTTATAATAATTAATTATATGCATCGTGGCCTAAAAAATAAAATTAATTTCGGTAAAAATAAAGTTCCGTAAAATCTTAGTAGGCTTTTGTTTTGCTTTGCAAATTACTTATTCAGAAGGTAATATGGGTTAAAGAATGAAATTGCCGTTTTATTGTAATAGGTACTTCTGCTTGACATAGAACCTTCATGGTTTAAGATTTTAAAGTGAAACTTTTTTCATACGGTACCTGTGCAGTTCTTCTTTTAAAAATGTGCAACATTCGATTATCAACATTCAGTTGTTTTTTTTATTCAGCTTAGACAATAAAGATGGATACTTCGAAAATTCGTGTGGTTTTTGAATACGAGTTCCCACGCGGAACTAACGCGGCAGAAACAGCTCGCAATATTAATGTTGCGTTTGGAGAGGGGACTACTAATGAACGCACTGTGCGATTTTGGTTTAAACGCTTTCGTGATGGAAACTTCGATTTGAAGAACGAACCACGTGGAAGACCGCCCACACAGGTGAATAACAATGATTTGAAAGAGATGGTGGAAGCCGATCCGAGGCAAACTACCCAGGAATTAGCGGCATGATTTAACGTTACTTTACCAACAATATGCGACTCATTTGCGTCAAATCAATAAAATAAAAAAATATGAAAAATGGGTGCCTCATGATTTGACTGATCTGCAGAAAGAAACGCGTGTTGAAACTTGCATTGCCTTGTTAAATTGATACAGAAATGAAGGAATATTAGATCGAATTGTGACATTTAATGAAAAATGGATTCTTTACGATAATCGTAAGCGGAAAATGCAATGGCTGACCCCAGGTCAAACGCCGCAACAGTGTCCTAAAGCAAAGCTTACCAATAAAAAGGCAATGGTAAGTGTTTGGTGGTCTCAGCGTGGTGTTATTCACTATAGCTTTCTCCGATCTGGTCAAGCAGTAACGGCAGATGTCTACTGCGCCAAGCTCCGAACAATGATAGCGAAACTAGCAGTGAAACAGCCCCGACTTATGAATCGATCTTCACGATTATTGCTCCATGATAACGCGAGACCTCATACAGCACGAGAAACCGTTTTAACTCTACAGGAACTGCAATTAGAAACCATTCGTCACCCTCCATATTCGCAAGACCTTGCTCCAAAGGACCACCATATTTTTTGTGATTTGGACAATTTTCTACGTGATAAAAAGTTTTCTCCTCAGGAGGCAGTGCAAAATGCTTTCACACAGTTTGTCGAATCTAGATCACCAGAGTTCTATCGCAAAGGCATAATGAGCTTCCTATTAGATGGCAGCAATGTATTGATCATAATGTTAATTATTTCGATTAAATAAATATGTTAAATTTCAAAAAAAACAAATTTTTATTTTTCAGTACAAATCGGCAATTTCATACTTTAACCCCTGATATTTATGCCTATAGTGGTACACGCTTGCCTATACTAAAGCCAAACTCGATTGAGAATGCTTGTCAACAAACGAATTTAAAATGAAGATAAAAAATGCAACTCATTTTATGCCTAATAAATTTAAAATTAATAAACATATTTTTATTTAAAAGATATTGAATATATTAATTCGTTTTAAGCTAACTAATCTAATTTATTGTCATTTATTCGTCATTAACCAGATAATTTAAAAAAATAGGTGTAAAATGACTAGTGATTTCTACCTTCATTTTTAATTTGTTTGTTGACAAGCATTCTCAATCGAGTTTGGCTTTAGTATAGGTGATGTCTATTCAATTTGACTTAAAAGTACCCATAT
Organism: Mycalesis mineus; assembly: GCA_034621355.1. Classification (NCBI taxonomy): domain Eukaryota; kingdom Metazoa; phylum Arthropoda; class Insecta; order Lepidoptera; family Nymphalidae; genus Mycalesis; species Mycalesis mineus. The sequence goes on from CM067895.1 coordinate 8,427,366, forward strand.
TGATAGTAGGTGGTAGGGGGGGTGCTGAGGAATTCCGTTCGGCCGGATTTTAACCTTAAGGTTTTAACGCCCGTTATCAGAAGATTTTGTATGGTGTTCCTACGTAGTGCCTACACCTTATTACGTACCCCGGAATATCAGTGACTGTATACTACATATTATTCATAGCTCGATCTAGGACCGAACCCAGGACCTAGTAATCCAAAGCCATATGATATTGTAGAACTTCTAGCGGTTAAGCTTTAGATAATAATACGTTAGCGCGTAAACTTACTCTTCAGCAGGGTAGAAGGCGCCCGCTGGTGCTATCTCTGTTCTGAGCTGACCGTTGCACCTGACTTGCATAGATTTGTACGACGTCTCCGCCGCGTCTCTCTGTTCGTCATCGTGGTAGAGAATCAGGGACTGGTACTGGAACGCAATGAAAATGGAATACTTTAATTATTTCTTATAGTTGTAAAGGTTTAAACACACAGCGGACGGGACGGAACGGCGATGTGACTCGGGCACGAATTATAAATTTGTTATGGAACACATTAGAGCTATTTGTTGCGCTGAGCGTTGTGTTCTGTATGACGTGTTTTATATTAACAATACTACGGTTAGGTCGCGCCAGCATCGCGTCGCCGTCCCGTCACGGCCACTGTGTGACGAAACCAAATAAATCCTCATCTGAGTCAAGATTACCCTAACCCGACGAACTTGTAACGAAAGGATTAATAGGAGTGGAAGGAAGTATCTATATGCAAATCTCTGCCTACACCTATGGGAATGAGGCGTCATTTTATGTATGTATATTATAATTTTCTTTTCTCCTAAATTATTCAATTCTATAAATAAATATTCATTATGAGTTCTCGAATAATTAATCGCCTCACTTGAAAAACAATATATGAAACTGTCAAAAGATAAAATACTTTCTATGTTTTATCTAATCTAGATTATTTCAATGTCAACTTAAATATAAGGCAATGATACAAAGTCGTGTTATCCATATAAAAGACCCTAACATAAGCACTAGTATTAAAAAAAGATAACATTGTATATACTACGAACAAATACTTATGGGATCATGACGTTCATTCTATGGAGAGCAAAGACGGCTTAGTGGGATTTAATATAATTGTCTTAGATAAGATTAGGAATAGATTTTAATCATACCTACTAATCATGAAACTCGAATTAAATATGTCAAGTTAGCCCTTGACTGCAATCCCACCAGATTATTATTATTATTAGCATGGTGAGGCCCGCCATAGCGGATGAACTTCGACCGTTTTGGATCTTTTGTAATCGCCCTCACCTCCCTTATATCAGTTCAAACACCCACTCCAAGAGTTGGATGGTTGCTTTTAGGTTGCAGGCACAGTAATTTTCTAGCAGTGGATAAGTCACCCCCGGAGATCCATTCGCTTTCTAGCCAATCCGACTCATTCCCACAAAATGTGTTCCATGGACTCTTTGTCTTCATTGCAGATGACGACCTCCGTGGCGCTGTGGTATGCGCGGTGGATTTATATGACGGAGGTCCTGGGTTCGATTCCCGGCGGGGCAGATTGAGATTTTTCTAAATTTGTCTTGGTCTGGCTGGTGGGAGGCTATCGCCGTGGCTAGTTACCGCCCTACCGACAAGCGATTTAGCCTTCCGGTACGATGTCGTGTAGAAACCGAAAGGGGTGTGGATTTTCGTCCCGCTCCTAACAAGTTAGCCCGCTTCCATCTTAGACTGCATCATCACTTAACATCAGGTGTGATAGCAGTCAAGGGCCAACTTGTAGTCGATAAAAAAAAAAAGATGGATAATGCCACCTGATGGTAAGTGATGATGCAATCTAAAATGGAAATCCACACCCCTTTCGGTTTCTGTACAAAGTACTGGCCCTGGTTCAATTTAGCAAATCTTAATCGGGAATTCGGGACTTCCGTTTTATAAATTCACTGCGCCACGGAGGCCGTCAAAATATAACAACATAATTATTAAACACTCACATGCATGTCAAATGAAATTTATTATTTGTTCATTTATTTTTACGCACGTAGCGTACTCAACGTACACTTTAGGACATACTTAATCTGTCGTACACGTGCGCAAACAATTTTGACGACCTACACGTCACGATAGGATATTTAAAATTTCGGCGTCAATGAAATTACGTTTAAATTATACGAGCAGGGTTGGCATCCGTACGGATTTTCCCGGATTTAGTCTAGTTTAGGAAACGTCCGGGGTGTATTTAGGAGGGGGTTTCATTTTCAATAAGTGTTATAAATTTTCGAGTTGCCATCGCTAAAATCAACATCCATATACGTTCGCAATTTAAATTTTAACAGTAAATAAATAAATAATAATTTAATTTCTTTGAAAATAAAAAGAAAGTGATCTATAAATTAATGAATTTGAACACTGGAGAAATCTTTTATTTACCAAAAAAGACTGAACTTTTTATTACACCTTCTAATTATGAACTATTTAATATAGTAAGTAGAAAAATTGTTTCTATTCCTGTCTTGCCTGTTTTTCCTTCCTGGATTCCTGGACTCTAAACTATAAAATTTGATTTCTTGGCTTGATTGCCGGTTTCAGAGAGCTATTAATAACGAGTAGGTGATATGTAGGTAACAAGAAAGTAATTGCTTTCTTTTGCTCAAAGTTTGCTTTTTTGTTTTCAGATTATAAACTAAAGAGCTACCTGTCGTTTTAGCTTGGTGGTGAGTCCATACTCGTGGTTCTCCCAGAACATGTCCAACAGCTCCTGGTAAGTGACGGTCTTTGGGTCGTAGTCCAGCTCGATCACTTCTGTGTGGTCTCCGCTATAAAAATATATATACAAGAAAATTAATTATTATAAAAGCGGAAGTATCTTTGCCTGCCTGTTACTTAATAACCCCTAAACTATTGAACCGATTACACACACAAAAACATAACCCTTCTCGGCAGGTAATAAAATACGTATTTATACAAAGTATCCTAATTATATAAAGCCCAAGTTTTGACATATAGATGCAGAAGCGTCTTCAAAAACTCTGTTTTTAATTTGATCACGCCTTGGCCTTGACGGTGCGTAGAATTGGTAACCTTGGCGCTCTGATTCACGATGCCAAAATATTTAGACCACGTTCACAAAAAAGACAACTTCCCGTTCGCAATAATTATTCTAACCGTTTCAATGTACTATACTATATACTATATAACTATATACTACTACTGATACATAGTCAACTCTACTGTTTGACTAAGTAGAGCCGAGAGAAAAAGCTACAACTTCTCTACAGCAAGAGGAGAGGAGACTAGGTACTAAGTATAGTTCGTAATCCCTTGAGAACAATGGCGTATAACTGCGTACTAAAGGTACCTAAGTATTTTAAAACCATAATATTTCATAGTGTGTGAGTTTACGTAATATTTCATATTAATTGCTGATGTTTTCCCCATCCCTATCATTATAACTGTTCTTAGGTGATTTCGCTATTTCACTAATGACTATTGTCATTAGACGTACCTACTTATAATAATATGTATGATTATTTACCTATGACTCGTCAATAATTATTATCACCGTGGCAAAAAAATATGCATGTGGAGATTAAAAAATGACAAGTCATTGTTTGTTTTGAAGTTAGTTTACCAAGTCAACAAAGATCATCATGGCAATTCTGTAACGCAAACCCGACAACTGTCGGGTCGACTGTACGTCCCGACTTCATCTCATTATCCGTATCGTTGACGCAATTAAACTGAGTAGTCAGGTCCTATATTTATAGAAAAAAGACGTGTGGCACTCGGAGACTGCCGCGGTAAAGCTATTACATAGCATTTTTTATCAACGTCATCGGGACCGATATTTATCGATAGATGGAAAAACTAAAAAGTAACCGTTTCGTTTTTCCACCTATCGATAAATACCAGAACTTTTAATGACTTTTTGAAATATCACGCTTGTAAAAAAAAATGACTTTTTGAAATATCACGCTTGAAAAAAAAAATTGCGGAACCGACGGGATTCGAACCTGCGTTTCTCAAATCAATTCAATCCGGGCACTTAGAGCGCCTTACCGATAGGCCACGCTTCTAATGACGTCGGCGCCGAAATTATGCTTTTTATATTATGTTTTTTATATCCAGCGGGTGTTAGGTGTTTTCGTTACGGAATTTCTGAATTCGGTCTCCACGCTCAAGGCCCGCGATAAAAGCTATACAATAGCTTAAAAAAACAACCTTTACTCGTAACGACCAATCAGAAGTTAGGATGTGATCCTGCAACCCGTAAGCGTGTAGCTAGTAAGAAGCCATCGAAAACAGATTGCATTGCGTGCACAATTCTACTGCCAGTGACACTAACTGCTCAACTACTCAGTTTAAAATGAGTTGACCATAGTATCATGTTAGCCTCGGGAGATAGAGACGCACTTGAAGCAATGCAGAATTTTGTAACAGAATCTACACGCTGAGTCGATATTACCTACAGCGTTGGGGCGTCCAAGCAATGCAGATTTTTGTACTTCCGCGGTAGGTATATCATAATTAAATATTAAAGATTATATAAATATAGAATAATACACACATCACTATATAGCCACAATGTAAGCTTAGGTAGCTTGTGTTATGAGTACTATGATAACTGATAAATATTTTTATAATCACCTATCACAGAATCGAACCCACGCCCAGTACGCAGAAGTAGGGACACTGGGTATTTTAAATTATGTAAATATGCAATTTGATAATATTTTACTACAAATGTAGTAGGTAATCTGTGTAAAGAACACATGTACCTAATTCTCAATAAACAAAAAGCAACCGTGGTACATCGGCTTCAAAACTGACGTTCTTTTCAAGAAACGACATACAGGTATACTTTGGTTAATTCATTAAGACGCGCCCCACTATTTCTCGCGAGGGGAAACCGAAGGGTGCGGGGAGTACAGTTCGAACATCAGTCTCGGGTCGACCACGGCTCGGTGTACACGGGCTATTGTAGGTTGTATCGCTGCGTGTCATGACCGAACGGAATGATGCTCTACTTAATTTTTTTACCAATATTATATTTATAATGTCAAAAAAAACGTATCGTATGATGATAAACTACATATTTAAATGTGACTTAGCCAGAAGAATCGTTTTATTATATTAAATATCGTAATTTTTCTACAAAGGTCACTTGATTGGTTTGTTACTGCCAATATAGATTTTCCAAATTAGCTTAGCAAAATAGCTTTGGTCATTGGTACTATCCTACTAAAAAAGACGTACCGTCAAGCGATTTAGCGTTCCGGTACGGTATCGTGTAGAAACTAAAGGAATGTAGATTTCATGCTACTCCTAACAAGTTAGCCCGCTTCCATCTTAGTTTACATAAACTACCTTGTAATGAATCAAAATAAGAATAGATATCATGGGTTCACGCTTTACAAAAACACTAGGGTTAGATTTGACAGCGTGGAGTTGAGCTCAATCATTAAACTGTTTAAACAAAAGCAAAATACATATACTAGGTACCTATCTGAGATGATTGTGGGTATGTGTGTTTTTAAGATAATTATTGTTAAATTGGTTAATATATATGTCGAAGGAATTAGACTAGAGACATATAATCGATTGTTGTAATATTGTAATAGATGTTATTGTTTAAGGAAATGTTACTGTCTGTGGATGTAATTATTTTTGGTATGTCACGAGATTTTTTATGAAAGTAATCGAAATAAAACTAATTGTTAATCATTTAATGAGAGATATGAGATAGGTGCTTACTTAAAACTTTATCACAAAGTTAAATTCAATTTGATGTGATAAATGAATGAATGATTGATTTGTTTTAATACTCCAACCAATAAAAGAGTCGGGCGCCAAAGTCCTAGTAGAGTATTTACACCATCTTGAGGGGAATAAAGGAGTTGGGTAGTTAGTTTGTGTCTGGAGTGCGGTGAGGATATTTGGTCGAGTTGGACCAGTGTAAAAGTGTTCTTAAGAAGTAAATTAAATTAGGGAGTAAAGTAAGATAGGTGTAAATAAACTACTGCTCTTTATAATACGTCAGGAATTATAAAAATCTATTTCATGTATCAAAACATTGTGAACTTGCAATATATCTGTTCGTGAAGACAAAGTCTTTGTAACCCTAGAAAACGCCCAAGAGATTAAGAACCACTAAAGATGATATCAAGGAGCATGGTGATATTCCGATATATATATTAACCTATATCACAATATCATTTTGCTGTGCAGGACCAACACGACATATTCATTTTTAAAAAATGAGTTAAAATGAAGTAGAGCGTACTGTTAGTCAAACATGACATTCTTGTTGACATAATTAACTTGACACTTTGTGTGAGTGTGCACACATTGCTACTCGTTACGTAGTAATAGAACTCACATTCTTGCAGTTTTTATTGCACACTTGCACTGTAAGCGTTTGAAAAACAAAAAACTACGAGCCATCATGGATTGACCTAGCTGTAGGTAATCCATTCATGCAAGCTCATCGTATTTATTAGAAAACGTGTAAATATATATATATATATATATATATATATATAAAATAATAATGTAAATATTAATTCATTAATAAGTTAGGTATACGGTTTTCTTTTTTTTCGTCGTTCTGTAAACTTCTTCCACTGCTACACTTTCTCTGGTAGAGATATCTTTAAAGAGATAAGTTTGCCCTTGTCCACTTTCTTCTTTTTCTTAATTTTGTAATATTTATAACATAGTACAAAATAAATTTCAAAAAATGAAAATATCGTGCGATGCGTGTCGACGCTATTTTTGTATACTGTACCTTATTGTTGGGAAAATAGAGATGTAAGAGGCCAAAAACATCTCGCGTCGCATCGCTTTGACTCTGTGCCTATATGAATTACTAGCAGTCGCCCGCGACTTCGTCCGCGTGAAAACCTCTTAGGTACCCTTCTAATTTTAAAGACAGACTTTCATACAAAATGTGTAAAGGCACATATAGTGTGCTCATTCCCCGCTCCCCCTCTCAATTTAATTTTGTTATAGTTTCCCGTGAAGCAATATTCTCCGTCCCGTCCCGTGTACTAAAGGTCTACATTTTTGTTAAACATTGTATGACATTTTAGTACATTAACATAAAAAATATATATTTATGGCAAGCTGATGGGAATAAATTGATATTAAATAGTATATTTCACTCTTGAGTGTAGCCTTCAGAATAAACAAAAATAATTTTACAATCCGACACGCAGATAGAGATTAGCCCGTTTAAACAAACGAACAAACTCTTCCGTGTATTAAATAGATATTTGAACAAAGATCGAATTCTTAATTCATCATCGTATATATAACATAGATCTAAACTCTCCTCCCGCACGCGCACTCCCGCCTTGGTGACGCTCACTTCGCAACGCAGAAATAGTAATATTTTAATTTCGCCATAACTTCAAAACCAAACGTCCAATTTCAATCTTTTAAATACCAAATATTATCTACATAAACTGTACTTTGTGATGAAATAATTTATTTTGATAAGGATTAATAGCATGAGTAAAATAAATGCGTTTAAATGTAGTCCAAAAAAAAATTAAGATTTTTAAATAAAAAAATGGTTGTTGTGCCTCACTCGACATAGATAAGTATAATGTGTCGCGGACTTTTTTGTAGATATTTATAAGATCTCCAATTAATTAGAACATTTTATGGTTCTATCGTTTATAGTTTACGCAGCGTACGCAAAATAAGTAACTTTTCTGGTTGATTTTTTACACCTTGTGTCCGAAAAACCCAAATATTTTACGGAACCCTAATTTTTTCCAAAATAAAATTTAGCCTATGTTACTCGTGGATAATGTAGCTTTCGAATGGTGAAAGAATTTTTAAAAACGGTCCAGTAGTTTTTGAGCCTATTCATTACAACCAAACAAACAAACAAACAAACAAACAAACAAACAAACAAACAAAGTTTTCCTCTTTATAATATTAGTATAGAAGACTATGTGTGAAAAGGTACTTAAGACTATGTGTGAAAAGGTACCCAAAATAAAACCTAATTCCACACGAAGACCATCCCGAGCATCCCTTAATTTACTAGTTTACGCTACTGCTAGGTATTTATTAATAGATTAAATAATAACTTATGGGTCATGACAATACACATTTAATTACAGTCATAATAATTTATCTAAAACAGCTGGTGGCAAGTATATTTTAATTGTTTACTAATTAGAACTCTACATATCACGATTATCGTTGTATTCAAGAATGAAGGCACGAATAGAATACGATTTTGCGTAATAGAATACGATACTATTACTAACTACAGATAAAATTCACAATGTCATCAAACTCGCGGTCATCGTATTTGATAACAGTAATTGGAAACGAGGAAATGTGTACTATCTACCGTCATTTGGATAAGACGGGTTTGCTTTACTTTTGGACTAATTTACTTAAGCATATCTGTGAAGTCGGCGCCATCCAAGGTTTCCACCTTAAGGATGTTACTTAGAACCCATAAAATGCTTGGCTACTTCTTTCGTATAAACGTTCCTTAAACTTGAATGGCACCAACTTCTTACATATGCTTAAGTAAATTAAAGAAACTACATAAATAATACAATTATTTTTTTCTTTTTAGTGTGTTTTGAAGTCGGTTTAATTTTTTATTAAAATTTTTTGCTGAATACATACAATAACAATTAATAACAAATGTATTCGACCATTTCGGGCATGCAAAAATAATATGAAATAAAGTGATATTAGAGGGTGTTCAGAAATGTAATACAGATTAACAAGTTTATAAAAATCTTCGATCGAATGACCATGGGAACAGACGTTTTTTAAACTGCTGTAGTGGCAGTATACGTAAGTCTGGAGGGAGGAGAGGAACAGAGGAGGTGAGTGTTGACGCGCGTCACTAAGAAAAGAGTACTCTTTTAAACCTACACCCGTGTCACAAGTCTCGGGCTCTGTTCAGAGCTTGTCTCTCAGCCACGCAATGGACTCGGCACACGCAAGGTGAATCCATAGAATGCTAAGATATTCGTCTCTAAAGCTTTATAGCCATGCCATAACTATTTTTAAGAAAAAATACCGTACTTGGTTTTAAACATATCCATTGTTAGCAGTTTGCAGGTGTTTAATTTAAACAAGTGCCTAATCGACGAACGCTAAAAATAATGCTTGCCTTGAGGAATATCGATCTGTCAACTGTGTATTCTAGACAAAGAACTTCCCTGCGGATAGCGCGCTACATAGTTACGTACGAATCTATTGTAATAATATAACCAAGATATACTTGGGAAGATTGGTATAAGGTATGTGATTAAATCGAGTAGTAGTAACACTTATGTTACAGTCTTGCAATAAGTACGAGGTACGAATCCGAAGATGATGTTTCAGATTTGCGAGCACAAGGCAAAAGGCAGTTTTACAATGGACAATCTCAAGTGAAAGTGTGCAATAGAATTGTGTAGAGTCGATATCTTCTAACGATGAAGCCATGCCGCAGTGGTATGACGGTGGATTTATGAGACGGAGGAAAATCTCGTGGGATTTTCTATACCAGTCCAAGTCTGGCTAGTGGTAGGCTTCAGCTAGTAGGTACCCTACCGGCAAGCGACATAACGTTCCTGTACGAGGTCTTATAGAAAACGAAAGGGGTATGGATTTCATACTAGTATATCTGCTTCCAATAGATTTTATCATCACTTACGGCCAGCCGTGATTGCATATAAGGCAGTTTTTTTAACTAGGTCGCAGCATCGCATTTATTTTTTTTATTTTTTTTTTATCGACTACAAGTTGGCCCTTGACTGCTATCACACCTGATGTTAAGTGATGATGCAGTCCAAGATGGAAGCGGGCTAACTTGTTAGGAGTGGGACGAAAATCCACACCCCTTTCGGTTTCTACACGACATCGTACCGGAACGCTAAATCGCTTGGCGATACGTCTTTGTCGGTAGGGTGGTAACTAGCCACGGCGAAAGCCTCCCACCAGCCAGACCAAGACAAATTAAGAAAAATCTCAATCTGCCCCGCCGGGAATCGAACCCAGGACCTCCGTCTTATAAATCCACCGCGCATACCACTGCGCCACGGAGGTCGTCAAAAATCGGTCGGTTTAATTTTGATGATTACTACATCCGAAGTCAAACGAACTTCGCAAGATAGACTTACATATTCCTGTAATGTGGGTTCTTCGAGGTGCCGCCCGCGTATCCAACCCTGGTGCGGATGATGCCGAGTGTGGCGCCGAACAGCGAGTCGTTAGACCAGAAACAGCCCATGCCGAATGTTGCCTTCTTTGTGGGTATATCGACATCGTGGAGTAGTGTGGCCTGGAACAAAAGGAAATCATAACTAATCTCTAGTTACAATTGAACGGTTTATTCAATACTTTAACACGTTCTATAGCGCCTAACGGCCTACGCAGCCAGGCATCGTTCATTGTAACCGTTTCAGAATGAAACATTTTTGCCCTATGTCAATCAACCTGTAATAGAGAAGAGTGGCTTAATCATCATTATCAGCCGATACTCGTCCACTGATGTTTTAAAAACCGTGGTCTTGATCTGCTTGATGTCATGAGTTCACCTATACTAAATAATATATGACAATAAATTAGATTAGTTAGCTTAAAACTAATTAATATAATATCTTTTAAATAAGATTTCATAAAAAAACAAAACATAATTTTAAATTTATTAGGCATAAAATGAGTTGCATTTTCTACCTTCATTTTAAAATTGTTTGTTGACAAGCATTCTCAATCGAGTTTGGCTTTAATATAGTCACTTGACCTTGTAATTTTAAAATATTTGATTGGCTAAGCCGGCGCACACTGCGTTCTTATATGTATTTTATACTACAAATCTATTTGTATAGTGCACAGGCATACGCCTCGTGTTCAGAGTGGATTTAATTGGTACTATATTGTCTTATCTATCAGTTACGACGAATTAATCCGAACTCAATGACAATACATACTCGTGGGAATAAGAAAGCATTGTCATCCAAACAACTGATCTTTTGTAGCATGACTTGGACTCAATTACTCAATTATTGTCAGCTATCTAGAGGTCACCGATAAAAGAAACTACGTTTTATTTTATCAGACCCCAACAGCACAATCTTTACATATTTGGCAAACAAATATAGGTATCAATTTAATGTAATAGAATCACTTCATGACTTCTAAGTAAAATCGATGTATCCAAACTAATCATATGTTCAGACACGGCTAATATAGGTATTTAAAATATATCAATAACATAAAAACTTTGAAAAAATAGCTAATAACCTACAGTTGTGAGATTATAAAATTAAGATAAACAGAAAATAGGAATGGAAAATCCACCAGTAGATTACAGGAAAACCGCTAGGTTATTTAGTTACGAATGCAATTTAAATGCGTTAATTTTGTTCATTTAATAAATTTGATAATTACTTAACATCAAAAAATAACACACAATATTCTATTTCTTTGGCTACCATCATCAGGACTTTTGTATTTATTACAAGTTAGCCCTTGACTGCAATCACACCAGATGGTTAATGATGATGCAATCTAAAGTGGAAGGGGGCTAATTTGTTGGGACTAAGATGAATTCCACACCCCTATCAGTTTTTACACGACGTCTCTGTCGGTAGGGGGGCAAGTAGGCACAGCCGAAATCTCCCAAGAGCTAGACTTTAAATGTAGAAAAATCTAATATTCTAATCTAATCTTATAAATCCACTGCGCTTACCACTGCGCCACAGAGGGAGCTGTTTCTGATATCTTTTGTTGTTTGAGAGGCCTGTAGCTATAGTAAGCCATACGCTTACTCGACTTGGATTCAATTCAAATACAAAATCATTTATTTTGACGACCTCCGTGGCGCAGTGGTATGCGCGGTGGATTTATAAGACGGAGGTCCTTGGTTCGATTCCCGGCGGGGCTGATTGAGGTTTTACTTAATTTGTCTTGGTCTGGCTGGTGTGGGAGGCTTTCGCCGTGGCTAGTTACCACCGACCGAGACGTGTCGCCAAGCGATTTAGCGTTCCGGTACGATGTCGTGTAGAAACCGAAAGGGGTGTGGATTTTCGTCCAACTCCTCACAAGTTAGCCCGCTTCCATCTTAGACTGCATAATCACTTAACATCAGGTGTGATAGCAGTCAAGGGCCAACTTGTAGTCGACAAAAAAAAATAAGTTAGCCCTTGACTGCATTCACACCAGATGATAAGTGATGATGCAATCTAAAATGGAAGGGGGCTAACTTGTTGGGAGTAAAATGAAATCCACACCCCTATCAGTTTCTACACGACGTCTCTGTCGATAGGGGGCAAGTAGGCACTGCCGAAATCTCCCACGAGCTAGACTTTAAATTTAGAAAAATCTAATATTCTAATCTAATCTTCTAATTCCACTGCGCTTACCACTGCGCCACAGAGAGAGCTGTTTCTGATATCTTTTGTTGTTTGAGAGGCCTGTAGCTATAGTAAGCCATACGCTTACTCGACTTGGATTCAATTCAAATACTAAATCATTTATTTTGACGACCTCCGTGGCGCAGTGGTATGCGCGGTGGATTTATAAGACGGAGGTCCTGGGTTCGATTCCCGGCGGGGCTGATTGAGGTTTTACTTAATTTGTCTTGGTCTGGCTGGTGTGGGAGGCTTTCGCCGTGGCTAGTTACCACCGACCAAGACATGCCGCCAAGCGATTTAGCGTTCCGGTACGATGTCGTGTAGAAATCAAGTTAGCCCGCTTCCATCTTAGATTGCATCATCACTTAACATCAGGTGTGATAGCAGTCAAGGGCCAACATGTAGTCATTAAAAAAAAGGCTGTTTTACGAGCACTTTTGAAACCTCAAGTCTGTAAGTACGTAGTAACTCTACCAACAGTTCGTACGGCAGACCCTGCGGAGAAGAACCACAAAGAAACACAGCAGTTGTACTTTTGAAAATTCAAAGTTACAATTTGTTTTCCATAAATTACAATTTTGATTATCCCATCTTGTGTGTAGAAAATTGTAGTAAAGTGGGTAGAAAGCTGATTTCTTATAAGAATCTTTATTTTTAATAGTCTTTTTTTTAATGACTACAAGTTGGCCCTTGACTGCTATCACACCTGATGTTAAGTGATGATGCAATCTAAGATGGAAGCAGGCTAACTTGTTAGGAGTAGGATGAAAATCCACACGCTGGTGGTGTGGATTTTTATCATCATTCATTCAGGACCTCCGTCTTATAAATCCACCGCGCATACCACTGTGCCTCGGAGGTCGTCAAAGTTATTAATTTTATAGTAACCTTTACTTAGAAAATGGTTTATAACATATTTAACTTTTGCAAAGGCAACTCCAGTACTTCCTTCGAAATGAGATTATAGAATCGTATAGGTATGTATTGGCGTGAAGCATCACTTTTTTCAACGAGGTACATATTGTAGGTAATATTCACCTCTATTTTCCCAACATTATGGTAAAAACTACTAAGCTGTGTAAATATCGACGAACGGCGAAATTCGACGCCCGGAGACACTTCAATCTAAATTTGTATAACCAAGTATAAAATAAATCTTTGTTATAATAAAACATGCTTTAGGCAAAAAATAATGGCGCGTTGCGACGTTTCGACTCTACGCTAATGTGAAGCCAAATACAATAGTCACGTTGTAAGGTCAGTTGGTACTTGGTAGTCGCAATTTTGATTACAAGCGACCCTGCGACTATTTCAGTGTGATCAATTCGCTCATATCCTTTGAGGCACGAATATCAATTACGAATAGGTAGGTTGACTGCGTTTTATTTCGGATGTATGATTGGATCGGCAGATTATATTTTTTTTATTTTTTAACCCTCTACGTATGAATGGGTAGGTGTCACAAAGTGCCTGAGGTATTTGTATGCGTTTCTGCAGCATTGTAGCTTTTTAAACTAAACCAATTACGATCTTTCTTTTGTTTGAAAACTGATGTGATCGAGGTTTTTCTTAGTTACATTTGCTCTGTTTTTAAAGGATATTTACCTTATTTAAAATATTACTAATTAGATGTAATAATTGTTTTCGACACCGACGGTCATTGAACCCATGTTATCTCGGAGTTGCGTACGGCCCATAACCTTGAACTTGTAACTATAAGGTAATTAGTATTTCACCTATTATCATCCTTTTGCATAACAGTCCAAAATAATCCATGTGACCGCAATAATGCGATCATAATATAGGTAATCTATACTAATATTATAAAGAGGTAAAGTTTGTAAGTTTGTAAATGGGACATCTGTTGGGGCTAATCTTCGGAACTACTGGTCCGATTTAAAAACTTCTTTCACCAGTAGAATGTTACACTATTGGGGAGTGTCATCGGCTATATTTTATATACATTAGCCGAGTTATCACAGTTTTTGTCGCGCGAGTTGGATCGTGAAATTTATTAAATCGGCTTTATAGGCGTGCGCTGCCTTAGCTATTGGATATTATTGTAGGCATTATATGAAAACTTTATGTATCTTAAAAAATTCTACAAAAAAGTCTTCGATAACATATATCTATCTTTTATATTTTGGCAGATATAGAACTTTTTTGTGTTTTAAAAAATCATTTAATTCATATGCTTACGTTTACGTCACTATTTATAAAACTAAACTTAAATCCTTATCGAAATAAATTATCTAATAATCACAAGGATATCATAGAGATAAGATATGCCTTTTACAGTATGTTAATTACTTACATAGTTTAGGAGATAATACAAAATTTCTAAAAAGCGCGATACTGCCGCTATTAAATCCAAATTAAATTGAACTCTACGTACGTACGAGTACGTACTGAATAGGGATCAGCATTTTGGTAAGGATATTCTGTCAGTGATGGGGTTGAGAATTTAATCTTTTTTTTAATTTATTTGGTATAGCAGACCATATCTATACTGTTAATATAAAGCGGAAGAGTTTTTTCGTTTGTTTAAACGGGCTAATCTCTAGATCTGCGTGTCGGACTGTAAAATTATTTTTGTTTATTTTGTAAGCTACACATATCAGCTTGCCATAAATATATATTGTTAATGTTGGTACTGTAATGTCGTACAATGTTGAACAAAAATGTAGATCTTTCACGGGACGGAGGATATTGCTTCACGGGAAAATATAAAAAAAATAAAATGAGAGGGGGAACGGGGGAGCACTTTTTATATGAAAGTCTGTCTTTAAAATTAGAGCGGTACCTAAGAGGTTTTTCACGCGAATGAAGTCGCGGGCGACTGCTAGTATGGTATATGAGAGTAACAAGTATATCAGCACATTTTCTTTCACAAGTTACACAAAAGTTTAATCATCCGTCATCAACGAGTCATGGCAATTTTCATTTCGAAGAATTGACTCATTTCACTTACCTACCTACTTACCTAGGTAGGCAGGTATTTACATTTTATAAAAAAAGGTAATTATCTCGTAATATTTATAATAATTAATTACATCTACTCGTTCTGTCAGCTAATTAATATACAAATATTTAACCTACAAACTGTTGGTTGTTATGTTTTATTTATTGAACATTTTAATTTATAATATTTTACTAAAATTAATATATAATCTGTCAAGCCCAAAATAGGATATATTGGATATGCCTGTTAAGAACTTTTATAGCTTTCATCATCATTGTTAGCCTATTTACGGCCTACTACTGGGCCAGGCTCCAGTTATAGGAAAGGAGATATGGAGCAAAGACCCACTACGCTGCTCCAATGTTGGTTAGCGGGCTTCATAGCTAACAGTCTTAAGTAAATTTAGTTATCACCATCACTTTGCAAATAATGAACTAAAATTTGAAATTTAACTTAAGACTTAAATAAAAAATATAACATCACAAGCAAGAAAATATTATTCGACGTGACCCTACAAAAACTAAATTACAACAAACACCACGAATAAGATCCAAAAAACCAATACTTACGTTCGTCGGAGGTTTCATGGTGCAGAATCTTCTTATCAAACACAACATACAAACAACAACAATAGATTACTAATTGGGAAAATGATTTTCCGGCGTTCAAACTAAACTATAACGTGTTTTACGATATAATGCGAAACGAGTGAAGCCGAGACACGTGGACTCAATGTGGCGGTCCGGCGAACACTGTCGTTGTCGTACTCGTCTGTCAATGCCGCAGTGAGCACTGTTTTTCTATCTATCAACTACGTATGCGCCCGTAACTTGGCTCGAAGAATACGCAGACGCGGCGACTAGTGACGTTGGCATTGAAAACTACGTGGGTAAGGTTAATTGCCGGAGGACGTTAAACACGTGCATGGTTTTGGACTAACTAGTCTTATGAATAGAGATTTTCGTGGTAGAGCTCAAAGTCAAACGAGGAAGTACTACCAACTTGCTTATTGCTGACTGCAGCATTTCTGTGTTCTGGTCTGAAGGGTTGTAAGTGTAATTATAGACTCATGAGGCTATAATAATTACGCCTCAGGTTGATGGACAAAGTGCAGGCAGGGCATATTTTACAGGCAGAGACTATGCTCAGAACTTTAAAATCGAGATCACATTTAGGTCTAATATCTTTTACTTACCCTGCCGGCAAAATGTACTTGCCAAGCAATTAACCGAGACCTACGATGTCATTTAGAGACCGAAAGGGGTGAGGATTTCATCCTACTTACTCCTAACTATACTAAAGCCAAACTCTATTGAGAATGCTTGTCAACAAACAAATTTAAAATGAAGGTAGAAAATGCAACACTTTTTATGCCTAATAATTTTAATATTATGTTTTGTTTTTTAATAAAGTCTTATTTAAAAGATATTGAATATATTAATTAGTTTTAAGCTTACTAATCTAATTTATTGTCATGAATTCGTCATTAACTAGTTAATTAACAAAAATAGGTGTAAAATGACTAGTGATTTCTACCTTCATTTTTAATTTGTTTGTTGACAAGCATTCTCAATCGAGTTTGGCTTTAGTATAGATAGTCCAATTCCTCCTAACAAGATAGTCGATTTTAGAGCATCATAACGTGGTGGTAATTCCCAGGTGAGATTGCAATCAAGGGCAAATTTATATTTAATTAAAAAATAAAACCTTATCTTCTTAAGTCGGTTAAAAATCAAGGCAATTTTTGCATCAAGTATTACAGTAATTATAAGTAATAACTTACCTGTAAGTAGATAATTAGTTCGTGCTACTTTCTTCAGCAGGTGATAGCTGATGATGCAACATGAATCGCAGTTTGCAAGACGCGCAGGCGAGCGTTAAGATCTCGTAAGAAACCTTAAGCGGATGAAAATTTTTACCACTAATTATTGGCAATTAATTATAAACTCTACATTTATAAGTCTCGATCGAATAGAAGTCAGAATGTTTTACCTTCTAATTGCCATATTTTTAAAGATGGTCACTAGAAGGGATTCCCTTTTCCTTCAAATTAGTAGGCAGTGGTATTCGTTGGTTCATAGAGATCTCAGAGTCTCCCTGATTGTATCTACTGAGATGGCCACCGAGGTGTTTTAGTAGGTAAAAATCCCACGTAACCTGATTTTTCCCTCAAAAGTTGGGTATCTTTGAGAAAATTTCCCCCTCGTTAAAGAGAAAAATGGTAGTAGGACTTAGGACTGATACAATATGATAGTAATAGTCGAACGAGTGGGGCTTGATTTAGGTCATTCGGTATTGAGCTCGCCCCTAACCGTAAAGCTA
This sequence comes from Mycalesis mineus, assembly GCA_034621355.1. Lineage (NCBI taxonomy): Eukaryota > Metazoa > Arthropoda > Insecta > Lepidoptera > Nymphalidae > Mycalesis > Mycalesis mineus. The sequence continues at coordinate 8,445,028 of CM067895.1, forward strand.
GATACATATTTGCTAAATAGCTTTAAATAATTTTTAGTATTATTCTGCTCTAAGACGTTTACACCCAAAACAATTATTAATTTTATTAACATAATCGTTTTAATTAGTTGTACAGGGTTAGCAGACCCTATGGTTTCGTAAAAAATAAAGATGGTTGCCAAAATAAACTTGAATAGGTTCCTACTCGTATTATTTAGTTCACCTTGACCGCTTACCACGAATTACGTCACATGCGTAAAACCAGTTCCCTCTGCAAATACAGACGAATATATAATACAATCTTGTATTATGTATTGCTTGAACTAGAACTACTTAATTTAATTACTTACCTATGAAACTAGTACCTATACTAAAGCCAAACTCGATTGAGAATGCTTGTCAACAAACAAATTAAAAATGAAGGTAGAAATCACTAGTCATTTTACACCTATTTTTTTTAATTAACTAGTTAATGACGAATTCATGTCAATAAGTTAGATTAGTAAGCTTAAAACTAATTAATATATTCAATATCTTTTAAATAAGATTTTTTAAAATAGCAAAACATAATTTTAAATTTATTAAGCATAAACTGTGTTGAATTTTCTACCTTCATTTTAAATTTGTTTGTTGACAAGCATTCTCAATCGAGTTTGGCTTTAGTATAGTTATCTTTTTTCCTAATGTCTGATAAGTCTGATAGTATTGCTGTTGCCTTATAATCATAAAAGTACGTATAGTTTGGGCATTTTTTAAAGAACGAACGTAAACAAAGGACCAGTATACGAAAACGGCCAACGATTATCTCTCGTAAGCAAAAATGTTGTCAGTTTCTCAAGAATGATTTATTTGTTATCCGTCGTTTCGATGGCTCAACAGTAGCTTCGGAGACAGTAAAAACAGATTGATTTTTACGTTACTGTTCTTTTATCGCTCGATATTTTGCTCTATTAGGGCTAACGCTAAAACTGGCGCGGTTGCACGCTCGTGGGTGTATAATGAAAAATAGTATGGACAGCGCGACGGAGCGCGGGCGCGGGTGGCGGGTACACGGCGCGGGCGCCCGCGACGGGCACACGCGAGCGGGTTTGTTTCTACAAATCAGTCGAGCGCCGCTAGATGCTACAGTCAAATAAATATTTGTTGATTTTATTGAATAAAATTATACTAGCAGCGCTAACTGAGACGGGCGCACGCGACGGGTGCCCGCGCGCGGTTTTGTGGCCCGCGGCGGGCGACCGCGCCAGTTTTAGCGTTAGCCCTTACCGCCGTATTTATAAACTAGTAATTACTTCTGCTCAAGTAATTTCTTAGCTAAGTAATTACTTGACGTTAGAATTCTTGAATCCTAAATTCTGTTCTATAAACAAGTAAAATCTTTTACTTAGCTAAGTAAAGTAATGAGTATTACTTGGTATTACTAACTGGCAATATTATTTTTCTGCGTTTTGTTCAATTAACTCACAATAAAACATAAGGTTAGATGCCTGTATTTTCTGAGTTATTTTATCATTAAATCGTGTTTTTATATAGAAAATTACAATTTAATACATTTTTAATTTAATTTAAATTTTATTTACTTAACAAATGCACTAAATATAATACAGCAATTTTATCTTCGAAAGAGCAATAGCGAAACGTTTCGAAGGTGTATTACCCGACCGAAATTAAGCACGCACATTACTATCCTGTTTAGCTTATTTTCCTAGACATTTCAACTTGGTATTATTATGCATAGTATGGCTGTCATTGTAAAATTAAATACTAATGTCATTTAACGTTTTATGTTTTCGATTTTGATGTGCAGTAAGTTGTGGAAGTATTTAAAATTCGTGTTTCATTTATTAATAATTATTAAAATGAGTCTTTTAACTAATGAAAGTGATAGGAAGAAACCTTTTTCGGGCCTTGAGAAAGATTTATTTTTAAATATAATACAAAAATATGAAAGTATTTTATCATGCAAACAAACCAATGCAAATAGTGCATTGAAAAAGAAACATACTTGGGAAGCAATCAAAGATGAATTTAACAATTCTTCGATCGTGACTCAACACTTAAGATTTAACAAATTATTCTTAAATAAAATGTTATGTTTTAATGTAAAACATCAATAGGTATACATCGATACCTACATTAAAAATACCACGTTTTATGGTAAAACAATTGTATCTGGTGTTTTACTACCTATAAGAGTATTTAAACTTAACTTGTGCATCTATGCAAAAACTTGTTGATTTGATGTTTTAGTATTACCATTATGAGATAAATGGATTATGCTAGAATGTAAAACATCAATATACGGAAAAGACCACATGAATGTTAAAAAAAGTACATGTTGATTTATTATCTACAAAATTAAAAGCAAACAATAGAATTAATTATAACCTACCTTATAATCTCTGCCTATAGTACCTATAATAATTATAATTTTAATGACTTGCAAATATTATGTTTTAGGCTTCTACTAAACAACTTATAAAGTTATGGTATAACATGAAAGCCAAAGCTAGAGAGTCAAAAACAAAAGAAAATATTCGCCATTTAACTGGAGGAGGGCCGAGTGTGGATGATATGGACCCCGTTGATGCAAAAGTCATGGATATTGATAAAAATATATTAACTAACGTGGAAGTGGATATTGACAGTGATATAATAAATGGTAAATATGTTTTAATACAGATATGTTATTTACATGTCTATCTAAGTTGCAGATGAGGACTTTTTTAGATTTTTAAATCTCAGATACAAAGTTCTCTAATATTATGTAAGCTTGAAAATATTTATTTCATTGTGTTTTATTATGTATTTAGAAAATTATATTTAAATTAAATTCAATACTAATCATAAAAGGTTACATGTTTTATATATATTACATGTATGTCATGGGTCATGGTTAATATCACTGTAAGATGATAAATAAGTATTTTAATCTATTGCAATTGGGGAAGGGGGAAGGGGAAGACTTACAGAAATACATATGATGCAAAATGTTTTATATACATTCACGTGTACAAAATTAGTCTGATTATGATTACTTTTTGCTTTTACTTATAAACTAATTCTCAATTTTTACTACTTATTACAATTACTTATAGTTACTTTTACATATTTACAGATAATGTCATAGTAATTGGGGATTCAAATAATGAGGAATGGAATAAAGTGCCAGAAGAGAAAGTGGAAGTTAAAACTCCCAAGAGAAAAATGCTTGGTTCAGAAGAAAAATATATGAGTAAAGTGGATGTTCTAAAACAAAAAATTTTGGAAGAGGAATTAAAATTTAAAACGCAGTTGCATGAAGAGGAGTTACAATTTAAAGTCATGGAAAGGGAATATAAACAAAAGATCCTTGAGGCAGAGTTGAAAATAAAATTAAAAGAATTGGAAATTTCAGAAAATAAACACAATTTGAATATGTAATAACATGTTTTTAATTTAAATAAAATCCCTAGCAATAATGTTCGCTCTAATCACCATACCATCACTTGTACTTGATGTTGTTATATGCTGCTCATAGTGATGATCCATATTTTCATGCAAAACAGTAATATCTTCATCTGGAAGGGAACTATGATATTCAATAGAAATATTATGCAATACAGCACAAGCAATTATTATATTTGCTGTAGTTTTTAGTTTTGAACCCAAGCCTTTCTGTAAACATGGAAACCTTCGCTTCCATACACCAAATAGTCTTTCTACACTGTTACGGGTTTTAATTTGTGCTTTGTTGTAGTTTTCCTCACTTAAGGTCTGAGGATTAGGTACAGGTGTAAGTAAATGTCTAGTGCAGGGATAGCCAGCATCAGCAACTAAAACTCCACCTATTTCATTATTTTGTAAACATATACTTAATCTAGAGTTTCTAAATATGCGGCTGTCATGGGTACTTCCTGCCCAACGAACTACAATATCCTGTATCATCAAGTTCGGACCACCAACAACTTGGACATTCAATGAAAAATAACCTTTCCTGTTTCTGTACTGCTCAGTATGTACTATACCTCTGGGCTTAGCAATTTTTATATGAGTACAATCTATGGCACCTACAATATTTTTAAGTCCAGGTCTTCTTCCTATACACCCAAGTTCTTCAAAGTTAGCCTTTGTTTGCCCCAAATCTGAAGGGAATTTTATAAATCTATGCATTTTTAAAGCTAGGGCTTGGCTCACTCTTTTTATTATAGAACACACTGTGGATTGTGAAATATGCATAATGTCACCACATACAATCTGAAAGCTGCCAGTTGCATAGAATCGTAAGGCCATAAGAAGTTGACACTCTGGAGTTATAGGCAAACCTCTTTGTGTATCTGATTGCAAGAATTCAACTATCAGAGGTAAAATAACATTTAACACAATATTTTTCGGAAAGCGAAACCTCTTTTTAAAGAAATCCTCTGAATAAACTTTAAAAGGGTCCATATCTCGAAAGTATGTTTTCGGAATTCTTGTCTCAGGAATATTAATGCTCCTATCAACTTCCTGTAATATATCGCTATCAATACTGTCTAAAAGTGAAAACAAATTGTCTATATTTTCCATATTATTCACGTAAAACACAAGCACCTAGATATAGAAATGTAAGTAAACTAAATCCCACGGGCACAAATAATAGAATAACCTCAAAATTGTTTTAAAACATTCGACAGACATTTCTTAAGTAAAGAAATTCATGACTATTACTCAGCTAAGAATTCTTAATTAATGCATTGCTTACTTCTGACGTTTACTTGACTATAGAATAAAAAACGTTGCTTAAGCAACTACTTTTACTTGAGTAATTACTTTTACTTGTCTATAAATACAAGTGTTAGAGTTAAGTTTGTGGTGTCACACTCCATGCCTCGAAGAGCACGTTATGCTGTCGGTCTCGGTCAGTATCGTTAACACATCGATACGAAGTCAAATATTATAACTAAGCTACCAACTCGCATTGCAACAGCGTGGCGGGTACTTTAGTGATATGAACAGAGATGAATTTGCTATCATCATTAGCAGCCGATAGACGTCCACAGCTGGACCTAGGCCATTTTTAGGGACTTCCAAACACTGTGGTTAGGGGCTCCCTGCGACAAGTTTAATGTCGTCAGTCCAAATGTCTGTCACAAATTCCACTCTTGACAAATAATAAAAACGAACACGCTGAAAGGGACAAAAAATATTACAACCGACCATAGTACGATAACGTTTAAATTAATATAGTAACCGCAAAGTTATATTATTTATCAGCAAATTTAATAAAAAGCTAGTAATTGCTCAGATATGTCCCTTGTCTGTCACAAATTCCACTCTTGACAAATAATAAAAACGAACACGCTGAAAGGGACAAAAAATAATCTTGTATCACTTTCTAATAAAGGCCGAATGAACTAAGTCTGTCACGCTCTTGAACCTACAGCCGCGTTATGACTCCATCTAGTAGTCTTTAATCTATGATTTTTTCATAAGTATTTCAATGTCATTGTTTGACATTAGTCTTTTAAAATTTTATTGATTACCTCTCAAGTTATAATTAATTACTAAGTAATATTCTTTGTGTCCCGGTCGATCCGTCTTGTTATGCCAGAATGTGAATTAAAAAAACAGCAACTAATTTAAACAACTGATTTATTCGTATAATAATATTTAAGAAAATTAGGAATCATCTTACTATATATCACTACTGTTCAAAAGTCAGTCACTAAGTACTTTTAAAATCTATTATAAATTCCTTAAATAGATAATAATATATTGTTTACTTATTATGAATTAAGGCATAAAAATACAACAGTTTATAATTGCATTAAATTAATTAACAATTTTCGGCTAAGAATAATATTTTGTACCAATTCAATATAACAATCAAACAGTAGTGGTCTGGTCTTGCAATATATTATGCCTATGAATGTCACAATATGTAACCATGTTTAACATCACTAGTGTAAACTGTAAGGGTGCCTACACTCAGTCAATAATATTGTCAACATTATTAACAATAATAATAAGTAGGTCAGGTTGCCTAAAGTCGTATCATGAAGTTCTACCTCGACAATATTACTATATTACTATTTATTTAGAGGTAACTTTGCCCGCTTATATTAACAATATTACTGACTGGTACTAGTAATAATAATAAATAATAATCAAAGCTCGTTACCCAATAAAACACTGCGTGTCTATACTTAAATAAAGCCACTGGTTATGTCAACTGGTACATCCATAGACGTAATATAATAATATAAGTACAATTATTAATAATAATTACAATTAACAATAAATCACAATACAAATTTAATAATTTCCGTCTGTACTCAGCCACTTTAAATTGGCTACAGTGGTTTCAACTGTTTAATCTAAAGTAAACCATTAATATATAATAAATAATATGCCAAAGTACGTTGTGCAAGTATGCCATTATTTTCGTAGATCTTTGATTTTTAAGAACGAACAAAGGAGGTGGTCCATTTCAGTACATATCCGTTAAAATTTAATTTTTTTAAATAAATTTAGTGCAATTTATTAAAAATAAAGTTAGTGTATAAATCAAAGTTGCTAAAGATGAAATCCCAAATTTTTGATACCTGTATTACAAGATGGCGCTCTTTAGACAATGTCGCAAGGCTCTACAAGATGGCGCTCTTTCGACAAAAAATGTTAAAAGGTTCTATCGTTTAATTTCACTGAATTACAAGTTAATTCTTAGACTTAATAAACAACAGGCATCTTCTGTGTGAGTCCGAAATTGGCTTTGACGTTAAGATTGTCTGGATAAAGAATGACGGCAATTGGCACTTAACTTACGCACTGTACTTAGCCATATATCATTAAATTGTTGTGCTATGGGTTGGTGTAAGTATGTCTAGTACAGTTAACAGCATATTATATAATGTAGATTAGGTTGAAGTTTTAAAGTAGGTATATGTTTGTATTCAAATCCCTTGAATCCTCGATAGCCTGATACAGAGGTGTGGCTGTTATGACAAAGGGGAGTGAATGATGAGCGGGCACAAACACCTTTATATTTAACCGATTAATAGCAGGTTCTGAATTCGACAGAATCCGCCATTTCTTAAGCAGATTTTTTTTATTTCAATAGTTATACTTTTCCTGTTCGTTTACTCCAAAGCCAGTTAAAGGGTAGTCTGAAACGTATACGAGAGCTCGAGAACTTTCAGAAAAAGGTTCGAGGAAATGTCAAGATCACTATTTCAGGTACCCAAAGGTGTTAAATTAAATTAGCCAAAAATTTACCTTAGCTATGTAACCTTATAGGACATGTCCCTTAAAGAAGTTTTCAAGAAAGATGTATTGCTTTGAATTCTCGGAATCGTTTGTTCTAAATAAATTTAGAAAATTCGACCTTCTGTTTAAGTATAGGACGTTCTGGTGAGAGACAATGGGTACAAATAGCTGACTTCTGTCGACTGTGAGCAGTTATACTTGGGAACCAATGAAGGCACATCGAAACGATATTAGGGATACAAGGGTGCATCCCAGTAGTACCCCATACCGTAGTTCTATAGAACTGTTGGGATTTTCCGCGCTGTCAAATTATATCCCAATAGTTCTATAAAGTACTGTAGTATAGTTTTTGCTCTTGACTTTACTTATACCATATAGGTTATAAACTTTATAATATTTTGATTGATATTTCATTTTCTTTTTAACAAAAAAATGTCCCTTGCGACAAAAGCTAAGTTGTTAAAACTAAGTAGTGTGTCTAAAAAATATTCTCTTATTTTAGAAGTTACAGGGACACACACATTTTACCACTTTCGAAGTATCTTTCGCGCAAACAATTCAGTTTAGAAAAAAAATATATTAAAAACCTCAATACCATTTCAAAGACGTTTTGTGCAATTTAAGCAAAGCTGTATACGATATAGTATGTTTATAGATACTCTCAAATTTTAGTGGACATTTATTATTGCAATCAAAAGAGATTCCTTATTAAACTTATAAAAACTATAGATATTTTATATGTAACGTACAAACAAGATGTTGATATCGACATTTCTTTAATTTTCTATTAGTTGATACTTCATATTAGTGCTTAGTGTCACATTAGTTCTATATAGAACTAATGGGACACTAAGCACTAATATGGTGTATCAACAGTTCTATAGAACTAAAATTAAGGGGTACTACTGGGATGCACCCGGATACGAGTAATTTATCAACGACCCTGTGTACTCGACAAGCACGTACGTTGACGCCCGCATCTCTATCATTCCTTCCTAGCACCTCAGTACCAAGTACACGAATTTCATCAAACAGTTTGCCTGTAGTTCTATCAGCTAAAGTGTAGAGGCCCTAACACTTCCCTTTAGATGAAAAATATTTAAAGGGAAAGAAGGCAAGAATTTCTAGACGGCAAGTCGTGAACTTAGGCAATGATTATTAAATTGAATTAGGGAAAATACACCAATTATAGACAAAACACATAACTCAGGTGCCACTACACCATGAAGCAGAGGGTTTGTTATGTGGTTTATCTATTAGCGATAAGTGAAACTTATCCTACTTACGCCTCTATATTTTTAAGACGACCGAAATAACGTACGTTATAAATATACATAAATATTTACAGATGCGATTTTTACGAAATGTGTTCATGGTTTTTAAGTGTTGTAATATTTGTGATCGTACGTCTACTTGGAAAGTTATACATATATTTTTTGGGTGTTGAGCTAGATTATTATGCCTAACCGTATGTTACTTACTGTACATTTAGAGCTGTATTCACTGGTATAATAGTACTAATACGAGACATAATTTCGACATATAAGCTGCCAAAAAGTGGGGTTAGAACTTTCCAAATAGTAAGCTAGAATTATTGGATTCTTTATGGTTACATTGTGGACAGGAACTAAGTAGTACGAATAAAAGGCATATTATACAATAACTTCTACTGACTACGATGAATGTTTTCTATGGACAATGAAAGTAAAAACTGTTAAGTAATGGTTTCACATTTATACAAAGATTTAGACAGTTTGATAGTGATGTCAAATATACCAAGACAGAGATGTCAAATATACCAACCACTTTAAACCTTAAAGTAAATATTATTCAACATTATTTTTAACTAAAATAATATTCGGCAAAGTTTTTCATCGTATAAATGAAATGAAACCGTTACTTAATAAAACCTTATACTTGTTTTTTTAATTGAAAATAAACAATTAAAAAAACAGGTAAAAAGTTTTTTAAAAGTGCCATCCAATTAATGGTCTAATTTTTATAGAGATTTTATTTAGAATTTTATTTAAATTGTTTTAACACGTTATTACGATTAAATAACATATTACATTGTTAAATGGTAAAATATATAATATAACACTGTTAAGGCAAGAATAAAGAGGCACTGATGTAGGATTTAATTCAAATTGTAATATTATAAATATTTAAAAATTAGTTATATTTTAATTATGAGATATGTGCAAAATGATTGCTACTACTAAATCGTATTGATTTAAAAAAATACTTTGACAAAAATTTTTTATCAACGAATGTTTTTAATATAAACTTTCTACCATGTAATTAATTAAAATGTTAATAAAAATAGACCTGATTTTATATTGTTTTATATATAACATTTTATTTCTGATAAAATATAATTATCACAAAATGCAAACCTGTAATATGCTTTCGTAAAATAATACTGTAAGAAAAAAAACAACCGAAACAATTTGTGCTTAGATATCTATAAGGCCATTGTATATTGCTTTGTTCCACATAAGTTTCTTTACACTGTGACATTTTTGTCGTCTTACAACTTGAACCTAATTTTGTATACCTCAAATGTCAAATTTGACACTGCAAGCCTTTACACTTTTCTCAAAAGCTGACAACGCATTAGCCGTGCCTCTGGTGTTGCAAATGTTCATAGGCGGTGGTAATCACTTAACATCAGGCGACCCACATGCTCGCTTACTCGCTTTAAAAAAAAAAAGCCTTACGTTAGTTAACGCTTTTTGTTTTCAAGACAATAATTTGTATTCTTTTTTAGTAAAACATTAGAATTGAAAATTAGGTTTCGCCTTTTCAAGTTTGAGTTTTTTTTAATGTTTTTGCAACATTTTTCACTGGTGTTCATTATTTTATTCAATTCAGTTTTATGTTACGGCAAAAGGCCGCACGAAAAATATTTTGCCCACATTAAATTTTTGCCTTGCCCAGCCACTGGTCTTAAGTTGTGTGTGCCTTTTATAGGCTACAATAACCTTTAAACCGAAGCACAGCTTTTCTAGCTATTTCGCCAGTTTTTTTTAATAATATATGGTATTAAAAATTATCATAAATCTAGTGCACGCGTTAAGGTGGTATCCCGATATCTATGATTATGCGTTTTGGAACAAAATTTTTTTATAACTCGACATTAAAGATTTATTTAACTTAATTACTATAGTGAGGCCCGCCATAGCGAATGCACTTCGACCCTTTTGGATCTTTTGTTCTCAAAAGTTACTTAATATGGACCGTCGTTGTAAGAAGACAAAAATGTACAGTGTAATAATATAAATATAATTTTATTAATATTTGCGACATTAAGTAGTAAAATACTTTATAGTTTAAGTTTATGTTGGTTTTAAGTACTTTTTAAGTACTATATTCACTACTTGGAACTACCAAAACAACTAATCTAATCTAATGACTATGATATGGACGAATGGATTACTACATAATAGGCCACGTCGAGACTGAATAAAGATTACGTATACATTCTTTAGGGACATCCATAGAGACAAAAATAGTCTGCCAGTCTGGACGCGGCCTAAGGGGTCGTTTCATCACCAGAGGACCGACAAAAAATCTGCTAGGCTAGACATAATGACTTGATTTAAGTTTAGATACATTCATACATCTGCGATATTCACATACTATATTTTACCTTATAATCACAGGTTGTAGCAAGTAGATGTCAACTTTAAATAGAAGAAGGTGTTACTTTGCCAAATTTAATAATACACAATAGATAATAATTTTTGCCATTTTCCGCGAAAAACTTTAAATTAGATCTTCGTCCATTTTGCACATTATAGTATGTTTTGCCGAATATGTGCGATATGAAAGCTAAAAAATAAAAAAGATTAGCAGAAAAGGGCAACTTAAAAGATTATTATATATTGCTTTTAACAATGACAAAAACTTGGGTAAATTTTGACAGATGAAGCGATCTAATTCACACAACTGTCAAGTTTAGTCTAGCAAGTCTTCGGTCGTCGCCGCTTTAGTGGAAACGCACCCTAATGGATGGATTTCTAATGACTCCTATGTGACGAATATATTTATATATCAAAAAAGTATTTACATAATCTTTTCAACAATAGTAATGGAATGTTAGTTGCCTTCTTTAAGATTTACCACAGATAATAATGAACACTGGACTTGTAGATTTAATAATCTCACTCCATTTTTTAAAAGATTAAAAAATGTCAATAGATATAAGAAAATTCTCATAAAAATGTATAAGTACCAATAGTATAGAAAAAACTGGCATAGTTTAAATAATGTACGATTCGCAATAAAATCAGACTGAAATTGGCACAAATCTAGAGTATTTAGTAATTAAAAAAAATATTTAACAAACAGATATAGAGTTAAGAAGAGTAAAGATAAAAAATGTAAAATTGATATACATTTTGACAAGACTCGTATATCTTGATAATTGCTCAGTACACAAATAGGCCAATTTCCAAATGGAATAAGGGTCAATTCACACAGAATGCGTTGATAAAAGACCGGTGTAAAAAGAGAGCCTCAAAGCTACAATAACATCTGTATGCAAAGACCCTTACACATACATGTAAACATCGAAACGTCATCGATACATTACCGAGCAGTGTGCGTAACTATGTGTGCGTTTGGATTACACAAAATTATCCTCATACAAACATATTAACGCACACATACACACACAACATACGAAAGATATAATTTTTATAATCAGCAATAAACTCTCGGACACGAAAGCAAGAATAAAATTTACACAACACATAGAGAGACATGGGCTTTGTGGACTAAAAACACCTTGAAAATGGAATAATTATTTTTACAGGATTTCGATTATTACTGTAAAATTCGACACATCGCATCCGACAGTTTATCTACGTCTCGACATAAGTATGTTATGTTAACATTACACAAAAATAGAGCTTACACAAATGTTACATAAAAATAGGATAAGAAAAACTGTTACAAACATTTTACAATTCCAAACGGCAACAAGAAACATGGAAATAAAAGGCACAAGATTACACATCCGTGCGTTACAATTAATACAGTTGTTGTGTAAGATTGGATTTTAGCGCAACAATCTCCGCTTTGTGTAATTTCAGCTCGATCAAAATAATACCAATAGGGTATTTGACTCGAATTTTTTATTACTTTATTTCAAACTAGCATGAAAGTAATGACGTAGGCATATAAATAAAATCCGACAAAGACGTGCAAAGTTACAAGTACTTCAATTGTTGGAGTAGGTGTTATCTCTTTCTATGGCTATGACGTTACTTTGGTGTGACGTCACATCTCAGTATGGCCGTCTCTGCCTAATCAGAAATATTTATATGAGTGAGTAGACGAGACCATAGTGATTAAGTGGGTATCGTCATATTATATGGAAAAAAAGTTTATTCACGCTATAACTAGATGGCGCTGCTTCGATTCCATATAAATCGGCGTTACGTTTTCACGCAGCGACTCTAAAAAACTTACACTAGACTGAAAGTAACTATAAGTAGAAGAGTAACTTCATTTAGCGGTAGTTATTGCGCTGAAACCTCCAATATTAGGATAATGTAGGCCTGAGATAGCACGAAGATATATTTGATGAGAAAATGACATATCACCACTCAAAAAGCAACGAAATCGGAAATATTTCGTCCCAACACAACGAAAGAGAGATATTTCCGATTATCATATATCATCTTTTGGCGAAAATGTGTTTGTTTCTACACTAGATATCTCTTCATGCGCATCGTAGTGTCAAAATGGCGGATCGTGTATTACTGTAACGCACGGAACTGAACGCACTAACCGTAGGAATGGCGTGGCCCCCTCGCACTGTCAACAAACAGCTGTTATTCAAACTAAGGGACTAACAAGGTACATTGACGACTCGAATGCCGTGACGGCAAACGGCGTGACGTTGTTTTGTAGTAATACAAACTGCAATTAATGACAATTTACTGTGGAGATGATTATTTAAATGATTAAATGAATGACAGATAATATTCGAAGATGTTCTTACTACATATAATGGCATCTAGTGGAAGTTTTTTTTATTGATAATTAATAAAAGTAACATTAAGTAAATTTACATAATTATTAATTCATTACTAAACACAGATACTTTTCACATTAACTGGGCGTCCCTTGTCATGTTTTATCGACTTCAAAAAAGGAGAAGGTTCTCAAGTCAACTATGGTTGACAACAGCCAAATGCTTTTTTTAATAGCCTTCACACCGGGACACAGAAGTGTTGCTATGGCGGCAGTGTCTTCCACGAATATGTATATTATAAAGCTGAAAAGTTCGTTTGTTTGTTTGAACGCGCTAATCTCAGGAACTACTGGTTTGAATTGAATAGACCATTTATTGAGGAAGGCTCTATAACATCACGCTGCAACTATTAAGAGCGAAGAAACAATGGAAAATGTGAAAAAAACGGGAAAAATTATTCATCCTTGAGGGCTTCCGTTGCGTGCGCTGCGAAAACGGTTCAAGATACCAAAAATATATGTATGAAAGAGTTATTCCTCTTGAAATGATCTAAAAGAAATGTCTATCTTTTAAGATTAACTCACTAGAACCGTTTTTATGGTAATCAAATTTGGTCGAAATTAATGCATTTGTTAAGAGTTATAAATATATGTATATTGTTAATGTTAATGTACTGTAATATCGTACAAAGTTTAACAAAAATGTAGATCTTTAGTACACGGGACGGGACGGAGGATATTGCTTCACGGGAAACTATAAAAAAATTAAATTGAGAGGGGTAGCGGGGAAAGAGCACACTTTATATGAAAGTCTGTTTTTAAAATTGAAAGGGTATCTAAGAGGTTTTCACGCGGACGAAGTCGCGGGCGATTGCTAGTGATAAATATAATTGCAGTGATAATAATATAATATAATCAATGTACATTGCTAGCCCTCGTATCGATCGCAATCTGTGAACCAAATAATTGTAACATTTTTCAAATTCATTACAAGTTAGCTCTTGACTGCAATCACACCTGATGGTAAGTGATGATGCAATCTAAGATAAAGCCGCCTAATTTCAGATCATTCAAAACGTACCAAAATTTCAAAGCGATCTTTACTCTGACAGAAACTTTCGCCGATATTGAATTTTAGACGTTAAATGAGAATTTTGTTTTAAACAGACCTACCTATTGCTATTTTAAACATTTTTCACTATTGAAAATAAAGTGTGAAAAAAATTTTCCGATAATTTTTGTTTTAAATAGACAGATTTTGATAATATAAACATTTTTTAGTAAGACAGCAATGCTGTGAAACCTTTGCATCCTTTATATTGAGCTTTACATGTTAAACAGGAAAGGACATTGCCAAAATTTGCCCCAAGCTGTCCAAACGTATGCTCATATTTAACTATTTTATTTAACTACAAAATGAATTTTAAACAACTACCTATGTTTCATAGCAATCACTTGAATATATTTCAAAAATATAAGAATTTCAATCGATTTTTTGTGTTCTGAATCACGTGACCGTCGTCGTAGTATGAAAAGTCAACTTTTATCAACCTTCATAACTTTTATCAGCGACTGCTTAGCTACAAGTAACTTTATTACTATTTTAATACAAGATCTGTATTATTTAATGACATATATATCGTCTCTGGGGCAGACTTTCATACATTTTTTACCTATGTCCTTTACGAAAAAAAAAATTGTATAGGCCGTGAATGATGTCGACACATAGAAATTACTTCGACATATAGAAAATCTAGGTTTTCTAGGTTTAGGCCTTATTCTACCAATTGAATTAGAAGGCCATAATCATCAAAATACGTACACTTTTTTTGGATTTTAGATCAATATTTGATTCACAGATCGGTCAAACGAAACATTTTACACCTAAATAACAATTCCAGTCTTAAAAGTTGCAATGAAACCACTAATTAGTTCTAAATAACATTTCTCATTTACTAATTGATACGTAATATGTAAGTGTTGTGTAGTTTTCAATATAATGCGCAATTATTATAAAGACAGCGCCATCTATATTCCGTACAACGAAAGTAAATAGTTTTACGAACTAATGAATGTATAAGCGAGGCTTGTAATATGAGTAAATATATTATTCCAAATAATTGTTGTTGTTATTCGAAATATAATCCGGAGGAAAAATAAAGAAAATAGGAAAAATAAAAACGAAATTAACATGCATTTTTTCCTTAACATAAATCCTTCAATATATCCAAACAACGGAATGTACATAAATAACTGGAAAAATTGAATTCAACATAAACACAATACAATTATTAATAATACGAAAATTATAATATTTATAGTATATAAAATAATAGCAACCAACTTTTCTACATAACCATTGAGCTCTTAAACTATCACACTTCTTTCAGCGTATTGGCAAGCCCTTGCTTCGTGAGCAAAAATGGCAATTTTCATCCAACTTTTCATAAATTAATAATTAATTCAAGCATCGCTTTTCCGACTAATTATGATTAATCGATGGAAAAAAAATTAATAAATGCGGGTACTAATTAAAAAAAATAGTTAAAGACCTTGTCAAAACTAGTGCGAATCGAACACGTGGCAAAGCGATTTTATTTATTTATTTATATTTATTTGTTGTGAATACATTAAAAAATATATTCAGCCATTTCTGGCGTACAACAATAATATTTTTAGAAATTATTATTTTTAATGTTAAATAGTATCAAATTATTATCCACATGTTATATTTGGAATCGCTTAAATTTAGTTACATGGAAGTGGAAAAGCGACTTGAAACGAACTGCTCTTTCTTCGCTTTCGCTTCGCTACGAATTCGCTTTGAAGGCCATGTGTTTAAAAGCCCTTAATTGTTTTTTTTATTTCAAAATAAAGCGATGCTGTAAATATGTTTGTCCTTTACTCGACCGCAAACGTAGCCTAGATGAAACCGAAATAAATAACATTTTTTTTTTGGAATGACAATCAGACTTGTACGCATCGAATGGTTCGATTTCAATGGTAATTCACATAATGATGCAGCATCGATGCGACTTCGTGTCCCCTACCACTTCGCTGGTGTTGCCAGAAAACCTTGGTACGGTCGCTGTGCCTGGAACTAATGTGGGTGGACTTATCTGTATTTGCGAGTCTTTTCCTTCTTGAATCGAGCTGAGGCTGTGGTTTGTTGTCGAGTTCAGACTGTTCTCGACCGGGCTACCGTTTGTTCGTATTTGTGCACGTTGTTTCTTCAAATCGGCTAAAGTTCCTGCAAAATTCAACAGTATTGTCAAGGGGTTCGAGTGAAAATTTTGTCTGCACGTATTTATTTTGGACTCCATATTGGATTCTTGTTTAAGAACATTTTATTAACATGAGCCGATGAATATATAGCTCTTCAAGCAGTTGTATTACTCAATTTAGGTCAAATTGGAGTGCTACTGGATTATTCAATTCATTCATTCCCAAAGTGGTACATTATTCATATTCCATATTATTTTTTGATAAAATGTAATAATAAGCTTGGAACTCGCAACGCAAGTCTCTGCAAAATTTCCATGCTTATATCTAATCTTGACATTGTTTATTGAGTTTTGGAAAATAGTAGAAATGTAGGGGGTCCACCTGAACCAGCTAAATTTAGCTAGTTTGGGAACCTCTTGTTTAATGCAACACGTAGCCGGCAAAATAAAACTGCCATTAATAAGAGTAGATAAGCGTAACTGTGAAGGAATGTGTCTTAATTGATACTTTCACATGCATGTACGCTACTTGTGTACATTGAAGATGTTTTGCGAAAGTGTATAAAGCATCAGAATGTGATGCAACTATTGTAATTTTATAATCTAAATTAGCATTAAATCTAAGTTAAAAACTAAAATTGTACACACAAAACGAAACAAAAGATAGAATGTGTTAGTTCGAAAAGTTACTAATAGATGAGTTAGTTCATGCAGATCATGCAATAGTTTACATTTAGTTATGGAATTATTAGCTTTTGCTACCGATTTAGATTTAAGGTTAACTTTTATAGAAAACTGTTTTCAACCTCGACTTAATTTATGAGATTTATGCTTTGCCTTAATTTTGTCGAAACTTGCAAGTTTCCGATTGAAACGAAACTTTAAAAAAATAAGTCATAGGTCTTTTTTAATGTTGTATCAAATTACAGCAAATATTATCAAAACAAGAAATATCGCCAAGCGATAGGTTTAAGTGCGGTCCCGTAACAAATTTAGTCAAGGGCATATTTGGAAAAGAAATTAAATAACCACCAAAATAGCTATACCCTTTCAAAAAAGCTATTAACTTGCATTGTCACTTATTACAAGTTGGCAGTTAAAACCGTTAATTAAAAAAAATCATTGTAAAATTAAGTGAAATACATAAACATGACCCCGTTAGTTTTATAATAGTATAGACAAATAAATAGATGGAGACGAGACGAGAACGATAGATAGATAAAGAAAATACCCCTTGCATTGTTAGTGCGAACATGAAGCCAGAAACAAAACTACACTAAAGGAACACCATCGTACAATACCCATGCAACTACTACCGGAGACCGCTTGCCTCAATATGCATCCTCGATATCTTCCTATGGATCTCACTCCCCACTTCCGAAAACTTCAATCCAAATATTATAAAGGAAACCATCACTGTGCAAAACTGTTAGATATAATAAACTTTACAATATAAATAATCGTTGTTAAATTGTGTGTATACACATATTAATGTTATCGAGTGCTTTATTAGAAATGGAGGTTCGTAAGGATGCATATAATTACCTGCATTAATCATGACGGTGACATGAACATTGATTTTACCATTATTGTCTGTGGTGTAGGTAGCGGTGCCGCCTTCAGCGATCGCGATGGGGTTTGGGTTCACTACCAACTCTTTCCTACCGTCTATCGCGTCCTCGGTTTTGTATCCTTCGTTGTCTTGACCTTCGGGGGCCTTCCTGACGCCGTTGGGCAACGGTCGCTCGTTTTCGTGCAACGGCCCCGGTGAGTAATGAGACGCGGCGTTGACGCCGAACAGGGGGTTGGTGATCTTCGGCTGGTTGAACGTCAAGTTGTCGTTGGAGTCGATGACGTCATTTCTCAGCGAATTCTTCTGGTTGTAGGAATGTTTGGGCACGGCGTAGTCGACGTTCCCCGAGTCGTAACTCTGGTTGGATGTTGTGGAGCTGATGGATAGTCTCGTGTGCGATAGATCGGCTGACACGTTGCTTGTGTTCTGGTTTTTGGATGAATCATTTTCGACACCGTTCGTTAGGCCCTGGAAACAAGTAATTAAACATTTTAAAATCGGGACTGTAACGAAGTTACTGCCTCGTTGGTCCATATCCCCCTCCTATAAGGGGCCTGGCCCTGTAGTAAGCCGTTAATAAGCTGATAATGATGAGAGTAGGAAGTTAAAATAAATGTGTAGTGTAATTATTATTATAAAAACAAAAACCCGACTGCATAGAAGTTATGAACTGAAAAGAGAAAAACAAGGATCACTATATCTATATAAAATTCTAAATACTTTATGGAGATGTAAGCGGGGACAAAATACTTTATTTTCTACGGGGAAAGAAAGTTCTACCAAAACTACGTTTGTCCCCGCCTGCAGCACCATAAATTTTTTAGAATTTTATATAGATACAGTGATCCTTGTTTTTCTCTTTTTAGTTCATAACTTCTATGCAGTTGGGTTTTTGTTTTTATAATAATAATTTTATTTGAGACTTTTTTGTTTTAGTTTATGGTATAGAAATGACACGGTACACTTTATGCCATTTTTTGTTAAAACGGCAATATAAACATGAAATGATATTTATATTTTTGAAATGGTCTTTTGACGACCTGTCATTTGATACCCATATTGCTAAGATAGAAGAAAGAAACACACACATCCTCCCCTTTTTTCCCCATTTATAGCCGCCGTTTTGAAAATTTATATAGCCTATGTCACTACCACAATTTTGACAAGTTCAACGACACCTCACCTGTCAAAATCCGTTCAGTCGTTTAGGCTGTAGGGCGTGCCGAAGAAATGGACATACATACATACATACATGGACTCGAAATGTTTGAATTCAAGTAATGCTAACAATGTCACTATTCAACTGCAGTGTATAACATTAAAATGCAACCCATATTGGACAAGACTATAAGTTTTTACGAGAACAATTTGTGTTGTGATCTAGGTAACTTGTCAAGGATAAACGACAGGTCTCTTAGTCTTATAATACTTTTTATACAAGCTTTGAATTTTATGAACTAGTTGGGATTTGTTGATTAAATAAATACATGTGGATATATAGGAATTAAATTTAAATTATATACCCATTTAAAATTCCTATAAATAAACCGATACATTACTAGTCATGATTAATTATACTTATGCAACATCATTAGTAGCCGGTGGGCGTCCAGTGTTGGACAAGTCTTTTTAAGGAATTCCAAACACAACGATCCTGGCTGAACGATCCTCATTGTGGGTCGTTTATATTAGTAAATTTAATTATACCTACTTAAACGATATTTTGGTCTTCGTCGAAAGCCTTTATTTTAATAGTATACATTTGAAGACCTCCGTGGCGCAGTGGTATGCGTGATGGATTTATGAGATGGAGGTCCTGGGTTCGATTCCCGGCGGGGCAGATTGAGGTTTTTCTTAATTTGGTCTGGCTGGTGGGAGGCTTTCGCGGTGGCTAGTTACCACCCTACTGAAAAAGACGTACCGCCAAGCGTTTCAGCGTTCCGGTACGCTGTCGTGTAGAAACCGAAAGGGGTGTGGATTTCATCCTACTCCTAACAAGTAAACCCACTTCCATCTTAGATTGCATCATCACTTAACATCAAGTGTGATAGCAATCATGGTCTTGTATTGTATTCGATAAAGAAAAATACAATAAGTCTCTATCTCGTATAAGAGAATAGTATTTGGAGTTTAGGACAACCATCCTTACATGTTATATTGTTGGAAAAGTCGGAGAAATTAAGCCGTCCGGGAGCTTTAATCGAAATCGCTGCTTTATCTATTTGAGATATAGGATATGACCGCTTTTAAAATCGACCACAAGAGTTAGGAGCAACTTGCAGAGGACAGGAATGAATGGCGTTAGAAGGCAAGGCATGGAGTGTCATGACAGGGAGTGGTTGAAGTTTTTTTTTTTAGCGACTACAAGTTGGCCCTTGACTGCTATCACACCTGATGTTAAGTGATGATGCAGTCTAAGATGGAAGCTGGCTAACTTGTTAGGAGTGGGACGAAAATCCACACCCCTTTCGGTTTCTACACGACATCGTACCGGAACGCTAAATTGCTTGGCGATACGTCTTTGTCGGTAGGGTGGTAACTAGCCACGGCGAAAGCCTCCCACCAGCCAGACCAAGACAAATTAAGAAAAATCTCAATCTGCCCCGCCGGGAATCGAACCCAGGACCTCCGTCTTATAAATCCACCGCGCATACCACTGCGCCACGGAGGTCGTTGGCGAGGCGAGTTGATGGCAGACCGGCGGCAAAAAAGAAGGGAAGGTTATAGCTCTCCCAACTCTTCTCGAATTGGCCTTCATAGCCATCAATCTAAGTGTAACCCAAAAGATGCTGCTTAAATCGTCTGTACAGACGAATATGCCATGACTGACTGACAGACTGACAATAAAATCCGCGATGGTTTATATCTTTTAAGGACAACTTGCTATACCCATTTTTCTTAAAAACAATGGGTTACGTACATTTAATTTTTGGTATTTTTCAAGGGCCGCAACTCATTATGAACCACGCGGGCGAAGTCGCAGGCGTCACTAAGCATTTCTAGGAGTAAAACATCCTAATCATTTTATCTCCCGGGACTCAAGCCCAGGATCCGGAGTCAGGTATCGACCAATGAACAGTCAGTAATAGCAGTAAAAGTTTTAATACCAAACTATAGTAATAAATCTATATAGACGAACGCGTGCTATTAATTTATGCGTCACGCATTCCTACTGCTTGGTTTTGATATAATTTATACATGGGAAGATTTATAACTATAGTGGAGCTATCGAAACTACTGAAAACATATGAATCATTCTTGGAAAACATTTTTGCTTACTTTCTGGTTTTGACGGTTATTTTGACGACCTCCGTGGCGCAGTGGTATGCGTGGTGGACTTTAAGATGGAGGTCCTGGGTTCAATTCCCGGCGGGGCAGAATTTTCTTAATTTGTCTTGGTCTGGCTGGTGGGAGGCTTTCGCCGTGGCTAGTTACCACCCTACCGACAAAGGCGTACCGCCAAGCGATTTGGCGTTCCGGTACGATGTCGTGTAGAAACCGAAAGGGGTGTGGATTTTCATCTTACTCCTAACAAGTTAGCCCGCTTCCATCTTAGATTGCATCATCACTTAACATCAGGTGTGATAGCAGTCAAGGGCCAACTTGTAGTCGGTTTAAATAACCGCCAAGGACAGAGATAATACTCGTACGCTTTCGCATACCAGTGGTTTGTATACGTTTTTTTTAATTTACACACTATACTCAATATTATTATAAATGTTAAAGTTTGAATGTAAAAAATGTTTGAAACCAATCGGAAGGCCACAAAAATAATTTAAGAAATAAATATAGTGGTTCAATATAAGTTTCGGAGATAATATAAAATTACTAAAAAAGCACTGGAATTCCAAAAAGTAAAAAATCTCCAGATATTTTTTTTACCTTTTTGACCTTATTGAAATAGGGGGCAACTATTTGAAAAGTACGTAAGTAATGAATTACAACTTAATGGGTCGAATCTGGTCTCTTCGTAACTCTATCACGCTATAACTTGACCCGGTTGAAATTCGCGATGATGGAATTATAGATTACACCGTAGGATTAAAACATAGACTATTACCCGGATATTTCCCCGGGAATAGTTTCGCACGTACCCGATATCGAAGACCTAACACCTGCGGCTCCTTGCGCAACCGATGCAGATTGTCATTCGTCAAGAACATAATATCAAGCGACATGGCGGCAGAATCAAAGGCGCAATCCGGCAAACATTGTCACTGAGTCACAAAACATTGATAAACATCATATGGCCACAAAAAACAATCTATTGGATGAACATCGTAATGCATCATAATGCATAACAATTTCGACACTTTACACTGATGGGCTTAACTATTCAACGGTATTTGTAAAGACACTTAAAATAAATGTATTTAATTTGGTTTGGTTTGGTTTGATTTGATAATATCAGAGAGGAATGCTGCGTGCGCGGGCCGCCCGCTCCGACTGCGGCGTGCGTTTGCGATGCGTGAAGCCGCCTACAGGGAAATCGCAGGAAAATTTAAGACCAATGCACATTACGTTGCATCCGCTATTGCATTGCGATTCACAGAGATACTGTATATCCGCCCGCCCTATTTCAGCGTTTAAGCGTGTGTTCATCGACATGAACAGTTCTCAGTTATTTTAAAAAAAATAATAAAAAGTGTGCGTGTCGGGACGCCTCACAGAAGAGATAACGTAAATACGCCTAGCGCTGTGGGCTAGGGTGAGAGAGGAGAAGTGCTTCAGAGAAAAGGGAAGCCAGACAGACTGATTCCGTAAAACTTTATGTAACGAAGGAGTTTACCCTTCCATTAGAAGTGAACACTTCAAAAATAAAGAAAAATAAGATCTATAAATTTTATTTTTATTTTAATAGATAATTAGATAAACTCACATAATGTCGGATTATGTACCTAATAATTGGTGTAAAGGGTACCTAATAATTGATAGCGGCAGATAAGTAAAGTAGAAAATTATTGAAAAAATCCTCGACCTAAGCCCTCATTTTATGCTCGAAGTTATTTTGCTATACAATAGCCTCGAAACCTGCACAGTAAATATATGGACTTTGTATTTGTATTTGTATCCTGTTATTCCCACAAGAACGCGAACTACACGCGTGAAACAGCAGCCGTCTGGTAGTTATGGTAGCACAGATAATGACTTTTAAAGGTTATTAAAAACACCCGAAGTGCGCCATTTCCCCTCTCCATTGTGAAGGGAGGCCTGATCCTATAGAGGGTTATTAATAAAGCTAATATACTTTACTTAATTTAAACTAGTTTAATTTTAATATTATAAGTTAGCCCTTGACTGCAATCACACCTGAGTGCCGAGTGTGAGTTTGTTACCGAGCGACTGCGTAAAAACGTAACGCAAATTTGTATGGAATTTTAGTAGCGCCATCTATTTATAGCGTGAGTAAACGCTTTTTTTCCATATACTTTGACGTTATGAGTGACGACGTTTTTACGCTCGGTGAAAAACTCACACTTGCCCCACTGATGGTTAGTGATGATACAGGCTTAAATGGAAGCGGGCTTACTTGTTGTAAGTCGAAATCTACACCAATTCGGTTTCTACACGACATGGTATTGGAACTTAAAATCGCTTGGCGGTACTTCTTTAGGGTGGTAAGTAGCCACGGCCTCCCACCAGCCAAAGTTGGAAAAATTTAGAAAATTTTATTCAGCTCAGCCGGGAAGCGAACCCAGGACTTTCGCCTTATAAATCCACTACACATACCACTGCGCCACATAGGCCGTGTACGTTTATTAGCCGGGGCATACGTGCGTGCCAGAGTTAAAAACGAAATAAGAATGCAGTGGTTATAAATATGCCACTTTCTAGTTCTTAATTGCGAAATGCGAACAGAGTTTGATGCACATGGTGTAAACGAGTGTTGTTATAACAATGTATGTCCGTGGCTGCTCGGGCCGCGGCCAACAATTAATTATCTAAGTCCATCTAATTACTATCGGGCTTGCGTTGAAAGTGGTGAAAGTACGGGAGCGTGACAACGTATCTTCTATACTATACTTTTTGTGTTTGTAGAGATTTATTGTAAATGTTGTATCTAATTGATACAAAAACTTAAGAGTAAATAATCATTAACAGCTTATTAACAGCTCACTACAGGGATACGTTTCTTAGAAATCACCTAGCTTCTTCTTCTTCTTCCCGGGCTTTTTCCGCACTTGGCCACGATGTTGGCCGTTGTACGTGATAATCACCTAGCTATACTAAAGCCAAACTCGATGGAGAATGCTTATCAACAAACAAATTGAAAATGAAGGTAGAGAAATTATTTTTTATTAACTTATTAATGATGAATTCATGACAATAAATTAGATTAGTAAGTTTAAAACTAATTAATATATTCAATATCTTTTAAATAAGATTTTATAAAAAAACAAAACATAATTTTATTAGGCATAAAATGTGTTGCATTTTCTACCTTCATTTTTAATTTGTTTGTTGACAAGCATTCTCAATCGAGTTTGGCTTTAGTATAGGTCGATTACTCGCAACCTGCATACTAAATTTCATAAAATCGTAGAAGCCGTTTCCCAAATTCAGATTCTCTATGTACAAGAATTACTTGTTCAGATAGTTACTCGTTTAGATTCTATACTAATATTATTAAGTATTTGTTTGGACGCGCTAATTTTCAAAAACTATTGATTCTAATTGAAAAATTATTTTTTAACCTCCGACGCAAAAACGGCGAGGTGTTATATGTTTGACGTGTCTGTGTGAATGTATGTGTATGTGTCTGTCTGTGGCATCGTAACTCCCAAACGGATGATCCGATTTTAATGCGGTTTTTTTGTTTGAAAGGTATATCAGTCGAGTGTTCTTAGCTATGTTTGGTGGAAATCGGATCAGATCTTCAAGGTCATCAGGTCGTTTGTTAGGTGTGATAGAAATGTTACACGCTCAGTTTGCTTGAAAGTCACTAATGTCTTCTGGAACCACTGAGCTGGTCTGATGATAAGACTCGAAGGTAGGAGACGTAACCCTGGTCTACCTTTTTAGTAAACCCATCGAGTTTGGGCTCGTTGAATTTGTCTTGACTGGTTCTTTTCATATTTCTAATTTGGGTCGGAGGTTTTTAAATTTTTTATTTGATGTTATGTGTGAAATTTGTTGTTGTATTATTAAAATTGTTGTTGTGTTAATAGGAGCGAAGAATCAATGGAAAATGTGGTAAAAACGGAAAAACGATTCATATTTAAGAGCTAAGTTATAAGGAACAGGCTATTTTTATTTTCGTAATCTTATTTATTTTAATTCAACGCGGATGAAGTCGCTGACATCCGTTACTTTGGTATAATGACGCCACACGGAATCATCAAAAAGGTTATGTTTCAAATGAAATAACGATTATTTAGCCAAAAAATACAAATAAGAGTGATACAAAGGTGATTAACTTAAATTATCTTTAATTAACTGAAAGATATCAACGTATATAAATACCACGTTTAACTCCTTCCTTTACTACCTGTTGTAAATTAGTCATGTTTCGATGAAATCTTTTTTTTACCCGACTGCGTCAGAAGGAGGGTTATGTTTTTCGAGCGTATGTATGTATGTATGTATGTGTGTCCATTTCTTCGGCACGCGCTACAACCTAAACGACTGAACGGATTTTGACAGGTGAGGTGTCGTTGTGTTCGTCGTCGTGTTGTCCGATTTTGATAATTCTTTTTTTATTAGAAAGGGCATACTTCCAAGGTGGTCCCATTGTCACCATGTTAGGATCTGATGATGATATCCTGGGGAAATTAAAGGAACTCTTCGAATTTTGGGGGCACGCTTACAGCGATTTCAGTTTTTGTCTCATTATCGGTAGCTTTTGGCTACTATATTATACTATGACAGTATAGTACGAGTACGTTACGTGGCGATAAATC
Organism: Mycalesis mineus; assembly: GCA_034621355.1. Classification (NCBI taxonomy): domain Eukaryota; kingdom Metazoa; phylum Arthropoda; class Insecta; order Lepidoptera; family Nymphalidae; genus Mycalesis; species Mycalesis mineus. The sequence continues at coordinate 8,470,917 of CM067895.1, forward strand.
ACTAAAAAGTAAGAAATAAAAATTTTTAACAAAAAATAGAACAGACTCAAAACGCACTAAAAAGTAAAAAATAATTGTGTCATTTACTTGCTTTAATTTACTTAAGCATATCTAGGAGTCGGTGCCAGCCAAGGTTTCTACTTTAAGGACGTTACCTAGAACCCACAAACTTCTTTACTACGTAAAATAAATGTTCCTTGAACTTGGCTGGCACCGACTTCATAGATATGCTTAAGTAAATTAAAGCAAGTAAATGACACAATTATTTTTTACTTTTTAGTGCGTTTTGAGTCGGTTCTATTTTTTGTTAAAAATTTTTTCTAATACTTTATGGTGCTGCAGGCGGGGACAAACGTAGTTTTGGTAGATCTTTCTTTCCCCACAGAAAATAAAGTATTTTGTCCCCGCTTGCATCACCATAAAGTATTTAAAATTTTATATAGATATAGTGATCTTTGTTTTTCTCTTTTCAGTTCATAACTTCTATGCAGTCGGGTTTTTTGTTTTTATAATAATAATTAAATCGGTAATTGCGCAGTTTACGTCCGGACTCGCTGGCTAGGAAGCAGCCAGAATTTCGATGAAACTCAAGCGTATTCAATTCAAATTCAAATCCGATTATTTCAAGTAACGGCAAATTAACGATTTCTAAGGACTCTACCACCGTCTCGGAACGCAGGTAGGTATACTCTAAAAGACATAGGTAATCCATAACAACGGTAATTTTCGCAACATCTAGAATAGAACCGGCAACAAAAAACTACGTCATTCCACTGCGCGGGCGCAATTAGTACCTCGGATACTTTCTGCCAATTAGTTCCATGCCCGCGCTCGATATTTGTTCGCGCATACACCGCCCATTTTTATATTACGCTCCAAAGAAACACTAAATAAATCAGAGCAGATTAATGATGATCTAATAAGTACTTGATTTTTTAATTCACTTATTTATTAAAAACTAAATCCTTTATCTTGTTAACAGCTTCGCACGCGCTGTTAGTGATTTTTAACTGACTTCAAAAATGGAGGTTTTAAATTCGACCCGAGGTTCAGGTGTATGTTTGCAAGTTTATATATTGTATGTCTGTATGTCTAAAATTTATTTTTAGCTGAACTAGAAATACTTTAACTTCGGGAATTCGGGCTTGTGTGCAACAAGATTTCAGTCATGATAACCAACGGTTAACATAACTTTACTATAAATTTACAGTTCACAAAAACCCGTGCGCCGGTTAAGGACGTAAACCGGGCGGTTATTTTAACCGAGCTTACATCCTTAGCCGGCGTACGGGTTGTCATGAACAGTAAATTTTACGCTTAGCTTATGTTAACCGTTGGTTATGATAACCGAAATCTCGGTGCACACAGGCCTTAGTAGATTTGGAGATAATATAGAGTTAGTATTCAGACTTGAAGAATATATAAGAAAGTAAGTATATTTATGTTTGTGCATATGTAAGTATGTATGTATGTATCTATGTATGTATGTATGTATAAATGTATGTATGTATCTATGTATGTATGTATGTATACATGTATGTGTGTATATGTGTTTTAATGTATTTTATGTAAGTATATTTTTATTTTAGATAGTAAGAATCTTTCTTTATTTTTGTGTACGTACACCCGAGCCTACTCAAATGTTTACGCTTTTCCACTTAAATATAATTGGTTGTCTGGAAGAGATCGCTCTTTAGCGATAAGACCGCCGATTGTACATTAGTTTTTAAGATATTATTCTCTTTGTACCTTTGTTTTGTCATTATTTGGTGTACAATAAAGAATATTTCATTCAAAGTCTCGTCAGTCATATTTTATTATAACCAGTGTTAATAAATAAATAAAAATTGCATTACTGCAGAATGTTTTCAATTCTGGTTGTCTGTCGGTCTGTCTGTCTGTCTGCACTATTTATGTGTTTTCTTACAACTCCCAAACGGCTTGGCCGATCCCCGATATGATGACATAAATCCTTATAGGATAAGTCTGAGGAGTGTTCTTAGCTACAGGTACCTAGATCTACCGGAAGTGGGTGTTAATTGCGGAAAACAGCCTAACAATGCATATTTTTGATGGTATTGTTGAAACGAGAATGTTTCTAGACAAAATTGTTCGGAATACGCACTTTCGGTTCAAATTTTTTAACCGAAATAAGAAAACCCAGTAAAATAGCCAAGAAAAGGCACGCGCAAATTTAAGTATAGTAGGTATGACAATGGGCGTAGCAGCAAAAATGCAGGAATTCGAAGGACTGGAAGCCGTTTTCCCGAACTAAATAGATATGAAAAAGTTGGTTGAATTTATTTTTAAAAGACTTTATAGATACGTATTAAGGTCTATTGAAATGCTTAAAAATATAAAAAAAATTAACAAAAACTAGAACCGACTCAAAACGTCCTTAAAGTACAAACCTTGGCTGGCACCTACTTATAGAAATGCTTAAGTAAATTGAAGCAACTTATTTCTTACTTAGGCCGCAGTTATTTCTTACTTTGTAGTGCGTTTTGACTCGGTTCTATTTTTTGGTAAAAATTTTTGTTAATTTTTTTTCTTACTTTTTAGTGTGCTACTCATACTGTACACTCATAGTATATTATACGGCACTAGTAGCCAAAAAGCTACCGATACTTACACAACAACCGAAATCGCTGCAAGTGTGCCTATAAAATTTGAAGAGTTCCTTCAATTTTCCCAGGAAATCATCATCAGATCCTAACAAGATGGCTATGGACCATATTGGAAGTGTGCCCTTTCTAATAAAAAAAGAATTATCGAAATCGGACAACTCTGTAAAAAATTATGCGTGGTCATACATAAAAAAAAATATATATATACATGTCGAATTGAGAACCTCCCCCGTTTTTTTTCGTCAGTTAAAAATTTAGTCTATTGGTGGTCTATGTGGTAGTAGGACGTTGTATGTATTAGAAGAGAGGCAGGTAATGTACTACACGTGTAATAAATGTTCGTAATTAGGTTTCGTTTACGGTTTATGAATTGTAAACAACAAATGTGTAATAGCAAAAACATCTTATTACAAGATTATTAATAGAGCGAGGTTGCTTAAATTAAAGCATAAGAGCAGTTGAGAAATCCGCCGCGTTGCAATCTAGTTAACAGATTAAGATCACACCTATATATTAAGATTATTAGCTTTTTATTTATATACGATATAGCAACGTACACAATGTACACACACGTGTGTGTGTGTGTGTGAAGATGTTTAGGATAAAATGAATACACGGACAACCGACCGATTTTAGTGTTCGTGTGCATATTGGGTCTGCGAATCGGACAACATCTATTTTTCATCCCTCTAAATGTTAAAGGTAGTCCACGTGAATGCTAAGGATGATCCACCCTTAATTTTATTTTATTTTTTAGACAAAAATTTTTGTTTTTTAATTTTCAACTCTCTACGATTAATTAACCTCTATTATTAGCGGATAACTTATTAAATAAATTATTTGTTAAAATTATAAATAAATTATTTGTTTGCGGATAACTTCGTCATTTATAAACCGATTTTGATGATTTTTTTTTTGTTGGAAAGGAGATAGTCCATTGGTAGTAGTATGGCAGAGAAATCAAAATCTGAAAATGGGATCCTAGGAAAAACGAGGGGAACTTTTAAAAATTATAGGGACAACTAGCATTAATTGTTTGTTTGTTAATTTTGTTAATTTTTCCATCAAGTATTTTAAATCACTACAGTTCAATAAAGGTCTGGAGTCGAACTGATGATGGAGCCGACAGATGAAGGTTCTCCTCAATGATTTACTGCAGTAACCTTGTGATTGGACTTGATTAATTTGTCTCGATGAGAACTTTACATTTAAATGACCTGTGACTGCTATTAAGGGTCTGGTGATGAACACGAAGCACAGTTAAGGGAGCTCCTTTACGGTGTACAGTAGCTACCTTGTGATTGAGCTTGAATAATTTGTCTTGATGAAAACTTTACATTTTATGAATGCCTGTCATTAAGGGTCTGGTAATGAAGACGAAAGACGGTTTACAGTAACAGCCTTGTGAATGGACTTGGATGGATGAACTAAAATCATGATGTGATGATGAAATCTTGGGAAACTCTAGGGAATTCTTCATACTTTATAGGCATATTTGCAGCGATGTCGGAATTTTACAAGTGTTTGGCGGATATTGGTACTTATGCTTTAGTACGAGTAGGTTACATATGTTCGTTGTCGATAAATCACTAAAAAGTATGAAATAAAAAAATTTCAATAAAAAATAAAACCGACTTCAAAACGCACTATTTATTATTATTATTAAATTAAAGTAACTCAATATTTTTTACTTTTTAGTGCGTTTTGATATCTGTTTTATTGTTTATTAAAAAAAAATGAAGTTGTAAATTTCTCGATTGTTAAATGTAATAAGATCGGACATAGAAACAACCTTTAAAAGTTTAAATCATTGTCATCTTTTTTTTTATCGACTACAAGTTGGCCCTTGACTGCTATCACACCTAATGTTAAGTGATGATGCAATCTAAGATGGAAGCGGGCTAACTTGTTAGAAGTAGGACGAAAATTCACACCCAAACAACAAATCGCTTGGCGATACGTCTTTGTCGGTACTAGCCATGGCGAAAGCCTCCCACCAGCCAGACCAAGACAAATTAAGAAAAATCTCAATTTGCCCCGCCGGGAATCGAACCCAGGACCTCCGTCTTATAAATTCACCGCGCATACCACTGTGCCACGGAGGTCATCAAATTCTTATGTTATAACTCTTTAAAATATTCATTAACGCGCGAGTACATAATAAAACTATGGCGTCGCAGAACATTATTACAGTGATAATATGTCTGTGCAGTGACCTACAGAACTGGTATCATGTTTATATGTATCGATAGAATTAAGTATTTATAAATTAAGTTATTCAATTAAAATTATTTTTGTACATTTATAGACAAAGTTAAATAAATACTTAGATTTATTTGATAAATTTATTTTTGAAGTCGGATTATTTTGACGTTTTTAAACTTTTTTTTTTTTCAATTTCACGCAGCGCAAACCGTTAGTTACTCACGCAATAAAAAAAATTAAAAAGTAATGAAAAAAAATGTTGGCATGTTTACAAAAGCTAGCAAAATCTCTCATTCTGATAATCAAATGAAGAAACCCGATAACCCGGTTATTTTTAATCATTTATATATTATCACAACAAGTTATGTCACACACAGTTACTTCTCGCACTTGATAAGTTCTATTACAAATTATTCAGATATTTAATTTTAATTTATTAAGAAATTAAATTAGTAAAGCTATAATTTTAAAAAGTATCAACCAATCAGTTTTAACGAAGGGTTAACCTTAGGTCTATTAAAATCTATCCTCAGTTGAATACAAACGAAAGTGTTTTTGTTTTCGCTGTAATTTATATAAATAAAGAAAGAAAATCTAAAAATGAGATGTGAAATACCAATTTTACAGCGTTGCTGCTTTTGTTTTCCACTGAGATATGGTTTACTAGTATTAGCCTATTTAAAACAGGTAAGTGAATTTTTAATATAGACGACTATAGCGGTGTTACCCGCACTTTAGGACGATTTCTGTTAGAAACAGGCTTTGCCTGGATATCAAAAACATAGTATCAATTACAATTTGACGACCTCCGTGGTGGAGTGGTATGCGCGGTGGATTTATAAGACGGAGGTCCTGGGTTCGATTCCCGGCGGGGCAGATTGAGATTTTTCTTAATTTGTCTTGGTCTGGCTTGTGGGAGGCTTTCGCCGTGGCTAGTTACCACCCTACCGACAAAGACGTACCGCCAAGCGATTTAGCGTTCCGGTGCGATGTCGTGTAGAAACCGGGATGTGGATTTCATCCTACTCCTAACAAGTTCGCCCGTTTCCATCTTAGATTGCATCATCACTTAACATCAGGTGTGATAGCAGTCGAGGGCCAACTTGTAGTTGATAAAAAAAAAAAAAAAATCGGTATCGACGTCATCGGATACCATAGCCTAGCGGTGAAGGCGCTCAGAGGCCCGGAATGCCACCGAGATGCGGGTTCGAATCCCATCGGTATTATGTTTATTTTCAAATAGAGGCCATAGCGGTGTTTAGAAGTTCCTACCAGACCTATGTCCAACAGTCAACGTCATTTAGCTCAAAATGATGCTGATAATTCTTAAGTCGTGGAGTGGAGGTGACAGGAGACTGAGTAGTTAATCGCATCCAATCGTATAAAAGATACATTAAAATTACCCTGTGAAATCCATAACAACCCCCAATCTTATCTCTTATCATGATAAGTATTTTAATTTTGTATTTTTAATAAATAAATATTATAGGACAATACACACATCGCTATATAGCCCCAAAGTAAGCGTAGGTAGCTTATATTATGGGTACTATGATAATTGATGATATTTTTCCAGATGTGGGAATCGAACCCACAGCCTAGGACGCAGAAGCAGGGTCACTACCCACTGCGCCACTCGGCCGTCTAAACAGATCGCCAATAAACTTAGCAACACTTCCCAGGGTTCCAAGAAGCTCGTCCTATAAAGGGCTTCCCTGCATCACGGTCTAACAGTCGTAGTTTACTGTCTATGCCTCATTTGCTTGTACACCGGTTACCCTTCAGACCTTAACACAGCCACATACAGAATGCTTTTATGGCTTTTATGGCTATATATTGCGACATGGTGCCTGCATGGAACATGACAGTACTTTTTACCCGGAGGAACTGTGTCATGGAAATCGCCACAAGTATTCAAAGATACAAAACATTTTTAACCGACGAAATAAAACGGAGGAGGATCTCAATTCGACACGTATATTTTTTTTCTTTTTTTTTATGTATGACCACGCATTACTTTTTACAGAGTTGTCCGATTTTGATAATTCTTTTTTTATTAGAAAGGGCATACTTCAAATTTTGGAGGCACGCTTACAGCGATTTCGGTCTTTGTCTCGGTATCGGTAGCTTTTTGGCTACTAGTGCTGTATAATATACTATAACAGTATAGTACGAGTAGGTTACGTGGCGGTAAATCACTAAAAAGTAAGAAATAAAAATTTTTAAATAAAAATAGAACCGACTCAAAATGCACTAAAAAGTAAAAAATAACTGTATCATTTAGTTACTTTAATTTACTTAAGCATATCTAGGAGTCGGTGCCAGACAAGGTTTCTGCTTTAAGGACATTACTTAGAACTCACAAACTGCTTTACTACGTAAAAAAAAATGTTCCTTGCTGGCACCGACTTCATAGATATGCTTAAGTAAATTAAAGCAACTAAATGACACAGTTATTTTTTACTTTTTAGTGCGTTTTGAGTCGGTTCTATTTTTATTTAAAAATTTTTTAGTGTATCCAGTCCAATAGGCCCTTCTTTCATAATGATACAATTCTTTTTAGATTAACGCACAGTTTCTATATAATTTAACCTTTTTTCAGCTATTCAGTTTACTATTCGTCGCTTTCATTATTACTGGATTATGTATCGATAACTTCAAATTGGAAGGATTCAGTCATATGGAATATTCCATATTACTCATTGTAACGACCGTGGACATAATGTTCCACATTCTGTTCATTATAAGTGCACAAAATGTAAGTATAGATAATAAATAAATATTATAGGACAATTACACACATCGCTATATAGCCCCAAAGTAAGCTTAGGTAGCTTGTGTTATGGGTACTATGATAACTGATGAATATTTTTATATAAATTATACATAAATACTTATAATATATAGATAAACACCCAGACACTGGAAAATACTGACGCTCATCACACAAACATATTTCCAGATGTGGGAATCGAACTCACAGCCTAGGATGCAGAAGCAGGGTCACTACCCACTGCGCCACTCGGCCGTCAATTAGATACTCTCTTGGCTGATAAAGACTTTGGTCATGGCCAGTTACCACACTGCCGGCAAAGACGTACCGCCAAGCGATTTAGGGTTCCCGTAGGATGAACGGAAATCGAATGGAGTGTTGATTTGCATCCTACTCCCAATAAGTTAGCCCGCTTCCATCATAGATTGTATCATCACTTACCATTAGGTGTGATTTTAGTCAAGGGTTAACTTGTATTGTTTTCGGAAGACCGTTTGGTTTTGTTTGTAATAAAGTTTCTAAACATGAGCTGCAAGACCGTAAACAAGCAGCAAGTAATAATATCAAAACCACCTATCATAAATTCAAATTAATTTATTTCGAGTGCCTATCATTACATACTATAAAATAAAGTCGCTTTTTTCTGTATGTGTATGCTTAAATATTTAAAACTACACAACCGATTTTCATGCGATATATTTTAATCAATTAAAGTGATTTAAGAGGAAGGTTTATGTGTATAATACATGCATAATATAGTAGAAACACTGATCATATTAGAGGTTCATTATGTGATGTCGTATATAACGCATTTTTGCGCTTTCATTGCAAACGCTGGCTAAACCCTACGAGATATACTAGTATCAAAATAATGTACTTAAGTATTGCACTCCTAAAGCAATACTGCATTAATCCTTATCCAATTAAGTATCTTAAATAATTTGTGCATTCAGTATATTTCCCTTTACAGCATGTAATTTAAGTAAATATTTTCCAAGATAATAAGATTCAAAATTCAGTGACATACTTTAGTACCAGGATTGCACCCGTGCAAAGCCGGAGCGGGTCGCTAGTTTGAAATAAATTATACCAACACTTTTGAAAAAGCAAGTCTGTCAGTGTGTAGTGACTCTACCACCGCTTCATTAGGCAGATTCTACCAAGATCATAATTATTTTTGTCAGCTAGTTGCTATGCAACAGATAATTATTTTTCAATACAAATCGCCTCCTCCTGCTGAAGTTACTTTAAATTACACACAAATAAGCTTATATCTTATCATTAAATCAAAAGTCAAATGGAATATTATCTATAACACCTATGTCCTTTCAATATCCTTTTATAACCGACGAAAAACGGAGGAGCCAGGTTTTTACTTTCAGGGCTTTACCTAAAACCTTTTCCTTAAACTTGGCACCGACTATATACATTTTAGTGCGTTTGAAGTCATTTCAATGTTCTTATTAATTTTTTTTTTTAGAAAGACTCCAAAAAAATGTGGATATTTTATATGTACAGTATACTCCTACTTTGTCTGAACGTCGCCGTCATCGGTTTGTTTACAACAAAAATATTCTGCATCTACATTATTGACTACGTCGATAATAAGGACTGGTCCATTATAGTGCCGGCTCTTCTCATTACTGTGATGTTACTATGTAAGTATTAAAACGTCACTTACATACATATATATGTATAGCAGATCGTTAAAGAATTTTAAAAAACCGACAACATTCCCAACCCTAATTCTCCACCCTACCTTAAGGAGAATTTCACATTTCTGGGAGAGCAATTCGGTACACAGACGTGAGTTCTACCAACATTCGTTGCTCTGCATGCAGTTCAGCTATGGAACGCTCTCCCGGTTGACATCATCATCATCATTATCAGCCTATTAACGGCCCACTACAGGGGCTCCTTCCTTATAGGAGAGGGGATATAGAGCGTACACCCACCACGCTGCTCCAATGCGGGTTGGCGGGCTTAGGGTGATAATGTTTCATTTATTAACCATCACTATCAGATGTTGATGACAGTGACCGGAACCGGCTTAACGTGCTCTCCGAGGCACGAGGGTGTAACACCACCAACTTCCCGACTCCGGAGTTGGATTGTACTGAGAATTTCATAGAAGAATGTAAAACTCAGAATTATTCCGTGACCCAACCCAGGACCTCGTGATCGAAGCCCCATAGGCTAACCACTAGACCAACGAGGCAGTCAAATACCCGGTAGACATACGACAGTTAAAAGCACTGATCATTTTTAAAAAGACTGTTAAATACGAGTAGTATTGATGAATTATGGTTTGTACATCTTTTATGACATATTACGTATGTATTAGTTTATTTTATGATATTTATTTTATGGTTTATTGTGTTATTTATGTAATTTAGTGTGTATTATTATATTATACCACCTGCAGTTTGATTCTGATATTTTCTTAAGCCCAAGGTTGTCTGGAAGAAATCGCTACTAAGCGATAACACCGCCTTTTGTACCTCTACTTCCTTCGTAATATTTTTTGTCTGTTTTTATTTCATGTCATGTGGTGTACAAATAAAGTATAAATAAATAAAATAAATTAATCACATTTTTGCTTACGAGAGTTAAGGACAGAGATAATTCTCGTCCGCTTTCACATACCGGTCCTTTGTTTACGTTTGTTCGTTTAATAAAATGGCTAAACTATAGATATTATGTTGCTGTGTTGCGGTGAAAGAAAAAGTATTTTTTGTGGTATTGGGTGTTTTATCTACTCTTTTTTTAAAAACAAAAACATTAACTTTCAAACTAATCAAGACCGGGAGCCGCAGCAGAAAAGGCTGAAACCGTTAAGTGGCACAAGTATGCCTCTCTGACAGCCTTTTTGACGACCTCCGTGGCGCAGTGGTATGCACGGTGGATTTTTAAGACCGAGGTCCTGGGTTCGATTCCCGGTGGGGCAGATTAAGATTTTTCTTAATTTGTCTTGATCTGGCTGGACAAAGACGTACCGCCAAGTAATTTAGCGTTCCGGTACGATGTCGTGTAGAAACCGAAAGAGGTGTGGATTTCATCCTACTCCTAACAAGTTAGCCCGCTTCCATCTTATACTGCATCATCACTTAACATCAGGTGTGATAGCAGTCAAGGGCCAACTTGTAGTCGATAATAAAAAAAAACAGAGAGTTATATATTTGGTTCCTTTTGCCGTGGAGACCCTTGGGCCATAAAATTATTTCGTAATATTTCACCGCGGCCTTAACTGGTGACCGAAAGGCTCGTTTTTTGCGCTAAGGATTAGCCTGGCTATCGAACGCGGAAATGCAGCCAGTATTCTTGCCATCATTCCACGTGGGCATGATTTGTATAGTTTTAGGTTAAGTTAGCCTAAGTTCCTTAATTATTGTAATTTTTAAAATAATTATTTTCATTAAAATTGCAAGTAATTTTCCTCGGGGAAGCCTAATTCCCTAGAGGACGCGTCCCCAGGTGGCGGATAGGGGAATGCTCGATGGAGGGCAACCTCCATAGGATAGGAGGGAAATAACCGCAGTGAGCTGCACCCTTGGCGTCAGGTGGCAACCGGCCGTAAAACAGAAGCCAATCACACGATACTTATCATAAAAAATGTCCAAAGAGACATGCAAATGTCCAAAGAGACATTCAACGCCTCGGCCTCAATGACGTAAACGCGAACACAAGATCTACATGGCGCCGCACGATAAGAAAAGCCGACCCCGCGTAACGGGATAAGGCGAGGACAAAGAAGAAGAAGAAAATTGCAAATAATTTATTTTGTTTTCCAAGCGACAAAGTCACCCAGATCTGACAAAAAAGTTTGCCTTTACAATTGAAAATTAAAAAGTTACCATCTCCTGAAGATGCTCCGGTCCTTGAATGAAACGCATGTAAAGGGCTTTTGTCAGATGCGAGTAAATTTGTCACTTGGAGTCGTCAGTTTTTCGCGTAAAATAGCAAAGTAAATAAGTTGTCAACTAAATTTTAATCTCTGTTTCAGTATTCCAAGGCTACCTGATTGTTCTGGTGAGAAGTGAATTTTTGAAATTGAAAAATAACTCTCAGTTTAAATTCGTTAACAAAGCGGAAGAAGAGGAGAGATGTACTGGCAATTTGGATTTCGACAAAGACATTCTAATATAAAATTACAGATAGGTTTAATAAGTTATTGAAATAAAAGTATGCAAGTAGTCTCAACGTACCTATACTACAGCCAAACTCGATTGAGAATGCTTGTCAACAAACAAATTAAAAATGAAGGTTGAAATCACTAGTCATTTTACACTTATTTTTTTGAATTAAGAAATTTAATTAATGATGAATTCATGACAATAAATTAAATTAGTAAGCTTAAAACTAATTAATATATTCAATATCTTTTAAATAAGATTTTAAAAAACAATTATAAATTTATTAGGCATATAATGTGTTGCATTTTCTACCTTCATTTTAAATTTGTTTGTTGACAAGCATTCTCAATCGAGTTTGGCTCAAGTATATTTGTCCTTTTTATTTTTATTTCCTTTCATTATTAGATATTGAATTTTCTTATAATTTCCTTTTATTATGGGATTTCGGCCAGTTGCAATGTTGGTAATACAATAATAAATAGTTTCTTTTTATAAAATAAATGTACATTCTGTACATAACTGGACTGGCCGAGTGGCGCAGTGGGTAGTGACCCTGCTTCTGCGTCCTAGGCTGTGGGTTCGATTCCCACATCTGGAAAATGTTTGTGTGATGAGCATGGATGTTTTCTAGTGTTTGGGTGTTTATCTATATATTATAAGTATTTATATATAATATATATAAATATATTCATCAGTTACATAGTACCCATAACACAAGCTACCTAAGCTTACTTTGAGGCTATATAGCGATGTGTGTAATTGTCCTATAATATTTATTTATACTCGTAGCACAATTATTATATTCCTGAATAAAGATTTTATCATTTTCGTAGGTCCTATCCTTTATCCCCTAGAGCTAAAATATACCTACTTTTTCTCCTAGTACCTATGGACTTTTTGAACAGGACCTAGTCTGGTCTCCCTGATATTACTGTCAAGGGTGTCTGTATAGATGTAACATAGGCCCCTATTCCACCAGCGATTTGCGAGCGTCAGATATTTCCACGGAAATAGGAACTTACGGGAGTAACCGTGGGCGACCATTAGTATATAATAAAAACAAAACCCCTGAGCCTAGTATTAGCTATTGCCTCACCTGGTACTCGTCGTCGACAGCGGAGTCGAAGGTCTCCCGCAGGCGCGCCTCGCCGCGCGCGTCCGCCTTGGCCGCCAGCTGCTTCTCGCGCAGAGACGTGCGCCGCACCGAGCGAACCCTGGACGAGCACATCGTGTTACACTACAAGATTGTGTCGTCTTTGAGATTTAAAAATGATCTCTATTCTACCATGTTTCTAACCAATAGGCTTTAATAGATGCAATACATAAAAAATTATAATATGTATAAAAATTATGTGTGAATAAACATGACCTAACTAATGAACTAACTAAAAATAGCTATGTGGTTAGGTTATACGCGGTAGAAGTGGGTGCGAGGTATACCAGCGAAGTCTCTCTATAACCTACTAAAAGACCTTGGCTTTACAAGTGCAGTAAGCTCCATATTGGAACGAGTGTCCAAAGCTGCTCTAGTAGGGTCGGTCCAAATTGGCTGAGCAGGGAGAATAACATGAAGAGAGGAGGTAAGTGTTGACGCGCGTCAAGGTCACTAAGGGATCCTTTTTAAACCTACACCCGTGTCACAAGTCTCGGGCTCTGTTCAGTTTTCTCTCAGCCAAGCGATGGGCCCGGCACACGCACGGTGAATCCATGGAAAGCTAAGTTATTCATATCTTTTTAGTACTTACGAATACATGCCGCAGGATGCGCCTGCGCATATCATCATGTGGTATCACACTGACCTGCTAGTGGAGGCCGTAGAGGACGACCTCCTGGCGGCGCGCAGACGCTCGCCGGCCGCGTTGGCTGCGCGCCGCCGCACCTCCTCCTGCTCCACCGCCAGCCGCAGGATGCGCCCGCGCATATCATCATGTAGTATCACACTGACCTGCTGGTGGAGGCCGTAGAGGACGACCTCCTGGCGGCGCGCAGACGCTCGCCGGCCGCGTTGGCTGCGCGCCGCCGCACCTCCTCCTGCTCCACCGCCAGCCGCAGGATGCGCCCGCGCATATCATCATGTAGTATCACACTGACCTGCTGGTGGAGGCCGTAGAGGACGACCTCCTGGCGGCGCGCAGACGCTCGCCGGCCGCGTTGGCTGCGCGCCGCCGCACCTCCTCCTGCTCCACCGCCAGCCGCAGGATGCGCCCGCGCATATCATCATGTAGTATCACACTGACCTGCTGGTGGAGGCCGTAGAGGACGACCTCCTGGCGGCGCGCAGACGCTCGCCGGCCGCGTTGGCTGCGCGCCGCCGCACCTCCTCCTGCTCCACCGCCAGCCGCAGGATGCGCCCGCGCATATCATCATGTAGTATCACACTGACCTGCTGGTGGAGGCCGTAGAGGACGACCTCCTGGCGGCGCGCAGACGCTCGCCGGCCGCGTTGGCTGCGCGCCGCCGCACCTCCTCCTGCTCCACCGCCAGCCGCAGGATGCGCCCGCGCATATCATCATGTAGTATCACACTGACCTACTAGTGGAGGCCGTAGAGGACGACCTCCTGGCGGCGCGCAGACGCTCGCCGGCCGCGTTGGCTGCGCGCCGCCGCACCTCCTCCTGCTCCACCGCCAGCCGCAGGATGCGCCCGCGCATATCATCATGTAGTATCACACTGACCTGCTAGTGGAGGCCGTAGAGGACGACCTCCTGGCGGCGCGCAGACGCTCGCCGGCCGCGTTGGCTGCGCGCCGCCGCACCTCCTCCTGCTCCACCGCCAGCCGCAGGATGCGCCCGCGCATATCATCATGTAGTATCACACTGACCTGCTAGTGGAGGCCGTAGAGGACGACCTCCTGGCGGCGCGCAGACGCTCGCCGGCCGCGTTGGCTGCGCGCCGCCGCACCTCCTCCTGCTCCACCGCCAGCCGCAGGATGCGCCCGCGCATATCATCATGTAGTATCACACTGACCTGCTGGTGGAGGCCGTAGAGGACGACCTCCTGGCGGCGCGCAGACGCTCGCCGGCCGCGTTGGCTGCGCGCCGCCGCACCTCCTCCTGCTCCACCGCCAGCCGCAGGATGCGCCCGCGCATATCATCATGTAGTATCACACTGACCTGCTAGTGGAGGCCGTAGAGGACGACCTCCTGGCGGCGCGCAGACGCTCGCCGGCCGCGTTGGCTGCGCGCCGCCGCACCTCCTCCTGCTCCACCGCCAGCCGCAGGATGCGCCCGCGCATATCATCATGTAGTATCACACTGACCTGCTAGTGGAGGCCGTAGAGGACGACCTCCTGGCGGCGCGCAGACGCTCGCCGGCCGCGTTGGCTGCGCGCCGCCGCACCTCCTCCTGCTCCACCGCCAGCCGCAGGATGCGCCCGCGCATATCATCATGTAGTATCACACTGACCTGCTGGTGGAGGCCGTAGAGGACGACCTCCTGGCGGCGCGCAGACGCTCGCCGGCCGCGTTGGCTGCGCGCCGCCGCACCTCCTCCTGCTCCACCGCCAGCCGCAGGATGCGCCCGCGCATATCATCATGTCCCGCTCGCCGGCCGCGTTGGCTGCGCGCCGCCGCACCTCCTCCTGCTCCACCGCCAGCCGCAGGATGCGCCCGCGCATATCATCATGTAGTATCACACTGACCTGCTAGTGGAGGCCGTAGAGGACGACCTCCTGGCGGCGCGCAGACGCTCGCCGGCCGCGTTGGCTGCGCGCCGCCGCACCTCCTCCTGCTCCACCGCCAGCCGCAGGATGCGCCCGCGCATATCATCATGTAGTATCACACTGACCTGCTAGTGGAGGCCGTAGAGGACGACCTCCTGGCGGCGCGCACCCCTCCTGCTCCACCGCCAGCCGCAGGATGCGCCGGCCGCGTTGGCCGCAGACGCTGCGCGCCGCCGCGCGCCGCCGCACCTCCTCCTGCTCCACCGCCAGCCGCAGGATGCGCCCGCGCATATCATCATGTAGTATCACACTGACCTGCTAGTGGAGGCCGTAGAGGACGACCTCCTGGCGGCGCGCAGACGCTCGCCGGCCGCGTTGGCTGCGCGCCGCCGCACCTCCTCCTGCTCCACCGCCAGCCGCAGGATGCGCCCGCGCATATCATCATGTAGTATCACACTGACCTGCTAGTGGAGGCCGTAGAGGACGACCTCCTGGCGGCGCGCAGACGCTCGCCGGCCGCGTTGGCTGCGCGCCGCCGCACCTCCTCCTGCTCCACCGCCAGCCGCAGGATGCGCCCGCGCATATCATCATGTAGTATCACACTGACCTGCTAGTGGAGGCCGTAGAGGACGACCTCCTGGCGGCGCGCAGACGCTCGCCGGCCGCGTTGGCTGCGCGCCGCCGCACCTCCTCCTGCTCCACCGCCAGCCGCAGGATGCGCCCGCGCATATCATCATGTAGTATCACACTGACCTGCTAGTGGAGGCCGTAGAGGACGACCTCCTGGCGGCGCGCAGACGCTCGCCGGCCGCGTTGGCTGCGCGCCGCCGCACCTCCTCCTGCTCCACCGCCAGCCGCAGGATGCGCCCGCGCATATCATCATGTAGTATCACACTGACCTGCTAGTGGAGGCCGTAGAGGACGACCTCCTGGCGGCGCGCAGACGCTCGCCGGCCGCGTTGGCTGCGCGCCGCCGCACCTCCTCCTGCTCCACCGCCAGCCGCAGGATGCGCCCGCGCATATCATCATGTAGTATCACACTGACCTGCTAGTGGAGGCCGTAGAGGACGACCTCCTGGCGGCGCGCAGACGCTCGCCGGCCGCGTTGGCTGCGCGCCGCCGCACCTCCTCCTGCTCCACCGCCAGCCGCAGGATGCGCCCGCGCATATCATCATGTAGTATCACACTGACCTGCTAGTGGAGGCCGTAGAGGACGACCTCCTGGCGGCGCGCAGACGCTCGCCGGCCGCGTTGGCTGCGCGCCGCCGCACCTCCTCCTGCTCCACCGCCAGCCGCAGGATGCGCCCGCGCATATCATCATGTAGTATCACACTGACCTGCTAGTGGAGGCCGTAGAGGACGACCTCCTGGCGGCGCGCAGACGCTCGCCGGCCGCGTTGGCTGCGCGCCGCCGCACCTCCTCCTGCTCCACCGCCAGCCGCAGGATGCGCCCGCGCATATCATCATGTAGTATCACACTGACCTGCTAGTGGAGGCCGTAGAGGACGACCTCCTGGCGGCGCGCAGACGCTCGCCGGCCGCGTTGGCTGCGCGCCGCCGCACCTCCTCCTGCTCCACCGCCAGCCGCAGGATGCGCCCGCGCATATCATCATGTAGTATCACACTGACCTGCTAGTGGAGGCCGTAGAGGACGACCTCCTGGCGGCGCGCAGACGCTCGCCGGCCGCGTTGGCTGCGCGCCGCCGCACCTCCTCCTGCTCCACCGCCAGCCGCAGGATGCGCCCGCGCATATCATCATGTAGTATCACACTGACCTGCTAGTGGAGGCCGTAGAGGACGACCTCCTGGCGGCGCGCAGACGCTCGCCGGCCGCGTTGGCTGCGCGCCGCCGCACCTCCTCCTGCTCCACCGCCAGCCGCAGGATGCGCCCGCGCATATCATCATGTGGTGGAGGCCGTAGAGGACGACCTCCTGGCGGCGCGCAGACGCTCGCCGGCCGCGTTGGCTGCGCGCCGCCGCACCTCCTCCCCCCCCCCCCGCGCATATCATCATGTAGTATCACACTGACCTGCTAGTGGAGGCCGTAGAGGACGACCTCCTGGCGGCGCGCAGACGCTCGCCGGCCGCGTTGGCTGCGCGCCGCCGCACCTCCTCCTGCTCCACCGCCAGCCGCAGGATGCGCCCGCGCATATCATCATGTAGTATCACACTGACCTGCTAGTGGAGGCCGTAGAGGACGACCTCCTGGCGGCGCGCAGACGCTCGCCGGCCGCGTTGGCTGCGCGCCGCCGCACCTCCTCCTGCTCCACCGCCAGCCGCAGGATGCGCCCGCGCATATCATCATGTAGTATCACACTGACCTGCTAGTGGAGGCCGTAGAGGACGACCTCCTGGCGGCGCGCAGACGCTCGCCGGCCGCGTTGGCTGCGCGCCGCCGCACCTCCTCCTGCTCCACCGCCAGCCGCAGGATGCGCCCGCGCATATCATCATGTAGTATCACACTGACCTGCTAGTGGAGGCCGTAGAGGACGACCTCCTGGCGGCGCGCAGACGCTCGCCGGCCGCGTTGGCTGCGCGCCGCCGCACCTCCTCCTGCTCCACCGCCAGCCGCAGGATGCGCCCGCGCATATCATCATGTAGTATCACACTGACCTGCTAGTGGAGGCCGTAGAGGACGACCTCCTGGCGGCGCGCAGACGCTCGCCGGCCGCGTTGGCTGCGCGCCGCCGCACCTCCTCCTGCTCCACCGCCAGCCGCAGGATGCGCCCGCGCATATCATCATGTAGTATCACACTGACCTGCTAGTGGAGGCCGTAGAGGACGACCTCCTGGCGGCGCGCAGACGCTCGCCGGCCGCGTTGGCTGCGCGCCGCCGCACCTCCTCCTGCTCCACCGCCAGCCGCAGGATGCGCCCGCGCATATCATCATGTAGTATCACACTGACCTGCTAGTGGAGGCCGTAGAGGACGACCTCCTGGCGCAACGCTCGCCGGCCGCGTTGGCTGCGCGCCGCCGCACCTCCTCCTGCTCCACCGCCAGGCGCGCAGACGCTCGCCGGCCGCGTTGGCTGCGCGCCGCCGCACCTCCTCCTGCTCCACCGCCAGCCGCAGGATGCGCCCGCGCATATCATCATGTAGTATCACACTGACCTGCAGGTGGAGGCCGTAGAGGACGACCTCCTGGCGGCGCGCAGACGCTCGCCGGCCGCGTTGGCTGCGCGCCGCCGCACCTCCTCCTGCTCCACCGCCAGCCGCAGGATGCGCCCGCGCATATCATCATGTAGTATCACACTGACCTGCTAGTGGAGGCCGTAGAGGACGACCTCCTGGCGGCGCGCAGACGCTCGCCGGCCGCGTTGGCTGCGCGCCGCCGCACCTCCTCCTGCTCCACCGCCAGCCGCAGGATGCGCCCGCGCATCTCGCCCTCCTCGCATATATCTGCGCACACAAATATTCATACATAAATCATAAAAAAATAATAATAAAATAAGTCAAATTCCAAGAATCGCGCTTGGGATTTTTCTACACAAATTTAGTATGATTTTTTATAGACAAAACTATTGAGAATTAAAAGAGAAAGAATCATTGATGTAACTAAATAATTTAATAAAATTACCTGCTGGCGTTTCATCGTGCTTATTCCTTACATTGAGATCAGCACCATATTGCACTAACAATTCCAATACTTCTAGCTGCAACAAAAAACATTAAACCGTGAGCGCTTAAATGATAAATCTAATTTAATAGTAGATTTTAATTTAATAGTACATTGTTATACTAGGGGCTTATACGACCCTTTATTTACCATTTTTAGCCCCGAACGGTGAAGCGCGGGCGCTAAACTGAAATCAAGTTTTGAGGGGTTTTTAGCCCCATGTACTTACTACGATTGCGAAAACAAAATAATTTTAATTTCTTAGAATATTTATTGTTAACGGCTGCCACATGTCGCGGTCCACGACGTCGGCGGATGCGCGGTGCTCTAAGAGGAACTAAACAATGTATAGTCAACTCACATGGCCCCAGCAGGCTGCTGCGTGGACCGGCTTCCACATGTCGTGGTCCACGACGTCGGTGGACGCGCGGTGCTCTAAGAGGAGCTAAACAATGTATAGTCAACTCACATGGCCCCAGCAGGCTGCTGCGTGGACCGGCTGCCACATGTCGCGGTCCACGACGTCGGTGGACGCGCGGTGCTCTAAGAGGAACTAAACAATGTATAGTCAACTCACATGGCCCCAGCAGGCTGCTGCGTGGACCGGCTGCCACATGTCGCGGTCCACGACGTCGGTGGACGCGCGGTGCTCTAAGAGGAGCTAAACAATGTATAGTCAACTCACATGGCCCCAGCAGGCTGCTGCGTGGACCGGCTGCCACCTGTCGCGGTCCACGACGTCGGTGGACGCGCGGTGCTCTAAGAGGAGCTAAACAATGTATAGTCAACTCACATGGCCCCAGCAGGCTGCTGCGTGGACCGGCTGCCACATGTCGTGGTCCACGACGTCGGTGGACGCGCGGTGCTCTAAGAGGAGCTAAACAATGTATAGTCAACTCACATGGCCCCAGCAGGCTGCTGCGTGGACCGGCTGCCACATGTCGTGGTCCACGACGTCGGTGGACGCGCGGTGCTCTAAGAGGAGCTAAACAATGTATAGTCAACTCACATGGCCCCAGCAGGCTGCTGCGTGGACCGGCTGCCACATGTCGTGGTCCACGACGTCGGTGGACGCGCGGTGCTCTAAGAGGAGCTAAACAATGTATAGTCAACTCACATGGCCCCAGCAGGCTGCTGCGTGGACCGGCTGCCACATGTCGCGGTCCACGACGTCGGTGGACGCGCGGTGCTCTAAGAGGAGCTAAACAATGTATAGTCAACTCACATGGCCCCAGCAGGCTGCTGCGTGGACCGGCTGCCACATGTCGCGGTCCACGACGTCGGTGGACGCGCGGTGCTCTAAGAGGAGCTAAACAATGTATAGTCAACTCACATGGCCCCAGCAGGCTGCTGCGTGGACCGGCTGCCACATGTCGCGGTCCACGACGTCGGTGGACGCGCGGTGCTCTAAGAGGAACTAAACAATGTATGATCAACTCACATGGCCCCAGCAGGCTGCTGCGTGGACCGGCTGCCACATGTCGCGGTCCACGACGTCGGTGGACGCGCGGTGCTCTAAGAGGAACTAAACAATGTATGATCAACTCACATGGCCCCAGCAGGCTGCTGCGTGGACCGGCTGCCACATGTCGCGGTCCACGACGTCGGTGGACGCGCGGTGCTCTAAGAGGAACTAAACAATGTATGATCAACTCACATGGCCCCAGCAGGCTGCTGCGTGGACCGGCTGCCACATGTCGTGGTCCACGACGTCGGTGGACGCGCGGTGCTCTAAGAGGAACTAAACAATGTATGATCAACTCACATGGCCCCAGCAGGCTGCTGCGTGGACCGGCTGCCACATGTCGTGGTCCACGACGTCGGTGGACGCGCGGTGCTCTAAGAGGAACTCTACTACTTTTATGTACCCATTTGCAGCCGCTACGTGTAACTGAAAGAAAAAATATATATTGATTTTATTTTGCAGACAATAGTCCAAAGAGAAGAGCTAAAGGAAAATCTTACGTGCATGTATGATGTGCCTTAACGAGGGAGCTATAAAAAAAGAGTATATATGCCATATAGTAGCGTTCACGACCTTGGGTTCGATTCTTACATCTAGAAAAATGTTTGTGTAATGAATGTGAATTTAAATTCCTCGCGGATGAAGTCGCGGGCGTCCACAAGAGTAGGCGTAAATACACATCTATACTATTAATATAAAGCTCAAGAGTTTGTTTGTTTGTTTACACACATTAATCTCAGGAACTACTGGTTCTAATTGAAAAATTATTTTGGTGTTGGAGAGTCCATTTATTGAACGATTTAGAAAGAAGGAAAGAGAGAAAAATGTTTATTTAGGAAAAACACCACTAATACAAATAAAATACAACAAAATACAATAAAATGCAGGATATAAAAGTGATGTGATCCAAAATAGGTCACTCAGCATTTTGCAGTGAACTTGAGGACACCGCGCTGGTCTTCCGGTCTTTTGGTTTTTAGGCTATATAACATCACACTGCAACCAATAGAAGCGAAAATGTGGAAAAAACGGGTAAACTTATTCATCTAATAAATTATAAGGCGTCGCCATGGCTGTTTAACTTATTCATGGACAACTGCTTGACAGATTTGAAAGAAAGTGTATTTGGTTTCAGAATGAACGAGTTACTCATCAAATGTCTTCTCTATGCCGACGATCAAGTATTACTTGCATCGTCTGCTAATGAGTTACAGAAAATGGTAACTATTATGAATGTAGCTCTGAAAAGGAAAGGAATGAAAGTGAATGTTAGCAAAACGAAAGTAATGGTTTTTGAAAGAGATGAATATGTGACAGATTGTAATATTGTGATAGATGGAGAAAAAGTGGAAGAAGTAAAAGAGTTTGTATACCTGGGTAGTAAATTTACGAAGGATGGAACGTGTGAGAGTGATATTGAAAGAAGAGTAAATGCTGGGAACTTGGTGAATGGTGCTCTGTATGCATTTATGAACAGCCAGGAAGTGTCCCAAAAGGCAAGGCTGGCTGTGCATAGAGGTGTGTTGGTACCCACACTTATGTATGGTAGTGAAAGTTGGGTATGGCAGAAGAAGCACAAAAGTAAAATAAATGCAGTAGAGATGAGAGCATTGAGGAGTATGTGTGGGTTAAAATTATGTGACAGAGTTAAAAATAGTGTGATAAGAGAAAAGTGTGGTGTAAAAGAGGATGTAGTGACTAAAATTGAGAAAGGGATGCTTAGATGGTTTGAACGTGTAGAGAGAATGGATGAAAGAAGATTAACAAAAGAGATTTACAAGGCGAGGGTGAATGGAAATGTTGGAAGGGGAAGGCCTAGGCGAATGTTCCTGGACTAAATTCAGGACATTTTAAATAATGGCCAGGTCAAGAGTACCCTAAACCGACGAACTTGTATGAAAGGATTAATGAGAGTGGAAGAAGCTAAGGAAGTATGCAAGGACCGTGGCAAATGGAGGGATATGGTCTCTGCCTACCCCTATGGGAACAAGGCGTGATGTTTATGTATGTATGTATGTACATTTAGGCTATTTTTATTTTCGCGATCTTATTTATATTAATTTCACGTGGACGAAGTCGCTGGCATCCGATAGTAGTATACAAGCATTTTAAATACGCAAAAGGCGTATGTCAATATTTCTTAGCCATCAATTGGGCCACTTTATCTAGTCGCCGATTGTAGCTAGTAACTCGATATTGTGCTTATATCAGTAAGATTGCTAAACTAATGGAGTACACTAATTGCGGAGATGGCAATAGATAACAATATGCTAAATGGCCCATGATGTCATACTACAGAAATAGATTTTGTTTTGTTTCAGTTTTACTCTTAACATGAGTACGCTGTATTGTGTGTAGTGTAGTACTCACATAATTATGAAGAGGTAGAAAGTTTGTTAAAATTAAATGTATAAAACACGTTCCATGAATTGTTATTGAAATTTAAGTATGTAACACACACACCCACGCACGCATGCACGCACGCACGCACGCACGCATTCACGCACGCATGCACGCACGTACGCACGCACGCATGCACGCACGCACGCACGCACACACATTTTTACTAATAACTTAATTATTTTCTTTATTTACCCATTGTAGTTACATATTATATTTTGTAACTCAAGTATGAATTGTTAAGGAAGAGTGGTGTCTTCTGGGACAGGTGTAGTTTTACGCTTAAAAAAAGGCCTGTGTTGAAATTTGTGCAGTTTTATGACTTTTTGATTTTTTGACGTGACAACGCCTTTAATTCGATAGAGCCGGCAGCACGCACGAAAAAACATGACGTCATGCGTCGTTACCTCGCTTTGAGGCGTTCCATGTAAGGCTTGAAGTGCAAGCGAGAGCGCGAAACGAGCGACAAAGAAGCACAATCGGCCTTTGCGTTCGGCAGCGTTCGTCATCCGTCTATTAAATATAATTATTAAATATATTAATTTTAAATTAAAAATTAATATATTTATTATAAATTTAAAATATAAATTTATAAAATCAAAATTTATAAAAAAAAAATTTTAATAACCAATTAAATGCTACCATTCCATCAGTATTTTCTTAAGTTGTCACGTTCAAGTATCGTCAGTAAACCGACTTTACAGACAACCAATTTTTTTGTATGTATGTATATGTATGTATGTGTTAATTTAGTATTTTATGTAGGATATAAGTATTTTATGTAAGTGTATTTTAAATTAGATAATTTGATACGACACTTCCGATAGTTGTGTGTAGGTACACCGGAGCCTTCTCCAATGGAGGCACATTTCAATATTAGTCGTCTGGAAGAGATCGCTCATTAGCGATAACCGCATTATATGCATGTATCAACCCCTCTGTAACGCCCCATGGCGCTTTGCTATATATTTATAGCATTTCACTCTACATATCGTCCAACGTCCCCTAAGCATTTACCAATCCAGCATATGAATTTCAGTAACCATGTGTAACGCTTTGCTGCCATTTCACTCTCTATAGCGTACAACGTTCTTTCCTACTCACATTTACATTGTGCAATAAAACACACTTACCAACGTCGCACCCTGGTTATCCCTCGGCTCATCCAAATCCATCCCTTGCTTAACTAACTCCGCAACATCCATCAACATCTGCATCTCGGTGGCCGCTCTCGTTTCATCTATCAACCCCTGCGTAACGCCCCTCGCTGCCATCTCGCTCTCAATAGCGTCCAACGTCCGCTCCTCCTCGCATATGTCGTACGGCATGTTCCCATCGCCGTTAACAGCGAGGAGGTTAGCTCCGCGTTGGATCAACACTCGCACCAGGTTGAGGTTGCCGCAAGTGGCCGCCGCGTGGAGAGGCGTCCACTTCTCGCTGTCCTCTGCGTTGACGTTCGCGCCGTGGTCTAGCAGCAGGCGCATCATAGCTTCGTTGTTGTCTATGCAGCATTGGTGCAGCGCTGTGAGGCCGTCCTCGTTGGTTGCGTCTGGTGTCACGCCGCGCGCCAGCAGTCTCCGGACTGAAAACGCAAAAGAAATGTTGATGTATTATTAAAATCTATACTAATATTATAAATACGGAAGTAACTCTATTTGTTTGTTACTCAATCACGCCTAAATTACTGGACCGATTTTAATCTCGTCTGGAGAAAGGGCAAAGGCTCCTTTTTGTCTAATTATCTACTACTATACTATATAAAATTTTACTACACATCTACTACAGGCGTCCACTAGTAAACGATAAATCATCATTCTCAACATATATTATTTTATGTTCGTCGAGTTACCTTCTAAATGCATAACCGTTTATTTCAAGTTTGCTTTTAGTTTACAAGCACTTTGTAAACGTCAAGTTAAGATTATTTGTGGAGACTACCACCACACTAAAACAATTTGAATTAATATAGTGTTAGCAGTATTATGCACTCTTCTTATAAACATAGACTAGAGCCGGTAGTCATAGACCAGTGATTCTCAACCACTTTGCCGCGGCACTTTTGTGTGCCGCCAAATTTTGCAAATATATAATAATGTTAATATTATTAAATTATATCATTTAAATCCACAAAAATTTTTTTTTGGGTCTAAACCATTGTTACTGTCGCCATAGGCCATTTATTTTACGATTAAACTTAATTTAATCTTAATTACCAACGGGATTATGTGTTCAAAGCAAAGTTTTATATTACTTTCTCCATTAAATCCTTGTTTTTTCAGTGTTTTATATTTTATAGACTGCCTTTCTCAAAAAAAAAATTGAACTAATTACTGACTTTATCCGTGTTTTGAACCTTTGTGATTCACTTTGCATCGCATTTTTCAGGAAGGCATTGGCGACGCAAAGCGGAGTCTTGGTGTATTTAAAATTTTTCTCTAAAACTATTTATGCAGTGTGTTGTAGTAAGTAAATAATTTTTATCTTTTTCTTTGTGTGCCGCCAAATTTTGAAATCGTTAAATATGTGCCGCAACAAAAAAAGGTTGAGAATCACTGTCATAGACAAACAAAACAATTCTACTCCTGGCCTATATTAGTTCTCTACGTGGTGTTGAATTAGCTATATTTATGTTAAACCTCTTCTGAATGTTTCTAACAATAGGTAATTTGAGGTCATGGTTATTCCTTTCGGTGAACTATTGCGTAAAATAAATCAATAAAACAATCTAGCAACATGGACTATATTTTTCATGGACCCCAATAAAAAAGGAAGTGTTGCAAAATAAATAGATTGTTGAATATACACATAACAGTGACACCTAAGGCTGTAGCGGGGAGGACAGCACAAGCAATGACATCACCCGTGTATGGGCAAAGCTATAAACGTAATCTTTGCACTAATCTCACATTCGCTGCGAGATTTATAATGCAAATGATACCAATTAGGCTAGTTACGACTTATCTTTTTTGTAGAAGACCAAATTGCTTTTACAAATAAGTGCTAAATTCATATATTTTATTAATTTATTTATGCTTTATTTGTACACCAAAATATAAATTGTATAATACATAAACAAAATTACATAAATAATAAAAAATGTTGAGCTTACAGTGCCGTGAGAAACAAACATCCCTAAAGACCATGTATTCAAAGTGAATAAATATTATGACCTTACTAATGAACTAACTAAAAATTGCTATGTGGTTAGTTTATACGCGGTAGAAATGGGTGCGATAGGTATACCAGCGAAGTCTCTCTATAACCTGCTAAAAGACCTTGGCCTTACAAGTGCAGTAAGCTCCATATTGGAACGAGTGTCCAAAGCTGCTCTAGTAGGGTCCTTCCGAATTTGGCTGGGCAGGGAGAATAACTTGAACAGAGGAGGTGAGTGTTGACGCGCGTCACTAAGGGTACCCTTAAACCTACACCCGTGTCACAAGTCTCGGGCTCTGTTCGAAGATTTTCTCTCAGCCACGCGATGGACCCGACACCCGCACGGTGAATCCATGGAATGCTAAGATATTCGTCTCGTCTCAAATAATATTATATGGATGGATGGATAAATGTCATAACAGCAGTGATGTGTACTAATACATAGCTGTCTTGTACCTACTGCGTTAGATTTTTTTTCTACTACAAGTTGGCCCTTGACTGCTGTCACACCTGATGTTAAGTGATGATCCAATCTAAGATGGAAGCGGGCTAATTTGTTAGGAGTCGGATAAAATCCACACCCCATTCGGTTTATACACGACATCGTACCGGAACGCTAAATCACTTGGCGGTACGTCTTTGTCGGTAGGGTGTTAACTAGTCACGGCGAAAGTCTCCCACCAGTGAAACCTGAATCAGTTAAGAAAATCTGAATCGGCTCCGCCGGAATCGAACCCAGGACCTCCGTTTTATAAATCCACTGTGCCACAGTGGCCGTCAAGATATATTTCTATTTACACACGTCATGTATCGAATAAACTTAGCAAAGAATTAACTGCACGTACCACACCTGCCATAACAAAGAATTTGTTATTTAAATAACAAAAGATAATGTCCAACATAAACTATCATACAATGACAAAATTATGTTAAAATATTATAATTTCCTAGTGCTGCTTTTATTAACTTTAATGTAATTGTAGCGTATCTAATAAATAACCAAAACATTATTCTTCGGTATTTAAATGCTTGTGGCAAAATGTATTTACTTAAAACTGTGTCAATTAGATTAATGAAAAGATCTTTATTTTTCGGATCTTGGTATGTTGTAACAAGGTAAAAAAATATTATTATAAAAACAAAAAACCCAACTGTTTAGAAGTAATGAACTGAAAAGAGAAAAACAAATATCACTCAATATTAAATTTCATATACTTTATGGTGCAGCAGGCGGCGACAAACAATACTGTTTACTACTAGCAAAGAAAAATCTACTAAAATTACGTTTGTTCCCGCCTGCAGCACCATAAAGTATATAAAATTGTATATAGTGTGATACTTGTTTTTCTCTTTTCAGTGCATTACTACGAAGCAGTTGGGTTTTTTGTTTTTATAATAACATGTTTTTTGAGACTTTTTAGTTTTAGTATGCGGTATAGAAATGAGACGGTACACTTTTTGACATTTTTTTGTTAAGACAGTAATATAAATATGATGTGATATATATATTTTTAAAATGGTCTTTTTACGACCTTTCATATGATACCCATATTGTTAAGATAAGAAAAAAAATATACGCAAAAAATTTATATAGTCTATGTCACTACAACCTATCAAAATTCTGACGAATTCAACGACACCTCATGTGTCAAAATCCGTCCAACCGTTTAGACTGTAGCACGTGCAATGGGAACGGACATACATACATACGCTCGAAAAACAATACCCTCCTTCCGAAGTAGTCTGGTAAAAATGTGATTAATTTTATTTATTTAGCGTTCTTGTACGATGTATAGAAACCGAAGGGGTGTGGATTTCATTCCGCTCCTATCCTAACAAACTAGTTAGCTTCAATCTTAGATTGCATCGTCACTAACCATGAGGTGTAATTGCAGTCAAGTGCTAATTAGTAACGAATAAAAGTCGATACATTACGACGTGTGTAAATAGAAATATATCGCCGCTATGTGGTCACGCCTCTCAATAAATATAACATTGAAACAATCATAGTCCGGTGTCATTGTTTTTCTAAATGATTGCAAATTGAGCGCCGCTTTGTTATTATAGTAGAGGTGCCTAAGACGGACGGAGGGCGGCAGATTTAAGGGAGGATACCTTTCATGATATTTCCCGTCTTCTGTTTTTACGTCATTGTGAGGATCCTAAAGATCCAGATTTGACTGGGCAGGGAGAGAGAGATTCGAGCAGAGACGGCTAGCATTGATTAATCATAAAGAGCACTCCTAAGCCTACATCTGTGGCGCAAGTCTCGGACTCTGTTCGGCGTTATTCTCTGTGACACACGTTGGACCCGGCACCCGCACGTTTCGTTTCTCTTTCTTAGGGTATCTAGGGTCTAGTTTACGTTGTTTTCGTCAGGATTTTCTTAGTGTTTTGTGTTTTATTATTTCATTGTCAGAATCCTAAAGGACTTTCATAGGGTTTTTTTTTTTTTTATTGACTACAAGTTGGCCCTTGACTGCTATCACACCTGATGTTAAGTGATGATGCAATCTAAGATGGAAGCGGGCTAACTTGTTAGGAGTAGGATGAAAATCCACATCCCTTTCGGTTTCTAGACGACATCGTACCGGAACGCAAAATCGCTTGGCGGTACGTCTTTGTCGGTAGGGTGGTAACTAGCCACGGCGAAAAGCCTCCCACCAGCCAAAAAAGTGTCGCGCTGTCTGTTGTTGTCATTGTTAGGACCCTAAAGGACTTTTTCTTAGCGTTTCGGGTTGTTTCTTGTCGTGTCATCGTCATGTTAGGGCGTCTAATTATGTAAGAGGCGTAGAGAGGAATGTTTGCGATATTCACCTTCATCGATGTCATTTCTGGCGGCTGCTTCTAGCAACATGACGCTATCGTTGAAGTAAATGCCGCGCTTGTTGCTCTTCTCCCGCTTGGCTCTCGTGCGCGCCCACTCCTTCTCCCTCTGCTGCCATAGCTTTAGCTGCTGCATGCGGCGTCTGGGAAAAGAGAAAATAAGAGATTAAGCGGAGGCGTAAACAGGATATTGGTCAGGATTTAAGCACTTGATATATATGATTATGATATAGTTGTGCGGACAGACGTTACAATATAATACTACAATACTTTAGAATTTAAAACGCACTAAAAAGTAAAAAATAACTGTGTCATTTAGTTGCTTTAATTTACTTAAGCATATCTATGAAGTCGGTGCCAGCCAAGTTTAAGGAGCATTTATTTTACGTAGTAAAGCAGTTTGTGGGTTCTAGGTAACGTCCTTAAAGTAGAAACCTTGGCTGGCACCGACTCCTAGATATGCTTATATAAATTAAAACAACTAAATGACACAGTTATTTTTTACATTTTGTAATGCGTTTTGAGTCTGTTCAATTTTTTGTTAAAAATTTTTATTTTTTACTTTTTAGTGATTTATCGCCACGTAACGTACTCGTACCATACTGTCATAGCATATCAATCATACGACATTAGTAGCCAAAAAGCTACCGATACCGAGACAAAAACTGAAATCGCAGTAAGCGTGCCTCCAAAATTTGAAGAGTTCCTTCAACTTCCCCAGGATATCATCATCAGATCCTAACATGATGACAATGGGACCACCTTGGATATATGCTCTTTCTAACAAAAAAGAATTATCAAAATCGGACAACTCTGTAAAAAGTTATGCGTGGTCATACATAAAAAAATATATACGTGTCGAATTGAGAACCTCCTCCGTTTTTTTCGTCGGTTAAAAAGCAAGTAATCTTCATTGCATTTACTTAAAATATATCAAATACAACAGATACCTGTAGAATCGACCAGTAGGGTCTTACATCATAAGTTATCTGTACTTAAACAACAATTAAATTGAACTGTTCATTTGTAATTTCAAATTATTGTTGTTCACTGAATTCTTAAGAAAATACGTATTGTAAAAATTATTTTTGTTTGTATAATCATAACAGCCAGACTCAGAAGGGTACGGGAATAAAGCAGGTGAAACCGCCGGCGTCCTCTAGTGTGAATCAAATTATTATTATTATTATTATAGCCTCGTTTATTTTCATAATAAATTTACAAAATAAAGTTTATATTGGAATATGATTACATAATAAATGTGCATGCAAGAAAAAAATATCAGTTAAATAAGTAAGTTTCCAATTTTACGAGTTGAGTTTTTTTTTTTTCATAATCATAATCATAATCATTTATTCATTAGAAAGTAGGTACATAATATGATGGATATTCTTAAATCTAATTCCCCTATACAATCTACCAATTATGGTGTATGAATATTACATATCAAATAAATTTTACAATAGTCCATATAAAATAAAATAAATATTATGTCTGATTAAAATTACCACAACTATGTCAAAAATTAATACGATGTCAAAAAATAAAAGAAAGTCATTAAAAATTGTGGTCTAAAAATGAGTTGATATATGTACATAAAAATAATACCTATACTATTTTTTATTAATATTAATATTGGTTATTCCGGAAACCTTATTTCAGTTTATCATTTAGATAGTCCTTAACACTATAGTACATCTTACTCAGGAGCATGTTAAACAATGCTTTTTTAAAACTATTCAAAGGTAAGTTACTGAGGTGGTCAGGTAAATGGTTGAAAATTGTGACCGCCATACAATATACATTTTTCTTTGTTACATTGAGCTTCTGCAAAGGTATACACAGCTTATATCGATTTCTAAGGTTTAAGTCTCTTCTCGTATTATAGGTTATAAACTGGTTTGGGTTTCTTTTTACAAACACACTTACTTCAAAAATATATAAGCTAGGTAGAGGTAGTATTTTTAAACTTAAAAATAATGGGCGACAGCTGTGAAACATATCCACACCAACTAGTGCCCTAATACATGTTTTTGTACTCTAAATGTTCGTATACAATCTACCGAGTTTCCCCATAGTACCAGACCATATCTTAGAATCGAGGATACATAACCATGATATGCCATCAGAGCGGCTTGAGGGGTAGTAGTTTGCTTAAGTCGTTTTAAGATGTAAACAAACTTGTCCAGTCTGCTACAAACCCCTTGAATATGATCTTTCCAATTACAGAATTTGTCAATAGTTACACCAAGAAATTTGGTACAGGTAACATTTTTTATTACAATGTCCATAATAATTCATAAATTATTATGGACCCCTTTACGAGTGAAGGCCTCCTCCATTTTCCCCCACAATGGTCTGTCATTTGCTATAGTGATCCAGTTTTTTCCCGCTTTTCGTATTATATCATCTACCCAATTTTCTCTAGGTCTACCTTTTCTTCTTTTGTTAAAATCAAATTATTATTAGACTTATAAGTGTAGGTCATCCCTTTCTAATAGGTAAAATGACTCCAATCACCAGTGGGAGTGCATACGGTCTGTAAAAGGTGAGAACTACTTCTATACGGCGTGGGATTGAGTTTCGTCAACTGTTACTTTATATAATCTTGTAGTCTACTAATAAATAAATCTTTCGGTTTATGCACGACATCGAACCGGAACGTTGGCGGCACGTGGCCGGCAGGGTGGTAACTAGCCACGGTCAAAATCTCCCACTTTAACCAGGACCAACTTGTATTTACTCAGGCAAAGCCGCGGGTAGTTAGTGTAACATAAACTCGATCCAGTTTATAGTGTATATAAATTTGAACCCGTTACAAGGAGAATGTTATTAAAATTGCATTCGTTATGCGTGTCAGTGCTTTAAAAATAACGTGCAAGGCGCAATATTGTATACACGGACTTGTATTTAACAGACGCCGCATGTTCTACAACACACCCGGGGTCTTTGTAAATACAATATATAACATCCCATAGGGGTAGGCGGAGACTTAATCCTGTCATTTATCACGGTCCTTATATACTTCCTCAGCTTCTTCCACTCTCATTTATCCTTTCCCCCTCCCCCCGGACGTTCGAAGCGTAAACACGTACTTTACATTGCTCTGTGTTATTTAAATCTTTAAATGCAGATAAAGTTTATAGTTTTTTCTAAATTTCACATAAATAGCTTTGTATTAAGTCAATTAACGAAATAAAGTTATAATATAAACTAATAGTGCAGTATTTTAAAGCCAGTGAAGTGGATTTCGCAAACAATTGAATTGAATTATAACCGTTTCGTAGTGTACAAAGTGTCTCGATGCATCAGTGACTCAGTGAGTTCACTCACCTGTGACCTTGTCGCTAGTAGTGTATCACCGCTTACAAAATAATTACTTGAGTATTTTGGTGCGTGCACTTGTATCACTCGTTGGAATATTGGTATAGGATACAGATCTTATAGTTATACAAAGGAGTCGTGCGTTGGTTCAAATCCAAGGACTTGGTACTATTGACACAGTTTTTCTTTTTTGTCCTTTTTTTTTCTTTTTTTTTTTATTTGTAGTCTTTCAAAATGCCCTTAAAGCGCACTCCACCACCAACTACGTCTTCGTCTCCATCTAAAGAATTTCATACGACACAATCTAACGCAACTGAAGATGTGTCCAATGATTATTCCATCGTGGAAACCCCTAGAGCCAAACAGGGATTTAGACACAAACGGCGGCGTTCGGATGAAGTGGGCGACCGACTCACATCCTTCATGGTTGAGATCAAGGAAATGCTTGAAAGCTTTAAAAAGGAGCAAAATTCTAAATTTGAAAAACTTGAAAAAATATTCTTGGCCGTGGACGAAATAAGAAAGCAAAACTGTGAAATTCAAAATTCGGTGGATTTTCTCTCAGAAAAATATGAGTCAGTCTCCGCGCAAGTCAAAAAAATGGAATCTGAAAGGCAGTCAAACCTTGCAAATCTACAAATCCTTCAGGATAGGTTGGATAATTACGAAAGACTTTCTAGATCAACTTGTATCGAA
The DNA here is from genome assembly GCA_034621355.1 of Mycalesis mineus. Lineage (NCBI taxonomy): Eukaryota > Metazoa > Arthropoda > Insecta > Lepidoptera > Nymphalidae > Mycalesis > Mycalesis mineus. Next base: position 8,503,795 of record CM067895.1, read on the forward strand.
ATTCGTAATTTACCTTCAGTTAAATCAGAAACCAAAGACGACCTGCTCAGCACGATTATAGCGACTGGTAAAATCCTAAACTTGAACATCCAGCCTCACGAGGTCAAAGATGTCTTCCGGTTCACATCACGTGACCCGGCCTATAAGACCGTGCTAGTAGATTTCAACAGCGTACTTACGAAAGAGAAAATCATTAGTAAGTACAGAAAATTTAATAAGGACAGTCCACTAACTACCGAAAGATTAAGGTTGACTGGGCCCCCCAAACGAATTTTTATTTCGGAAAGCTTAAGTCAAAAAACGAAAAAGCTGTTCTTCCTCGCAAAGGACTTCGCCAACAGTAACCAATTTACGTACTGTTGGACCTCCAATGGAAAAATTTATTTACGGAAAAAAGAAGGAGCTCCAATTAACCTGATTAAATTAGAATCAGACCTAGACCATGAGAAATTAAAACAATGACTAGAATTCATATCCATAGTTTTATTGTCATGCTTTTATTTTATTGTCTTTGTTTACGTTTTTTTGAATTTGTGTACATATTACATAATCATACTTCTATCACACACACTTCTCCAAAATCTTAAAATACACCAACCATCCATTGTTCACACGCGCCAGTCAGTCAGAGAATTTTTGTGGGCACATTCTCTAAGGGTTGTATTTATAAAAGATGTCACCTCAGCAATTAACAACGTTATTATGAAAGAAATATTAGTGTCTAAATGTTTTGTTCAGAACTCTAAAATACGTGAGAGTTTGAACGACTTGAAAGTTATTTATGTTAATACACGTTGTATTAACTGTATTGTTAACACAGTAAACACGTTATTTTTACATATTTTGAAATATGGATGACTTACTATCAATTAATAATGATATCGAGAACTTCTCCATGTCTAACTCTCACATCTGTACTCCAGAAATGACATACACTTATGTAAACAACGCCAAAGATCTTCTCAAAATACTTCACTTAAATATTCGTAGCATAAACCGTAACTTTAGTAGTTTACTAGTCTTACTGAACAGAATAAAGGTTGATATTGATATTATCGTTCTATCGGAGTGTTGGCTAAGTAGGTCTCCTCTTATTCCACTCTTGGAAGGTTATAGTTCGTACACTTCTAAATACTCGAACCAAAATGAGGGAGTGGCAGTGTATGTCAGAAGCAAACTCTGTTTTACAGTTATTTACACTAACATTGACGAGGCTAACAGCTTATCACTGAAATTGTCTGATGAAGTCGTTTTATTAGCTTTATATAGATCACCATCTTACAAAAATACTGAAGTTTTTCTTAATAGTCTAGACCGTGTCCTTCATCAGTTCAACGCGATTAAAAATATTATTTTAATTGGAGATATTAATATAAATATAAATTCGAATATAAATGAGGTCAATGCCGACAATTATTTGGATCTTCTAGCATCACACGGTATGTTGTCAACCCACTTCCTTCCTACTCGTCTAAATAATTGCCTGGATCATGTTATTGTAAAATCCCCCAATTGCAGTACCACGCTAATTCTTGATGTAGATATCACGGATCATGCACCTGTCCTATTTTTCTGCGAAACAAAAGTGAAAACCCAATCAATATGCCAAACTGGTAATCGTCTGAATTTAAAAGCTTTATTGGACCAACTACAAAAAACTGACTTTTCCTCTATTTTTACATCCTTGGACCCAGATCATGCAACTAATAACTTAGTCACATTAATCTCTGATGCGATTAATAAGCATTCTCATACTATTATCATTTCAAATAAAAACCGAATTATAAAGCCGTGGATTACTCCCGGTCTTCTGAGATGCATTCGACATCGCGACAATCTATACCGTAAATTTAAAAAACATCCTTCCAACTTAACTCTAAAAACAACGTTTACCCGTTACCGTAATTTTTGCAATAACTTATTAAAGAAACTAAAACTCCAATATGAGCAGAACGAATTTTACAAAGCCAAAAAGGATCCCAAAAAAACATGGCACTTAATCAAGACAGTCGCGAATATTAATACTGCGAAATCAAAACCTAAAGATTTGTTAAAACTACACAGCAATCCAGTTGACTCTGTCAATGCTGTCAACGATTATTTCGCGAATATAGGGAAGAATCTTGCAGAAAAAATAATTCAACCGCCCTTAAACTACTCATCTACAGTTGGGTCATCCATTCCCTCAAAACTAAATTCAATGTCATTATTAAACGTTGACTGTACTGAGGTACAACTCACCATAGCTAATCTCAAAGAGAAATGCGCCGTTGGATGGGACCGCATACCAGTTTCAGTCATTAAAGCTTCTAGTCACATTTTGGCACCCATTCTCACCTACATTTTTAACCTTTGTATTGACAAAGGCATTTTTCCTAGTGCCTTTAAAAAGGCCGTAGTACATCCTATTTTTAAATCTGGAGACAGAAACTCTGTCACCAACTACAGGCCTATATCGGTTCTTACTTCACTTTCAAAAATTTTTGAGAAAATCTTAAACAAAAGATTAGTTAGCTACTTGACTGACAACAACATTCTCTCCGTTAATCAATTTGGGTTTAGGGTGGGTAAATCGACTGAAGACGCAGTACTGTCACTGACTAGAAACATAGTTGAAAACATTGATAGTAACCTCAAAACTGTTGGCATCTTTTTAGACCTCTCTAAAGCTTTCGACACTGTCTCCGTCTCCAAATTACTTGATAAATTAGAACGTATCGGAGTAAGGGGTGTCGCATTAGCAATTTTCAAAAGCTACCTTTCAGACCGCTCCCAATATGTTCTTATTGATAATTTCACCAGCAAATCAGTTCCTGTCACCTTTGGAGTCCCTCAAGGGAGTGTCCTTGGCCCAACTTTCTTCTTAATTTATATAAATGATCTGTGCACTCTAAATCTTCCTTATTGTAAAATTATTACTTACGCTGATGACACAGCCTTGATTATTAGTGGTAAGAGTTGGAAAGAAGTATCTTATAACTCTGAATATGCTTTCGGGACGGTAATGAATTGGCTCTCTAGCAACCTTCTCACTCTAAATATTGATAAAACCACGTTCGTTACGTTTTCCTCAAACACACTTTCTCAACCCCCAGAGTCTTTTACAATCCGGGCCCACAAATGTCTGGACTTAGATACCCCATGCTCGTGCGAAGCCCTTACACGAACCCCTTGTGTAAAGTACCTCGGTGTTCTGCTCGATGGCTTACTAACCTGGAAGCAGCATATCGCAGCTGTCTCGTCGCGTGTTAGAAAGCTAATATTTGTCTTTAAAAATTTAAGAAACGTGGTTGATTTTCAGTGCCTCAAAACAGTGTATCTTGCTCTTGTTCAATCAGTTTTGTCATACTGCATAACCTCCTGGGGAGGTTCCGCCAAAACCACAATGCTAAAGGTTGAGAGAGCTCAGAGAGCTGTCCTAAAAGTTATGTTAAAGAAACCAATCCTTTCTCCCACCACTGAATTATATTTAAGTTGCCAATTACCTACAGTCCGTCAAATGTTCATCCTCCAAACGGCTTTAAGAAAACACACGGAACTGACGTATGACCCTAGCAAACTTAGTTCCAAACGCAAGGTTCGAACCCAAATTGTTTGCCCCACGAAATCACACCGAACGGCAATCATACGGCGTCACTATGTCCACTTAAGTTGTGCACTCTATAATAAAATAAATAATTTACTTAACATCTACCCCCTAAATTACGTAAATTGCAAAACCAAATGTGCTATGTGGATCAAAACATTAACATACGATGAAACTGAGGAATTTTTATCTACGTAAATATTCTTTTCTTTTTTCATTCATATATATCACTCCTATGCAGACACACGCAAACTTACACGCTCACCCAAACACTCATACACATACACACACGCACACACACACACGCACCTACATACACACCTTTTTTTTGTATTTTTTTGTAATATAATTTCAATTTAATTTAATTTTAATTTCATAATTCTGTGCCTATAATTAATAATTAATAATTAATAATTTATTGTTTTTAACGTGGAACTATTTTTGTAACTGTATTTTTATGGAGGGGATGATCACCACAACACAGTTTTAAACTTATGTGGGATCATCGTTTTCACTTGTATATTGAATTTGTTCCAAATAAACTTTATTTTATTTATTATTTATTTTATACAAGTTACTCTTAACAAAGCCATATCTGAAATTTAGTCCAGAAACATTCGGCTAGGCCGTCACCTTCCAACAATTCCACCCACCCTCGCGTCATAAATCTCTTTTGTTAATCTCCTTTCATCCATTCCGTCTACATTCCCAACTATGTTTTACTTTAATCTCGTAGTATGACAATTTTGACTGCAGGTATCCTAACAATAACATAGCAATAAAATCGAATGTTGTTGTTTAACGATGTCCAAAAGTAAGTAAAATAATTTCTATGGTCACACGACACTAGGGATGGCGGATACTATACCTAAAGCGTAAAATTCTAAAATACCTAAAGCGTGAGCCATGGCCAGACCTCTGAAAAATTAAAATTATGCTGTGGCAAAGTGTCGCCAATTCAATAGTCCTGACTATATATATAAAGCATAAGATATTTAACATCAAAACCTTAACATAAGTTCAAAAATAATAATATTAATAACTAGCGGGTGCCAGTTACTCCTTATAACTGTATTATATTAGCCCTCAAAGATGAAAAATGTCTTCAGTATTTTCCACATTCCAATTTTATCGGTAACAGCGTCATGTTATATAGCCTAAAGCCCTCCACAATAAAAGGAGTATCCAACAAAAAAATTATTTTTCAATTAGATCCAATAGATCTTGAGATTAGCGCGTTCACGCAAACAAACTGTTCAGTTTTATAATATTAAGTATAGACTAAAGTGAGCTTGACACGTTCTAAAGAAGCGCCGTAAATAAGTGCAATGTACAAATAATTTGAACACGCCGAGATGGTTGTAGTGCGGTGTCTAACTAAATGAAATTCTTTGGCACACGCGTCATAGCGGACCAAACCGGTCGAGTCGAGAGACATGTGTGAGCTAATGTGTCCAGGATATACGCGCACCTACTGGCTGTATCGCTAAATCTCGCGTATCGACAAATCTGGAGCACTTACAACACTACGCACAAGTGTAACATTAGTATCACAGCGATATTGCACCGTTTTACACAATTCAATATACAAAGTTTGTTGTTTAGTGTATTGAGAAGTATGAAGTATTTTGACGGCCTCCGTGGCGCAGTGGTATGCGCAGTGGATTTATAAGACGGAGATCTTGTTGTCAATTAATCCAAGATTAATTGTCTTGTGTCGGTGGGCGGCTTTGGCCGTGGCTAGTTACCACCCTACCGATAATGACGTGCCGCCAAGCGATATAGCGTCCCGGTACAATGTTGTATAGAAACGGAACTACTCCTACTCCTAACAAGTTAGCCCGCTTCCATCTTAGACAAATCACCACCTTCCATCAGGTGTGATTGCAGTCAAGGGCTAACTTATAGTGGAAAAAAATTCCATGTTTTTAAAGAGCTACAAAAATTTTCGTTACATATAAAATATTATCACCCCAAGCCCGCCAACCCGCATTAGAGCAACATGGTAGGTCTTTGCTCCATATCCCCTCTTAGCACGCCTGGAGGACCTGTAGTAGGCCGTTAGCCTGATAACCTTGATGATGAGGTGATTATTGGCCTAAAGAAGAGACATATCAATATATTCCTATTCGAACAACCTGCACGACGCTTACTGGATATCGACAAAAATGTGAAGCACTACTCACTATAATCTAATATATAAAATTTAGCTGTCACAATGTTAGTTACCGTACTCCTCCGAAACGGCTTTACCGATTTTTATGAAATTTTATATGCATATTCAGTAAGTCTGAGAATCGGCTACTATCTATTTTTCATACCCCTAAGTGATGAGGGTTGTCCACCCCTAACATTGTATTTTTGGTAATTTTTTTTATAATGTGGCATTAAAAATTCATACAATCCTAAATTTTCACCCCTACACGATCAACCCTTATATAAAAAAAAATGTTTCCTAGAAATAATATACAAGGCAAAACAATGTTTGCCAGATACAGCTAGTAAATACATAAAAAAAAATTAATGGAAAAATTGAACCAACTTTAAAACGTACTAAAAAATATAAAATACTTAATTGCGTCATTTAGTTACTATAATTTACTTGACCATATCTATAAAGTCGGAAGTTTAAGAAAAGTTTATTTAACGAAGTAGCAAAGCACTTTGTGGGTTTTACATAACGTCCTTAACGTCCGGCAGTTTGGGTATACTATCTAACTCTTACTTGTATCGACAAAAATGTGAAGCACTCAGCACTGACAACACTATAACATGCACAAAATATAAAATAAGTGTCCCAAGAATATTCTTACAGTGTTTTTCACAATCGTACACTATTATTACATTTAAAGTACTGCGCGTTCCAGAGATTTCCTTCGTCTCTGTGTAATTAAATAGTCTTGAGACATGAACGTCGTGATTTAGTTTTTAGCGATAAATGCGCCTATAGTGATGTGCACATAGAGATTCTATAAATCACCGACACTAAATATCTACCATATGCTTTATGGCTTAATGGTTAAACCTTTTACGGTTCAGGAGGTCATGAGTTCAAGTTCTGTAGGCCTGAGATATGCACGAAGAAATATACTGTAGAGAAAAAGTCATACCGACGCCCAATAGCGGCAAAATCGGAAATGTAGCTCTTTCTTTCGCCTAAACGCTACGAAAGCTATATAACGTGAGTTTGAATTATCAGCCAGCGTCGAAACTGGAGCAAGTCTTATGCATATACATTACCATAGGATAAAAAAATTGTTCCCAGAACTAATAAAAAAAGAAATATAAAACATTACAAAATATCTATTCACCTACGACAGTACGCATAACACGATCCAATACATCCATTAATTAACCCCAAAGCCTGCCAGCCATTGATCCCAAGGCAATTAGGTACCTACGTACACAATGGAATTGATCAAAATGCCGGCACACAGGCGCGACGATTGTCGGCCTTTTAAAAGACCGACAACGGCACCGCGGCGCTTTTCTGATCGCTACCGCGGACGCCGACAAACACGCACATTCACACACTTGCCGCCCGCGTTTTACAGTAGGTAATTTAACAGGAAAGTTTATTGTACTTGGTACTGATATCAGCTGATTTAGTTCTAAGTGCTTATTTAAAAGTTTATTTCGTTTATTTTTTATAAGTTCTATATATATATATAAGTTCTATATATATATATTATGTATATTTGTGGTTCCATGTTTGATTTCTGACAGCCGATTTTTATTCTTTTTTATTAGTTCTGGTCTGGTCTAGTGAGAGATTTTGGCCATTTGGCTTTTCTTTCCGTTTTTTAATTGGTAGCAGTAGAATGTTTAAGATATACCTTCGTTCGGTACCTCGTGTGACTCTACGGATAATTTATGAATGCAATGGATGGTGCTATGCAAAATATCCTAAGTGAGTAGATATTTTGTAGGTAATTTTTAGGTTTTTTGTTACTGGTTCTAGAAATATTTTTATTCCGCTGTAGTCATCAGTATGCATTACACTTTCTCCAGGTTCAGAGCTGGCTGATAATTCAAACTCACCTTATATACTTCTGACGCCCTCTGTAGCACAGTGCTACCTATTCGCGGTAGATTTATACGGCGGAGCTCCTTGGTTCGATTTCTGGCGGGGCTGATCGGGTTTTTTCAAATTGATCCAGGTCTGGCTGGTGGAAGCCGACGAGGACGTATCCCCAAGCGATTCAGCGTTCCGGGACGATATTCTGTAGACACCGAAGGTGTTTGGATATTATCCTACTTATATTCCTAGCTCTATCGTCTTTCTGTCTAACGCGAAAATAGAGATAGAGATATATCCGAAACTTAGGTCACTCTGATCTTCAAATCCCCACTCATCATCATCATCATCATCATCATCAATGCAAGGTCGTATAAAAAGTCTCAATGTATCGCGCCGGTCAAGTTGGGCCTACACCCTACAATCAAATCGTACGCATTTAGTGTTGTAGCCGGTAGACATGTATGTAGGCACAATTGATTTGTGTAGCTGTAGGTATTTAAATTGACATTGTGCCAATTGACAATCAATTGACACTTAGACTCAGTTAAGGGCGACGACGATAGATGTTGCTAATTTATAAAAAAACTCAAAAGATTTATCAATAACTAGCGGACGCCCGCGACTTCGTCCGCGTGAAAACCTCTCAGGTACTCTTTACAATCCGACATGCAGATCTCGAGATTAGCCCATTTAAACAAACGAACATACTTTTTGTGGTTGAACTTTTTAAGGTGGACAATACTGTAGTACATTATTTTGGTCTATCTCGTAGGGTACAGCCAGCGTTTGCAATATAAGCGCAAAAAACGTGCTTATTTACGACATCACATTAGAAACCTCTAAATTTATCAGTGTTTCCCACTATATTATGCATGTATTATACATATAAACCTTCCTTAAGAATCACTCTATCTATTAAAAAAACCGCATCAAAATCGGTTACGTAGTTTTAAAGATTTAAGCATACATAGGGACAGACAAATGAAAGTGACTTTGTTTTATACTATGTAATGATTATTACAAACATTTTATTAAATAATACGTCCGTCTGTCTGTCTATTCGCGATAAACTGAAAGAATTCTGAACAGATTGTCATACAATTTCACTAATAGGTAGAGGGATTCCTGTGTCAGGTTTTAGTATATAATTTGTTAAGGCTGGCTGTAAATTGGCTAAAATATCACTATAATTGTAGAAAGAGTCGAAAATTTAATTTAAGAAAATTCCCAGATGGGGTTCGGCTCATTCAACAATTATCGTCATATTTGAGCCAATTTATACAAAACTTTCCTCAGGAATCATACTATCTATTAGTGAAAACGGCAGGAAAATTCGTTCAGAAGGTAGTATTTGAATTTATTGTGAACAGACATACAAACATACGTCGTGCGGTACTTTATTAACCGACGAAAAAAAACGGAGGAGGTTCTCAATTCGACACGTATATTTATTTTTTTTTTTTTTTTATATGTATGACCACGCATAACTTTTTACAGTGTTGTCCGATTTTGATAATTTTTTTTTATTAGAAAGGGCATACATCCAAGGTGGTCCCATTGTCCGCATGTTAGGATCTGATGACGATATCCTGGGGAAATTGAAGGAAGTCTTCAAATTTTGGAGGCACGCTTACAGCGATTTCGGTTTTTGTCTCGGTATCAGTAGCTTTTTGGCTACTAGTGCCGTATAATATACTATGACAGTATAGCACGAGTACGTTACGTGGCGATAAATCACTAAAAAGTAAGAAATAACAATTTTTAACAAAATATAGAACCGACTCAAAACGCACTAAAAAGTAAAAAATAACTGTCATTTAGTTGGTTTAATCAACTTAAGCATATCTAGGAGTCGGTGCCAGCTAAGGTTTCTACTTTAAGGACATTACCTAGAACACACGAAATGCTTTACTACGTTAAATAAATGTTCTTTAAACTTGCTGGCACCAACTTCATAGATAGTAAATTAAAACAACTAAATGACACAGTGATTTTTTCTTTTTAATCCGTTTTGGGTCGGTTCTATGTTTTGTTAAAAATTTTTTGTTAGTAATAGTTGTACTATAGATAATAGAATAGATTTGAAGTGGAACTCGCCATTTCCTTTGCCTTGTTATTAACTTTTCTATGGCATATATAGCACGGCAATTTGCTAGCCGTTGCGAAAGATTTGTTCCAAATATGGACCTTAACGTATAATCAGTGTAATATGAGTTAATATTTAGCTGACGTAATACCTGCCCGACCCCGCTTAGATACCGCTAAGAGGACTTGTTTAACATAAACATTACCGACTAGCTATTTATGTATAACGCACGTAATACTGCCTTTTTCTTATGAATTGTTATTTAAATTTCTTTAGGGTTCTGTATTTTTTTTTACATTTCTGTGGAATGCTTTAAATTATTGTTGTTTGTCTGTCCGCACTATTTACATGTTCCCTTACAACTCCCAAACGGCTTAGTCGATCCCCGATATAATGACATATTCTTATATGTTAATACATATTCAATAACCTAGTCTTTGCTTAACAAAATATAAATATATTTTTTTTTTTAATCGACTACAAGTTGACCCTTGACTGCTATCACACCTGATGTTAAGTGATGATGCAGTCTAAGATGGAAGCGGGCTAACTTGTTAGGATTGGGACGAAAATCCACACCCCTTTCGGTTTCTACACGACATCGTACCGGAACGCTAAATCGCTTGGCGATACGTCTTTGTCGGTAGGGTGGTAACTAGCCACGGCGAAAGCCTCCCACCAGCCATATGTATAAACAGAAAAAGGATTTAAACGATCGTCTTCCTAGAAATGGACATAAGTTAGTCATATCAGCTTATCGCCTCTGAAAAGTACAAAAATCTTTCGTAGAATTGGGTGTACTCTTCTACAACAAGATGCCCAATTCAGTTTTAGATCTGCCATTGCATAAGTTTAAACAATGTATTAAAACTCACTTACTGAGTCAGGGTTATTATACTAACGATGAATTTTTAAATGACAAAGATGTTCAAAGGCAATTGGATCGGCTTTCAACTTCACACAGGAAGTGAAATAAATAACTTTATGAAACAACACACTTAATATCGTAAAATTGATAATATTATAAAAAGAGCAACTGTTGAGTTTCTTGCCGGCTCTTCTCAACAGGGCCTGCCTTCCGAGCCGGTGGTAGAGTCACTACAAATAATCTAATTTGACGTTTCAAAAGTGCAAAATGTAATAAGCCTACTTGAAATAAACGGTTTTGATTTTTTTTTTATGTAGAAAAGGTCTGAGGAGTGTTCTGACCTACTGTGAAGTTGGAGTTAATTGCGAAAACCACCCTAACAATGCGTATTATCGATGGTAGATATTGTTGAAACGAAAATGTTTCCAGACATAAAATTATTTAGAATATGCACTTCCGGTGGAAATTTTCAAACGGAAAGAAGAAAAAACCAGTAAAAATATAACATTGGGTTCAATATCGGGCGTAGCAGAAATGCAGGAGTTTCAACAGCTGAAAGACCCGAGCTTATTATTATTTATTTGAAACCAATAGACATTTCACTCTTTCTTTTCAGACACTCGTATCTCTCCTAATCTTGATTGACCGGGGCATTTCATAGTACTTTCGTCAGTCCTCCTCTCCTGATAGCATGCGAGGATCCTCTGATCCCTAAACAGTTATTCTTAGGCCTGCGATGCTTGCGCAATCAAAAATCGCGTTCCTCTTGGGATAGCACGGGGTGCCTTCGTCTTCGTAGTATTTATTTATTTCTTTATTTATTTATTTATTTATTTAGGAACACCAACAACTGATATACTAATTACATGTTAATATTACATTTATACAATGGTAACTTCCGCAAATGCTCAGCTTATTACAGGAGTCCACAACGTTCACAATATAATGTCAAATACAGTTGTCTATATACACCATGTCTACAATATTAATCTAGGCAAAATACAATTATAAAAATTTTTAACAAAAAATAGAACCGACTCCAAACGCACTAAAAAGTAAAAAATAACTGTGTAATTTAGTTGCTTTAATTTACTGAAGCATATCTATGAAGTCGGTGCCAGCCAAGTTTAAGGAACATTTATTTTACGTAGTAAAGCAGTTTGTGGGTTCTACGTAACGTCCTTGAAAGTAGAAACCTTGGCTGGCACCGACTCCTAGATATGCTTAAGTAAATTAAAGCAACTAAATTACACAGTTATTTTTTACTTTTTAGTGCGTTTGGAGTCGGTTCTATTTTTTGTTAAAAATTTTTATTTCTTAATTTTTAGTGATTTATCGCCACGTAGCGTACTCGTACTATACTGTCATAGTATATTATATAGCACTAGTAGCCAAAAAGCTACCGATACCGAGTCAAAAACCGAAATCGCTGTAAGCGTGCCTCCAAAATTTGAAGAGTTCCTTCAATTTCCCCAGGATATCATCAGCAGATCCTAACAAGCGGACAATGGGACCACCTTGGATGTATGCCCTTTCTAATAAAAAAAGAATTATCAAAATCGGACAACACTGTAAAAAGTTATGCGTGGTCATACATAAAAAAAAAAAAAAAAAAAAAAAAAAAAAAAAAAAAAAAAAAAAAAAAAATATATATATACGTGTCGAATTGAGAACCTCCTCCGATTTTTTTCGTCGGTTAAAAATAAATGAAAAGTAAAAACTAAAAGCTAAAACCTAAGAAACACTAAATAACAAAACAAAGTAAGAGTAAACAATATTAATTACAACAAATATGCAAATGACAAAAATAAGAATGCATTCATTCATAGTAGAAGAAGCATTATTATTTTACAAAAATTATAGGTATGATGGCTGCAGACTGGAGAAGTGGGATATCCCGTACTAACACGGTCGTCAATTAAAAAGTAATCGGGAAGAGTATACAAGTCGGGTAATAAACTAGAGCACGCGAACACCGTACAGCATAATAGGTAAATTCGTGTTCTATGCGGTTTATCAGAACCGCGGACAGCAATTACGCATATATTTCAATTTCCACTTAGCCTTTTGCATTTTACGGCTGTGAGTCGACCGGGTAACAGTTCGCTGGCATGCAATCGTATTCGTATTAAAAGTGAAAACGTTTTCACTTTGAAAACTACAATGTTATAAAGCTTCAAGAGTATTTATACTTTTAAAGCTTTAGAGCTAAAGTTAAAGAGCTAAAGAGTTTGTTTGTTTGATTGAAAGCGCTATTTTTTTAAATTGAATTACACCTGTTGTAAAAATCAAACGTGGTACTTATATACACTAATATTATAAAGAGGAAAGATTTGTATTTTTGTATGTTACGAATAAACTCAAAAAGTATTGGACCGATTTTAATAATTCTTTTTTCATTAGAAAGCTACATTATCACTGAGTAACATAGGCTATATTTTATATTTGTATTGTATATATTACCCGAGTTATCACAGTTTTTGTCGCGCGAGTCGGACCGTGAAATTTATTAGATCGGCGTAAATCGTGTGCGCTGTCTTACCTATTGAATATAATTGAAAACATTGTATGAAAACTTTATGCATCTACAAAAAAGTCCGCGATAGCATATATCTATCTTTAATATTTTGGCAGATATATAACTTTTTGTGTTTAAAAAAATCTTTTAATGCACATGCTTACGTTTACGTCATTATTTATACAACTAAACTTAAATCCTTATTAAAATGAATTATTTAATAATCACAAGGATATTATAAAGATAAGATTTGACTTTTACAGTATGTTAATTAGTTATATAGTTTCGGAGATATTACAAAATTTCTAAAAAGTGCGACTTTGTAATAAAACTTTTATTTATGAAGCAAGACTCAAAAGTGATCATTTATAAATTTTTATCCAAATAAATAATTTAATATTCAAGACTGTCTCAATACCTGATGATTACTTTTTGAATTATTGAACATCCATTCAAAAGATATCATGAAATTGTAGTACTGTTTCGTATTTCGCGGCCATCCACGAAAAGTATAAAGTTTAAAAATCCAATATTTTTCCTAAAAAAGAAAATCTTGGAACGTTGATTCATGGTCGTTTTAATTAGCATGCTTATAACTTAAATATCTGTACCTATTTATGTCTACCCGTGCGAAGCCTGGACGGGCCGCTAGTCATATATAATTTGGGAACTGGCGATGGGTGTGGGATGGTGCGAGTACGGCATACGACGTACTAAGGAAAGATGTGTCTGCAAAGTAGTCTGGCAGATTGCATCAACAAGTGTACTAACAAGTGTAAAAATCATCATTTAAATGTTCAAATATTTTAAAGCATGTCTGGCGCCGCCATAAGACTAATGCATCAAAATACCAAAATATGTACATATTTTAATAAAATTATCTAATACATAGTATATAGTTATCTAATCTATAGTACTCGTATTGTAATAAATCCTAATCTTAAAACGGAGTCGATAAGTATTTTTGAAGGCGTTTCTGGTCAAACTACTCGTAACTTGGTAGTCAATTTACCCACAATACTATTATTTGAACAGAAAGTAAATACCCACTCCTAACAAGTCAAGTTAGCCCGTTCCATCTTAGACTGGATTATCACTTAACATCAGGTGTGATAGCAGTCAACGGCCAACTTGTCGAAAAAAAAATGCATTAGTTCTGTCACCGTGGTTCCAGCGCGTAGTCCTTGCAGGGACCATTAGCTACCGGAATACCGAGTGGTTCCTACGCATACTCCATGCAGGAACCGTTAGCTATCGGAATATCCCGCGGTCCCTGCGCGTAGTCCCTGCATCTACCATTAGTTATCGGAATAACCCGTGGTCCCTGCACATAGTCCCTTCAAGAATCCTTAACTATCGGAATACCCCGTGATTTAATTCCCTGCAACACTAAAGCCACATTTTATCCCGTAATTCTAGTAAAGAATATAGCTCCACTATATATAACTATTTGTAGACAGTTTTTGTGGTGGCTTCCACTCGATTCGCCTCGTTTTTTTCGGCGTTTCGATACTTTCGAATTCCAATGGTTCATAAAAACTGTCTAAGTGTGTTTGGTGTTTCTTACCCGACTGCAGGTGGAAGAGTTGTGTTTTTGAGCGTATTTGTAAAACTATTTTGTCAGTAAGCTCTAAAGCCTAAAATGTTTCATTTCTTTAACGTGTCATTGCGATCGCCTGTAGGTCCATTCTTCCCTCTTCATGTGAGAGAGTATCTTGGAGCTAGCATCCACCACGCTACAATGCAGGGTTACTAAGAATCAACTGCGAGTATTAAGGTCTTGGAAAAAGAGAAGCTCAATATTTGATAGTTTACCTAGGACTAGCTAGGGTTGCCATATTATGTAAAATTTTGAAATCAGGACTAGATACATCAATACTCCGGATTTTAGCGTCCGGAACATGTCAACATAGTTTAACAAAAACAATTAAAATGTCATAAATCTCTTATTATTTATTTTCAGACCTTAAAATTAAGTTTAGTAATTTTATCATCATTTTAAATGTATCTTACCCGGACACCCGTCCAGGTGCCATCCGGCAACCCTACCTAGAACCAACGAGGCAGTTTTAGTCCTATATATATAGTAAATCGTAGATAAATTATGCTTTTACAGGACAGACCAGAGCGCCGAACCCTGGACATTATTACAGTCGAGCAAGATGGGCCTAAGATATTTAATATGTTGTGTATCCGCTTACACGTTCCTCGCGTGTAAACCAGCTGTAAATACACCTAGCCGGCTTATCTTTAAAATCTAGGGTTGCCATCCACATAAATATAAATCAATGCGGCCATAACTTTGTTTGTCTGCCCTAACTACTCAACCTTCTTTTTGAAATTTCACACAATCACAAACTTTCGTCTTTATAATAGTAGTATGATAATATGCCAAATAAAAGCATTTCTCTAATACCGATGAGAAGAAGATTTTTAAATAAATACTTTCAGAAAAGAAGTACTATGTCTGGAGAGAGTAAACAGACACGCGAGCGTAGCCGCAGACAATAGCTAGTAAACATATAAAGATTCCTCCCAACAATGCATACATTTAGAAACAATGACATCACAGTAAAAGGCACTTAGTAGTAAATAGCTCTAAATCTTGACAGAAGGAATTCTTTTACATGGCAATAGTCACTGTGAAGCAAAAACTATCTCGTTCAAATCGTTCTATCTGAAACGTCATGTTTGCCTGTTTTTACCCGACTGCGTCAGAAGGAGGGTTATGTTTTTCGAGCGTATGTATGTATGTATGTCCATTTCTTCGGCACGCGCTACAGCCTAAGCGACTGAACGGATTTTGACATGTGAGGTGTCGTTGAATTTGTCAAAATTGTGGTAGTGACATAGGCTATATAAATTTTCAAAACGGCGGCTGTAAATGGGGGAAAAAGGGGGGGATGTGTGTATTTCTTTCTTCTTTCTTAGCTATATGGGTATCAAATGAAAGGTCGTAAAAAGGCCATTTCAAAAATACAAATTATAAAAACCTGCCTGCAGCACCATAAAGTATTTAGAATTTTATATAGATATAGTGATCCTTGTTTTTCTTTTCAGTTCATAACTTATTTTATTACCCGACTACTTCAGAAGGGTAATGTTTTTGAGCGTATGTATGCCCATTTCTTCGGTACGCGCTACAACCTAAACGGCTAAACGGATTTTGACATATGTCGTTGAATTTGTCAGAATTGTCGTAGTGACATAGGCTAGGCTAAAATAAATGCCTGGGTTGCGTTTGTGTGCGTGGTCGTTCTCATGGTCCAGGGGCAAGGCAAAGGGTTGTTAAACCGTGGGGTTTTAGTCGGTAGGAGTCCGACATAACCTGCTTGTACGTTGACAAGCGAGTATCCATGAGGATTTACCCACGATAAAAAAAAAATTGGTTGTCTGTAAAGTCGGTTTACTGACAATAGTTGAACGTGACAATGACTTAAGAAAATACTGATGGAATGGTAGCATTTAATTGGTTATTAAAATTTTTAATTTAAGTATATTTTTATAAATATTAATATAAATGAACAAAATAATTGATTTTGATTTTATAAATTTATATTTTAAATTTATAATAAATATATTAATTTATAAATATATTAATTTTTAATTTAAAATTAATATATTTAATAATTATATTTAATAGACGGATGTCGAACGCTGCCGAACGCAAAGGCCGATTGTGCTTCTTTGTACTTCAAGCCTTACATGGAACGCCTCAAAGCGAGGTAACGCCACATGAGTCATGTTTTTTCGTGCGTGCAGCCGGCTCTATCGAATTATAAGACGTTTTCACGTCAAAAAAGGCTAAACTAAATGAAATGAAATACTCATAAGTTGCTATTTTAAAACTAATAAGTTGCCAACCCTATCTATCTAGACACCTAAATCGTAATCTGAAGGAAACTCCGACGAAGCCGCTTCAATACGTCAACTTAATCTCGAAGTGACATCTCAGCTGATAAAAAAAAATAAACCAACTATAATAGATAATTTATTAACTTTAATTTTGAACAATCTATCGAAGCGTAATAAAAGAAACAAATTGACTTAGATGCTATAAAAAGTAGGTCGAGTTGAGTTAGCGATTTATCTGGCCAAGACAACTGCGCTTTCAATAAACTAGAGTAACTGGCCTACACTTTTACAAAACGTGGTAATACATACATAAAAGCACTGCCTACCTTAGAAAAGGAAGATTTCTTTAAACTTGTTTTTCCAATGCCATGATACCAAACATGGATGGATTTAAAGTAGCCAGTGATAGTCGATACATCTGGTCTATAAATCTGATATAGATACAAAATAACTATCTAGGTTTAATTAAAAATACAATATTATTTTTATGACGGGGGACCACAAAACAGAATATTAAAATGACGAAATTTACTATGGGTCACACACATGTGACTCGAAATTTACTACGTGACGAGTAGCAATGTGTAATAGAACTCACATTCTTGCAGTTTTTATTGCACACTTGCACTATAAGCGTTTGAAAAACAAAAAACGACGAGCCTTCGTGGATTGAACAATCTATAGTAACATATGACTAATTGTCATATAGGTATAATATGCAGAAAAAATTGCGCAAGCGCGAATAACAATGCTGAGCTAACTTGTCCAGTCACATACTTACAAGCCTACGTCTTGCACCGAGTGAAAGTTTATGAGAAAAAGTGAGAACGTATGACCAACTGTTTATGCATTTTTAATGCGTTAATTACTCCACAGCCTCTTAGCGAGCGATTGGCCTTGAAACTTCCGGCTGTTCTTACAATTTCGCCATGACTTTCATATATGTACGTCACGTTTTGCCACAAATCCACAATTTTTTTAAAGAACATTAGCGACCTTTTTTTTCGACTACAAGTTGGCTCTTGACTGGTATCACACCTGATGTTAAGTGATGATGCAACCTAAGATAAAAGCGAGCTAATTTGTTAGAAGTAGGATGAAATCCACACCCCTATCGATTTCTACACGACATCGTACCGGAACGCTAAATCGCTTGGCGGTACGTCTTTGTCGGTAGGGTGGTACCTAGTCACGGCGAAAGCCTCCCACTAGCCAGACCAAGACAAATTAAGAAAAATCTCAATCTGCCCCGCCGGGAATCGAACCCAGGACCTCCGTCTTATAAATCCACCGCGCATACCGCTGCGACACGGAGGTCGTCAAAACTTACTTTGAAATGTCATCATTTAGCTTGATCAATATACTTAGTGCCCTTTCCTCTTCCTAATAATATAACCGAAATGCCTTTACTATGAGTTAGCACGACTAGATATACTTCGGTGGAAATAGCTTAAAACCCAGCACCGGTAAACATCTAGCCCTAATTGGGGTATGTCTTTATGTTCACATTCAGGTTGAAGGAGTTCCTAGAACAGTACAACCCGGTAATATCAGTTGATAATTATTATTATTCGTAAAGTCTATTTTTAGCTCATGGCTAATCACTTAACAAGGTACGGGTCTCCGCGCTTTCATCCGTCCGGCAGCGGGGGGCGCAGTGGGTGGCCCTAGGGGAGGGGTTAGGTGCAGTTTGTACTGGCTGCATCCGATTAGATGGCGAATGTATACCGGTAAACGATTGCTGTAGTTATGTTGGAAGGTGGACCTGCCTGCCTTCCCTTCGGAGGCCCTGTCATCATTATACCATTTAACGATCTACTACTCTATTCTCATAGAAGAGGAGATATGGAATTTCGACTATCACGATGGCCCAATGTGAATAAATAAGCTTAAGGTGATAATGTTAACACGTATAACGAACAATGTCAAATATTAATGACAATGACCGACGGATTAACGTACTCTCTGAAACATTGAAATTTTTTACTGAATATGTCTTGGAAGTAATAAAAGTTTATTATATCTTATATCACACATAATCGGGTGCATCCCAGTAGAACCCCCTAATTTTAGTTCTATAGAACTGTTGATACACCATATTAGTGCTTAGTGTCCCATTAGTTCTATATAGAACTAATGTGACAAAATTAAAGAAATGTCGATATCAACATCTTGTTTGTACGTTACATATAAAATATCTATAGTTTTTATAAATATAATATGGAATCTCTTTTGATTGCAATAATAAATGTCCAATTAAATTTGAGAGTATCTATAAACATACTATATCGAATACAGCTTTGCTTAAATTGCACAAAACGTCTTTAAAATGGAATTGAGGTTTTAAATATAATTTTTTTGAACGGAATAGTTTGCGCGAAAGATACTTCCAAAGTGGTAAAATGTGTCCCCCACTGTAACTTCTAAAATAAGAGAATATTTTTAACCGACGAAAAAAAACGGAGGAGGTTCTCAATTCGACACGTATATTTGTTTTTTTTTTTTTTTTTTTTTATGTATGACCACGCATAACTTTTTACAGTGTTGTCCGATTTTGATAATTCTTTTTTTATTAGAAAGGGCATACATCCAAGGTGGTCCCATTGTCCTCATGTTAGGATCTAATGATGATATCCTGGGGAAATTGAAGGAACTCTTCAAATTTTGGAGGCACGCTTACAGCGATTTCGGTTTTTGACTATCGGTTATCGGTAGCTTTTTGGCTACTAGTGCCGTATAATATTCTATGACAGTATAGTACGAGTATGTGATGTGGCGATAAATCACTAAAAAGTAAGAAATAAATTTTTTTAACAAAAAATAGAACCGACTCAAAACGCACTAAAAAGTAAAAAATAACTGTGTCATTTAGTTGCTTTAATTTACTTAAGCATATCTAGGAGTCGGTGCCAGCCAAGGTTTCTACTTTCAAAGACGTTACCTAGAACCCACAAACTTCTTTACTACGTAAAATAAATGTTCCTTAAACTTGGCTGGCACCGACTTCATAGATATGCTTAAGTAAATTAAAGCAACTAAATGACACAGTTATTTTTTACTTTTTAGTGCGTTTTGAGTCGGTTCTATTTTTTGTTAAAAAATTTTTTTAGACTCAACTACTACTTGGTTTTAACAACTTAGCTTTTGTCGCAAGGGACATTTTTTTTGTTAAAAACAAAATGAAATATCAATCAAAATAATATAAAGTTTATAACGTATATGCTATAAGTAAAGTCAAGAGTAAAAACTATACTACAGTTGTATATAGAACTATTGGGATATAATTTGACAGCCCGGAAAGTATCCCCCAACAGTTCTATAAAACTACGGTATGGGGTACTACTGGGATGCACCCACATAATCCGACCCAGATTGCAAATACAGGACATCTTCCAAATTTACATATTCTAGTCGCTGGAGCAAAGAGACAATTGTTATCTTCTGCGGACATCTACTGGCGAATTTTGCAGTTGTTTGCAAAAGCGTTTTTGTTTCGTCGCCACATACAACCTTTAACATTGGCACATGCTCTTGGTAATGTGATATCCGTTAGAATTTTCCCCAAAAAAGATACTCTTCTTTATTGTGCTTATCCAGCCATGACACAAAACTCCTAAAGTCAATAAAACAGTTACGTTTGGAATGGCTACTACCGGTTTAAAAGGCAGAAACCCAACAAATGTCATGTCTCAAACGCACCATAATAAGAACCACCTTTTTGGAAGCCGATTATAAAATGTATAACTTATTATATAGTGGAATACTATAGTTCGTTTGCTTTAAGAATGCAGTGACTCATCATTGTTTGCAGGCTTAACCCCGCCCCCTAACCAATCAAATCCTTTCAAATTATAAGGTCAAGTTTTTTTTTTATCGCCTACAAGTTAGCCCTTGACTGCTATCACACCTGATGTTAAGTGATGATGTAATCTAATTATTTTGGACGGACGCTGGGGGTTTAAAGCACATTTTAAACAGCTTGGCCCGAAGCTTATTAATACTGCCTCTTCTCTCGGCAGACTCCTGCCGAATATCGGTGGACCTGCATCTACCTGTAGGCGACTCTACGCAGGAATTGTGAGGAGCATGGCATTGTACGGTGCGCCCATATGGGTACACGCTATGACTTCTGCTAACAAGACACTATTGCGTAGGCCTCAACGAATCATAGCCGCGCGAGCCATCCGGGCGTACCGTACTGTATCATGGACGGCGGCAACGTTGCTGGCTGGGAACTCCAAGCCGAAATACTATCGGAGATATACCGTTACCGCGCGGAAATGAGGGCCCGAGGCGAACTGCGAGCAGGGCAACAGATTGAGAGAATCAGGTCTCTTGCGCAAATCGCCCTAATTGATAGGTGGAAGGAGGACCTGGAACCTTCTACTGCTGGCAGTTGGACTGTGGATACAATACGGCCTCACTTGGAACGATGGCTGAAACGCAAGCATGGGTCTTTGACGTTCCATCTGGTGCAGGTGCTGACGGGTCATGGTTGTTTCGGCAAGTATCTGCACCGGATAGGTAGGGAGCTGACACCAGCATGTCAGCAATGTGGGGCCGTAGAAGATACAGCGCATCACACGCTGGTGGAGTGCGCTGCTTGGGAGCCGCAGAGACACTCGTTTGCGGCCATTCTAGGCGAAGACGTCTCGATGCCAAGCGTAGTGAACGCAATAATCGGTAGCGAGACGTGTTGGACGGCCGCCATATCTTTCTGCGAGGCAGTGATGGCTCTCAAGGAGGCTGATGAGAGGGCGAGGGAAGCCGATCCAGACGCTCCTCTCATACGGAGGCGAAGACAGGGAGGAAGGAGGCGTCGCTATGCGCACCTACTCCAACAGTAAATAACATGCCGGAAAACGTCGGCACGCCATAGTAGAATGAGTATTCGATCCTGTGGCGTACCACCCAATGACGCAGACGTGTCCGCTGGGTTTTAGTGGGTATTCCGGTCCCGGTGGAGTCTCACATACCCTTCCGAAAGTAGATTCGATATCTTCGGCTCTGCTTCCGGGAGGGATGCGTAAATGCATTTCCCAGCGTTAAAAAAAAAAAAAAAAAAAAATGATGCAATCTAAGATGAAAGCGGGCTAACTTGTTAGGAGTAGGATGAAAATCCACACCCCTATCGGTTTCTACACGACATCGTACCGGAACGCTAAATCGCTTGGCGGTACGTCTTTGTCGGTAGGGTGGTAACTAGCCACAGCGAAAGCCTCCAACTAGCCAGACCGAGACAAATTAAGAAAAATCTCAATCTGCCCCGCCGGGAATCGAACCCAGGACCTCCGCCATATAAATCCACCGCGCATACCACTGCGTCATGGAGGTCGTCAAAATTTGAAGTTCACAGAAGAATTTCAAAAGAAGAAGTTCACAGTGATCAGTGGAAACGCGACGCGATTAAAAAAAAATTATTGCTTAGCGAGCGGGGCTAAGAACGATGAGCATTCTTATTGAGGACTAACTATATATATCTTAAAATTTGCAGGTTCCAAACACAACTAAGAGTACCATCTGGAGAGTTACACAATAATATTATAACACAATAGCATCTGAATCACACATTGCACCTGTGTCACACTCACACATACACACTCAAGCCTACACAAAAAAATAATTGCAAGAGAATGTCAGGACGTTTAGGAATGCGTAAATAGGACTATAGGTTTAATGGTTTTTTAACAGCTTCATCAAACTACGACTTAGGCCTGTGTGCACCAAGATTTTAGTTATCATAACCAACGGTTAACTTTACTATAAATTTACTATTTATAATAAACCCGTACGCCGATTTGGACGTAAACCGGGCGGTTATCTTAATCGAGCTTACGGCCTTAACCGGTGTACGGGTTGTCGTGAATAGTAAATTTTACGTTTAGCTTATGTTAACCGTTGGTTATGATAACCGAAATCTTGGTGCACACAGGCCTTAGTATATGTTATAGTGTTATACAGAGTTCTCTTTGAAGTTTGAAATGTCGCCCATAAAATTGTGTCTGAGCGACTCGGACTCAACGACCGTTGTTTAGGGTACGATTTCATAGCCGATTGCAGACAACAGCAACAGACGAGAGTTTGCAGCTATACTACCAATTAGGATTCCGCAGTCAAATAGCAAAAAACCCTTATGGATTCGTCAGTCTGTCCGTCCGTATGTCACGGCCACTTTTTTCCGAAACTACAAGAATTATACTATTGAAACTTGTTAAGTAGATGTATTCTGTAAACCGCATTAAAATTTTCACACCAAAATAAAATAAAATTATTATTATAAAAACAAAAAAACCGACTGCTTAGAAGTTATGAACTGAAAAGAGAAAAACAAGGATCACTATATCTGTATAAAATTCTAAATACTTTATGGTGCTGCAAACAGGGTCAAAATACTTTAACCTGCGGGGAAAGAAAGATCTACCAAAACTACGTTTGTCCCCGCCTGCAGCACCATAAAGTATTTAGAATTTTATGCAGATATAGTGATCCTTGTTTTTCTCTTTTCAGTTCATAACTTCTAAGCAGTCGGGTTTTTTGTTTTTATAATAATAATTTTATTTGAGACTTTTTAGTTTTAATTTATGGTATAGAAATGAGACGGTACACTTCGTACACTTTTTGCCATTTTTTGTTAAAAAGTAATATGAACATGATATGCTATTTATATTTTTCAAATGGACTTTTTACGACCTTTCAATTGGTACCCATATTGCTAAGATAAGAGAAAAACATACAC
This sequence comes from Mycalesis mineus, assembly GCA_034621355.1. Taxonomy (NCBI): domain Eukaryota; kingdom Metazoa; phylum Arthropoda; class Insecta; order Lepidoptera; family Nymphalidae; genus Mycalesis; species Mycalesis mineus. The sequence continues at coordinate 8,527,465 of CM067895.1, forward strand.
ACATCCCCCCTTTTTCCCCCATTTACAGCCGCCATTTTGAAAATTTATATAGCCTATGTCACTACCACAATTTTGACAAATTCAACGACACCTCACATGCCAAATCCGTCCAGCCGTTTAGGCTGTAGCGCGTGCCGAAGAAATGGACATACATAGATACATACATACATACGCTCGAAAAACATAGCCCTCCTTCTGACGCAGTCGAGTAAAAACAATAATAAATTTCAAGATCCCAAAAATCATTATCGTTAACATCAAAGAGTTATCACCCTAAGTCTACCGACCCGCGTAAAAACAACGGAATATACCTAAGACCTGATTTCCTTTGCTACGGTCCTGACTGAGTCAATGCTCAAAGTGGTCTTCGATACGTGTGGGCGTGACTACTTGTTACTTCTCTACACCAGACTAAGATTTTTTGACGTGACAACGTCTTATAATTCGATAGAGCCGGCTGCACGCACGAAAAAACATGACGTCATGCGTCGTTACCTCGCTTTGAGGCGTTCCATGTAAGGCTTGGAGTGCAAGAGAGAGCGCGGAACGAGCGACAAAGAAGCACAATCGGCCTTTGCGTTCGGCAGTGTTCGACATCCGTCTATTAAATATAATTATTAAATATATTAATTTTAAATTAAAAATTAATATATTTATTATAAATTCATAAAATCAAAATCAATTATTTTATTAATTTAAATTAATATTTATAAAAATATACTTAAATTAAAAATTTTAATAACCAATTAAATGCTACCATTCCATCAGTATTATCTTAAGACATTGTCACGTTCAACTATCGTCAGTAAACCGACTTTACAGACAACCAATTTTTTTCTTATAAGGAAGAAAACCCTGGAATTCATAACCCAAATCCACATAGACTAACCGCTGTACTAACGAGACACTACCAAGCGTAATACTACTCACGCGTACGTTATTAATTACGAATAGGTAAATAAATTCTGAATAAACTATTTTTGCAAAGCCGAGGCCGTTGGTTACTGTCGCTGACATCGCCCTGACGCCATTACTCTAATGAATCTACGCATCAACAAGCAAGTAGATATTTTTTATAATAATAATTACCGTACGAAGCAGAAGGCCCACGTAATAGTAAGTGGAGAACCGTCGCTTTTAATCAGAGCAACCCTTTATATGGCATGCAAGGATCACATTCTATTAAGAGCTGCCCTGTGTCTATCAACCTGAGGCGTAGATGGCAAGCCTCATGTGCATGTGGATTTATAAGACGAAGGTCCCGGGTTCGATTTCTGGCCGATTGAGAATTTATTTATTGGTTCCGGGCTGGCTGGTGGGAGGCTGTGGCCGTGGCTAGTCACCTTGCCGACAAAAACGTACCGCCAAGCGTTCCGATACGATGTCGTTTAGAAAACGAAGGGGTGTGGATGTTTTCCTACTTCTAAGAAGCTAGACGCTTTTATCTTAGATTGCATCATCACTAACCACCATGTGCAATCGCAGACAACTGCTAACTTGTCACATGTGCACAAGTTTGCACAAGTGCACAAGATTGCACAAGTGCTAACTTGTCTACACGGCCTCCGTGGCGCAGTGATATGCGCAGTGGATTTATAAGACAGAGGTCCTGGGATCGATTCCCGGCGGGGCAGATTGAAGTTTATCTTTTATATCTTTAGTTTACCACCCTGCCGACAAAGACGTACCGCCAAGCGATTTAGCGTTCCGGTACGATGTCGTGTCCATCTAAAATAGCATCATCACTTAACATCAGGTGTGATAGCCGGGGCCAACTTGTAGTCAATAAAAAAATAATAAACAAAAATGTGATCAGGAGTAAAAAAAACGCCTACCTTCTAGCAAGGTGTAGCCTCTCCTGTGTAGTTAGATGCTCCACCTGGGCCATCTCGGCCACCAAATCCGCATGCTCCATCTTGCCTGGCTGAAATACAGTTTCTATAAGTTAATTACCATTATAGACAAACGAAAATGTTTCTAAAGTCATACAACAAGAAGACAACACCTACAGTCACAACGCAGAACCAACTTAGCACTAATAGTAGGAACGACAACTGGACCTTAATAAGCAAGTTAATGGGAACTAAGGATGATTGATGCTTAGCACAACGAGCTATCAATTCATAGCTGAGTGTTCCATGTATGCGCTGGTAAGATTGGAGATACTATGTAAAGAATTAGTGAAGCAGACCTAACAAACCTCACCATAAGGGCAATTTTTAGGTTCATTAAGACTACTGGTAGGTTTTACTGTCGAGACACCATTGAACCTGTGTCTCAGATAACAGGAATTGGGTGGAATAGTTCCTGTGACAACTGACCACCCGGTTCTGATCCTCCTGATCTGGCTTTGACGGACATACCCTCTAGAATTATATATTAATTACCATTAGTGGGCCTAATGTCTTCTAATTTATTCGTTTTGTATAATTCTATTTTCTTTTGACCCAGTACATAGCTACCTGTGATACAAGTCCAGAAGTCTGTACAAGTTGATTCTTGAAAAAAGAAACAGTATTTAAGCCAATGCACAACAGTTGCAAAGTGGATGTTACAGAAATGGGAATCCTCCCGTGACATTTTAACACTACATTGGTATGAACAGAAGGTAGAATGTTCAACTAGATGTTCGTAAGATGCATTATTTCAAAAATTAACATAGTGGTCACTGATTTACTCTGGCACTGGATCGCTTTATTAACTGGGAAATACATTTGTGCAATGTTTGTGCAAAAATTGTGACAAACATAATGGACCTGACATTCAAATGATGAATTTAACATGTTGACAGACGGTACAACGTCACAGATTGTGCGTGTTGAGGCTGCCCATGGTTATAGAGTCACAGCACAACTATTATTATAATAATGTGGTGACAGTAGAAAGTCTGAATAACCTTTGGTGACAATACAACATGCTCTTCCTTACAATTGACTAGAACATGTATATATCTCAAAGTGTATAATTTTCTAGTACTGATCTATTGAGCAAAGAAACTTAGATGTTGAGGGGTGACATCCACAGGCAGTACTGTCTGTCAATGTGTTAAGAAACATGGGAGTATTAGCATCAATCAGTACTATGTGATGTTTCAAAAATTCTTGTAAACTAATCCTATGTGAAATAAATTAATTTTGATTATTTTAATACCCTCATCCTAAAATTGAAGTCATGTCAAGTTTTTAATATTTTATGTACTAGGCCCACAAATACAAAAATATTAAAACCTAGAATTGAATCTACTTATCTTGTCGTCATAAAAGATAAGATGCATTTCTCTTTATCAAAAGGAGAATATGTAAAGATTTGTAGGATATCTGAAAATATTGTAACTGATACTGTTCCGATCAGTATTAGATCTACTTGAAAAAAAAGCAACTGACAATTCTAATCTATTGTTGTGTTAAGTACAGTTTGTATTTGTTTAATCTACCTGGCATGCATGAGTAAGGAACTTCTATCCATCTAACCTTTCATGATTTACTAGTGGACACCTGCAGTTTCACCCGCTTTGTTCACATTCCCATGGGAATTTTAGGATAAAATGTGGTCTATGTGTTAATCTGATATGTAAGCTATATTAAGGTATCATTTCATGAAAATCCATTCAGTAATTTTTGAATGAAAGAGTAACAAACATTCATACATAAAAATTTACATCTCTAAGCAAGGATAATTTTTGACTCTAATAATAGTAGCAACACAATTCAGTTACTGTTGTACCTAGAAAATTATTTTATTATGTTAATAATATGCAATAGTGTATTAAAGCTAAGTAGGCGAGCAGAGGTGGATTTTCAATGCCATTTTTTTCAATAAAATTCCTATTACATTAATGTTTGTAGTAGAGTATGTACTTATAATATTTTTTAACACTAGAAAGACGGGAGCAGTCATTTGACTGCAATTTTAATTTAAATGTTGATTAACTGAAAAACCATTTGACTTAACGTATTGAAATTTTGTGACTTTTAATAATATTAGTAGTTAAGTGGAACTATGTATAAAAATAACTCGCATCTCTTTTGTTTATTATTTAATATCTTGATATACCGACAAAGACGGCGGCAGTCATTTGACGGCTGAGATCCGATAAATGTTTACAATTGTAATATGAGAGGGTAGAACATAAATTAGGTACGCTTATCAATTTTTTGTGGTTTGTAAGTCAAAAAACTTAGTATTGTTTCGACTGCCCGTGAATTTAGTCGAAATTATTGTAAGTCATTTGTGAAAAATGTCTCGAAGGCATCAGGATAAAGAAATACTTTCAATCTTACAAAATATTTGTGATGATGAATCGGATTGTGGCTCTGAGAGTGCAGAACGCGATAGTGACGATGATTGTGCGGTACCACAATTCAGTTCGAGTTCCTCTTCGGAAGAAAGTGACCTGGAAGATCAGGTACCTCTTGCAAATTTACAAAACGTTCACAGTTCGAGTTCTCGTGGCCATGGTCGTGGCGGTGCTCGTGGTCGAGGCCGTGGTCGAGGCCGGGGCAGGAGTCATAGTTCAGATGATTCTGAGCTTCAAGGTCTTATCACCGCTACCGACGGTACGTCTTGGTCACTTCAAGTGGAGTCAATTCAAAGTGGTCGCCGAGCACGGCACAATATAATAACTGAGCAAGCAGGACCTACTTCATATGCAAGAAGAAATTTCACTGGAAGTATATTGGATTCGTGGAGGCTTGTGATTGATGAATCTATATTGAGACATATTCAGAAATGTACTCAAGAAGAAGCTAATAGGCAACTAGGCCACAACAATTGGATACTAACTTTGGAACAGCTGGAAAGTTTTATCGGTATTTGCAATGCTCGAGGTGCCTACGGTGCAAAAAATATTCCAGTAAATGAGCTATGGAGTAAAACTTGGGGAGTAAATTTTTTTTCAAGTGTTATGCCTCGTGACAGATGCAAAGAAATTATGAAGTTTTTGCGATTCGATCACAGATCTGAAAGAAGTTCACGACTTCAACAAGACCACTGTAAAAAGTCACTTTGTGGCATTTGTAATGTAAACAAAATGTTTAAATGTAAAATATGTCTATAAATATAATAAATAATCATACATGAAACCCTGTTTTATTACTACAGTTACCAGTTTTAACAGTTAAAATAAAATAAAAAATAAAAATAATGGAGGAGTCATTTGACCGGTTGGCGTCTTTGTAGGTAGATAGATTTTCCCGACTTTCTAGTGTTAAATTACACATATTTTATATACTCCTATAGTTTAATAGCTAGAATATATTACTATAAGAAACACAGCCGCATTTTGCTATTTGTCAATTCTTAAGTATAGTTCATTTTGTGTGTGCCATAAAGTTGTTTAAATTAAAAAAACTTAATTACTACGAATAAGAAAAACTATGTTTTATTACCGTGCACAAAGCGAGCAATTCAAACATAATAATATTATGATTTTTTAATTTTAAAAAAGCAAGTTTACATATGAAGGCACACTTAAAGATAACTATTTGAGATAAGATTATAAAAGTAGCCATAACTAATTGACAATTGAAATTATCTTGTTAAGAAACTTTGGAGTACACGAAATTATCTGTAGTTATGAGATAATGTAAACAAAATTACAATTGGACAACATAAAAAAACAATAACAAATTAGAAAGGTAATGTCCCTCGAGAAGTATTCCTATATAACATAGGTTTATTCTTAAACTGATTACTTTAAAACAATGCATGCATTTATTTATTATATTTAAATTAATTTGGATGACACTTACCGTTTTAATTAATAACTACAAAGCCAAAGTATGTTTCATCCTAGTCTTGATTAGTTTACAACACATAATACACAGCAACGAACCGATTAACACATAATGTTCTTGGTGTAATGAAGCTTTAATTATTTCTAACACAAAGTATTACAGTTAGGCGGCATTTTCCGTTATTTTTCATGAAAATTATAAACAGGAAGAAAACCAAGTCAACAAGAACACGGGCAAGCAGGTAGACTACAGATAAAACAGAACTTTAGAATTGTCAATCATAAATATCTATGAAGTCACGTTGCCATCTACTCTGTAAACTTTATGAAAACAGTGAATATCGTTAAATTCTAAAATATTTTATCTTTATATTTTCCAAATTAATAGGTTTTATAATAGGCATGAAATAAGTTTAAAAGACTAATAATTAAACTTTGTAGTACGTTGTTACGACGCGCGACATCTAGTTAAAAAGTGAAAAACTATAAAAAGCGGGAAGTTCAATTTTTTATTAGCACAGACCGCTAAAAGTTTTCGTGGCTCCCTTAATTAAGTTTTTATTATATTTTCCTGGTCAGGCTACACAATAATAGGAACAATTTTATCAGTTTTGGCTAGTTATTGTCTAATTCAGACACACATTAATTTCATATTAACACGTTAACAGTGCAGCTACTAAATGTGAGAGGAGCCCCTCACGTGCAAACACGTTTTGTGGAAATATGTAAAGAGAGGCTTATGTAATGATAATTTTGAATAAATTATATAAATATAAACCCTCTAATTGTTTAAAAATTAAAAAAAAACTTGTGACCACATGTGGTACACTCACGTACTAGCTTTAGATTCATTGACCCACATGTGGTGCACCCACGTACGAACTATACATTTATTGCCACATATGTATACAACACACGGTATAAGAGTAAAAACAAATTATTTTTTACTAAACACTAAACTTACATTCATTACAATTGTGAACAACTAAATCTTATTGTCAAAGTCATACGTCTCCTGAACATAGATACAAGATGCAGCGCCTTTTCGAGGACTATCGACGATAACATCATCTACTTCTAGGTCTTTACCCATATCCAGCCATAACCTTACAAAAATCCCTAGAAGAATGGATAAAATAACGAGAAGGCGTTGCTCTGGGTGCTATAAAGCCCTAGTCGAAGGAGGATGCTCTGCAACCCAGGCGAGAAAAAAGCTAGGAAAACTGATACGGAATGCATCCAATGCAAGAAAGCTTTCTGCCTTTCATGTTACAATGCGTCTCATTAAAAGTACCAATCTTACTTTCTTTGTTTATTATTTGTCATTAATCTTTATTATTAATTTTTTATAATACAAAATATTTGTTTGTTTGTTTCTATCCTATATTACAAAAAAAACATTCATTTATTTTTAGTAACTTTAGGCTTTTATTTCCTGACAACCCTATAAAAATGTTGCCCGGTTTTTAAGCAAACTTTTTTTATAGTTTATTGTTTACACGTGTATGCAAAAAAAATTAAAATAAATCACACGTGTAAACTATAAAAAGGCTTCAAATTTGTAAGGAGTCGTGTCCCAAATGTGGTGCACGCACGTGTCAGAGTGACCTCACAGTGACCCACATGTGGTGCACGCACAGGGAACGTGTTAATTTTTCAATAAAAATAACTTGAAACTGTATAATAGCACGACATAAAAGAATAGAAAATAAATAAGTTCATCGTTCATCTGGTAACGCTGTGTATTTAAGCGGCAACTATCGTGATACTTATTATTTTGATCATTTGTCAATTTGTATAAGAATATCAAAGTTGTATAAGACGATCTAACGAAAACATAAGTGTGTCATTAATAGATGAATAAAGATAAAATACTCTTTAATATAATACAATCAGCTCAGGATCGTTCTGTTTGGAACTAAAATGTCATGTCCAGCAGTGGACGTCCATAGACTGTTAGTTATTGATGATAATGATGAATAGCTTTGTGATAATAAATAAATAATGCAATAGAATTATTCATTCCACAATTTTTATTTTAAAAGAAATGCTTTACAATCTATCATTTCACTATATTGAATAGTTTAACAATATTAAACATTATTTTTAAAAACAAGATTTGTTTCAAACAATGAGCTGCGGTAATATTCTAAGCTAGGCACTATTTAATATTCAATTGACACACCATAAGTAGTTTAAGGAAAGCTTGTTTCATGGATAATGAATATTTTTATGAGGTATATTTTTAACCATTAGTTATCTATTCATCTGTACTATTTCGATTTCACAGAATTCCGAATAAAAATCTATAAAAGCTATGTCTTGGCCTTATTGATTTATCTAAACAACAAATTTTAAAAGTTTTTTGATCTCAGATGATTTATGTAAAGTTGCCAGATACGAATTCACACTTTGGAAAATGAGACGATGTCCAGTTTCTCCGGGATTTTTTTTAAAGTGTATATAAATCTTAATATAATTATAATGATGATCTAGCGCATTAGACCACTTTTCGACTATTTATTCATTTTTAATACCTGGCAACTATAGATTTTAGGTGGATAGTCTCATTGACTGTTAAGAGGTAAATATTTCTGGATATAAAATAAACAATATATATAGAATTCAAATTTTTCGATTCGAAATTATTTTTGGAATTTTAATAATTAAAATAGTTTTGACTTTGATTTTGAAATTACCTCATGTAATGGTTCAATTGTCACTACAAGCAGAAACTACTGTGTAAAATTATAAATTTCCATCTTCATGTTATACTGTTATACCATAGTTACATATTTACGAATTTATTATCGCGGTATACCAAATACATCGTTTTGGGACCCTTACTCAAAGACATTTTTACTAAGACAGTGCTCAAAAATACAAATTAAAAACTATTGTCCAATTTCTATCTACATATCAACGTCATCTATGCTTTAATATAATACCTAATACACGAATATACTATACAGTGTAGGTAATAACCAATCTTAATTTATTATTATTTTATATAACTAAGTAAATATCACAACTCTCGTGATCCAAATTAACAGAAAACTACTCATAGGTAGGTACGTGTGCAATAGTATAATTAAATTAGTAAGGTTGTTAGGTACAGAACCAAATTGGTTTAGTAAAAAATCATCTTGAATTGGGTAGGTTGATAAATAAATAATTAATTCGGTTGTTGGAAATGTCCTCATCGCAGGCGGGCTAATAAGGATATATTAGGTACCTAAATACTTTATTTTAATGGTAACATTCAATATGAAAATGGCATTAAAGATTCCACATTTAATTTACTCGCTTCTACACCATTCTTTATCGACGATAAAACTTCACTTAATATACCTATAGTATCATTTTTCACTAGCCTTCTTTTAAGTATAGAAAGAACTGCTTTATATTTTGACGTGACAACGTCTTGTAATTCGATAGAGCCGGCTGCACGCACGAAAAAACATGACGTCATGCGTCGTTACCTCGCATTGAGGCGTTCCATGTAAGGCTTGAAGTGCAAGCGAGAGCGCGGAACGAGCGACAAAGAAGCACAATCGGCCTTTGCGTTCGGCAGCGTTCGACATCCGTCTAATAAATATATTAATTTTAAATTAAAAATTAATATATTTATAAATTAATATATTTATTATAAATTTATAAAATCAAAATCAATTATTTTATTAATTTAAATTAATATTTATAAAAATATACTTAAATTAAAAATTTTAATAACCAATTAAATGCTACCATTCCATCAGTATTTTCTTAAGACATTGTCACGTTCAACTATCGTCAGTAAACCGACTTTACAGACAACCAATTTTTTTTATTATTTGTATCGTTACAATATAAGGTGCTTTGGAGTATAGCATGGCCAGAAAAAGAAAAACCTGAATTCGAGGCGCCACAAGTACATTTTAGCAGACTCTGTGTATTGTACGCACATAAAATATTTAAGTTCATTTGTGTGCAGAACAGGGCAAAAATTTTCATTTTTCAGGTATACTATAATTTAGAAAATAGATTAAATGTGGCGATAAGGTATTTTTATAATTGTACAAGTCCATTTACAATTATAAACTTTGGAACGTATTTGAAAAGTCTGAAATTGGGAGAACATATGAAATTCGTTTCAATTAATGTTGCCAAAAAATTATGCTTGATTTCGTAAATATTTCCATAGGGGTACGAAATTTTTTTTTGTAATTCATTTGCATTTTGAGACACTTCTATATCAGTAGATCGGATACAACAGGATCGGATATATTGGTACATTATTTTTTTATCTCTTCTTCTCTATCTTTAACCTATTTATAGTTTTTATTTATATTAACAGTAATTGATGTAATACTTATAATGTCAATTTTTTTGGCCTTTTTGTATTGTTTCACAGATTCGTAAAATCACATCATACCGCTAAAAAGTAATTATATCTTCTCCCCTAGTATGTGGATATAATGTATTTTCCAGAGATGTACAAAATGGTTCCAAAAAAGCATTACAAAATAATTTTCATATTTACTATTTCAAATGCAAAATACTAAATAGTTTTGCGTTTTGTATTTCAAATGCTAAATGCAAAATAGGTATTTTCAAAATAAAATACCTTTTGACCAAATCGTATGATATTTTGTTCACTGTTTTGTGAATTGTGTGGCCATTTATTTCAGTTATTATGTATCTAGTTCTTATTTCATTATTATTAATTATATTTTGCTGGCGGGTCAATCGGGCAAATTCAGCAATACGAGCGTTATTCGTTCATTTCATTTAGTTTGGCTGGTAATGTTGCCTAAACTTAATCACAAAGTATTTTGCATTTTGAAATGAATATTAAAAATACAAAATATGTCTCTAAAGGTATTTCAAATAAAATACAAAATGCTTTTTACTAAATTTAAATGCAAAATACAAAATAGGTATTTTGCATTTTGTATTTGCATTTGAAAGTAGTAGTAGTATTTCAAATAAATCGCATCTCTGGTATTTTCACACATATCCACACATACTTCAAAGCACCTTAATTACTCTAACGATTCATCTATCCAAGCTTAAGCATTTACATCTTAAAAATCATCATATCTATTTCCTTTACGCAAGTTAAAGCACGCGTCTTATTAAAAAAGTAAGAGGGATAAAGGGAGTAACTATTTATATCCAGAAGTTCGTAATTATTGATAAATAATCTATCTTTTAACCAAATATAAGTTAATTTCGGTTGTATTTATGTAATGATATCAACCTATGTCTTATAAACCTTGATTTATTTTAGTTTTGTTTAGAAAGTTCTTAGGCCGCTTATGTGAAAAGAAAAACAATTTTAAGGTAAATATGGCTTGAAAATCATTGCTATTATCGTATTTAGGTACCTATCTCACAAAGTATAAAAATTGCTTATTCGACTGCAAAACCGTTAGCTTTATTATTGTACTAAATGACTTAATTACTTACTATCTAGTTTTACATACAAACAAATTATCTAATTATAATAAATAGTAACAATTCGACTACAGTATGTTCTAAGTTCAATCTTACAAGCATTAGGAATTTCTACGTTTTTTGATATTGCCTGACCAAAAAATAAAAACCAGTATTGGGGGCGCCACCAGTACTTTTACCAGTCTGTTCATAGCATACTAGAAGAAGATATTAATTTCTTATTTTACGGAGGTTTTTATATTTTTGGACAGGCTATAATTTAATTACATACAAAAGGTGTAAAGTTGTTAATTGCCAATGACAGTATGAAATTCTATATAAAAGATTTTAAAACGAAAAATATAACAGTTTTATTTTCCTTTAATTCACTGAATTGAGTAACGAACTAAGCCCATGTAAAGTAGAACCACTTTAACTAGTTATCCCTATGTAGTGCACGAATGCAATTGTTAGCACCTATACATAGGTAGGTACATTACCACGTCCGTACCATGAACGTGCCGGAAATTAGGAATACACAACTTAGCGTACCGTCATCAAAATTAGCGTTCTTTGGTGACATTCACTTTTATCAGATAGTTTTCAAGAATTTATTTAGGCGAGTACACTAAAGTTAGCGTACATACTAACTTTAGCATACCCTACCTACATTTCCTGAGATCGAATCCTGGGTCGGGTTGTGGAATCATTCTGCGTTTTTCTTGTAAGAATTTTTCAATAAATTCTAAGGCCGGAGTATGAAAGTTGGTAATGTTACACCCTCGTGCCTCGAAAAGAAAGTTAAGCCGTCAGTCCCGATCACCATCACTAACATCTGATAGTGATCGTTAAATAAACATTGTCATCCTATGACCGTCAACCGCATTGAGCAAGGTGTTGGGTCTACGCTCTATATCCCCACGCCTACAAAAAAGGACACCTAACCCTGTAGTAGGCTGTTTAATAGGCTGATAATGATGATGATGATGACCTACATTTCATATAAGGTAGGTAAGTATGTTAGGACTATGGTCATATTTGTTCAGAGGATGTTACTATACTAAAGCCAAACTCGATTGAGAATGCTTGTCAACAAACAAATTAAAAATGAAGGTAGAAAATGCAACACATTTAATGCCTAATAAATTTAAAATTATGTTTTGTTTTTTATAAAATCTTATTTAAAAGATATTGAATATATTAATTCGTTTTAAGCTTATTTATCTGATTTACTGTCATGAATACGTCATTAATAAGTTATTTGAAAAAATTAGGTGCAAAATGACTAATAATTTCTACCTTCATTTTTAATTTGTTTGTTGACAAGCATTCTCAATCGAGTTTGGCTTTAGTATAGGTATTAGTATTCGCAGTGCAATTCTAGAGAGGTTTCAAGAATAGATAGTTTATGAATACAGAGTATACGCAATGAGTAGATAGCAAAGGCTTTTTACGACGTTTGATGTTAATGGAATAACAAAGGTCTTATGTTTAAATGCAACATATAGAGCCACCAACTTACGAGTACCTATCTGTTGAAATGGAAGTCGAACTCAGCCGCGTCAATGCACCGCATTAATCGATCGAGAAGAGAAGACCCACAACATTACTACGACTATTAATACGTTACTACGACAACTTTAATGCTCTGCTGAATCGTCTTTTTATTTTCATTTTTTTCCTTGGAAATAATTTAAATGGAAATACTAAAGGAGAACGCCGAAAGCCGCAATCCTTTATGACTAGCGACGCAGCGAACAGTAGCCCTAATATGTAATAATTGTACCTAACTATGTTTTTATTAGTTGGCATTGTGAGTTTCGTTTTTGTCTCTATGTTTCTTTATTTATACTAACGCGTTAGACGGAGATACACAGAGACGAATTCGTTAGTAATACTGTCGAGTTATAAGACATGCTTGCAAAATAGCACTATTGAACAGATAAGTTGGTGGCACTGGAAGTAGCAAATAAATGCATTCGCCATCCACAATTATTTAGATGATTATTGAAAGATATAGAAAAATAGTTTAAATGGTCGAGAGTTGAAATGGTCCACTTTAGTCCTTTTAAACAATAATTCAAACCATATTTGATACGTATGGTATGAATTCATATATAATTTGCTTATACCAATATTTTGAATTTACACTATAACTAGCTGATATATAGCTTTTCACACAAGATTTTGCGATTCCACACATTAAAAAGGACCTATATGTGTAATATATTTATTACACTTCCGTGCAATAAAATCGTCCCACACGGAACTTTTTGAATGAAACAAATACATAATTTGATTTATAAGTCTACATTTTTCGCACGTAGTTTGGATGAAAGTATGAATGAATTTTATGATATGAAAAACACAAAAAGTATATTGATGAGAATCATTTGTTTGTTTCGCATGCTGTAGATACATTACAAGATAACTATTGATATTCAAGAAGATTGAGTACTTTTTATACATAAAAACAATCAGGTATTTAAAGTTTTGTGCTCTAAAAAACTAAGAATAGATATCGGAATAAATTGTGCACAAGAAATTAGCGTCCATTAATTATTTAATATCATTAGCTATCTAAAACTTTATAATAAATTAATATTTACATTATTTATATAATATTCTAATATGTATTGTCATTGGCAACTGGTGCCATGTAATTAAAAATCGGCACTACATTTCATACAGGTAATATAATATAAATATTATAATCTATTTTTCCAGGATAATTTATCACGACTTTTCACAGTTCAATGTTTAATAAAAGAGCATAGAAAAATACTGATGAGGTTCATTTTCTACCGGCAATTTAATATTAATTGATTTTTATCGAGCAACGCAGTCAGTAAATAAAATTTAAACGTTACATACCTACGTTAATGTTTTTGCTATATCAGCCATAAGCAGCAAGACAAAAGAAGCTCAAAATTAATGACTCTAGAACTAATAATCAAGTCACACAAGAGTTAGACCTACAAAAAACAGTGTTTTTTATTGAAGATTTGTTGTTAACTGCGCAGTAGACCACCGCAGCGTTATAGGGAGGTTTGGCAAATGCCGAAGCTTTGCCAGAAGGAAGGCTGATCTATCTTTTATGAGTGCCCTGATGGGATTTGTGGGTTGTGTGTATGAGTTCTGATGTCTCCAAAACTGTGGTTGGATCCAATGTCAAAATGACGTAAGCAATCAAGGGCCTCTTGTTCGCCTCAGAGGATGCTGTGCAGAGGTTGTCTGTGTAATCAGAATCGTAGAGGACGATTGGGTGATTATTTAGGTTGATAGTGAGAAGTATTGAGGTTGGGGTGTAAGAAATCATAGCTATAACTATGTATGTTGAGGGAAAATTTTAAAATAATAAAAAAGAAAACAGATTAAATATAATATTAGGTATGGAAATCAATGTTGGTCATTATTGCGGGCAAATAACTGAGCAGCATTGGTCTAGACGCACAGTTTTATTGTACTACTAAATTGGTACTACCATGAAAAAAGCTTATAGTGGTCAAAAATAATAATAGGAAAAATAATTTATAATTTCTATTACCTAATAAAATATATTATTTTTCAGAAGTTTACATCAGATCTCTTTTGGTAAAATTATGACATAATATTGCTGTAGTAAGGTGCCGTTTAAAGAACGACAAGGTAAGAATAAATAATAAATAATCTCGAAATAAAGAATAGAATTAAAAAAATATTTATTTTGAGCCAAAATGTCCAACAACATTTTGTCACAAAATTCTAAAACACATTTTAGGAACAAAAGATTTTGGGGGCATAGTTTTTAAATAAAGAAAATTTGTAGGTTTCTTCTTTTTCTAGAATATACATAGAAAAAGAAATAAGTATTATTGCAAGTAACGGAACTCAAAAATAATAGTTATCAGGCAATCGTTAGTATATGACTGCTTTTTTATCTAGCTACCACACTTTAACATTCAAATCAAAATAATTGTTTTAGTTGTAGTTTAGAATTAAAATCTAAGTACTACTTATATAATGACCAAATTAAGCTTATCTAGAATTAGAACTTGACTAAGAACATAAAAATTCGGTGAACTTTACCTTTACACTGAATCATAGTTTCTAATACAATTCTAACAATCGTCTTGACCTTAACAGTATAAGTTGTAATAAACCAAAAATAGCATAGCATAGGCTTTGACTATAATAAGTAAAGGTACGTACAAATACAACGCTTAAACAGCTAAAGTGTGCTATCACACTGCGAACAGTCCGTCCACTAGAAATACACCATATCAAATACCGTATCATACAAAAATATTCAATTGAATACACGTAACGTAATCTCGTGTTGCGTTACAACCAGGGTAATTTCAAGACTTACTCTAGTGTCCTATATTTTAACAGTGGCAACCTATCGTGGTTGCCACGGCGGGGCACTCAGGTGTTTTCGTCAGAGGATTCGTCGGACGATGAGCTGGTGAGGAGGGTGGAGGCCATGGTGAGTTGGCGACTGAACGGCTCTCTGGGTAAGCTCTGTTGTCCCAGGGCTAGCCTCCGTACGCCCATCCTTTCGCTTTCCGGGAGTGACTTACTGCATTTCTCTTCAGTTATCGCATCCCGGGACAGAGATCTATAAATTTTGAAAAGGATTACCTATTAGTCTATATTGCAAAAAATAAATAATAAAAATTATCGAGAACTAATTCCTTCTTTGTTTTATTTTTTATTTTTAAAAGGTTATTTTTTTTACTGCAAGCCATTTTTAAGAATAACACCCATTTCTGTTCTTTTAGAGTTTGAAGTAATTGATACTAAGTTTTCTGGATATAATTATTTTTAATTGTTAGTAAAAAATAAAAATTGTTATTAAATAACAGTGTTTGTTAAAATTTGATATAACTCATAATACTAAAGATCGAAACATATCAAAACATGGTAGATGGTTCTAACTCGATTTCTTTGTTCCCGAATGTACCTACTTCTACAAATAATAATAATTAATATCAGACATTTTGGTAGGTAGAAAAACCCTATAGAGTTTGTGACGAACTCCAACAATCATTCAAGTAGAACACTAGGAAACACTATAATAGTGTTATAGAGTGCTAGGTATAAGGGCGTGTTTTCAGCTGTTTGTAGATTTTTGGTATTACCTCACATGAAAATTTTTGATGACGAATGGTGTAAACAAAATTGTATTATGTGTTACCTATAAAAGAAAAATATTAAACGCACCCTGTTAATTCTAGCATAGATCCTCGTCTGCACTGTCCTCTATGTGGACCCTGCATAATGCTGGCCGGTCGCGACGATGCACCAAGCGGATCTGAATGAGCAACGTCTTCCATCAGCAGCACAGACGGGCCCCCAAGGCTCGTGCTTCTCTTCGATAACAAACTCGGTGGTTGTCTCGAGTGTCCAAAATGATCGCCTTTGCTAGATGAGCTCTCGCCTTTACTGAAATCTGCTTTGCCTTCAGAATCTGACAGGACCGGTAAATCTGCTGCTTGCGTTGAACTAGAGCTCTCTCTTCGGAATAGACCTATGATAGATTTTGGATGTTTTGGCTTCTCTATACCACCTAGGGTGATAATGGGTGTATAAAAGGGTAGGGAAAAGAAAAAAAATAGATGAGAAAAGTTGTTGTATTAGGAACTAATAAATTAGATAATTATTAAAAAGGGTGCAGGACAAAAGCAATTTAGTCGTATCTATGGTTATAGGTTTAATAACAAATTGTTTTGATTTAAAACAATTTGAAATTTTAGACAAATATCTACAGTACGTTTACACTCCCGTCATTTGGTAGTTTCACCTGGACCAGTTCCAGATATTTTGAAAAAAAGTAATTTTATAGATTTTTGAATTTTATAGATTTTACTCTTTCCGAATTTCAACTTTGCTACATGTCTATCCACTTGCACCACCATATCGGAAAAATGACGTCAAATATGGTGGCGCTAGCGGCAAAGATATGACGTGGCAAAGTTAAATTTTAGAAAAACCTCAAAATATGAAAATCTAAAAAATTACCAACTTTCAAAACAAAACATTTAATATACGTTGATTGTTGCTTAACATTGGCAGTTTACGGAACTATTAAATATAAAGTATTTTAAAGTATCAAAACTTTTCAGATTTTTCATAAATATTTTTATCATTTTTCAAAAAATGATAAAAGTGATTTTTACAATTAATTAATATGGAGTAATCTTTATAATCGAACTTCGGTATGTATCTGTTAACAATTTACTTGAGTTTATATATATTGAATTGTGAAAAACTATTTTGTAAAATGCTTTCATTCTTATTTGTTTCAAGTTTGAAATTGACCTCGCGGACAGGGTCGAAACGTCGCCAAATAAAAAATAAAATATTCTAAAAGTCACTTTTATCTTCAATCTTTCATATACCTACTAAGTCCAATATAGTCAAGAAAAATTGTATGAAGTGAAACTTGACATAATTTTAATGAATGTACAAAAGTTCATGTATTGATTTTATTTTTTATTTGTAATAAATGACTGAGAACCGCACTCTGTTTTTTAAATCCTCATTCTGTTATACAATTTCCATATTTACCTAAACGATTGTTTCAGCCTAATGGTTAAATTTTATTTTCGCATATTATTTGCAATAATAAGCAGTCATTTCCTAATTCTATTAAAATTATGATTTCTTATTTAATCAGTTTTAGATAAAAACTGTGCTTTATTTATAAGAGACTAATCAATTTTAATATTATAGACAATTTAAAGATATGAATTTTCACCTAAAAATGTGGCAGATGGTGAACTGTACGCCAAATATTCCTTGTTAGAGGCCCACGAGGGGAACTCGGATTGCTTTAGGGCGGTAGTCCCTTCGGCTTCCTCCCGTTTCCATGGCAACATGGTCTCGGTCGCCGTCGGGGTGGCGACCCGTGCAGTTTCCGCCACTGTCATGTATGTATCTGCAAATTAATAGTAGATTGTTATACAAGGGGCTAAATGACCCATTTGTTTACGAGTTGTTTTAGTCTCGAGCCTTTAGGCAAGGCCAATAGATATCGATTCGTAATGGGTTAGCCTCGCGTTTCAAACTCTACTTTACACTACGATTGCGAGACTATATAATAATTCAGTAAAATATAAGATTTGATTAGAAACTAAAGATTAAAAACTTACTGCTGCTACTGGTAACAGACAAAAATTTTAAAAAATATAACTTTGTCCCCTAAAGCTTTAATTGGTATTTAAGCCCCCTATAAGTAATACGATAAAACGGATTGACAGACGGATCGATGAAGACAAGTGAAAACAAATGTATTGAATCTTGTGTCACAGTGTTTGTGGTCGCAATCTTCCAAAACAGCTCAATCTACGAGTATTTCAATGGTTTTTTATTTATTATTATTGAAAATAGGTGATAGACACCTATTTTCAGTCGCATTTTTAGTATTTTTTCATCACAATTTATGTTATATTTTACCATATAAATTCGTATAATCGTATAAACAGCGCAATCGGCAAAGGGCTCCTCCAAAGACATCCAGTCTTCTCTAAGATTGGGCTACCCGAGTCCAGTTGGGGATAAATAATTTGAATATAATGATTGATCAGTACTGTTCCTGCTTCTTTGTTCCTATCTAAAAACCTTTGAAGGTATGGGTATAGATAGCAATAGTCTAAATAGAATCAAAATATACCGATTAATATTAAAAAAATTACCATTATCATCAGACATTCTTCTTTCATCTTCTTCAAGAATATCTTCATTGGGAACTAAAAGAAGAAAACAAATATTTACATATTTGGGTCATAAAAATCATTTTAATGAATCTTCTAATCATGCTGCTAATATTTGGCAACAGTTAAGGAAATCGCATATGCTATTCTGATGTTGGCAGCAATTCAAACGGAACATTCAACATTTGTATGATTGCTGTACTATGGAATTTTATTAAGTACGATAATGAAACCAATAATAAATACTACAATATCAATGCAAATGACCCATGAGTCTATTTTTTGCAAAGACTTACTAACCCCATGCTTTATAAGATTATTGAAACCCATATTTCGAATAAGTTACCATAGCTTGGAATATTTTTACCAAAGCTTTAGTTGTGGTAATAAGAATATCTAACGATTGATCTAATGCTGTAATTATAATGAAATTATTTAAGACTTTTATGATAAAATTTCTTAATGTTATGAAGGAAAGAAGAACACTGAACATTCGTTTCAATAACGCGTTTGAAAATTAAAGTCATTGCAATGTTAAGTTTTCTTCTTCTAAATGAAAATAAAAACTAATGGTTATGCATATATTAGCCAACAACATCCATAAGCCGAAAGTGACATGCAAATTTCCGGTACGGTACAATAAAGCGCTTGAACACTACCATCAATAAAAAGCATAAAGATGACATAAACAACAAAACAGCGCTTTAAAGTAAACCTTTGGTCATCCAGAAGCGAACAAGTGTTCTGACTTTTTTATTACACATACCGAAATTGTACGTGGATCTGTCCCTTCTCCACGGTAATGATTTCTCAACAGCTGTAGGCAGTATCTCTTCGGGTGTTTTAGCGTACTGCTTAACAATTCTTGCTTTGAGAGGATTGAAGCCAGGCAAGTTAGCCAATTGGTTTAGGAGAGAACTACTGTTCTCTTTATGCGAGGACGTCGGACTGACTTCATCGTATCCAGCTGATATTTAAGTATCGCCAGTTGTCGATAGTTTTGGTTAGTTTGCGGTGCCACATGAAGTTGCCAGAAGGGAAGAAAACGACAATCAAACACAAACAATTGTAAAAAGCTGATAATAGCAAGTAATAAATACAGATAACTAACTATAAAAATATAATAATAAGTTAGCCAACTGAGCAGTATTCATTAGGAAGGAAGATTACTTGAAATATAAAATAAATGTATATAAAACTTACTCGCGATATAATAACACAAGCTACTAGGCTAAAATAATAAACAACTTGGTTATAAATGATTAATAAATGAAATGAACGTTTTAAATCATCAATTATTTGCAATCAGGTAATAAAAACATGCAAAAATGCATGTTACTGCATAATTTTATACCAATAAAAGGGTAACACATCTTATTGAAAAGGAAACAGGTTAATTATATTAGTAAAACAATACATACCAAATTAATAAATTCCAAATTATTTTAGTGTCATAATTATTAATCAAGTCACAAGTGAGACAAACAAAAACCAAAGAACATTTTATTCACGACATCAAATTTATTTGAACTTGAACACTAAAATTTAATAAATATTTTGTAATAAAAAGCTAAGAAATAATTTAGTATTTTTACGTGTGGTGTAATGGAATTAGATAATCCATTGATTCTCATTTAATTTCTCAACATTAATCCATACTATAAAGTCACTGTTACTTTCGCATGGCTCAAGTTTCAATTTCTATCCCTCTGTTTATTAGTTTGTATAGCCAAGCCATTTAAATCTAATTCAATAATGTTAAATCTAAATTCATTATTAATATATGCATGTTCTATCACTAAGATAACATTTAGTTGTTCAAGTCCAAAAGGGAAACACACCGTGTTACATGCATAATACCTACGCGGGGATTTGGCAGTGAAAGTAATACCGCCATCGTCTGCTTCTCGGCGGGGCTGCTCATCGTCCTCCTGCAGCACCTCGTCAATATAATCTGTTGACAATACAAACTTATATTTTGTATTCCCTCTAACATTTTCCTCTTCCCAATTTCAAGATTTACTCAAGTTGAATATCGAGAGAGAGCAAAAATTAAATGATGATTTTTGGAGTAATTTTTTTAACGGAATGATTTGCTTTTTTTAAACGGGTGATACGCATGTAATGTAATCAAATAATATCTATGATCCATTAATCACAATATTTTTATATTAGGTACATTCGTCTAATTCGATGTTTAAAATTACTTCTATAAGACATTGGTCAGTGTTTTATATTTACATACCTACATTCTACATAATTAAATTAAGTTGTGTTTACGCAAAATCCAATTAAATTTGGCTAAGAAGGTATAGCACATTAAAAATGTAAACATGCAAAAAAAGATAAAAGATAGACTATCTGTGTGACATACACTATACAATAATATTATAATGAATTTGATGATTTGATGATATCTGATAGATACAGTATCATAGACGATAATACAAATAATGTCAACACTCTAATTTACCAAAGAAAAGCCTGTGTTGTGCTGCAAAGTAAAATAACAATGGTGATAAAAAAATATAAAATAATAATAATAATATAGTAATCCCACACGTGCATGCGATTGACACTCGTGTTTACCTATATTAAAGAATTATTATGTACCTAATCTATAATATTTTTTTTTACCGTGCGTGAACTGTTTGGCCGAACCATTTTGCTGGAATTCTGGGAAAGTAACATGATTCTTTCCATCCTGTAAAAGAAAATACATATAAACGAATATACATATTAAATAATAAAAACAAAATCTTGCTCGTACCAAGTAAAAAGAATTATATAAGGTTAGGTAGAACCCTATTAGACCTGGATTATTACAACTGGTGTTAAGCTACTGAAACTTTAAAAATAGAGACTGAAATTGACCGATAAATTAGGATTTGGGAATTGCGTTCCTAAAATTACAGTGCTTTTATTGAAATAACTAAGTGGTATACTTGCAATTTTTTATTTAAATTCTACACATGCGTTTGCGTTTTATTATGCGACAAACGCCTTTTTTTAATTTGCCGAGTGATATTTTTTTGTCGAGTCTCTAATTTTAGAAGCCAAATTCTACACTGACATTTTATTGCAAAACAGGATGTAAATGTGGTGTATGATTTAATGCAGAAATAATTAGAAGACGGCCGAGTGGCGCAGTGGGTAGTGACCCTGCTTCTGCGTCCTAGGCCGTGGGTTCGATTCCCACATATGGAAAATATTTGTGTGATGAGCATGGATGTTTTCCAGTGTCTGGGTGTTTATCTATATATTATAAGTATTTATGTATAATATATGTAAAAATATTCATCAGTTATCATAGTACCCATAACACAAGCTACCTAAGCTTACTTTGGGGCTATATAGCGATGTGTGTAATTGTCCTATAATATTTATTTATTTATTAATTATTTCGTTTAAATATACTAGCCTGCTTTCCTCGTTTACTGCGCTTGTGATGGTGTTTCCTGTCTCCAACTAAACGTCGTATATTCATATGGGTTTTATAGTTTACTTGTGTGCCCAAATCACGGTCGTTTACCGCGTGTCTACTGTAGCTTAATCGACGATGCTAAAAGGAGAAATAAAATTACCAAGATTAAAAAGTAATCTTTAAAATAAAATGAAAGCCAAAATGTTGAGTTAAAGTTTACAAAACAATTAAGGTTTAAGTATGCGAAAAAATTTGAGACTGTAGCTAGTTTTTTACCCGACTGCGTCAGAAGGGGACAAACGTAGTTTTGGTAGATCTTTCTTTCCCCGCAGAAAATAAAGTATTTTGTCCCCGCCTGCATCACCATAAAATATTTAAAATTTTATATAGATATAGTGATCCTTGTTTTTCTCTTTTCAGTTCATAACTTCTATGCAGTCGGGTTTTTTGTTTTTATAATAATAATTTTTACCTTCGTTTTCACGTAGGTAACCACGTCTTTTAGAAAACCTAATGGGTGTTTATGATTCAAAATGGGTTTGATGACTCGTAAAGTGGCAAAGTGTGAAAATTGACACAACATCACATACCTACACTACCCTGGCCCTAACTAAGGTTGTCCCTTGTACCTACTATGGAAACCAGGAATAACGAAGGTACCACTAACACCTAAACCCAAATGTCGATTACTGATGGCTAAAAGGCGTTAAGTGATCAGAAGGTCGATTTTTAAAAAATACGTCAGTTTTGAAGCCTATGTACAACGGTTGCAAAGCGGATGCAGGACAGGAATTAGGATTCTCGAATAACTTTTTGCCATATTAATATGACAGTCGAACTGAAGGTGAGACGATCGACGCTGTTTATTTCTCATAGGTGCTCGAGTCCACGGAGTATGCGCTCTCGAGTCCACTAACACGTCACGTCATTTTATATGAAAAAAAGGATTTTCTCACGCTTTAACTAGATGGCGCCAAAGTAAATTCCATACAAATTGAAGTTACGTTTTTACGCAGCGATTCAGTACAACCACACACTAGGCATAATGATGAGTGGAAAATACATACACGTCGATACGGTTTGCAGAGCTCTTCAGCAAGAAGATGATGAATCCTAGCATCTGTCAAATCTTTTTTGGACGGATTGTATTCCAATTCTTGCATATCGATATTCCACGTTGAGGTGTCTAATTGACTAAAGCTTGGGCTGAAAGTGATTAATTTCATTAATTATTACTATACTATATTACATTACAATTTTAAAACAAGTTGATGAAAGAATCATAAAGTGCAAAAGGCCTTCAATAAAAGTATTTAGATTAAAACTTTTGTATACAAACCTTCCATTAAAATTAGCGCTTGTATAGTTCTTAAAAATAGCTGACATTGACTCTGCACCAGATATGTTACCAATAGTCGACGCATTTCTTTGCATATACTCGATCGCGTCTTTCATAGCCAGTTTCGAGTAAGTCTCCAGAATTTTGGGCTCAGCACCCTAAAAATGAAACAACAGATTAAAAATGTACAAAATAGTATATTTCTTTTATTTTGCATTAGTTGGGTCTGTTGATAAAAGATTAAGTATTTTCAACTGGCTGATAAATATACCTGATAATTTCTAAGTAAGAATGGCCGAATAAATCGATTGTCGAATCTCTTGAATTTGTCTCTAATGTGATGATTGCCATGTTTTCCCAAAATATCCTCAACACCTGCCATTAAATGATCCATAAACTGTAAGGGAAAATCAATGCATAATTTAAAACATTATCAGTTTTTCTTATTGGTCACTAAATTGTTTTTTAAAAAAAACACATTTGATTGTTTTTACCATCATCATCATCATCATCACTATCAGTCGACGGAAGTCTACTGCATATAGGCCCCTTGTAAAAACTGATTACTTTACGTATCAATTATTTATTAACTATACTAAAACCAAACTCGATTGAGAATGCTTGTCAACAAACAAATTTTAAATGAAGGTTAGAAAATGCAACACATTTTATGCCTAATAAATTTAAAATTATGTTTTGTTATTTTAAAAAATCTCATTTAAAATATATTGAATATATGAATTAATTTTAAGCTTACTTATCTAATTTATTGTCATGAATTCGCCATTAACAAGTTAATTTAAAAAAATAGGTGTAAAATGACTAGTGATATTTACCTTCATTTTTAATTTGTTTGTTGACAGGCATTCTCAATCGAGTTTGGCTTTAGTATAGTATTAAACATTTATTAAGACAAGCTAAAAAATTCAAGATTGTTTTACCCTCTCATGTATTCTTTCATTCATCGTCGGTTTCCTTTTCTCACCAGTCTTCACATTTAATATCTTAACCAAAGGTTTAATAGTGATCCCCTGGATGAACACGGTGAAGTAAATAACTGCTATCGTCGTGGTTACAAACATTGGCTGGAGATGTACCACTTCTGGGTCTATTAATAGCACCAATGCAAATGCGACAGCGCCTCGGAGACCTGTTTTATGTGTATTGAGAATGAGAAATGTAGGCCATGGGCTTGTTATTTATGGCTAATAAAATTGTGTAAGGATAAACAAACTATCTATTGTAGAGTTAGTTGGCTGTTATGTAGGTACGTTTAAAGCCGGCGTGTTTTATTCAGCAATGTTTTGAACAGAGTCAATAATGGAGTATCTGAATAATTTACAGTCACGGCTATTAGATAAGCATATAAAAATATGATCAGATAATTTCATAATTTAAGGTCAAAATATTTTTATCATACAACTATTACAAAGGCGAAAGTTTGTGAGTGTGTATGTTTGTTACTTCTTCACGACTAAACGGTAGGAGCGATTTAAAAAAAATTGTATGGAGCTAGCTGACACCCCGGGATAACACATTACTTTTATCCTGAAGTTTTTACGGGGACAAGAACTACGCGGGCGAAACCACAGGCGTGCTCTAGATAATTGATAAAAAGAGAAATGATATCGTCGTTGAAATTTGTCGAATACTGTGTTACTCATCCCTTAGGCCCCTATTCCACCAGCGTTTTGCAAGCGTCAGCGTTCCTCCAACGTCTGCGCAGCAATAATATATGTATTAATAATTTAGTTTTGATTAGCCAAATCTCTGAATTCATTT
This sequence comes from Mycalesis mineus, assembly GCA_034621355.1. Taxonomy (NCBI): domain Eukaryota; kingdom Metazoa; phylum Arthropoda; class Insecta; order Lepidoptera; family Nymphalidae; genus Mycalesis; species Mycalesis mineus. The sequence continues at coordinate 8,552,859 of CM067895.1, forward strand.
TTATTTAGGCGAAATATTATTTATTCTCTCCAAAACAATGCAACACTTTACGTATAATCATGGCTGATCTTGGATAAGTTATATTATCTATGGTAGACATTCTCCAAGTGGCTGATTGATGTTGTTTTGACTTTTGCTGTCAGTGTTTATTGACGTATCGTCCATTTGATTTGATGGATACTGGTTAGGTATAGGTACCTAACAGATTACTGAAAAATCAAATTAAAATATTGAGTTTTGTTCTTATTATAGCTAAGATGTGTATGTCTAAAATGTATTATAGCTAAAAACAAAGCCCGGAACACGGTAGAAAAGACTTGTCAAAAATGACATATTTTGAGTTTGACAAATCAATGTCACCGCATCTTTATCACCTACAGACTAATATTAGAAAGACGCCATCTTTTAATACCTCAAAAACTAGGAATTTCATTTTTAACCAACGTTTTATTTAGATTGTTTCGTTCACTTATTTTATTTTTGATAAAATCCTTGTATTTTTTTCCATTTTAATGGTAGATATGTGGTACAAGAGTGAAGTGAAAATGGAACATCTCCTTTAAATGTATTTTTTCCCTTACCTCTGAGCTATAACAAGCCTTTCTTTCGTATGCAGTTTCCGACATTCGCAAATATTTATAAGATTCAGATTCGTTATTTTTAATACCAATACAGTGCGAAATATTTACTTTGTTGTACTTAATCGATTGGACCATATAGGATTTTCCCAAAACTGACGATGATAATTTCATTTTTTTTACGTTATTTCCGTCGAGTAGTGATTCTTGTCGGAGTCTATTTTTTTTGTGATTGTATGTGGAAACGCAACGTCGCCGCTGCGCAGACGTTCAAGGAACGCTGACGCTCGCAAAACGCTGGTGGAATAGGGGCCTTAAGCGACACATAAGAGAATACTAACACAACAAAAAGAAACAATTATTTTTGTCTCTGATTCTGTTCACTCTACAAGTATGTAAGTACACAAGTAGGTTTAATTACAAGTCTAAAGCAAAATGCAATATATCATTAAAATTTAACGTACCTAATAATTAACTTTAACTTTGGTTGGCATGGCAAGAACGCTAATTCTTGAAAGACACTTACAAAAACCAGTTATAATTATTATAATACTAAATATGTACTGTGTATCCGAACACGTAGGTCATATAATATTTTAGTAACTCATAGGTATATATAACTAATCTCACCTCCGTAGGACATAACAAATTTTTCGACGGTATTCAACTTGTGCAGACGGAACTTATTTGCTACCGCACTAAATATGTACACTCCTGAAATAGGAAATATCAAGTCAAGTCAACTAAAACATATTATTATTAAGCAAAATGTATAAAATTGTTTCGAATCCTAAATAAGTCATTCGAACATACAACAGACGACGCATTTTAAACTGAGTCGTCGGGTCGGTCGGTCCTAGTGAAAAATAACAGACGAATTTGTTTCAAAAAATTACGTGTGATTGATAATTACTGCAACTGAGTGCAATTGTCGAGTATTTTTACTGGCCAGGTATCCGGTAGTAGATAAACAACCATATTATTATTAAATTAGAAACTGCTAAAACTCACGTTACTGTTGTCGAAGTATGCCCGTCTATACTAAAGCCAAACTCGATTGAGAATGCTTGTCAACAAACAAATTAAAAATGAAGGTAGAAAGCACTAGTCATTTTACAACTATTTTTTCAATTAACTAGTTAATGACGAATTCATGACAATAAATTAGATTAGTTAACTTAAAACTAATTTATATATTCAATATCTTTCAAATAAGATTTTTAAAAATAACAAAACATAATTAAAAATTTATTAAGCAGAAAATGTGTTACATTTTCTACCTTCATTTTAAATTTGTTTGTTGACAAGCATTCTCAATCCAGTTTGGCTTTAGTAGATATAGTTTATATTTTAATAATTTGGAAAATACTTGCGATAGTTTAAATTCTTATATAGAAATAACAATTTATAAAATAAAGCCTCTATGAAAACAAATATTACACAGCAAACAGTTGTCAATCGTATTACCTAAATTTATATAGAGATCAACATTATATATAAAGATTATGTGTTTTCGGCTCTGCATTGCAAGGCTCTGGTCCCATAGTCTCAAACCCAAGAGGTTTTGAGACTTTGGTGCCAGAGCCTTGCAATTTTTTGGATAAGAGTGCCAGTATATCTTATTCTATGGTGCCAGCGTGAGCACATTGTCTAAGGATGAGCATTCAAGCGGCTTATTGCTTATTATTTTTTAGATCTTGTTTTAAGCGAAATACTGAAACTTAAAAAGTTACAGAAGCACTTTTAATTTAAAAAAATGTGCTTCATTTAATACATATATTTTTAATAATATGTATAAATTATAAACTTGTTAAGGCACATTAAAAGAAACATTCATATAACCAGCGACAAATGTATTTGGCTAGTGGGAGGCTTTCGTCGTGGCTAGTTACCATTCTACCGACAAAGACGTACCACCAAGCCATTTAGCGTTCCGGTACGATGTCGTGTAGATACCAAAAGGGGTGTGAATATCGTCCTACTCCTAACAAGTTAACTCGCTTCCATCTTGGATTGGATAATCATTTAACATCAGATTGATAGCAGTCAAGGGCCAACTTGTATTCAATAAAAAAATGTAAATCTAGAAAAAACGACAAATAAAGATAACGCAATAATGAAAATATTCTTACCTATTATGCGATAGACTGAGCAAAAAACAATAGTCAACAAGACAAACCACGTGTTCCAGTCGTGATTATTGTTAACTGTGGCAACACCAAGGAACATGAATATGATAGTTTCAGATGACGATGAGAGCATTTTCATCGTGTACTTGATCGTGGTATGAGATTTGTGCGATATGTTGGCTTCTACATAGTTCTTCATTGTTATGCCACAGAATGTAATACTGAAAACAGTTCTTATTAGTTAGGTATTCATTTATACCGTGACCAAAATCAAAACAGTGGTAAGAAGGAGGGAAAAAAGAATGTCCTGTTACAACAACTGGTGCAAACGATTGGCAAGTTTGTCAAATATAGCATGCATTTATTGGTCATTCTATTACAGGCATTCTACAAAATTACACAGTAGATAGATATTAAAGGTCTATTACAGGCCTCCCTCCTTGTAATAGAGGTGAAGAGTAGATAAAACAGATAATATTTTTAGGTTATAATAGAAAATGTATTATATCAATACAGTAACCGTTAATCTAATTCATTATATTTTAACTTACGCAAGGATTCCACTCATATGAAACATTTCAGCATTGAGGTAAGCCAAATAAGCCATCACAAATATAAATATTGGTTCGATAACCCTGACTTCATTGGTGAAGCGAGTCACAAGGCCAGTAGCGAAACCCCATACGACTCCAATACAAGTACCACCAACGGCTACTACTAAGAACGAAGCAAAGCCCGCTAAAAAGTCCGTGTACATTAGCCGCGAAGACCCCATTTCTCTGAAATAAAAAGTAAATTAAATTTAAGTAAGCAAAATAAAAAAAATTCAAAGTCATTTTAACGTCGTCCATTTTATCATTCAAACATTAAATATTCTAATTAAAAACTAACAAAAAAAATGTTTTGGATTCAAGCTATAATAGTGATTTAGTGTAAACATTTTAGAAATTATTTGTATTTGTGGAAATTAATGTGTATGTATGCCTTGGACAAAAAGAATAACTTTTTCTGTCTAAGGTCACAATATGAGTTATTTACTTTTGGCAGACTTTCTTAGGGGCGATACTCACGTATAAGCTTCAAACATGTGATAAAGAACAACAGTAACTGCATCATTTAGCAATGATTCTCCAAACACTACGATGTAAAGCACTTCGTCTACATGTATCTCTTCAAATACAGCAAGCACTGCAACCGGATCTACCGCAGATATAAGGGCTCCAAACAAAAGCATATCGAGTAACGGTGTTGGACAGCCGAACATTCCTGTTTGACCACAGGCCCACAAAGATGCACCTGTCACAAAATAGATGTTATAAAAATGTATTATATTTTGTAACACTATAAAAGTTATACAATAATTTCATAAAAAACTTACCGATCGTAAGAGTATTGAATACTGTCCCTACTACAGCAAACAAAAGAATAGTTCCAAGGTGGTCGAAGAACAATCGATTGGGCATAAAGTAGCCGGCGTCCAAAATGATTGGTGGTAGCATATAAAGGAAAAAAGTATCTGGTGTTAACGGCTGCACATGAACACTATGTGTACTTAAAAGAATTGCACCAATTAGGACTCCCACAAAAATAAGGAGACATGACTCCGGAAACATTTTTGATAATCTTGGTGCCATATGAAACCCTGAAACAAGGAACGAATATTAGTGTGTATGGAAACTTTATAATGTAAATAACTTAATACTATACTGAATAAAAAAACAATAAAATGTTATGTCGTATATGTTATCGAATGTCAATATTGACTTTTGTCAAGGTTATAATATTATAAGTTTTGTGAATCTATTTTTGCAAAAATTTACAAGTAGACATTATAAAATATGTGAAATTGAATAATGTTAAAATGGAATAAAAAAGTCTAGCGACGCAAAATGTGATTAATATTTCTTATTTATCAAGAATAAGCAAAATTTATTTTAAGTATATATTCTGAATGAGTAAGCTGTAAAATGTTTAGTGATAAAAATAAATCAATTTTGCTAAATCAAACATCTTATATAACCTGTGAAACATATCATGGCTTAAATCAAGCATACAGCGATAAATGTATTGTTCTAAAATCGGCAAGTACATTGTTCTATGATCTGGATACTATAACGAAAAGACATTCGTATCACTGCATTCCCCAATATACTGTTTCGGACACATTAGTGAAACACAATACTGAAATATTTAACAAAAGTAAGTTTAGAGTTAAATCCGAAGCTGTCGTTCAGGAATTTGCTACACAAGTTAAACCAAAACTAATAAAACTGGATAATTTAAAAGTTTCTTCAAAAAAGACAAAGCATAATTCCTATAACAATAATTTGCTTTGCTCACAAATTATTCTTGGAGATAATGACTATACGATTCGAGTATCTGATTCTTGTGTGATGAACGAAGATGATCTGAGGAAAAAATTATGGTCTTATTCTGGATATCAAACGGAGTACACTAATCCAATACCGGAAGTACAAACATGTGAAAAGAAAGACGAAGATAAACGCACTGACGATCCATGTGCATGCCAACTATTTTCATACGCATGTTCATGTACAGACAAAAAGTCACTTACTGAGTTAGCCAAAAATAGCAAAAACTTAACAGTTGCAAATCAAAATATTAGTACTCAAAAAATATTGCTCGAGAAGGAAAGTGTTAATAGAAAAAGACATAGTAAAATTAAAAAATCAAAATATCGTGAATATAAACCTATTTATGAGGAATCTATAATTGATAATAGATACATACCAAAGTGCCCAAGTTGTACGACTCATATAGAAGGTAAGCTTAATAAAAAAGCAAAGCAAGTAGTTTGCCCCAATTGTAAAGAAACATTAGAAATTGTGAGTACTGAAGATGAGGATGATTTTAACTTCCGGAAATTTCCCCATCGCCGCATTCAAGAAATAATGTCGCCTCCGGTAAATCTGAATTATGAAAATAATAATAGAGATGAAAATAGCATTTGCAATCACGAACCTCCTTGTGAATCAGTGCCTCTATGCCAAATCTTACCTATGGATAATGTTTATAATACTGGTCCAAAATTTGTAAGTCGAGTATCTCTTATAAAACGTAATCCTAAAAGGATAAGAATAACAAAAGCATGCAGGCACTACCCACCCTGCATTGCTGTACCGTCTTGCCAAAAATTGAAAGTTTTGAAAAATAACTGCGAATACGTTCCACCTTGTTTACATCGTCCACGATGTGTGAATGTCCCTTTATGTGTACCTTTCTCTAAAATGATTCACTACGATGATGATACTGAAAAAAGTATGGATGATGAAGAAAGTTGCTACCCTTCTTGTAAATTGATATCGGACTACCAGAAAGATTATGTAAACAATCATCCCAAGGAAACTTGTGACTATATAAACGAGTACTCTCCACGATATATGTTAAGCCCTGAAGTACTGAAATCGCCTACATTGTCACCCCATCCATCACCTCCAATGATTCCTAATCAATTACCTTGTAGGTGCCATAAAATTAATAAATGGAGTCAATATGATTGCAATGATTGTAAATGTATATCACGAACTGTATTTGAAGATTATGATAATATAAGTGACGATGTCATGTACATTAGAGATGTTGGATGTCAATTTCGATGTGGGAGATCTGCCCGAAAAAACTCATTACCGCAATGTAAGACTTGTGCATCTTTTGAAATAAGAAATACAAAAACTGGAAACTACAATAAAAACTACCACACGTTAAGATATGAAGACAAATTTACAAATCCTGCTATCAACACAGAACTTTCTGTGACGACTTTTATTCCTTCGTCTGTAGAAATTAGCGCTTACTGTCCTGCTCATGGAATGCAATATCGAAAAAAAGTCACTGGTTTTAAACCTCTGTCAACGGATTCTTACTTTGTAACCGCCTTCTCAAAATATAAAGATCCAGTTATGCGATATCCTCCCTCATCAGATGGGACCAGCCGAGTGACAAGCAAATCAGAAATGTTTGATACTCTTAGGTATTTAACTATGATTCCGCCTTCAGAGGAAAAAGAGAAGTTTCAGAAGAGATTTTTGAAAGGGAAGCACAATAAGGTGTTTGCTGTTAGACGGCGAAAGAAATCTAAACGAAATTTTACTACATTGAAATCTAAAAGAATAAATAACTTAGTTTAGATAAAAATGAAGTGATGTTTATTGTTTTTGTTTTTCAATTGTTGTAATGCATTAACTTGCTAATTTATTCTTGGAATTATCTCAAAATCTTATTATATTATAAATTGTCCTACTTGTGTGTTTCGTTCTGTAAACCCTGTTTTATAATTAATCTAATTTAAAATATTTACTAACACAAATTTAAAAAAGTTAAAGTTAAGTTACTTATCTACGTATATTCGCTGTTGTAAGTAAAAGAATTCTGGCCATATTACGCAAATATTTATCAGGTTTTCATAAAATTTTAATGAACCAATTAGATACCAATTATATTTTTTTTAATGAATTGGAAAATAAGACAAACAATTTAAAATTTTATTAAAAATTTAAATTTTATCCAAAACATCAACTCTACAACTCTACAACATTTTGTACTTGTTCATTTTAAGATCATTATCTCAGAATGAGCAAGTTAAATATCAATGAAATTGCTCTATCAGAGGCTCTACGTCACAAATGCTTAATAGTTTCGGCTAATCATTGAAGTTAGTAAATTATCCCCTTATATTTTTACCCGACTGCGTCAGAAAGAGGATACTGTTTGTTGACCGTATGTATCTATGTATACAATAGGTACAGTAGAACTCCAATTATCCGAACTCCGACTATCCGAATCGCCGATTATCCGAATCACAAAAAATTGTCCAAAAAAAGTCTAAGTACGCTATTATTCTTCCCCCCGCGAAGCCAGTGTTTGCGCGTCAAGTCTTGACTTGACTTGTCTTAACTTGCCGTTGTGCCTACACTGACTTCCCCCCGCGAAGTCAGTGTAGGCACAACGGCAAGTTAAGACAAGTTCCGGCGCATTGCAGTCAGACCATCAGCTAGTGAAGCATTTGCCGGCCTCGAGACTGCTTTGAAGTGGATGGAGCGTCAGCCCGAGTGTGACCACTTGCAACTGCTCACCGTCAAGCGAATGCGTGACCTGGCTGCCCGAAAACGGTTGAAGACCGCAAAACAGCTTACATTAACGGAGATGTTTAAAAAACAATGATTTTTATTTCTAAACTTGTACATAAGTACATTTTATTTATATTTAAAACATGTGAAAATTTCATGTTTCTTTCATTGATTTCAATAAAAAACGTAGCTTTTATTCTCTCCAATGGCAATTTTTTTTAAAAAAATCCGATTATCCGAATATTTGATTATCCGAATGGGTCCCGGTCCCCATTCATTCGGATAATTGGAGTTCTACCTTTACTACCTGCGGACAAAGTTATGCTCCTAAAACTACGTTAGTCTACGCCTGCAGCACCATAAAGTATTTAAAATTTTATATTTAAAGATTTCGAGTTGAGTTGGACAGTCAGTCAGTGATTTTAAAAGTTATATAAAGATTCTGCTCGCCTCATAACCTGAATTGTTAAAGGTTATGCTCTGTACCCAACAAATCAAACATGTACCTAGGAATAAAAATCAAGACGCTGCGAACTCTTGGCGTTTTGCTGCTCTATGGTAGAATAGAGAAGAAGAGCGTGAAATTCTTGTGAACTCTCTCTTATCTAGGACAGTCATGCAAAAAATTGAAGATATGGGTTGCATAAGTTTTTGCATTAGTAGCCAGGTTGATCATTTAAGAATTAGAAATACCATACTTAGTAAGCTATACGGAGTTATAATAATATCATAATCGTACTAAAGAAATGTATACTTTTTGTTGAATATAGGCATTTTCCCTTTATTTTAAGCATACGAAAAAGACAAATAAACAAAGGACATTGCCAAAATTTGCCCCAGTCTGTCCAAACTTATGCTCATATTTAACTGTTTTATTTAAATACACAATGAATTTTAAACAACTACCCATGTTTCATAGCAATCGCTTGAAAATATATCAAAAAAATAAAAATTTCAATCGATTTTCTGTGTTCTGAATCACGTGACCGTCGTCGTAGTATGAAAAGTCAACTTTTTTAACCTTCATAACTTTTTCCTACGACTGCATAGCTACATACAACTTTGTTTTTCTGTAAATAGCAAATCTGCACTATTTAATGACATATATATCATTACTGGGCAGCATGGGGTACACTTCCATACAATTTTTGGCAATATCCTTTTTAGGACTTATTTTTGTTAAGTTTTTCACCCACCTATCTTAGCAATGCTAGCAAAAAATATCCAAACGCCAATCAAGAATGGCGTTTCAACTCGATGGAATTCCACTGCTGCAATGACAAACGTCCTCTCCTTCTTGGGCTTGGCGGTGGTGACGGCTTCCGTGGTGGTGACCTGCTGCTGACGGAGCTGCGTTCCAGGGGCTCCCGGCAGCGGCGCCACAGGACCCATTGGGCCGAAACCCAGACCAGGGTACGTGGAGATGCCATCAACTGTTATGGACGGACTCTGTTTCGTGGTACTCTGTAAACAAAGAATGATCTATGAGTCGTTTATTTATTTCTCTTATTTTTAAGTAGTAGTAGTAGTAGTATCATTGAGCTAAATGATTTAAGGGCTAGGCTCAATGGCGAGAAGAAGTGTGTTCGACTATAATTTGCCGTATAACACAGTCTTGGTTGGAGGGTAATTCGATATATTTATAAGATGTTAATAAATAGAAATGATTAACGTACAGATAATGAATGAATGAAAGGAGTCATTCGAGAGGGATTTATAAGGCGAGATTGAATGGGAATTTTGGAAGGTCAATACAAATGTTTTTGGATCAAATCCAGGACATTCTGGGTAAAGGCCCTAAAGATACCTTGGAAGCTGAATCAGCTGTTCTTGCTTCACACAAGACGGGATAACCAAAATTGTAATTTTTAGAATACAAATTGCAACATTGATTTTTAAAAAATTAGCAACTGCTGAGTTTCTTGCTGGTTCTTCTCCGCAAGATCTGCCTTCCGAACCGGTGGTAGAGTCACTACGTACTGACAGACTTGACGTTTCAAAAGTGCTTGTATAACAGCCTAATTGAAATAAATGATTTTGAATTGAATTTGAATACTCTAAACCGAAGTACTTGTATGAAAGATTCAATCAAGTTAGAAGAAGCGAATAAAATAATTATAAAAGAATAGTTGCAAGTGGAAAGAAGGGGTCTCTGTCTACCCCTATTGAAATGAGGCGTGATGGTATGGTATAAAATAACGACAAATATTCTTTTTATATTATTAAATAAATAAATTGATTAAATTACTAAAAAATAATTTATTTAATAAAAATTTTTAGATTTATCGCCACGTAACGTACTCTTACTATACTGTCATAGTTAAAAAAGCTACCGATACCGAGACAAAAACCGAAATCGCTGTAAGAGTGCCTCCAAAATTTGAAGAGTTCCTTCAATTTCCCCAGGATATCATCGTCAGATCCTAACATGGTGACAATAGGACCACCATAGAAGTATGCTCTTTCTAATAAAAAAAAGAATTATCAAAATAGGACAACTCTGTAAAAAGTTATGCGCAGTCATACATAAAAAAAAATATATATACGTGTCGAATTGAGAACCTCCTCCGTTTTTTTTCGTCGGTTAAAAAGTAGCTTAGGTAGTAGATAAAGTAGTAGTAGGCCCTGATGAATGTGTACCACCATGCTTTAATTTTAAATCACAACAGGTTATCATCATCATCATCATCATCATCACATCAGCTGATGAACGTACACACTGCATAACATAGGCCTTTTGTAAGGACTTCCAAACACCACGATTCTGACGCACTTGCATCGATCTATCGATGATCGGTGACTCGTCTGATATTTCCAGTCTAGCTTTTAGCACTTTGTGATGAACACTTTGGGACCCAAACGCCTCTTCAAATTATTTCGTATACCAACGTTATAATTAAAAGTTAAAATGTAGTAATTAAAAGTTTAAATTAGATAGATTCATTTGAAAATTAATTATTTGGGTACCTGTAACAAAAAACTGAAAATATATTTTTCTCTTCAATTCTTTTTTGCCATTCAATACTGGTGTTACTTTACGCAAACCATTTATAATTACCTCGCTATTACATGCATCATTAAACGAAGCCTTTGTACGTATCCGTTTAGGGAAATCTGATTTATACGGACATACAATACAACATCCACGTTCTTGGTTATTTCAAAAGATATGGTTTTGCTGCAATGGTAACCGTAGATATTATATTCGTATTATAATTAAGTATTTTTTCAAAATTCATTACTAGTTAACCCTTGTCTGCAATCACACGTGATGATACAATTTAATATGGAAGCAGGTTAACATGTTAGATGTACAATTATATCCATACTCTTAAGTTTCTACATGACATCGCACTGGAACGCTAAATCGCGTCGCGGTACGTCTTTTTTTGTAAGGTGTTAAATAGCCGCAGCCGAAACTAGACCTGGACCAATTCAGAAAATCTCAATCGGATCAGCTGAGAATCAAACCCCGGATATCCGTCTTATAAATCCACCGCGCATATCAATACGCCACGGCGGCCGTCAAAAAAGTATTGGTTAAATCTATGTATTACCACAAAATACATAAGATTAGGTACTATAAAAATACTTATGTGCATCTTAGGAGATTTTCAGTGATTTGTTGACACACCATTAAAAACTTGAAACGCAAGACGCAATGGGTATTTGTTTTGCCATGTATAGGTGGTAGAGTTACTACAAACAGATGAAGATGACGTTTCAAAACTGCTTGTAAATTAAGCACACTTGAAAGAACAATGGCGAGATTGAATGATTTCGGAGGCATTTAAAAATGTGACTTATTTAGTAATTAAAAACTAAAATTTAGTAATTTAATTCGTTATTATTTAATACTAAATCAGTTTTAAATATAAAATCTGAGATTAAATTAATCAATAAATCAACATTTATTTGATTAAATTCATATTCGATGGTGGTTTAGAATCACAAGAGTTGCCACTTTTGAAACTACGCTATTTTTTTTAGTAGTCGTTGGTAGAAGAAGCGGTAAGTAAACAAGTAATGGCAATACTTAGTCACAAAGTCATGTTGACAAACAAACGGCAAACTGCGTGCTTTTATAGTGCCTGCGCTCTAACATGGTGCCTGTGACATATGTCATTAACTTTCCGTTTCACTCTTGAAAGTTGAAGCGATTTACAAATTATGACTTAGTATTTCAGCTGTTCCAAATATATTAAATCGTTAATAGCTGTAGTAACTTAAATTTAAAACCGTTAAACCCAGCCAGAATGTTCTAGTCTACAAATAAAATCAAATTGAAAGAAAAATTAAGCAAAGTGTTGTAACGTATAACGTAACGCCATAGACGTGTCTAGTGATGGGACGTACTTCTACGATGAATAGTCGATATTTTTTTTAATAATAAATGTATATTGTAGTACAATTTTTATTTTTAAAAAGTTTATAATTTTATACAACAACAGAACATCAGGGAAAGTTTACTCAAAAGGTTGCAAAGAAGAAATATATTTTATTCGTCTAAACTTATATCAGAATTAGGAACATTTGAGTTGTCACTAAATTTATCATCTTAATCTGTGACGAATATTACTAACAACTAGCGGTCTCCCGGTATTTCACCCGCGTAGTTCCTGGTCCCGTGGTAATATCTGGATACAAATTACCTTATGTCACCCCTCATGAGTCGAGCTATCATATACAAAAGGTTTTTTTATAATCCGACTGATGACTGATGTAGTTTCAGAAACAGACAGACAGACAATAATTGAAAAAAAATGTTATTTTGGTGTATGTACGGTATGCATATAGGCACAAACAGACACTGCAATTTTATTTATATGTATAGATGAATTAATTATGTTGTTAATATGGACATCACGATCCCAATCAGACATAATATCCCTTTTTGTTTTATTCACGACTTTCGACCAGCCTTCAGGTTAATCTTTGTTGATGGCCTCTTGTAACAGTGCCAACATGTTATTTGCCGTTAATGGCGGTGAAGTAGGTATTAATTTTTGCGGCGTGACTGAAAATTAAATGGGAATATGGAAAAAAAGTATTTAAATTCAATCAATCAAATCATTCAATCAAATAATCAATTATTTCATAGGTAATGCTGCGTTCGCAACGCTGATGTTATAAATGCTGATTTTATAAAGCTTCAAAATAGGAATTGAAATTAAAAGCATACATGTGATTTGGGCCCAATAACATTATATCTAAGAACCAAGGTCAGACCTATTGTCATCTCTTCTAGAGCATAGTCAGTAGGAGTTGGTGCCTTTTGACGCCGGACTAAGGCAATAAGCTCCTACTTTAACATTTTTATATCTACTCCGTTTTCCAGTTCATCAACTCGCTATTGCGGTTGGATTAGTTTGGGGTTTATTAATCTGTACCAAATGGTAAAGCGGGGCAGATTGAGATTTTTTTAATTTGTCTTGGTCTGGCTGGAGGAAGGCTATCGCCGTGGCTAGTTACCACCCTACCGACAAAGACGTACCGCCAAGCGATTTAGTGTTCCGGTACGATGTTGTTTCATTCTACACCTAACAAGTTAGCCCGCATCCATCTTAGACTGCATCACACATCAGGTGTGATAGCAGTCAATTGCCAACTTGTAGTTGTTAAAAAAATTATCGCAGAGACTATAGTCAATAAAAGTTTAATCCCTAGAAACTATGCATTAGTATAACCGCGATAACAAAGTCTCCTCATAAATAACGATCAAATAATAATTTGCCTTTTAAGCTAATGTTTTTACAACATTAAAAAGAGCTAGATTTATGCTGCGAGTATCGTCAGCGATAAACATGAATTTCTAAGCGTCACATCCCTAGTCACTGACGTCAACGTCATACTGACAACTGTCAACCGCACCTTCTTACAGCAATTCGAGTATAGTCATCACTTACTATGCTTGCCCATTCTTTGTTATTTTAAAATGTTAATATATATTTTTTTTGTGGCCTCGTAAAACGAAAAATCTTAGTGATTATGTTTATGTAATTGAACCACTATGGTTTTAATATTTTTTCCTACATAGACGCTTTAAATAGATTTCAGGTAATATGTATGGCCATTGTTCTTTTTTTTTAATTTTGCACCCACTAAAAATTCTCTATGATGGCATTTTTAATTAATTTTGTACTATTTTCATTATATATATAAAAGCTTTAATACTCTAAACGTCGCCACTGCCAAGGCCATCGGAAGTTGCAAGCAGTTCGCAAAAAGGTCAAGATACAATCCGCAGCTGGCAAGAGTTCAGCCTAACGCCGCAGCCTCACACAATAGAGAAAATGTATAATACGAAACCTTGCACTTTGATATTATTGGGGCCTAATTAGCGCTATATTCATTGACATATTAATACTATGGACTTCGGGTCTAATGCAAAATTTACGTCAAAAGTGTCCCAAGATATTTTATACACACTAGGATGTATTTATGTTTTTATAAACAAAATAACATTGTAATGTATGTTTTATCGTATTGTTATACAGTCTAATTTGCAACGGTCTAATTGCATGCAATAAGTAATCAGCTTCGATTGACGGTTACCATGGCAGCCTTTTTTTGACATGACAGCTTCTCGTGAAAATAGGATAACATAAATGGTGTGGAGTCGGTAGCTTTCAAATTTTTTTGGCATCTTATATTTATATGTTATATTTACAGCAAATTTTAATTTATATTTACATATCCCTGACCTCTATATGCTGGGATAAATCTTGTACCAAATAATAATTGTTGTAATTATCTTGTATAAAATAATAATTAGTTATAATAATAATTAATTACAAACCAAATCCACTAATGTACAAAATGATATGCCACTCGACATAGTTCTTTACTTTGAAATTTTAAGTTCTCGATATTTTCCTCTTTTTAATTAAACTGAAAATATATTTTTAACTTCAATGACGTAAGAATACTTTTTTAAATAACTGTTCCTAATTTCATGTAGATAATTCTTATAGTTATCAAATTAATATACCATTATGGTAAAAGTTATTTGATTAATATTCATGACATAAAAAATAAAATATTTTAAATTGAAAATAATCAAATCATTTTCATTCAAAAATTAAGTAATTAAATAATTCAAATGTTAAACAACAAAATAACTCTATGCAGTCGTTGTTCTAAAAAATTCTATTGCTCACGGCAGATCCGAACTAAATGTGGTTAATTAGATAAACATATTGCACTCCTTCTATCCTATACGCGGGTAGCGTATGGGAAAAGGACAGATAGATACTTTTGTTCATTTTGGTTGGTTATGCAATTCGTTTCTATAGTTTATTAAAATTTTAATAAAATAGCCTGTTTCTAAGCAAAATAATACTATAAAATCATCAGTAAATATTTACTTACTGAAAATATGGTTCACCGTCTTCTTTTCTCACCTTACTCGGGTAGTTCTTATAAGTTTTTTATAACATATTACGGCATTATTGACGTGTATTCTGTCAGTCAGCTAATATGAGACTGAATTGCGATTGGAAATCATTTCGCGTTTTGGCTTACTTTTGGTTCGGACACTTTTTATCGCTGACCCGAAGTCCATAGTATTAATATGTCAATGGCTATATTAAATGGTCTATAGAAACCACTGTCTGCCTTGTTGGTCTAGCTGTTAGCTTGTGTGGCTTAGGTCATGAGGTTCGAATCCTGAGTCGGCCGGTGGAATGATTCAGATATTTTCTTTCTCCTAAGAAATTTTCAGTAAAACTAAGCCCAGAGTCGGGAAGTTGTTGGTGTAGTTACCCTCTAGCCTCTTGTCCTATAATTGTTAAGAAACAAAACATTATCATCCTAAGCTTAATAACTCAAGTATTTGACGGCCTCCGTGGTGAATGAATATGAATGAATGAATTACTCTTTATTGTACACCAAATAATAAAAATCTTACAAATAGAAACTAACATTAAAAAAAAACAATGTACAATTGGCGATCTTATCGCTAATGAGCGATCTCTTCCAGACGACCAATATTGTAGAGGAAAAGTGCATCCATTGGAGAGGTTCGGGTGTACGTAAGTCAAGTATAGGAAGTATTGTATCAAATTATGTAATATAGAATATACTTACATAAAATACTAAATAAATACATACATACATAGATACATACATACATAGGTACACACATACTAACATACAAAAGTTCCCATATAGTAAATAAATAAATAAATGAAAATAATAGAAACTAGACGATATTGAAGGGAGAGAGTAAACAAATAATAACAATATATACATAAATAAGTGAGTACGAAACTTAATTGAGGAATCATAACGAGGTAGGTAAGGCGCAGTAGTATGTTCCCTGGATTTATACAACTGAGGTTCTGGGTTAGATTCTCGGCTTGGCCGATTAAGATTTTTTAAATTGGTCCAGGTCTAGCTGGTGGGAGGCTTCAGCCTAATTACCGCTCTACCGACAAAGGCAAGCGATTTGGCGTTCCGGTTCGATGTCCTGTAGAAATAAAAAGGGGTGTGAATTTAAATGTATCCGTAACAAGTTAGCCCGTTAAATCACTTCCCATCTGGTGTGATTGCAGTTACAGGTTAACTTGTAATAGGTGATAGGTTTAAACTTTATGTCCCTTTTCCTAAGTAAGTAGGCCTGGCTCGTAGGCTGATAATGATGATAGCTTTGCCCAGCAGCTACATCCGATCCCGCTCTCGTAGAAGTATTAAGAAAGCCATGAAATTATTTAAAGGAGAATGACAGACAATGTATAGGACTTTAACCCACTAATAAGAACATATTGTACAACAATGTATTATGCATCATTTTATTGCATTTTTTTTACTATTTAATATAAATTACATTCAAAAGCTCTAGAATTCGGAGTATTCGACAAAGGCCTAACGTTGGTTATCGTCCGTTTCCGTATTGTTGTTCCGTATAGTTGTCACACGGACATGACAGTCGCAAAGCTTCATGAAAAACATTTTTAAACAGGCTTAACGCCTATGGATACTAGCCTTAAAGACACATTTGATGAAAAAACAATAAAAACGATTCAAAAGGCTAGAACCCAGTGAAACAATAAAGATTTAAAAATGCGTAAAGAGTGTAAATTAAAAGGAAATAGTTTAATCACTTCTTTTAACGGAATTTTATTCCGAGGTCCAGTAAAATGGCTTAATGTAAAACATTTATATAATAATAGGATACTTTTAGTATATTTACAATTTGTGTTCTTTCTGGGTTAAGATCTGGCATTCTCCTTTTATTTGTTTAATTATTAGCCAAGCGTATTTAAATGTTTTTGGATAAAATTTTATAAAGTTAAAAACAATCTCATCATACTTTTATCCTTTGCATAAATCCCATACATGTTATGATACTTTATATGATGCTCACAGCAGCATATTGTGTGCACACGGATTATGCGTAACCATATTATACCTACGATATTACGTAACATTATTTACACATAAGACAACACAATGGGTTTTAACCCTTTATCCCTTTGTATCTACCCTTTAAGATGGAAAAGGGTTTACTTAGGAGTCATTATTGCGACCAAGGTCCTTTTTGCTGAATCATTCACTTAATTATTACTATCTGTCTATTTCGAATGACACATGACAAAGAGGCTCTCAGGATCTCTCCTGATCATCATCATTAGCCTATTGGCGACGGGATATGGAGCTTAGACTCACCACGCTGATCCAATGAGGGTTGGCGCCTAGGGTGATAATGTTTCATTCGTCAAAGGTCACTACTATATACTTATGTTCATATTGACTTGGACCCGACGGCTTAATGTGGCCTTAGAGGTTTGGAGGCGTAATATTACCAGTTTCCGGTGGAGGGTTAAGGGGGTCTGGTCTGGTCCCCCCTTATAAACGTAAGTAATGTCCTATAGTTAAGATGAAAAATCCATATATATAATTCGTATATGTAAACTATGTAATCGACTTTCTGCTTTCATTCCTGCTGTGGTATTTTTTTTTTTTTTTTTTATCAGCTACAAGTTGGCCCTTGACTGCTATCACACCTGATGTTAAGTGACGATGCAGTCTAAGATGGAAGCGGGCTAACTTGTTAGGAGTGGGACGAAAATCCACACCCCTTTCGGTTTCTACACGACATCGTACCGAAACGCTAAATCGCTTGGTGGTACGTCTTTGTCGGTAGGTAGTAACTAGCCACGGCGAAAGCCTCCCACCAGCCAGACCAAGACAAATTAAGAAAAATCTTAATCTGCCCCGCCGGGAATCGAACCCAGGACCTCCGTCTTATAAATCCACCGCGCATACCACTGCGCCACGGAGGTCGTCAAAAATTCCTGCCAATTTTACACATGGAGGCATTACTCGCGCTTGCAGGGGTTTTGAGGGGTGTAGCGTGCTGCCACGGTGGCCATACAGTCCCAACCTCCCTGTTAGCGGCCCATTCCCCATGGGACCGAGCGGGTCGGCCGGTTTGTGGATGGCCGATAGTCCCTCCTTATGAGGGGCCCTGAACAAGGGGTCGGGCCGGTTTACACTCCCCACACCGGCAAGGTACCTAAAACCCAACTCCCATGACCCCGTAGCATAGGAACCCACCCTTATAACCTTAATCCTTCCCTTTTATAACGTCCCCAACATTACATTCACTTACACACACACTAATACAGACAAAGACTAAACATATTACACAATCCCGGAAAAACCATGAAGACGGCACTAAAAAGAAACAAACTACCCCAGGAGGGTGTTCAATCCCTCTCTGCAGCGGCAACGCCTGGCGAGCCTGTCACTAAAGACGGCGACGATGGCGGCGCGGCTGCAGGCTGCTCCACGTATTCTGGGGGGAGCAAAGTCCCGCCTTGTGCGTCCGCGCACACCCGACGACCCAGCAATGAACAACGGACAGACAAACCGACCTTACCTGAACCTACCTCTAGCCCGCAAAAACCAACAATCGAACCCAAGCCCTCTGACACGACCCTGACCAGACCTACGGACACCGCACCTAGTATGAGCCTACAATCGATTGCCGTCGCCATCCCACCACCAAAGCTGGACACCGCCTGGGCCAAAGTAGTCCCTAGGCACAGGCGGAGAAGGCCACGAAAGCACCCAAAAATGACGACTGACAAACCGACCACAATAGGAACTCCCAACAATCCCTCGGGCTCAGGCACGAGCAGGCAGAAGCCGGAGCCAGGTACAGAAGCAACCGACACCAGTGACACCCAGGCGGGGGGCTTGCATCGACCGAGTGGTAGTGGGCGGCCCGAAACAAACAGTGGCTGCCCCTCCGCCGGGAACGTCGTTCCACGCCCGGGTCCTAGCTGTAAGCAGGAAACCCAAGTACAAGACTCCGACCGAAGCCAGCCGGCCGAGCCCACCACCAAAACTAAGAATACATTGGACATTGACAACAATGCCGCCCTGCGTCAGCAGCGTCCCGCCGCACCCCGGCATACCCAACACCGGAAGGCGCGGAATGGTGATGCTGCTGGCGACAGGGGCGACAACCCCTGCGCCTCGTCAGGCCAGTCTGCGCTAAAACGCGATAGGCTCGACGACACAATTTCGCCACGGGGAAAACACAAACAGTTCAAAACTGATACGAAAACGCGACCAAAAACATCTTACGCCAGTGCGACCCAACCACACCTAAATGTGGCCTTCGCACTCTCACCCAGGGCCGACATGACGCAGGCGGAAGCCGATGCTCTGCAGGGTCAACTACAAACGGAGGTTTTCGAATCTTGCTTCAGGGACCCGATACCAGGTGTCCCGCTGACACAAGCACCCGTCTTTAACGGTAAGGCCTACCTTAGCGAGGACGTGCTGAAGCTGTGGTGTGGCGACGACCTCGCCCTTGAGTGGCTGAGGGCGGTCAAACCCCTGCTGAAGTCGCCCCACGAAGGAACTACGCTGGAACTGATTAGACAATGTGACATACCCGTCCGTGTCAAATCAGCTCTATACGTACCAGGGTACAGCGGGGAAATTGGGAAACTGCATAGGATCCTATCCCGGCAGAACCCAGCGTACAAAGTCCAAACCTGGACGCTATATAACTTTGTTAGGACAACGGGTCACACTCCGGGGGTCTTCCTGGTTCTGGGAATACCCCAGGAGATCGTAAAGACCATACTGGAAAACGATAGAAGGGTAGGATACTCTACTGGGAGGACATACGTACGTTTCTACGATGGCGCAGAACTGTGCGATATACCACCCAGTGGAGCCCCCAAAACATCAAACGCAGATACGAGCGGTGACGACCACGCACCGCAACCAACAGAGACCCAACATGATCCGACACCCGCCCCGGCGCCCGTGATACCCCAAAACAGCGAACCGAACCCAGGACCGAGCGCCAGACCAAGCGCCGAAACAAGCGTCGCACAGCCCAGCGGCAGTGGAACGCAATGGGACAAGGCGCCGGAGGCGTCGGAGGAGTCGGGCCTCGAGATCGAGATGGAGATGGAGACAGAGGATACAGAAGAAGACGAGGAGGACACAGCGAAACACATCCCGCTGCATGAACTCCTCGACAAATGGATCCCCAAGGATCCATAACCTCTTACACTACTTACCGCTCTTGGCACCACCCATTTCCCCCTCCCCCCTAAAACCAACAACCCCCCCCCCCCTCCCCTATCAATCAACATACGACTCCCATAAAAAGAATGTAAGTAACCATAACCATACAATGGTCAACATAAATACAACCAAAAACAGAATTAAAATCATACAAACAAACCTCCAGCACAAACAACTTGCAACGGCTACGCTACGAGGACTCTTGGAAGTCGAAGCGGACACAGTAGTCCTGATCCAAGAGCCATGGGTCAGGAAGAACCAGATATGCGGCTTCAACAGTTGCACTGGTAAGATACTTTTCGATAGTAAACAAACACCACCAAGAACAGGGATATATATACCTCGTCCCATCAAAGCAACGCTACTAACACAATACTGTTTCAGAGATCTTACTACGGTAAGAATACAAAACGGAATACAACACACAGATGCCGAGACCAGGCCACTGGTTCTAGCATCACTTTATCTACCAATTGAAGAGGAACCACCTCCAAAAGAAGTCATGGACCTCATAAAACACTGTGAGGACGAAAACACAGACCTAATAATATCGGTCGACAGCAACGCACACCATACCTTATGGGGGTGCACAGCAAACAACAAAAGAGGTGAGCAACTTATGTCCTATTTACTAACAACCAACCTAAATATTGTAAACACAGGTACAGAACCCACATTTGTCTCAAGTAGATATCAAACTATAATCGACCTAACTTTGGCGTCAAATAACATTGCTGACCACATTGCAAACTGGCACGTGAGCGACGAGCTGACTTTATCAGACCATCGTCGAATAAGATACGAACTGGAGCTTACCACGACACAAAACACACCATGGAGAAACCCAAGGAAAACAAACAGAAAACTATACAAGACACTGCTGAATACAAACCTAAAAACCACCAACTTCGAGGTAAAGAATCAGATTACCACCACACACCAAATTGACGAAATAGTGACAAATATTTCGGAAACCATCAAACTATGCTACGAAAAAGCCTGCCCCATCAGGAAACACACCACCAAACAAGCACCAAGAAGTAACTGGTGGAGTCCGGACCTGGAAAGGAAAAGACAAAAACTGAGATGCCTTTTCAATAGAGCAAGAAATACCAGGGAAGACTCAGACTGGGACAAGTTCAAATCGACCCAAAACGCTTACAAAAAAATCATAAGACGGAGAGAAGCTAAATCTTGGCATTCTTTCTGTACAAACATAGAATCAAACGAAAAAGCCAACAGGGTAAGGAAAATACTGTCTAAGGATAAAAACCTTACACTAAGCACCCTAAAGAAACACGACGGAAGCTACACAAAAAACGACAAAGAAATAAGCGAAACCCTCATAGAGACACACTTCCCAGGATGCAGAATCCTTAACCACATACAGTGGGATAATGAAGGAGGCTACAACCCCACAGAGTGTGACTGGGACCTTGCCAACAAGATAGTCACACTAGACAGACTACGCTGGGCAATCAACACCTTCCACCCCTTTAAATCAGCGGGCACAGATGAAATCTTCCCCGCCCTACTACAGTGGGGCCTGGAAGACCTAATAACACGTATAATGCAGGTACACCGAGCATGCCTGGCACACAGACACATTCCTGTGCCTTGGAGAGAGGTAAAAGTAGTCTTCCTGCCAAAACCAGGCAAAACAGACTACACGCAACCGAAATCATTCAGACCAATCAGTCTCACCTCATTCCTTCTAAAAACCCTAGAAAGAATGAGCGACAGGTTTCTACGCGACGGTGTATTGAAGCATACACCTCTACACCCAAATCAACATGCCTACTGCACAAGCAAATCAACAGAAACGGCACTACACTCAGTAGTGAGAAGAATAGAACACAATGCAGGGAACAAACTATCAACGCTGGGAGCCTTCATTGATATAGAAGGGGCGTTTGATAAAACGACTTTCAAAAGCATCGACAAATCTCTAGAAAGATACAAAGTACCAGAAACTCTACGTAAATGGATCAATTCCCTTCTAAAACTGAGGGTCATCCAAATAGACATAAACGGAAAAACAAGAGGAATCGTAGCCAAAGGGTGCCCACAGGGGGGAGTCTTATCCCCACTCCTGTGGAACCTGGTGGTGGACGACCTCATTACAAAAATGAACAAAAAAGGTTTCCTAACCATAGGATACGCTGACGATATTACAGTACTCATCGGCGGTAAACAAGAAAACACACTGTGCGAAATAATGCAAAGCGCCCTAAGACTGATAGAGAACTGGTGCAAAACCAACGAACTATCCGTCAACCCAAAGAAAACAGAACTCGTCATATTTACAAACAAGAGAAAACCAGATCTCCATAAAACACCAACACTATTCAACGAAACTCTAAAGCTAGCAACAGAAGTAAAATACCTAGGGGTACTCCTAGACCAGAAACTAAACTGGAAAAGACATATCGAAACAAAAACACAAAAGTCCACCATCATCCTTTGCCAATGCAAACGCATGATAGGTAAAACATGGGGTTTAAAGCCGCATATAGTGAAATGGCTATATACAACGGTAGTGAGGAGCTCTCTCACCTACGCATCGATAATATGGTGGCCCAGGACGCTACTAACTACAACACAAAAGGAATTACAGAAATTCCAAAGACAGTCACTGCTAGCCATCACCGGCTGCATGAACACAACACCCACCGCAGCTCTGGAGGCTCTAATGGGCATACCACCTCTTCACCTACACATACAAGAAGAGGCAAAGATAACAGCCCTCAGGCTAAAAGCCTGCAATCAATGGCAGGAAACACACACTGGCCACACAGAAATACTAAAGATGTCAACCACAGACAACTCACTCCTGAGCTGGATAAGCGACAAAACTACAAAACACTACTTAATGGATAAACCCTACAAGGTCACTATAAACGAAATCACCAGGAACGACACAAAGCCGAACGAAATAAACGTATACACAGACGGATCAAAGTCCGAGACGGGCACCGGCGCTGGAGTCCACTGCGAGGAGCTAAACATAAACATCGAACAGGCGCTCGGGAGACACAACTCAGTCTTCCAAGCTGAATGCGTTGGTATCACAACGGCGGCCATGGCAATGGTCGCCAGAAAGGTAACAAACTTCAATATCAACATACACAGCGACAGCCAAGCAGCACTCAAGGCTTTAGATAAATACTGGTCTACCTCCAGACTGCTACTTGACTGTCACACAACACTAAGGGAACTCTCAAAGGAGAATAAAGTAACCCTACATTGGATAAAAGGACACAACGGCAACCTCGGGAACGAGAGAGCAGACGAACTAGCACGACGCGCATCAACGCTGAAAGTTATAGGACCTAACCCCATAGTTCCTATACCCTTCAGTGAATACAAAACATGGTTACACAAGGACACCTACAACAAACATGCAAAAATTTGGACACAGACACTCGATTGTAAACACACTAAAGAGGCAATACCACGCCTCGACACACAACTAACCAAAAAACTCACCCGGTTAACCCGTGCAAAACTTAGAACGGTCATAGGACTGATCACAGGACACTGTCCACTAAATAAACACCTTTCAGTTCTAGGCTTGACCGACAGCCCTCTATGCAGGGCTTGTCTGGAACACGACGAGACACCGATACACGTCATGCTCAGTTGCAGAGGAGTATCGGAACAACGTGCAACACACATTGGCTCCAAAGCGACACTCCAAGAGGCAATCGGCGACCTGGGCGGCCTGCTAAGCTTCTGGAGCGAGCTCGGCTGGCTGGAGTGAGTCAGCGGGAGCCTACACCAGGGGACCCACGTACAACGGCCACCAAGTTGGCCAAGTGCGGAAAACACCCAGGAAGAAGAAGAAGAAGAAGAAGAAGACATGGAGGTATTTAAGGGAAGAATAAACATTTTCCTCAAAGGCGCTCGATTGCCCGCTCAAATAGCGACAAAACTAATAAAAATAAAACCATAGATATAATATTTAATCTTCTATAGCACAAAAAAAGAGTAAAAATCCTGCGTTAGTGTAAAAAAACATCTGCGTGTGTAGTGTCCGCTACTCGTAGTTAGTTATCATATTACATTTTTACGGATATAAAATTTTTCACAGAAATTACTGATAAGGTAATCGGTTATATTAACAATCCATGACCTGTGTATTGATTTTACTATGACATAAAAATTAAAAAAAAAATAGAACCGACTCAAAACGCACTAAAAAGTAAAAAATAACTGTGTCATTTAGTTGCTTTAATTTACTTAAGCATATCTATGAAGTCGGTGCCAGCAAGTTTAAGGAACATTTATTAACCGACGAAAAAAAACGGAGGAGGTTCTCAATTCGACACGTATATTTGTTTTATTTTATTTTTTTTTTTTTTTATATGTATGACCACGCATAACTTTTTACAGTGTTGTCCGATTTTGATAATTCTTTTTTTATTAGAAAGGGCATACATCCAAGGTGGTCCCATTGTCCTCATGTTAGGATCTGATGATGATATCCTGGGGAAATTGAAGGAACTCTTCAAATTTTGGAGGCACGCTTACAGCGATTTCGGTTTTTGACTCGGTATCGGTAGCTTTTTGGCTACTAGTGCCGTATAATATACTATGAGAGTATAGTACGAGTATGTGATGTGGCGATAAATTACTAAAAAGTAAGAAATAAAAATTTTTAACAAAAAATAGAACCGACTCCAAACGCACTAAAAAGTAAAAAATAACTGTGTCATTTAGTTCCTTTAATTTACTTAAGCATATCTAGGAGTCGGTGCCAGCCAAGGTTTCTACTTTCAAGGACGTTACCTAGAACCCACAAACTTCTTTACTACGTAAAATAAATGTTCCTTAAACTTGGCTGGCACCGACTTCATAGATATGCTTAAGTAAATTAAAGCAACTAAATGACACAGTTATTTTTTACTTTTTAGTGCGTTTTGAGTCGGTTCTATTTTTTGTTAAAAATTTTTATTTTACACAGTAAAGCAGTTTGTGGGTTCTAGGTAACTTAAAGTAGAAACCTTGGCTGGCACCGACTCCTAGATATGCTTAAGTAAATTAAAGCAACTAAATGACACAGTTATTTTTTACTTTTTAGTGATTTATCGCGTAACTTACTCGTACTATACTGTCATAGTATATTATACGGCACTAGTAGCCAAAAAGCTACCGATACTGAGACAAAAACCGAAATCGCTGTAAGCGTGCTTATAAAATTTTAAGAGTTCCTTCAATTTCCCCAGGATATCATCATCAGATCCTAACATGATGACAATGGGACCACCTTGAAAGTGTGCCCTTTCTAATAAAAAAAGAATTATCAAAATCGGACAACTCTGTAAAAAGTTATGCGTGGTCATACATAAAAAAAATATATAATCGAATTGAGAACCTCGTTTTTTTTCGTCGGTTAAAAAGTAGATTCGAAATTAAAAATTCTACCACTAGTGCCTTTTTACTTTCGGATAATGAGTTCCTTGTATAAAGATAAAGTCTTGGCCGTTTATCAGGTTATATTATACTTAATTATAACTTCTGTACCTATACTAAAGCCAAACTCGATTGAGAATGCTTGTCAACAAACAAATTAAAAATGAAGGTAGAAAATGCACCACATTTTATGCCTAATAAATTTAAAATCATGTTTCGTTATTTTAAAAAATCTTATTTAAAAGATATTCAATATATTAATTACTTTTAAGCTTACTAATCTAATTTATTGTCATGAATTCGTCATTAACTAATTAATTAAAAAAAATAGGTGTAAAATGACTACTGATTTCTACCTTCATTTTTAATTTGTTTGTTGACAAGTATTCTCAATCGAGTTTGGCTTTAGTATAGATCTACTTAGATTTTTTTATATAAAAATTGAGAGCAAACGAGCAAGCGGGTCACCTGATTTTAATTGAACTGCCCGTGAACAAAACCGAAACCAGAGAAGCTGAAGATGCATTGCCAGCCTTTAAGGTATTTTTTTTTCGCCCCTTGAAGATCTCTATGTGGAAAATTCTCGTGATAGTTTGAATTCTAATATGACTGATTTCTGGTTAAATCTTGCCTATCGATTTTACGTCTTAATCTCCGTAAGAAAAAAACAACGCTAAACGGCTAAACGATTCGTTCCATTACGATGCTGTTGAAACCGGTCCTTTGCTGTAGAATCTAGTACTGAATCCAATTCAAACAGGAGAATTTCCGATAGGTTGCTGTTATGCAAACTATTTGAAGGGCTGCATAGATGCGAGTTTCGCCTGTCGAATCCGAGAATATCTCGAAATCATAAAGTTGTTCACATCCTACTCTATGTTGTTCACGGACCGAAATAACCATAATAATATTTGTATGAACGTTAGCTGCGCCCGACCCGAATGCGCAATGTCTCAAGCAATATTAGTCAATACATTAAAATTCAATGCAAGTTATTAAAACCTATAATATTTATTAACTTTTAGCCGATGCAGCTTTAGCCAATAATGTCTATATAATTTCTAGTTTTTTGAATAAACATGATATTAAAAATTTAGAAATTTAGAAACGGACGGGATTCGAACTCGCATATCTTAGCATGTCGCAGTTCAATATAAAAAAAATTGTTTTTATTGTTTTTATGATACAGCATACATAACTTTAAATTTTAACCCTTCTACGATTAACCCATATTTTTTATTTGACATAATGTACATATCAAAACGTTCGCCGGGTCAGCTAGTAGAAAATATAACAAGGTCTACTTACTTCAATCGGACTAGCAGACACTGCAGCTAGAAGAATTCCAACGGCGAGGACAGCGACGCGCTGCCTACACGCACGACGGCTCAAGTTGACTCCGTGCTTGAGAGACGTCATGTTCACTTCATACGGATCACCTCCACATTGATTTATCTACTTAACATCTACCACAACACTAAATTAGTAACATATTACTCGCTGATTAAGTGCCTAGTCCTAACTTCGACTGTTAACTGTTCACGTGGCACGAAAAAAAAAAGTATTATTTGATCTGTGTCATCTGGAACGAGTTTATTATCTGTACGAAGACGTAAGTTTATAATGTTTTTAATTTTATTAAGTTCTTTATGCCTTTAAATAAATCATTATTATTATTTTACAAGTGTCTTTATCCTTTAAAACAGTGTGTTTGTTTTTGAGTTTGGTTTAGAAATGATTGTGCGATTGGGAATTTAACATTCGCTATGCCGATAAGTGCACCAAAACTAATGAAACACGTTCAACGTCAAGGCCACCATAGCCAATGGTTTTACTATGGCGAAAATCGCGTAAAAATAAAGTATTGTTGTTATATGTTACTCTAGCTTTGTACTGGATTCGACGGTGTAGTTGCGGTTCCCATGGATTAGGATAAAAATTTGCATGTCCGGGCGAGACCTCACCTCACGGGCTTCACGGAAGACCTGCGCGGTGTCCTGACGAGCACAGCAAAATAATCAGTAAGGACCTTTTTCGGATGACATCACTATCTACATCCTGCGTAGTCTACTGTTTTATTATATCTATTTTTTATATGATATGGTGTTAACTAAATAAACATTTTGCTTTCTTTATTATAGTAAGTATCTAAGCTGTTGTTATCAATAAACCGTAAACTTAAATACCATCTAATATCCTACTGCCATAATAACTTTGCCTTTAATAATTTAAACTTTCATACAAATTACCATCTTCTGTTTTAACCCCAAAAAGGGGATGATTTCTAAAGATACATTTTTAATACACCTCCTCACCTTTTTGACTTTTATACAAAGTTCAAACTGCCATTATTAGCACTCACATTAACAATGCATACAAAAGCACTCAATTAATAATATAATTAATTAATAAAATGCATTTGCGATTAATTTTTAATAGGAGCCCTATTACTTATCCATTGCATATTCTGTAAAAATTAGTTTAGGAATATTAAAAACACAGAAACTTACAGAATCGTGCAGAGGAGGGAAGGATTAGGGATTAATGATACGAGTATGAAGTGTCTTATATCTCGGGATATAAGATACTATACTACGTGTTACTTCAATTATTATATTATTCTTTGTTTGTATTCCACACAAGAAAAATACAGCACAGAAATTTCTTAAGAAATAAGTAGGACAATCAGGAGTTAGGACGAAAGAATATATCCTAGAAAAAAAATAAACTTCCTAGACACAATCTTGAGGGAGATTTGTGATCAAGAATTTTTTTAAGTCTTCAACATGTCAACCCTTTTTGTTTATGTTAGTATGGATATTTTTAAAAATAATTATTATATATACAGAGTTGTGTTAACAAGATCAAAACGTATTGGTGCATTTCGGGATGGTATATCACTTATTTTTCATACCATCCTAATTTTCTGCCATTTTCTATTGCCGCATCTAGTATTAGGTTCAGTTTTAAATAAACATTAAGGTCACAGCTCATTAGATTAATAGTTAAATAGCAAATTCCGTGAACGCCAACCATCCATAAATTCAGTACAATACGGAATTGAGGCTAACTGTTTGTAGGGCGTCGAGTCGCCGGCTAGGCGCGACGACGGTCTTACAGGATATTTGAGAGCCGACAGGACATTATTGGTTTATTTCGCTTTCATTAAGGCTTTGAATATACATTGGTAGGTATAATAAAGAATCGTGTATACAGATGAGTTAGATATTCCGAACTAGCACGACGTGCATTTACACTATTTATATGACCTAATAACGTTACTATAACCTTCAGTGTATTTAAAACCTGGTTACACAGAGACACCTACAATAGACACCCAGAAATATGGGCAGAAAAAAAATTTAATAAAAAATTAAACCGACTTCAAAATGCTCTAAAAAGTATAAAAAAACTGCGTGATTTAGTTGATTTAATTTACTTAAGCATATCTACGAACTCGGTGCCAGCCAAGTTTAAAGAACACTTATTTAACGAAGTAGCAAAGAAGTTTGTGGGTTTTAGGTAACGTCCTTAAAGTAAAAACCTTGGCTGGCACATTTGTTCAGACGGTTATATAGAGTAACATATGCGAAAACTGGACAGTTCTGGAAATATTACACACATACTGGTCGAGTTGATAACCTCCTTTTTTTGAAGTCGGTTAAAAACAGATCTATCTAAAAATCTTGCACGGTTAACCCGTGCAAAGCTAAGAACGGTCGTAGGACTGATCACAGGACACTGTCCACTAAACAAACACCTGTCAATTCTATGTATGACCGACAGCCCCCTATACATGGAAAATGACAAGACACAGATACAATTTATGCTCAGTTGCAGTGTAGTGTGCGGAGTATCGGAACAACCAAGAGGCAATCGGAGACCTGGGTGGCTTCTGGATCGAGTTCAGCTGGCTGGAGTAAGTCAGCCTACAACAGAGATCCAACGCACAACGACCAAATCACTGGCTAAATGCAAAAAAAAACCCAGGTAGAAAGAAGGAAAAGAACAAGAAGAAGAATAATAGGATATCCATGTACATTAGGATAGATAGGATTCCATTGACATTAATGTACAAGGAGTCGATATAACATACACTCATTGACAAGCCAACTTACTGTGGGATAAATATGGACGTTCAACAAGCAGATGTTACTTTGAGTAATAAATAAATAAATATTATACGATAATACACACATCGCTATCTAGCCCCAAAAGCGAAGCTTGATTCATGGGTACTAAACTGATGAATATTTAATTATATATTATACACAAATATTTATAATATACTTAAACACTGGAAACATCCATGCTCGTCACACAAACATTTTCCAGATGAGGGAATCGAACCCACGGCCTAGGATACAGTAGCAGGCTCACTATCCACCGCGCCACTTAGATGTCAAAACTATAAACTAGCAAAACTTGTGGAAAAATCAAGATAAATTTTTTTCTATTTCACTCCTTTATTTAGTGTTTTCTTCTTATACTGAAATAAACTTAGGCGGGTTAGATACCTACAAATTTTCACAAAAAATAACTTATAAAACAGCGCAAAAGCATTCGAAGCCCAAAAAATGTATTAAATGAAATTTGTAAAGAAATTGCTTTCACGATGAAAATAGGTATTTTCCCCTATTGTTATGGCAGGGTGAAGCAAAGTACCTTCCATCAACCGCATAACCTTTGTAGTTAAACTTAACCAACCTCCAATCTCTACATTTAAGCTTTACGTAAGAGATTTTATTTAATTTATCTATTTAGTTTAGTTCGGGCACGTTATTCGGCGGGAGGAATGCAGCCCAGAACAATTGAGGATAACATAACATACTGACGGGAAAAGACCGAGGGGCAGCTTTCCGACACAATGATAAAAAGCTGGACTTTTACACGATAGCTTCAATTGGTAGCCATCTTGACTACCAATAGAAGCCGGTGGCAAAAATGGACCCCTTCGAGGCAGGGATCCTACTAGGACCACGATCTTTAGAAATGAAGGAACGACTGCAAAGAGAGGTACGATTTTAAATATTACGTACTAACGGATGTTCGCGACTCCATCCGCATATTTCGTTTTGTGAAAATTTCAAAATCAAAAATCATTATTCATGTAAGCTGTGCACAAGCTCTTTTGAAAGTCTGTCAGCTCTTACTGACTCTACCACCGGTTCGGGAGGCAGATGCTGTCGAGAAGAAAAGGCAAGAAATCTAGCAGTTTAACTTTTGAAAATTATTTATTTTTCTATTGAGTTCGTTATATTATTGATTAATAATATAAGGAACTTGAGCTAACTATAAAAATCATGCCCACGTAGAATGGTGGCTACAATAATGGCTGCATTTCTGCGTTGGATAGCCAGGCTAATTCTTTGCGCAAAAAACGAGCCAGCTCTTCAGTCACCAGTTGAGGCAATTAAGCGCGGTGAAATATTACGGAAGAATTTTTTGGAACTTCAACTTTAAGGCCCAAGGGTCTTCAAAAGGAACAAATGTAACTCTTGGTCAAAGAGGCATACTTGTGCCACTTACCGGTTTCAGCTCCGGCTGCCAGACTTGATTCTAACATTTCTATCTCCCTGATATGACAGGAGCCAATGCGTCAACGTATTATTCTATAGCCCGGCCATGATTTTCTAATCCAAGGCTTTGTGATCTAAAGCTATACTTACAGGCTAACCACTAAACTATCTAATTACCTAGATACATAGGTAATTAGGTAGATACTTTATCTTACTTATTTTTGTCTAATACAGAGTTCACGTGATAGGCCGCCATAGTAACTTCTTCTTAATGTATAATAGTCTCGTGTCACGGTGTTTGTAATTAAACTCCTCCGAAATGGCTCGACCGATTTTCGAGTAATTTTGTGTACCTACATATAGGTTAGGTCTGCGAATCGGTTATCTTTTCATCCCTCTAAATATTAAGTGTGGTCCATCCGTAGATATTTTTTTTATTTTTAGACAAAATATTTTATTTCACTATTATTTATGATACAGCATTCAAAACTACATACCTAAAACTCTAAATTTTCACCTTTCTACAATCAACCCCTATTTTTATTTTTTTTTACAAGGTATAACAAAGTTTGCCGGATCAGTTAGTATCTATATTGAATCTAGTAGTTATTTCCGAGTATAACAACTCTATTAAAGCCTACGGGGGTTCTACGCGCCGCGTGCTACGGAGATATGTCAACTGCAGTCATTGATGAAATAAACACATTTTTTTTTATTCTGTGTTGTCGATAGGATTCTATTTAGAGTTTTTTATAATGTATCTATCAGATTACGATTTTTATCTTGTAGAGAAAAAGCCTCATAGACCTCGATATAGATTAAAACCCACAGTATTTAATTTTTTTTTCATCGATTAAAAGTTGGCCCTTGGCTGCTATCATAATGTTAACCTGATGTTAAGTGATTATGCAATCTAAGATGGAAGCGGGCTAACTTTTTAGGAGTAGGCTGAAAATCCACACCTATTTCGGCTTCTACACACCATCGTACGGAAGGCTAAGTCGCTTGGCGGTACGTCTTTGTCGGTAGGGTGGTAACTAGCCACGGCAAAAGCTTTCCACCAGCCTGACCAAAACAAATTAAGAAAAATCTCAATCTGCTCCGCCGGGAATCGAACCCAGGACTCTCGTCTTATTAATCCACCGCGCATACCACTGCGCCACGGAGGTCGTCAAAATTGTCACGACCCGCGCTCCTCGACGTGCCCCTTTGGTATAAGCAGGGACATCTCTTCGGAATCTGCCTTCTAGGGCCACCCTCAGTACACATTGAGAAATACCAAGACCACAGAGAACCAACCTAGGGCTTTTGGAACGAAGTTCCTTATCGCGCGTTGTGAAAGGGGGCTAGACGGAAAAAATTGGTACGAAAAGTTGTCACGACACTTTTTGATCAAAGGATCTTGCCGCCGCCCTTGATGTGTGTGCGCGTGAGCGGCGGGGGGCGCCCGCGCTGTATGCTGTCTCGCGCTCTCGTGGCGCCCTCTGGTGTTTCGGTGTACAAAAACAAACGCGTGTGTGGTACGCGTTTAAGTTTATATAACATTATATTTGTTAATAATTAAAAAAATATTATTATTACTTAAAAAAATAAAATTTTATTACAATTCCTTCACTAATTAATCGAAAGGAACTTCGTTCCATCCGGGTGTCACCTCTCAACTTTTTTTTTTATTAATTACAAGTTACCCCTTGACTGTAATCACACCTGATGCTAACTGATGATGCAATCTAAGATAGAAGCAGGCTAACTTGGTAGGAGTAGGATAATATCCACACTCCTTCGGTTTCTACACGACATCCTTCCAGAACACGAAATGGCTTGGCGATACGTCTTTGTCGGTAGGGTGGTAACTCCCATCAGCCAGACCCGAACCAATTCAGAAAATCTCAATCGGCCCTGCCGGGAATTGATCCTAGGACCTCTGTCTTATAAATCCACATAAATAACATCAGCATAAGTGCCATAATCTCAACATACACTTGAGACATAACTCTATTTCCACGTGGTATAAATTAGAATGCACTTCGGAACGTGTAAAACTGCTAACAAAGTGTCATCCACAAGTACATCCGCCTTTATTTATAGCTTTCCTCCAAGATTTCCCCCACTTCTGCAGCCGCCCACTCGCCGCGTGCAAAACAAGATATTTTATGCATGTAACACTTAATGTATATTAAGAACGACTCTTTATACAGATTGCTTTTATTAAAGCTTTTTTGAATTAAAAAAGAATATTTGCCATATTTTTGAAATTCATAGCGGAGTACGAGGACATTGAAACTGAGTGACAGAGGTAAGTAATATTAATCTATATAATACCATTAAAAACGAGCAATGGTTACATACTCGTATATAGAATCTGGATCTCGGAAACGGCTTCAACAATTTTCATGAAATTTTGTATGCAGGGACTTTCAGAGATGATAATCGAACTTAACCTCCTCCTACAATAAATTTTTAAGCTATTGTATAGCTTCTATCGCGGGCCTTGAGCGTGGAGACCGAATCCAGAAAATTCGTAACGAAAAAACCTAACACCGTCTCAATATCAAAAACTTAATATCAAAAGCATAATTACGGCGCCGACGTCATTGGGAGCGTGGCCTAGCGGTAAGGCGCTCTAAGTGCCCGAATTGATAGAGAAACGCGGGTTCGAATGCCGACGGTTCCGCAATTTTTTTTTCAAGCCTTTTTTTTTTAACTAAAAGGGGTTTTAGTTTTTCCATCTATCGATAAATACCAGACCTTTTAATGACTTTTTGAAATATCACGCTTGTAAAAAAAATTGCGGAGCCGACGGGATTCGAACCCGCGTCTCTCTGGCAATCCGGGCACTTAGAGCGCTAAGTTGATAAAAAATGCTATGCAATAGCTTTACCGCGGCAGTCTCCGAGTGCCACACGTCTTTTTTTTTTATTGTAGGAGGAAATCCTCATGGATGACATTCGGGTGACCCGGATGACTATGTCCGATTTCATCAGTATCCTCGGTGCCCTACGGACTAAAACCTCCTACATTCGCCGACCGACCTTCCCGGTACCGTTGTGATCATTACTTCAGGAAGGGGCTGTCTATTTAGGCGTCAGTAATTTTGTTTTGCCGCCCCCATTCGTCCTGGACCCATCTTCCCATAATACAATGGAGTATTTCTGTGCCCTTGATCCAACCTTCTTTGCTCGCCAGCATGTATGGAATGTATGTAATGATAATCGAACCTGTAGAATAATTCTGCTTTTTTTTTATCGACTACAAGTTAGCCCTTGGCTGCTATCACACCTGATGTTAAGTGATGATGTAATCTAAGATGGAAGCGGACTAATTTGTTAAGAGTAGGATGAAATCCACACCCATTTCGGTTTCTACACGACATCGTACCGGAACGCTAAAACCCTTGGCGGTACGTCTTTGTCGGTAGGCTTTCGCCGTGGCTAGTTGGTAACTAGCCACTCCCACCAGCCAGACCAAGACAAATTAAGAAAAATCTCAATCTGCCCCGCCGGGAATCGTACCCAGGACCTCCGTCTTATAAATCCACCGCGTATACCACTGCGCCACGGAGGTAAAGATATATTCTTTACCTTCTTTCTTTTTAGATCTTCTTCTTTATTCTAAGATATTTTCAGTAATTTATAAGTTCACAGTCGGGAAATTGCTGGTGTTACACCTACTTCGAAGAGCACGTAAACCGTCTGTCCCGGCCACTATCGTCAACATCTGATAGCGATCGTTAATGAATTAAAAATTATTACCCAATGTCCTAGTCGATGTTTGTTGACATCACTAAATTCCATGCACGCGTCATCGATAAACGGCCATTACGGTTAATATGCGTCTGAAAATGCTCGTGAGCGGAATTGATAAGAGGATCCGGGAAGACGGTGGTTAATTATTCAAGTGAAAGAGTCTAGCGTACGGTACACGTGCCTCTGTGAATGCGTTCCTAATCCGTCCATTTAACGACCCCGTTACGAGGAACACGTGAATAATGTTATGTTTTTTTTTGTACGTTTACAAGGTATTAGGTAAATACTCTATGAAGCCTAAGTTAGACAGAGAGTACTACCTCGATAATAATGAACTTCCTAGATAGAATCTCTAGGGAGTTATGTGGACTAGAATTTACTTAAATCTTTACGGTGTCTAGGTTTAAGGTGCCCTTTTTGTTATGTTAGTATTTATGGAATTATTTTTATTTAAAATAATTATTTTATATGCTGAATTGTGTTAACAAGATCGAAATATACCGATACGTTTCTGGATGTTGTTTCATTTAACACATTGTGTATTTTTGACGGTCGCTGTGGCGCAGTGGTATGCACAATGATTTTATAATATAATAAAATACGGAGGTCCTTAGTTCGATTTCTGGTAGGATATATTAACATTTTCTAAATTGTACCAGGTCTGGTTGGTGAGAGGGTTCGCCATGGCTAGTTACCACCCTACCTACAAAGACGTACCGCCAACCGATTTAGCGCGACGTTGTCTTGTAGAAATCAAAAGGGGTGTGAATTTCTTCCCATTCCTAACAAATGAGCCCGCGTCCATCTTATATTGCATTATCACTTATCATCAGGTGTGATTGCAGAAGGGTTAACTAATAATTAATAAAAAATTGGTTGTCTGTAAAGTCGGTTTACTGACGATAGTTGAACGTGACAATGTCTTAAGAAAATACTGATGGAATGGTAGGATTTAATTGGTTATTAAAAATTTTAATTTAAGTATATTTTTATAAATATTAATTTAAATTAATAAAATAATTGATTTTAATTTTTTTATAAATTTATATTTTAAATTTATAATAAATATATTAATTTTTAAACGGAGGAGGTTCTCAATTCGACACGTATATATTTTTTTTTTTTATTTTATTTTTTTTTTTTTTATGTATGACCACGCATAACTTTTTACAGTGTTGTCCGATTTTGATAATTCATTTTTTATTAGAAAGGGCATACATCCAAGGTGGTCCCATTGTCCGCTTGTTAGGATCTGCTGATGATATCCTGGGGAAATTGAAGGAACTCTTCAAATTTTGGAGGCACGCTTACAGCGATTTCGGTTTTTGACTCGGTATCGGTAGCTTTTTGGCTACTAGTGCTATATAATATACTATGACAGTATAGTACGAGTACGCTACGTGGCGATAAATCACTAAAAAGTAAGAAATAAAAATTTTTAACAAAAAATAGAACCGACTCCAAACGCACTAAAAAGTAAAAAATAACTGTGTAATTTAGTTGCTTTAATTTACTTAAGCATATCTAGGAGTCGGTGCCAGCCAAGGTTTCTACTTTCAAGGGCGTTACCTAGAACCCACAAACTGCTTTACTACGTAAAATAAATGTTCCTTAAACTTGGCTGGCACCGACTTCATAGATATGCTTCAGTAAATTAAAGCAACTAAATTACACAGTTATTTTTTACTTTTTAGTGCGTTTGGAGTCGGTTCTATTTTTTGTTAAAAATTTTTTTAATTTAAAATTAATATATTTAATAATTATATTTAATAGACGGATGTCGAACGCTGCCGAACGCAAAGGCCGATTGTGCTTCTTTGTCGCTCGTTCCGCGCTCTCGCTTGCACTTCAAGCCTTACATGGAAAGCCTCAAAGCGAGGTAACGACGCATGACGTCATGTTTTTTCGTGCGTGCAGCCGGCTATCGAATTATAAGACGTTGTCACGTCAAAAAATGTACGTATGGCACTTGGACTCAGATAGGAAGCGAAGTGACGCGTCAAGTATGTCAACTACAAGTCATAATATTTACCTCTATTTTGAAATCGTTAAGGTACAAAGTTGTATTATTCAAATATGGAACAGAGCGACACGATAGCTTTACCTATGTTATAGATCAGAGGTTTCCAAACTATTTTGGGGCAAGTGACCCCTTTTCCACAATGTGTTCTTAACATCGACCCCCGGTTTTTAGAGCGCCGTAGCGAAATGGAAAAAACGGGACCTTTAAGCGTCTGTCCGTCCGTATGTCACAACCACTTCATTTCGAAATTATTAGAACTATATTGTTAAAACTTGGTAAGTAGTTATTCAGTAATAAATTCAGTAAATCGCATTAGGATTTTCATACAAAATTAGAAAAACGACAATAAATTTAGGGAGTTCCCCATACCCACAACTGAAATTTAAAAAATATTTTTCAAATCGATACGTGTGGGGTATCTATGGATAGATCTGCAATAATAATACTGCGGTGTCAAAATATTTTTTTTCTAAACTGACTAGTTCGCGCGAGAGATACTTTCAATAAAAAATTCAATATAATGTACTTTTTCATGCAAACTTATACCGAAAATTGGTTTGAACGGGATCTTTTTTTTAATATCATAAATCGTAAAGCGCAATTTACTTTTCATGCAATCAACTCAAATATATAAAAAAATTTAACAAAAAATAGAACCTCAAGACTCAAAACGCACTAAGAAGAGCTACTTTTTTATTTTTTAGTGATTTATCGCTACGTAACGTACTCGTACTATACTGCCATAGTATATTATACGGCATTTGTAGCCAAAAAGCTACCGAAACTTACACAATTACCGAAATCGCTGCAAGTGTGCCTATAAAATTTGTAGAGTTCCTTCAATTTTCCCAGGATATCATAATCAGATCCTAACATGATGACAACGGAACCACCTTGAAAGTGTGCCCTTTCTAATAAAAAAAGAATTATCAAAATCAGACAACTCTGTAAAAAGTTATGCGTGGTCATACATAAAAGAAGTGTCGAATTGACATCTTCCTCCGTTCTTTTTCGTCGGTTAAAAAATGTTTTCATAAACATAAACCGTGAATAAAAATTCTTTTATATTATGTTACTTGCTGCTAAGGCACCGAGTGACAACTTCTGCGGCGAGATAAATACCCCTAGGCACGCGCTTCAGAGTGCGTAGGTGTTGCAGACCTAAGAGCAATGGCCCAGGGATCAAAAGACATGGTAGACGCTGAAAACCTCGTGGGATGCATGTTGGAAGGAGAGCAAGAATGGCGTAAATATTCCGATATGCTCCGAGCCATTATGGTTAGAAGAGAGGAGAGGGAACAGGTGGAAAAGAAAAGAAGAGACAATAATACCTAGAAAGTCAGCACGACGAAATGCCAAGCGGTTCTGTGCTGACCCGGCGGCAAAGGAAAAAAAAACCGACCGGGTCTCTTTATAGGCCATTCCGACTCGCATTCGGCCGCTTTTTTATTATTCATATAACTTGTGTTTTAAACTTTGTTAAATAATTACTTTTCTCTTTAAAAAGTTACTTTTCTTTATTAGCTTGAGTTGTGTAAAACTCGCTATATGGCGGTCGGGACCGGGCGGCAACGTACTGGCGCGAGTTATTGAGTTGTACTTAATATACCATTTGTTGATTACTTTGTTCGAATCGTGGGCCACGGAATAATTTTTAATTCTTCAATAAAATTTTTTAGGATATTCCAAATCCGGGGTCGGGAAGTTGGTAGTGTTACACACCCGTTCCTCAAAGAACACATTAAACCGTCCTCGGTCACTATCACCAACATCAGATAGTGATCTAATGCTTATTTATTAACGATCACAATCAGATGTTGATGATAGTGACCGGGTATGCCAGCTTAACGTGCTTTTCGAAGCACTGGAGTGTACCATCACCAACATCCCGTCTCCGGGCTTGATATGATGATTTTTTTTTATATTAGACATCTTAAAAATTCAAGGTAAATACTGTTTATTACCTACGTAAGCATACCTACTCGAGCGCAGGTATCTACTTACCTAATTTATACCGCAGGAAAATCTATTTTCTTTTTTCTGGCTTCAGTTTTGAACTCAGACCGGACCCGATAACAATAATTAATGGTCCATTGTTGGAGTTTTCTTTTCATTAAGCTTTAACGAAACAAAAAAAGAACTTCTCTTTTATCATACGGTTTGAATGAAATTACGCTTGACTGCCTGAAATATGAACTACAATTGGACTTTTAGAAGTTGTTTTTAATGAGAAACTTTGAATACTTTATGTTAGGAGAAAGATTTTTATTGTAATGCAGTTTTATGTGAAAACGTATGGGTCTCTGGATACCCGACAGAAGTGATAACTTAAATAGATACGGCTAGCACTGTGGGTTAGAGTGAGAGAGGAGGAGCCTGGCTAACGTTGTGACAGAGATGGAAGAAATGTTATGGAAAGGATTCATTCCATCCATTCAATTTTTCTTCTTCCAGCGTACTTTTTTGTAGATCTAATAAAAAGTAACAATCCTTCCATACATTGTCTTATTAATATTATATCATAAATAGATAAAGCAGCATTTTCCATAAAAGCTTCCAGGCGGCTTGTAATTTTGACGGCTTCTCCAAAACCTTAAAAATCACTATATCTAACAGCACGTACCTAAGCAAAGGCTTACTCAAACTCAAAGGAGTATATCGCAAAAAGACAGACAGACAGACAGACACGGCGCGGACCTTTATTTTGTAATATGTAGTAAATGTATTATATATCACTAAGAACAAAAAATTACAGGAGGTTTAATTTTAGCAGTAGACGACGCGGCTTTTTATGTTGAAATTCAAAAAAGGAAAAATATTCGATGTTCAATAACTTACATACGTGTAATGTTACGACGAACTGGTTTAAATATATACATCTTTTCCTATAGGTTACCTTTCATAACTAAACCTGAAAATGGTTATATTTCACAGCATCAGTAAATTTTCCATCTGGAAATAGTCGTAATTTGCAGATATCCGTCGACGCGTCGTTTATGTGATTCAATTTGTAAACGAATACCAGCAAACCGCTTCGCTTTCACGGCTCCCGTCTATAATACGAATTGAGAATATACCTATATAAAACCTAGAATAGGCTACTTAATTAACTAGGTACTTAACCGCGCCCCATACATAATTCTGAATGACATAACATGCCATTTAATGGTGGCGACCATCTAGGATTTGAAAATCATTGTACAGTATTCTACTAACCAATCCTTTTCATTTGATACCCGTATAGATGAAGTTGTGACAATATGTCATCTGCTATTTAGCAGTCATCTAGAATCCAATGTCCCCAAACAAAGCGAAGAACACTGTTCTAAATAAAAAAATCAAAAGCGGTTCATAATTTCGGGAGCCACAATGCCACAAACAGACACCCAGACAAACTTATAACAGTCAAACTTATTACACCCATTTTGTTTTAGTAAATAATAAGTATTAAGGTTTTCGTTGCATATTTTATGGTTTCCCCTAAATAATTAAGTACGCGGCACTTATTAGCTGAAATAGTAATTAATGGCCTCGATTAGTACAAATAGCATTTCTTGGCTGGCTCGTCCATATCAAATTACTTCAATATATCAATTGTAATAAACCCTGAGGAGGGGTTGCTTTATTTTCAGCCTCGAGAGTTATTTACTGTTTTTTTACTACCCTTGACTGCAGTGATGTGTGAAGCGATGATGCAATCTAAGATGAAAGCGGACTAACTTGTTAGGAGTAGGAGGTCCACACCCCATTTGTTTCCTACACGACATCGTATCAGTACGCTTAATTGCTTGGCAAATTACATCTTTGTCGGTTAGATTGTGACTAGCCACAGCCGAAACCTCCCACTAGCCGGACCTCGACCAATTAAACATTTCAATCGGCCTTGCCAGTAATCGAAGCCAGGACGATCTTATAAGTCCGCCACGGAGGCCGAGGGTCAAGTCTCATACATAACCTTGCTGTTATACGTTGTCTTTGTTGTTGCTATACGTTGGCGAGCAGTCACATTCAACAAGCAAAAACACGGGCACACGCGTGTTGTAGCTGTTTTCTGCATGTCGTTTTGACGGCAGTGTTTGCCATCGATCAGGGCTAATGCCCGCAAGCGTGTGAACATGTTGCTTTAAACGTGATGCTGCACGGCGTGCATTTAAGCGCAGAATAGAATTGTTAGTGTTTCAAGTAAATATGAAAACATTTCCATTTTCTTAAACTGTGGGTGACGTGACGTTGTTGATCAAATAGAGAATAAAGTTAGGCAATGCTTTCTTTAGGGATGACGTCTTTGGTTGACGCAATTCATTATTTGCATTTAAAGGTTCATGACATACGGATTTGAGACATGGTCGCTCGACATTCAGCCTCAAATGAGTGCTCAGAGACACGGGCGATTTATGATTCGTTCGCTCCGAATCATAAATAAGGAAATCCGCAAAAGAACCAAAGTTACTGATATAGCTCAAAGCGTGGCAAACCTGAAGTGGCAATGGGTGAGTCACATAGTTTGAAGAGCTGATGGATAAAGGAACCCCAAAGTGCTGGAATGACGACCTAGAACCGGACAGTGTAGTGTTGGTCGACCTCAAAGTAGATGGGCTGATGACATCAAGCGGGGTTGCGGGGAGTCGCTGAACACAGTTGACTTAGGACCGCGATGTTTATCTCGGAAGCGGCTTTTCGTTCCCGTGGTCCAATTTTCACGCGATGAGTAGGAACACTGTGGGGTTTTGTCGGTAAGAGTTCGGCATAACCTTCTCGCCTCCCCGTAGCGAGAGGGTATCCATAAGGATTTCCCCACGAAAAAAAAGGACCGCGATGTTTGGAAATCCTTTCAAGAGGCCTATGTCCAACAGTGGACGTCTATCGCATAGTAATTATGATGATGATTATGATTCAAAGGTCAAACCTCTACTCAATAAAAGGTCTGAGAGAGAATTGAAGCATATTCTACGCCAAATTGGATTTAATTCTGTATTGATGTTAAGTTGAAAATATAAGTTTGATATCTTTTCGGCTCTTCGGAGCAAATTGACTTCCAAACCGGTGGTAGAGTCGCTACAATTAAAATACTTATTAACTAAGCCTACTTGAAATAAACGAAATTTTAAGCTTCCTCGCACCATTCATATATTCACTGAATGGATATGAAATAACCGACAGCAGTTAAAAATAGATACCAATGCACACAAGGTGCATTTCATTTGTTCTACCAACCGAGTGCGGAGTCAGATATAGCCATCCATCCGTGATAATTCAATCCATACATACACAGTAGCTACCTCACGTTCGTTTAAAATTTTAATCAAGATACGAGTACCTTATTGTCTCTCCCCATTTACGTAGAACCTTCCTATGTAGCACCTGCCTGTATGGATCAATATTGGAAAATGCTTTTTCACAAACGGTGAGACTGTAATTATGGCAAAGGCTTTTTTGACGCTTTATACTTAAGTATATTTTATACCTGTTACATCTGGTGGGAGGCTTCGGCCGTGTTTAGTTACCACCGGCTGCGATTTAGTGTTCCGGTACGATGTCGTGTAGAAACTGAAGGTGTGTTTAGTCAGCTTCAATATTAGATTGCATCATCACTTACCATCAGGTGTGATTGTAGTCTAACTTGTAATGGATTAAAAACAATATTATGTAAGTAACGAACGCTCGCGCCTTTATCCGCGAGTAAAATAATATATTGTAATGTATGCAACATTCTAGGAACACTAAAAAAATGAGTACACATATAGCTATCCTTAAAATATATGTAATACATGCTATCGCGGATGTTTTTATAGCCTAATAAAGAGGTACAATTCTTCCGTACACTGTCATACCTCATAGGATTTAGGCAGCGTTTTCAATCAAATCTATCAGCGCAGGTATTGTGAAAATTGGCTCTAATATGTCGAAAATTTATGGAAAGGCCATAGGATACTTACATAGGAACACGTCCATTTTTATACACTAGTAATTAATATTACTAGTTGGTAAATAGGAACTATTTCATGCTCAGAAAAAAGTTGGAAACGAAATTTCGCTTTTCACCATTCAATCTTTATATAACTGATATTTATTTTAATTGAAACTTTGTTACGGAAATTACTATCATAAACTATTAAATTTTATAAAATTATATATTATTTATTAAAGCAATAAAAATTTGAGTATAGGTTCTCAAATTCTCATTGCTGTTTCTTTCTTATATCTCAACTAGCAATTTACTATGCAAGTGGTTTTGTTGATATCGAGAACTTTGAACCGCGGTGCATTGA
This sequence comes from Mycalesis mineus, assembly GCA_034621355.1. NCBI lineage: Eukaryota > Metazoa > Arthropoda > Insecta > Lepidoptera > Nymphalidae > Mycalesis > Mycalesis mineus. Next base: position 8,596,183 of record CM067895.1, read on the forward strand.
CCGATGTTTTCCAGACGTATTTCTCTTATTTATTACATTTACAAGGCTTCACCCTGGCTTCGTTCGCGACATGGTTCACATCACTGTCTGGTGTCAATTACAAACACATCAAAATAACCATTGTTATTTTTTAACAGTATTAATTAACACCAAGAGCTTGATTTTAAATAAATATTTAATTTTAAAGGGTATTGAATTAGCCTTTAAAATACTATTTGTTTCAGTTTAAAACTCAAATCAATCCTTACATATTATAAAAGGAAGTCCCGCGTCTGCGTGTCTGTTCGCACTCATATAAACTCCTAGACTATTGATGACCACGCATAACTTTTTACAGAGTGGTCCGATTTTGATAATTCTTTTTTTATTAGAAAGGGCACACTTCCAAAGTGGTCCCATTGTCATCATGTTTGGATCTAATGATGATATCCTGGGGAAATTGAAGGAACTCTTCAAATTTTATAGGCACGCTCACAGCGATTTCGGTTTTTGTCTCAGTATCGGTAGCTTTTTGGCTACAAGTGCCGTATAATATAGTATGACAGTATAGTACGAGTACGTTACGTGGCGATAAATCACTAAAAAGTAAGAAATAAAATTTTTTAACAAAAAATAGAACCGACTCAAAACGCACTAAAAAGTAAAAAGTAACTGTGTCATTTAGTTGCTTTAATTTACTTAAGCATATCTATCAAGTCAGACACAGTTATTTTTTACTTTTTAGTGCGTTTTGAGTCGGTTCTATTTTTTGTTAAAATTTTTTTCAGTATAGTGGTGGAAAAAGTTTTGAGTATATAATTTTTCACGGTTTTATGAAACTTGTTGGAAAAGTCGGAGAAATTTATGTCGTCTGGGAGCTTTCATCGATAACGATTCTTTATGTATTTGAGATACAGCGATACAGTGTATGGACGAATTGCTTCCCTTTCTTAGGGCTACAAAAAGTCTGTAATGTCATATATTTATCTTTTAAGGATTTCCGGTGAGTACATTAAAGACGTTACCTAAACTTGGATGGCACCGACTTCATGTAAATTAAAGTAATTAAATGATGCAGTTATTTTTTATTTTTTTGTGCGTTTTGAAGGTGTTTTTTATTTTATATTAAAAATTTTTATTCATATTTCAATTTCAAAAATTAATACCAAAATATTTTCACCAACACTTGTATTTGGTGAACGTTTGAAGTCAACAGAAACACACTTGTATTTATATTGTTTTGGATGCACATGGAATAGTAAAAGGTAATTTATTTCTCTAGTTTACCTGATAGTTTACATGTGCACATTTCATTCTGCATTATATAAACGTCGTAATGGTCGGGCGGCATATTCTAACAATTTTGTTTATTTTGTTGGCAAACCTTCGTCGATTTTGCATTAGTGCTCGACGTTGCATGTAGGAAGGTAAATATATGACAATTACTGGTTTTGTTGGCTTTGCTTGGTTCGTTAGAGAATGTTTTTCTTGTCTCTTGGAGCGGTATTTTTCAATTGATTTGCTATTTGTTCGAATAGTGCTTTGAAAAGCTCTATTTCCCTTAATCCTATTACTATTATAAAGGCGAAAGTTTGTATGGATGTTTGTTACTCTTTCACGTAAAAACTACTGAATGGATTTGAATGAAACTTTACCACAATATAGCTTATACATCAGAATAACACATAGGCTACATTTTATACCGAAATTCCCACGGGAACGAGAACTACGCGGGTGAAACCGCGGGCGTCCTCTAGTTGTAAATATTTTAATGGATATGTACAAACAACAGAAAAAGAAACAAAGAAAGATAGTTTTGTATATTTTACTTTAACTTCTTGTTGTCTGTCTGACTGTCTGTCTATCTGTCTCTCTATCTGTCAACAACTGTACAACTCCAAAACGGCATGGCTGATCCCCGATATGATGACATATTCTTATAGGAAAAGGAAAGGACTATATCTTCGAGGAAATAACTATATCTTCTTATGACAAAAACACCAACAATGGTTAGGCAACATCAAACCGGCCTTGCTAACTTCAAAGCTTCTCGCAGCTAAACTTCCTCAAATAGCTGAAATAGCTCGCCAGAGTTTAATATAAAGCTTAACAGTGTCTCTACAAATATTATGATAAAAACTTTTGGTAGAGACTCATAACAAATCGTTTGCTGACACAAAAAGCCTTAAATTTATCATGTCATGCAGTTAACAAGGGCAAGAGCAACGAAGTATCTTCCACAGACTCCGACCCGATCAAAGGAGAATGACAAGGCTAATTTTAAACAAATATTACATATATTTTTCTATATGTATTACGTTTCATACAAACGTAATGTATAAAGAAGGAGAACTAGCCCGTTTATTTAAATGACCCTAGATTTAAATGAATGATTTACCCCTTTAGAGGTGGGGTTTCGTAAAATTCGTTCTTAACGGATGTCAGCACCCTATATGGAAGCTACATACCAATTTTCAAAGTAGATGTTATATTTTTTGAGATTTTGTGATTAATTAAAGAATGATATTTGCTTTTATATATTACATATAGATTAAAAAAATACCATAGCATAATATCTTCTTCAAAAATTTACCTAAATGATAGCCCATAACAAATTTTTGGTTAGATATATATGTAATTTTGAATAATCAGATTTTTAAAATTGCGTGTATAGTTCGAATTAAGGCACACAAAAGTATGTACATCGTTTTTTATCAGGTTGTTTTCCACTAAAATAATATTCTCTTCTGTCATACACACAATATCGTGACAGAAAATTTGATTACACGTTCACAGCCCAGGGAGTGGTTTTGGACTTGTGAGGTACCTAATAAGAAAACTTCTACGTCGGTCTAGTCTAGGGTATAAATCAGAAAATTCTAAGCTTTGGAAGGAAGTCGATAGTGTTTCATCCCCGTTTCTGTCTGGTTCAAACGTCGGTCCCGGGCACTATCCTCAACATCTGATAGCGATCGCTAAAGATCAAACATTACCCCCTAAAACCACGGACCCGTATTTGAGTAGCATTGATACCCGTTCTAGTATAGTAAGTAACTATTACGGGGCCTTGCCTTTATCTGCTATTAACATGCTGATAATGAAAGAAAACTATGAACTGTGACACGTTCACTTAAACGTTAAACTAGTATTAGATCACTCTGTTTGGGTGCGACATGACTAAGTTATATACTCGTACGGGTGAAGGCTAAAACTACCGCAGGATATGAAATCTTAATCTTGTCTGACACTACTTATACCTAAGTTGCGTGAAAATACATAGTTTCGTTTAGAGCAAAGCTTGAAAATAATTATAATCTACAAAATACTTATAACCTTGTTCTACATGTAATTTATCAAATCATTATTTTCCTAATCCTTTAATGCCCGAATACTACTAATACATAGGTACATAGGTACAAATACCACAGAGCACTTAATAGTAGGTACAAGAAAATTCGTATTAATGTGAAGATTCATAATTATTATTTATTATTTTATTATCAATTTACGTTATTGAATAATGAGGAAACCTCAACCCGATGAAATTGGAAAGATAACTGGCTGGTAATAATTTTATAAAAACTGCAAAGTAGACATTTTTGTATCTAATGAACAATTAAATATATACAATTTACAACAACAGTGCTCATTTAAAACACTTTTCAAATGAGCCATCAAAATTGACAAGGTATAAAATGTTTTATACTAGTGCTAAATTTGCATAGATAAAATAATTGCTGTTGTCATATTATTTCAATTGTTTTACTTATAAGGCGATTTATCAAAAATAATCGATAAATATAAACATAATAATTGAGTAGACGTCGCATGTTAAAGAAGGGGTCACCCCTGTTATAGATTTTGACGCTTCTACGATTGGTGCAATTCTGTACATGAGATGTATCAAAACTTTTTATGAAAATAGAAAATAACATCTGACTAGTTTGTATTTACAGTAATTAGAAAGCATGTTTTATTTGAAAGTGATCTTTATGAAACAGCCCAAAGCTTGCTTTAAGCTTAGCCGCATTTGTTATTAAATTGTGCCAAAAACGGTCACGTTAGCGGCAATACAGTTACGTCACAACAAGGATAGTGTGTTATATAATAACATTTTTATCACTCACATCTCTTGCTTTTACGACCAAAAATAACACTAAATAAAGGAGATCCATCCATTTACATAAACATTTCTAAACTATCATAGGCTATAATAACAGTAACATTTTAAAACTTGCGCGAAAATAAAATCGGCGCATATTTGTTTTGACAAAAGCCGCAAAACGTGTCTAAAATATTTGACATACAAACCTTCGAGGCGATGGGATATTAATGAATAATATATTGATTTTGAGACGCTTGCGGGCATTTACGTAACGTGACCATAAGACACGGTTACGTACAGACACACAGGTGACACAGGCATAAATAATTGAACGGGGAATAACTCACGAAGAGCAGCGTTCGTGATTGTCGATCATGTGTTTGCTATGGTGGCCATGTTCATGGTGTTGACTTTGGCAGCACGAACATTAAATTCGCGTTAATATTACTAGACGCGCGTAAGTTTAACTAACTTTAATGATATATGGCGTGTTTGATTATACGGGGGTGTTATTTGAAGGGTTTTTTTATATTGTAGTGGGTTATCGATCGCGAGAGGTCGCGGGGATCGCGCTGGCGGCAGGTTTCGCCGCGACTGGGCCGCCCGCCCGGCGCAAAGCGCGCCCTTCACGACTGCGCGCCACTGTTGTGTTTTGTCCCCCCCTCTCCCATACACCCTCCTTCGGGGAATCTTGAATCCCGATCCACGTGAACAACTCTGTCAATATAACTAGCCAATGAATCTTTACTGCTATCTTGTTGAGCTTAAAATAGCCTCATCTGTATCTGCGGGACGACAGGCACAGGCGCTATGTTTGCTTGCCTTTGTATTGAATCGGTAAGCAGATGTTAGATTTCCCACGATGTTCGTTATTGATAAAATGGGTAACTATACTGTCGAAGGCTGTGGCTCAGTAAAACGATCGGCAACAGAGTCAAAGAGAACCATAAAATATACGATCATCAGCTTATCTATATTTTTAAAAAAACGGACGAAGTTCTCAGTTGGACGAATTTATTAAATTTTTATATAGTAGTCCGATTTTGATAATTCTTTTTTTATTAGAAAGGGTATATTTGCACAATGGTCTAGTGACAGAATCCTGGCGAAATTAAGGGAAAATTTCAATAATTGTAGGGACAGTAATGTTTGTTAATTTCTTAGTTGTTAAATTCTTAGTTAATTTGTAAAGTTTGTTAATTTCCCGTTTGCAATATAATGGCACCGACTTCATAGATATTGTAAATAAATTATAGTAACTAAATGACGCAATTATTTTTGACTTTTTGTGTGTTTTGAAGTTGGTTTTATTATTCATTTTTTTTACAATGTTTATTCCATTTATTAAATTAAATCTATAGAAGTAAAACTTTTGGCGAAAAGCTCAGGGGAAAATACTGTCATCTAGCTATCTTATACAAACAGCATTACCATTATATATTATATTTTTAATTTTATATTTTAATTATATATTATATTATATTAATATACCGTAAGAAGGGTACGATTACCAGAAATTACGAGAAGGCTTAGATATATTTTTGACGTGACAACATCTTATAATTCGATAGAGCCGGCTGCACGCACGAAAAAACATGACTCATGCGGCGTTACCTCGCTTTGAGGCGTTCCATGTAAGGCTTGAAGTGCAAGCGAGAGCGCGGAACGAGCGACAAAGAAGCACAATCGGCCTTTGCGTTCGGCAGCGTTCGACATCCGTCTATTAAATATAATTATTAAATATATTAATTTTAAATTAAAAATCAATATATTTATTATAAATTTAAAATATAAATTTATAATATCAAAATCAATTATTTTATTAATTTAAATTAATATCTATAAAAATATACTTAAATTAAAAATTTTAATAACCAATTAAATGCTTCCATTCCATCAGTATTTTCTTAAGACATTGTCACGTTCAACTATCGTCAGTAAACCGATTTTACAGTCAACCAATTTTTTTGACTCAGATTGACGGGCATAGTGCAAAGTGTTGTAGGAGTTCCTAGCAAGACCAACTGCAAAATTTAAATGGAAATGGTGTTGCTATTTTAAAACTGTTATGAAAAAATATTGATGCGAAAAGTAAACGAGTAAAAAGATAGAACGCAACAACGTGGAAGAGAAAGCAGGTAATTGTTCCAGTTCACGCCTCCGAACGCCTTCAAGCGCTGCTTCTTGGGACTTAATATAAATTAACGTTGTTAAAAGTTGTTTTGTTTCATTACATAAGCGATGGAATATAATAAGGACACTAAAACAAGATGTTATTTTTCAATAACATAGCAATGATTATCATTTAAATTTTTGCCCCTTTTACTGCTTTATTATAAAATTTATCAGCTTTTAAATTTGAGTCCTGAGTCGGGCTACTAAATATCGAGCTTTTTTCTTTTAAGTAAAAGCCTGGAGATTTAACTTTAATAGTCTTGTTACGCTTCCTTCCGAGGCATGATAAAGCCATCCTTTTAATTATAATTGATCGTAAAAATGTCAAAAAGTATAGTTATACAAATAGTTATATGGCAGAAACGTGGAATTTGAAGAATTGCTCTCTTGATACTGATAAGTAGAGTTAAACCTTGTCGCCCTAAGCCGGCTAGCCTATATGTAGGTCTGCTACGTCGGCGATTAGTGCGCCCAGGCCTGAAGGAACCCATCAACCGCGAAAATGATCCTGGGCACCTCATAGCCCCCGCCAACAACATTGGGTGACGAGTTCTGATTCACAATCATAAACTCTTTTGCTTTCTAAATCCTCCGAGAGGTATATTACTTCAGAACATACATACATACATAACATCACGCCTCATTGTCATACAGGTAGGCAGAGACTACATCCTTGCATTTGCTTGTATAGTTTTCCTTAGCTTTATCCACTCCCATTAATCCTTTCATACAAGTTCGTCGGTTTATGGTACTGTTGACCTGGCCATATTTTATATTGCCCTGAATTTGTCCTTTCCAACATTTCCATTCACCCTCGCCTCATAAGTTTCTTTTATTAATCTTCTTTCATCCATTTTCTCTACATGCCCAAACCATCCAAACATCATTTTCTCAATTTCAATCACTACATCATCTCTTACGCCGCACCGTTCTCTTATCTATTCTTAAGTCTGTCACTCAGATTCAATCTACACATAATCCTCAATGTTTTTAAACTACTTATGGTATAAATGATAATCTAACTTTGTCTGCAAAATTGCTTACGTAGGTATACATGCACTGGATTATGTAATATGTCAACAGCGAGCATTCACTGCAAGCCAATCACTCTAATGGCCTCGAAGTCAAAGGGAGTATCGATCGAATTTTACAAAAAAACGTCTTTAAACGTGACCCATATTCTCTCTTGCCCTCCAATAATTGCTATGCGAAAAACTATGCGGATAATAGTGGCGTAGCTAGGCGTAGGTAAAAGAGGCCTTGTCCAAGGCCTCGCATTAAAAGGGACCTTGTGAGGCCTTCCAGGATGAGTTTGACTGTTAGATTGATATGACCGCAGTAAAGAAAATTGCACGAAATAATAAGGTAGCTACCTAACCTTTAAATAAATTTCAAGTTATGGACAATTTGAGCAGTTTTCGTGACTGCATCAAAATTCAGATTTTGTACATGGCAAAAACTTGGTAGAAAAATCTGGAAAAATTTTGGAAACAGGGACTGAAAGAAAAGGGCCTCACTAATACAATTCCACCCACATCTACGAGTAAAGTGCGGCCTAGACATCAGAAGAATGAACGTAAACAAAGGACGGATAAGTGAACGTAGGCGAGTATTATCTCTGTCCTTATCTCTCGTAAGCAAAAATGATTACCAGTGTTTTATGAATGTCCGTTTATTATTTTTTTTATTTCGATAGCCCAACTATAATTAAGTGCCTACCTAGACGCCACGGCGGGCAAGAATTGAAACGAATATTCATCAATTTATGAATCCACTTGCCTTGCCACTATTGAGATTAAAAACAATTTAACTTTATAAAGTAAGTAAGTATCTACCAACTTAAATTTCCAATGTGATCTGATATTTCGTATTATTTGACAGCGCTTAAAGAGCTTAACGGTTAGCTCTATATCTATTAGACTTATTTAATAAATATAACAGGCAATTTTGTCGTATAGTTGTAGGTAGGTTTTGGACCACACAGTCCTAGGCTGTTAGACACTAAAAGCCATTCACACAGCCAAACCTTCGTCATTTTATAAAAGCCTAAAGCTTGACAATCAGTGCTCCTTCCAAAGGTAAGGTAAAGTACGGTAGGCAAGTTGGGAAAGAAATACTCAGAATTATTCTACGACCTGATTCGGACTCAGAACCTCGTGGTCGTAGCCACATAGGCACGTTAGGCTATTGGATCCAGTCACTGTTATTACCATCGTGACATTGATCGTTAATGAATTAAACATCATTATTCTAAAACTAACTAACTGCGGGCTTCATAAGAAGGCTCAGAGTCACTCAGCGGGCGATGGAAAGAGCAATGCTTGGAGTATCCCTGCGTGATCGAATCAGAAATGAGGAGATCCGCAGAAGAACCAAAGTAACCGACATAGCTCAGCGAGTCGCAGAACTGAAGTGGCAATGGGCGGGGCACGTAGTTCGAACAGCTGATGGACGTTGGGGGCCGAAGGTGCTAGAATGGCGACCCCGCACCGGAAAGCGCAGTGTTCGTCGACCCCCCACCAGGTGGACTGACGACATCAAACGGGTCGCAGGGAGCCGCTGGGCACATGCGGCTCAGGATCGTTGTGTTTGGGAGTCCCTAAAAAAGGCCTATGTCCAGCAGTGGACGTCCATTGGCTGATAATGATGATGATGATGATGATTCTAAACCTCCATTAGAGCAGTTTGATGGATCAACGCTCCATATCCCCCCTTGTACAAGCAGGGAGGCCTGGAGTAGTGGTTAATCATGAAATCATGTAACCTACAAGTAAATTAAGCTTCATGAAAAGCTTTCACCAGTGAGCTCTTTAACGTTGTTTTCAAAAAGTTTCGAGCGAAAGGTAGCAAAGGGAAGGATAAAGCTCGAAGGTATATAATTTTATAACACAGTATGTTTTCTTAAATCTAGTTCATGACACCAATCCGCATTTAACAACAGATCCAATTACAAAGCGATTGGGTTCACGTCCGTATTTCAAAGCCGTTTGAACTTTTAACTCGAGCATAGACTGATCAAACATGCATCGACAAGATAGACTACAACAGACCAAGTCATAATCATCATCATTGTCATCAGGTTTTTAAAAGTCCGTTATAGGGCCAGTGTTTTGATAGCCTGCCGTGGTATGCGCAGTGGATTTATAAGATGTAGGTCCTGGGTTCGATTCCCGGCGGAGCAGATTTAGATTTCCTTAATTTGTCTTGGTCTGCCTGGTAGGAGGTTTTCGCCGTGGCTAGTTACCAACCTACCGGTAAAGATTTAGCCAAACGATTTAGCGTTCCGGTACGATTTCGTGTAGAAACCGTACAGGGTGTGAATTTCGTTCTACTCCTAACAATTTAACCCGCTTCTTCTTAGATTGCATAATCACTTACCATCAGATATGTCGATGATGACAGTATATTTTGTTAAACCTTATCATCATTAACGCCGATGTACAACGGTTGCAAAGCGTATGTAACAGGAATCGCAATTCTCCAATGATATTTTGAGAAATTGGACTGGCAGTCGAACTGAAGGTGGGATGATCGACGAGATGTTCGTACGATATACTTTTTACTTCACAACCCGACTTAGGAATCGAACCCAGAACCTCGTGATCGAATCTAGATAGATCTATCATATAAGCTAACCACTAGACTAACGGATAAAGCAGACAACGTTCAAAGTAGCGAGCAATACAATTAATAAAAATAATTAAAAATGTTAGAAATCCCATCAACGGACAAGAAACTAATCACTTTGATACCGTCTGTACTGCGATATGAGTGTAAACAAGTTTGCGCTAGGGCTGCCAAATACTGCACACATTAAAAAATAAATATTAAAAAAAAATTATAGACAACGCCCACATCATTGCCTATGGACATCCACTGCTAGTCGTAGGCCTTTTTTAGGGACTTTAAAAAACAACGATCCTGAGCCGCCCGTGGCCAGCGACTTCCTGCGACACGTTTGATGTCGTGAGTCCCCACATTTTGACGACCTCCGTGGCGCAGTGGTATGCGCGGTGGATTTATAAGATGGAGGTCCTGGGTTCGATTCCCGGCGGGGCAGATTGAGATTTTTCTTAATTTGTCTTGGTCTGGCTGGTGGGAGGCTTTCGCCGTGGCTAGTTACCACTCTACCGACAAAGACGTACCGCCAAGCGATTTAGCGTTCCGGTATGATGTCGTGTAGAAACCGAAGGGGTGTAGATTTTATTCTACTCCTAACAAGATAGCCCGCTTCCATAGTCAAGGGCCAACTAGTAGTAGAAAAAAAAATTGAAAAAAAAAACATAGCTAAGCCCCAACAGTAAGCGTAGGTACTAGAAACAGGATGGCCATAGCTGCACCGTTTCCGGGATATGTGGAACTCCGGGATATGTGGGCTGAGAAGCAGATGAAATACCCACTAAAACCCAGCGATGTATCATCGCATCGCCTGGTGACTGGGTTCCGAGAGCTGGGTCTTCCACAACGGTAGTGGGTACTATGATAACTCATGAATACTTATAATATGTAGATAAACACCCAGACACCAGAAAACATCAAAGCTCATAACACAAACATTTTCCAGATATGGGAATCGAACCCTAAGGCTATGACGCAGAAGCCGGGTTACTTCCCACTGCGTCACTCAGCCGTATTTATTTGAGCGACCAAATTTTTAAGCACTTTGAAACCTGTTAGAAAAACTGATAAAAGAATACTACTTAAATGCTAAAAAGATAAAGTCAAGTGTATCTTTTTTCAAAAGTGTGTATATTTATATATGTATCCGAAATCACATATATAAATATATGTGATTTCGGATCATAAAATCTTGGGTCGCAATTTTGCTGTTCTTTCGACCTCGTCACAAGACTTAGATAGATAAAATCTTTATTGCCCACACAGAAAGAGTAACAAATAAAATAATATATAGTACAATGATTAAATATGTAGGGCGGTCTTATCGCTGAAAACGATCTCCAGTCTCCTCCAGACAACCCGCACAGTTGGAATCAAATGAGACTTTTTTGACGACCTCCGTGGCGCAGTGGTACGCGCGGTGGATTTATAAGACGGAGGTCCTGGGTTCGATTCCCGGCGGGGCAGATTGAGATTTTTCTCAATTTGTCTTGGTCTGGCTGGTGGGAGGCTTTCGCCGTGGCTTGTTACCACCATACCGACAAAGACGTACCGCCAAGCGATTTAGCGTTCCGGTACGATGTCGTGTAGAAACCGAAAGGGGTGTGGATTTTCGTCCCACTCCTAACAAGTTAGCCCGCTTTCATCTTAGACTGCATCATCACTTAACATCAGGTGTGATAGCAGTCAAGGGCCAACTTGTAGTTGATAAAAAAAAAGACTAAATTAAATAAGACTTAATATATAGTGTAGGAGACAAAATATTTTAAGACGTTCATTTGTGATATATTGGAATCAGTGGCGTACATAAGATTTTAAGTAGGGTAGGCATTATAGGTACCAACTACATGAAATGAAAAATCCCTCCTTCAACTAGTTCGCAATGTATCTTTAGGGTAGGCAGTGCGTTTTTTGCATTTATGAAGTGCCACTGGTAGGAAACAATATTTATAACATGTGGCAACCCTATCGTATACGTAGCTTTATTAAAGAACTTTCCCTTGTGTACGGATGTGAACGCTCTCTATAACATGCCCCTAACAATATTAATAACTAGTTACTGACGTCACCGGGAAACTTCGCAATGACGTCTTTATAAATAGCAATCAGCCAACACGTGCAAGATTATCTTAAAATACCGCACGCAGCGTTAGGAGTATCATTATCATCATCATCATCACCATCATCATCATCATCATCATCTTCATAAACATCATCATAATCTTGATAAACAAGCAGACGCCCGCGACTTCGCCCGCGAGTTTAATAATGTATCGTAACCTTCCAAGAACACGTAAAAAAATCGTACGGGCTCCCTTTTTATGTACTATCCAATACAGATAATTGATATACTACGAAACTATAAAATTAGAATGCCATGTGGGAATATTAAACAACTAGCAGTCGCCCGAGACTTCGTCCGCGTCAAAACCGTTTGTCCTTCTATTTTCCTATGAATGACAGACTTTCATACAAATTTTCGTATCTATTGCTCTCTCTATGTCTGCTACTGAAAACACTGGATTCACTCAATGTTTCCGGCAAGATGTTTCGTTTGACACATGATGTTTGATGTGTTTTTTTGGCGAGGCGTATCTGAGATGGCGACTGCAGTTTGTTTGGATAGCAACTACGGTTTGTTTGTCAGTATCATTAGAATTTAACAAAATTCTCCTTAATCCGAATTTTGCAGATATATGTTGTCGACACGAAATCAACACCTTGATTTTTTTTTTGGTTTTGATCAAGTCTATATTAATAATTTCGTCATGGTACGGCCCCATGACGAAACTATTAATATAGATAAACATACAACGAAACAGAAAAATATAATGTAAAAAAAATAATTTCTTATTGTCAACACCATAAAGTGAAGGTTACAGAATTAGCATCGCCATAATCACTATACAATTTAATTAGCAATAACTCATGAAACAGCGCGAGTCCCCTGAGGACAGCGTAACTGAACACGCCATCAGATAAATCCGAATGTCGACACAAAGATGCCGTCTGGAGTCATTTTTATCGTGCATATTCCCTCAAGCAACTACGAGCACATACTTAGGTTCGGTAAACCGAAAGAAATATTGCCGATAGAGGATTCAAATGCGAAGAAATGCTATTTACAAGTGGAATTACGCAATAAAAAGTCGAGGAGCATTCCGATACATTTAACGCAGAGCGTATACGGTGAGAATTATAATCCTACGCTGGAAAATATTAATGAAGACGACGAATTCATCACCATGGAAAGCGTGAGTATTATAATGGTGCTTCACGGGAATTTATGGAGCAATAAAATGGACAATGAGTGGATAAATTATTTCGGCAATATTGCCGAAATAATGTCAACGACACGAACTGCTGTTCGATCTTAATATTGTCTGTTTTTTGACGTGACAACGTCTTATAATTTGATAGAGCCGGCTGCACGCACGAAAAAACATTACTCATGCGTTACCTCGCTTTGAGGCGTTCCGTGTAAGGCTTGAAGTGCAAGCGAGAGCGCGGAACGTTCGACATCCGTCTATTAAATATATTAATTTTAAATTAAAAATTAATATATTTATAAATTAATATATTTATTATAAATTTAAAATATAAATTAAAAAATATACTTAAATTAAAAATTTTAATAACCAATTAAATGCTACCATTCCATCAGTATTTTCTTAAGACATTGTCACGTTCAACTATCGTCAGTAAACCGACTTTACTGACAACCAATTTTTTTTAAGTTGCTCCAAATCACCCCATGTTCCTCAATACGGCGTTATATGGACTTCTATAGTATTTACATGTATACCTATACGTGCTTATGTGCAAATTGCTTTATGTAGTTGAGATTAATTAAAATTGCCCGAAATTATTAAGTAGACTATTAAAATTTCCCATTTGAGCCTTTATTGGACACAATGTTAAGTCGCATTGAGATCGTTAGTAGATATACATGGCGCAGTGGTAAGCGCAGTGGATTTATAAGAAGGAGGACCTTGGTTGAATTCCCGGCTGGGCCAATTAAATTTTTTTAAATTAATCCAGGTCTAGCTGGTGGCAGTTACCACCCTCCTGACAAAAACGTACCGCCAAGCGATTAAGCGTTCCGATACGATGTTATGTAAAGACCGAAGGGGTTAGAATTTCGTCTCCTAACAAGTTAGCCCACTTTCATCTTAAGTTGCATCATCACTTACTTTCAGGCGTGATTGCAGTCAAGGGTTAACTGGTAATTAATAAAAAATATACTACGAACATCTACATTATATCGTAGGCCGTAGCACATATTGTACAAGCTTTTATTTCAGATGCTCTGTTAGTGTGTGTGCGGGTCAATTAACAGTTTAAACATTGGTTTCACGAACTTATCAACAAACTATGGGTCAAAACTTTGAAGCTAAATTAGTACTAACTACTTCCTGTTATCTGATTGGACTGTTCTCTCTTCTGTAATAATATTATGATACCATAAAGTTGATAATAGAGTCGGATGCGGAATCTAGATAAATTCTGTTTGGGCTACTTTTGTCTAGATAAATAATAATCTGTCACAATAATCGTTTTGCTTCTACGTTTCAATGTTAATTTAGTAGGCAGCCGTTTTGGGCCGATTTTGATTAAATATCATAGCTAAGATCCACCGGGAAACTGGCTTTCAAAATAAAAAACCTGCGACGAAATCGGTCAATTACTATGCCACAGACAGACAGAAAGATCAACACACACACACACACACACACAATCAGATACACATCGACGACTAACTTATGACACCCATCTAACGTTTTGCGAGCAAAAAATTTAAATACTAACTAATAGACTTATGAGAAAATCACATATAACTAGGCATGTTAACAAGGTATTTCAGTGATTTATTATCTGGACAGATTTTGCACGAGCTACTAAGAAAATTGAACGTGGAACCTGTGGTGTGGGTGAGCGATAAAGCGGGCAATTACTATGAGGTAGAGTTCCCACTACCGACGGGGGATCGATGCGAGACCATGCTCCATTGCCTCACGCAACTGGGCATTGGGGTCTGCAATAAATCCATCGTCAGGTGCGAAATATATCAATACATTTTCTCATTAACACGTTCAACGCGACCTGCCCAGTATAGGAGCATACTCGACTTTACTATGCGGCGAAAAGCATAGTAGTTTTGATACAGTACGTTTCTAAAGGAAATTCTATGTGTGGAACACAAATGACAAAAATAGAATACAGTAGTGGATGCCCGCGGTTTTATCCGCGTAGTTACTGTTCCTACAATTTAGCCTATGTCACTCATTATAGATTTGGCTATCATATTCAAAAAGATTTTTTACAATCGCCCTGATAATTTCAGAGATCTAAAGCTATGGAAAAGCTCTTTCACATAAATATTTTCTTTTTTTTTATATTTATTTTGTACCTCGAATGTTACAATTTACAAGATTGAAACAAAATGTAAATTGGACAAGGAAACACTTATCTCTTTAAGAGATCTTTACCAGTGACCTTTAGCAGTGGGAGAAGATTATATTATTCTATAGAATAATATACAGAATAATAATTCTATAGAATAATTATATAGAATTATTCTTCTAATGAGCGTAGAAATTTATAATTATGACTCTAACGAAAAATAATGTGTTTAACGGTTTACAATATATTGACAGTCATATATATTGGTTATCACAAGTCAATGAAAAAAGCTTTTGTTTCTAAAAACTACCACCTACCCTAAAATTTATTTCACACTTTTCCTTTTTCCTTAAAAAAAGTATCCATATTCCTTAAAAAAGTTTGCTTTTGTTTAGTATACTGTGTATACTATACAAGGGAGTATACTAAACAAAAGTTTGCTTTTGTTTAGTATACTCCCATTAAAAATTCTAATTCAAAATTCAAAATCGTTTATTTCAACTTTTTTATTTCATTACAAGCACTTTTGAAACGTGCGTACGTCTATTTCTAGTGACTCTACCACCGGCTCGGAAGGCAGGCCCTGTTGAGAAGAGCCGGCAAGAAACTCAACAGTTGCTCTTTTTATAATATTATCAATTTTACAATATTAAGTGTGTTGTTACATAAAGTTATTTATTTTACTTCCTGTGTGAAGTTGAAAGCCGCATATTTAATATGGATTTTTTAAAACGATGGACCCTGTTCTCCTGGATACAATTTTTTGTGGGTAAATCTAAAGAACCATACCCGAATTCAAAAATCGTATTGGTAGTTGCTATGTGTTATTATACTCTCACGGTAAAGTAGATTATTATTATTATTATTATTATTATGGTGAGGCCCGCCATAGCGGATGCACTTCGACCCTTTTGGATCTTTTGTACTCGCCCCGCCCTCACCTCCCCTATATCAGTTCAAACACCCACTCTAAGAGTTGGGTGGTTGCTTTCAGGTTGGAGGCACAGTAATCCTCTGGTTGTGGATATGCCACCCCCAGGAGATCCATTCGCTTTCTAGCCAATCCGTCACATTCACACAAAATATGTTCCATGGACTCTGTGTCTTCGTTGCAGGCCCTGCAAATGGGATCCTCGGAGATACCCATTTTGCAGAGCATAGACCTGGTGCTATAATGGCCTGTGTACGCTGCTATAGCATACCGTAGCTGTTTCCTGCTCAGTTGACTTACCTTCGCTAGAAAACCAGCCTTTATGTTACTCATGAACTTTTTTGAGTGCCTTAGACCTTCTACTTTGTCCCATTCTGCCGTCGTCATCTTCTCGGCATACGATGTCAGAGCCATGTTTATCACACACGGTGCAAGTGCGACACATGGCTCTGGGCCGATGAAAGATGACTCCGAGCCCCTACGAGCTAGCTCATCCGCTAGCTCATTGCCTTCTATGCCTACATGTCCAGGTACCCATATTAATCTGATTAAGTTTACCTGCCCAAGACTATTTAAGCCATTCATACATTCTAGTACCAATGCAGATGAAACTCTGTCAGTGCCGAGAGCCTTGAGCACTGCCTGACTATCACTGAGAATGAGTATTTCCCTCCCAGTGATCTTCTGGTTTTGCATCTCTTGAACACTAGCATTTATAGCATACAGTTCCGACTGGAAGACTGTAGTATATTGCCCTAAGCTATAGCTAGCCCTGAATCCTTCGGAGTAGACACCAGCTCCAGTACCTGATTGCATTTTGGAGCCATCAGTAAACCAGATCAGGGTATCTTTCCCTGGGGGGCGTAAACCTTTCGTCCATTCCTCCCTCGTGGGGACATAAATGTCATAATTCTTCCTTGATACCATTACAGGTGTGATTTTATCGCATCTCATACCTAGTATCCTATCTAAGTCGGTATTTAAGCTCAGTCGCATATGATTTGTTCTGGGCAGAAATACCTTCTTACAATCTACCACAGAGATTCTGTGCAAAGCTTTCCTTGCGCAGGTCTCAATGGCAATGTGCAATTTATCCTGTCCAAGCAACCTCACAAGTGCCTCAGTTGGAGTTGTCTTAAAGGCTCCTGTGATAGCCATACATGCCAGGCGCTGCACTTGTAAAAGTTCCGCTTTACATGTTGCCAGCTTCGTCCGTGGCCACCATACAATGGCCCCATACGTCAGTATAGGCATCACTATCAGATCATAGATCCATTTTAAGACTTTGGGTTTTAGTCCCCAAGTCTTCCCATAGCTAGTACGACACATTGCAAAAACTCTGTAGGATTTGGTTATCGTAACAGCCACATGTGGAGCCCACGTAAGTTGCCTGTCTAGTGTTACTCCTAGATATTTAACTTCCGCTGTCCACCCAAGTTCACGTCCGTACAGTGATGTAGTTCGTAAACCTGTAAGATTCTTTTTCCTTGTAAAATTTATTACCGCTACCTTACTCGGGTTTATTGATAGGTGGTTTTTATTACACCACTCTTCTACCCGATCCAGTCCTTTTTGTAGGGTATCCGACACGGTGCTCGGAAATTTTCCATTAACCAACACCACCAGGTCGTCTGCATACCCTACCGTGTAAAAAGGTCCCTCATTGAGCTTTACAATCAACGAGTCTACGACTAAGCACCACAAGATAGGTGAAAGGACCCCACCTTGTGGGCATCCTTTTGTAGTCATTGCAGACAATTTGTCTCCCAGTAAGTCCGACTGTATTCGCCGGCCTTTGAGCATACACTCTATCCATCTACAGATAGTGAGCGCCACTCCGTGTTGCTCACATGCTGTCCTCATAGAAACAAATGTGGTGCGATCGAACGCGCCCTCAATGTCTAGAAACGCTCCTAGACATATTTCCTTGGTTTCAAGCGCACTTTCAGCCCGGGTCACCACATGATGCAAGGCAGTCTCCGTGGATTTTCCTGGTTGATAAGCGCATTGCAGGGGATGCAAGGGGTTTAACCTCAACGGCCCCTGCCTGATATATTGGTCTAACAATTTCTCTAAGGTCTTTAAAAAGAATGATTGTAGACTTATAGGCCGATATGATTTTGCCTCCTCATAATTTGCTTTTCCCGGTTTGGGTATGTAAATTACCTTGACATTTCTCCAGATTTTGGGTATATATCCGAAAGCAATACTAGCCCTGTAGAGCCTACACAGGTGTGGTAAAAGTAACTTCACACCTGCCTGTAATAAGATAGGATAAACCTCATCTGGTCCCGGGGCTTTAAAAGGTTGAAAGCTATTAATAGCCCATGTTACAGTCTGATCACCAGTCGGTACCGTTCAAGCTGTACATTGATATTCAACGTGCCTCTTACCAGTCGGTGATCACTGCCGGTTTTGACCCTATTGATCACAGAGACATCGTTGAATATATGCCGTCTGGTCGACAAGATGAAGTCAATCTCATTTCTCGTGGAACCATCGGGGCTCAACCAGGTCCATTTCCTATGTGGTGGCTTCTTGAAGAAGGAGTTCATCATAAAGAGGCCCTCCTTCTCCATGAAGTCAGCCAACATTTGGCCCCTGTGGTTCCGTTGCCCATAGCCAAATTGCCCCACTCTCAACTCTGAACCACTCCTCTCGCCCAGCTTTGCATTGAAATCCCCCATAACAACATTGTAGTAGGAGTTCGAAGCATGCAGGGCTCTTGAAATATCCTCATACAATACCTCTACCTCCTCGTCGGGTTGTGCCGAGGTCGGTGCGTATACCTGTATAACCTTCAACGAATACCGTTTGGTAATTCGGAGGACAAGGAACGCTACCCTGCTCGACACACTCTCGACTCGTACAACATTGTTAACGAGGGACTTGTGAACGATAAACCCAACACCACCTTGGGACAGATGTTCGCCCTCCCGGTAGTATAGTAAATTGCCGGAATTCAGGATTATCGAGTCCTCGCCCTCTCTTCGGACTTCAGACAATCCTATAATGCTCCAGCGCAACTTACTTAATACTTCTTCCAGTTCGATCACCTTTTCGTCAGTCCTCAAAGTGCGTGCGTTGAATGTTGCCAGGTCCAGTCGTCGGGGTTGGCAGCGGAATCTCTGCCGGAGATTCTTGACACCCCTTGCCCCGCCGTTACCATGACCGCTGCCAGAGCCAGGAATAGCGGGGCTGCCGGGGACTAGGGGCTGTTTCTTTGGACCGTCTCCCATAAAAGAAATGCCCTATAGTGACCACGCTGGGCAGGCGGGTTGGTCACCGCAGAGCTGGACTATTCGAACCAGTGTCACTGCTGCCTGACACTGGCCTCATTTTGTAGTCCAGCCTATTTGGAATGGTTATACCGCCATTCATCGGTCGCCAGAGCCTCGTCGGTCCATCTGCAGGGTGTACCACGAGCAGGTGAGGTTGACATTTGGGGAGGCCGACTGGAACTATCATCCCCCTTACACCCCCGACTGGTGAAGTCAACGCTCCGACCTACTCGTGCCCACATCCAAAACCCCGAAAGCTTTCAACTGGAACTCCAGAACCGTTTCGATTGCCTAGCACATTGTGTTGATGTGGACGATCTGAACAACAGGCTAGTGGAAACTGTCCATTCGGTTGGGTCTAAGTTCTATAAGACCCACCGCCCAAAAACCAACAAGAAATTCTCTGACCAAACACTCAAGCTCATGGAGGAAAGACAAGGAATGCGATTACAGTCTTCAGGGGACGCTCTGAACTACCGACGTATCAATAGACAGATCTCTAAGTCGCAGAAATGTGACTTACGCCGCTACAACACCGAGCGTATCATAGATACAATAAAACACAACCGTGGCTCGAAAGTGTTCGCGAAAGATCTGTCTATTGGACGCAGTCAGTTGACGCGTCTGAAGACCGATGACGGTAATCTCATTTCTTCCAAGCCCGAGATCTTGGGTGAGGTCGAGAAGTTCTATGGACAGTTATACACGTCAACTCAAAAGCCTGTTGACAATTTGGCTGAAGACCCCAGAGCCAAATTGACCCGACACTATACCGAAGATATCCCGGACGTCAGCCTAGACGAGATTAGTATGGCTCTCGAACACCTAAAGAACAACAAGGCGCCAGGTGATGACGGAATCACAGCAGAACTCCTGAAAGCGGGTGGTAAACCGATACTTGAAGTCCTTCAGCGATTGTTCAATTCCGTCATTCACGAGGGCAAGACGCCTCAGGCGTGGCACAGGAGCGTGGTTGTTCTGTTCTTCAAAAAAGGTGACAATACCTTGCTGAAGAATTACAGACCAATCTCGCTGCTGAGTCATGTCTACAAGTTGTTCTCCAGAGTCATCACGAATCGTCTCGCTCGTAGGTTTGATGACTTCCAGCCTCCCGAACAAGCCGGTTTCCGGCAAGGCTTTAGTACCATAGACCACATCCATACGCTGCGGCAGGTTATACAAAAGACCGAAGAGTATAACCGGCCACTTTGCTTGGCGTTTGTGGACTATGAGAAAGCCTTTGATTCGGTGGAAACCTGGGCTGTGTTAAGGTCATTGCAGAGGTGCCGAATCGACTACCGGTACATCCAAGCGTTGCAGTGCCTGTACGAAAACGCCACCATGTCAGTCCGTATACAGGATGAGACTACGAGGCCAATCCAATTGCAGCGAGGAGTGCGACAGGGAGATGTTATCTCCCCGAAGCTATTTACCGCCGCATTGGAAGACGTCTTTAAGCTCTTGGACTGGAACGGACTTGGCATCAACATCAATGGCGAGTACCTCACTCAACTGCGGTTTGCCGACGATGTAGTGATAATGGCAGAATCTCTAGATGACCTTAATAATATGCTCAATGACCTCAGCAGAGTTTCTCAACAGGTGGGCCTTAAAATGAACATGGGCAAGACAAAGATCATGTGTAATGCTCATGTTTCGCTCCACCCAGTTATTGTTGAAAATTCTGCACTCGAAATTGTAGACGAGTATATATACCTAGGGCATATGGTCCAGTTAGGTAGGTCCAATTTCGAGAAAGAGGTGAACCGCCGAATCCAACTCGGTTGGGCAGCGTTCGGGAAACTGCGTGACATCTTTTCGTCCAAAATTCCTCAGTGCCTAAAGACGAAGGTCTTCGAACAGTGCGTGTTGCCAGTGATGACATACGGATCCGAGACTTGGTCGCTAACTGCGGGCTTCATAAGAAGGCTCAGAGTCACTCAGCGAGCGATGGAAAGAGCAATGCTCGGAGTATCTCTGCGTGATCGAATCAGAAATGAGGAGATCCGCAGAAGAACCAAAATAACCGACATAGCTCAGCGAGTCGCAGAACTGAAGTGGCAATGGGCGGGGCACGTAGTTCGAACAGCTGATGGACGTTGGGGGCCGAAGGTGCTAGAATGGCGACCCCGCACCGGAAAGCGCAGTGTTGGTCGACCCCCTACCAGGTGGACTGACGACATCAAACGGGTCGCAGGGAGCCGCTGGGCACATGCGGCTCAGGATCGTTGTGTTTGGAAGTCCCTAAAAAAGGCCTATGTCCAGCAGTGGACGTCCATTGGCTGATAATGATGATGATGATGATGACAGTCTGATCATTTACTATCTCCTTTGCTACATCCCAGTCAACTTTAGTTGTCCTAGACACTGTGTCGTGTCCAATAGGATCTTCGTCGTCTTCTGAGATGATCTTGCAATCCGGAAAGTGCACTTGACACATCACCTCTAGTGTATCCCTGCCACTTTCTGTCAGTTCGCCTTTGTCATTCCGAACCGTAGTTAACGGATTGACCTTAGTTTTCGATAAGGCTTTCGAGAGCCTCATTGCCTCTGGGAGAGTCTCTACACTTTCGCAGTGACTCCTCCAAGCCTTGCGTTTAACCCGCCTTACCGCTAAGCTGTATGCGGTTAGTGCCTTAGAGTACTCAGTGAAATCTTTTCGAGCTTTACACTTGTTAAAGATTCGCCTTGTTTCACTCCGTAGTTTGTCAAGCTCTGGTGACCAGCCTGGTACCTTTCTCGCTCGACATTCCTTTTCAAGACAGTTGTCCTTCCACGATTGCGATGTCGCCCTTGTAACTTCATCAGCTGCAAACTCTATGTCTATTGCAGAGTTTAAGTTACCTACAAGAGGTCCAAGGTTCACTTCTAGGTCTTTCCTGTAGTTGTCCCAGTTTGTGCATCTTGGATTTCTCCTTCGTACTACCTCCCTTGGTTGGTCAGTTAGATACCTAAAGCATATGTAATTATGATCAGATAAGGAAATCTTATCAGACACATGCCAGTCTGTTACTCTCGAGACTGCCCCGTTAGAGGCCAGAGTTATGTCTATTACTTCTGTCCTTCACATGTTTCTGAACGTGGGTTTGTCTCCTTTGTTAAGCAATTGTAATGAAGTGCTTACCAGGTACTCCAATAACTTTACTCCTCGTTGGTTTGTGTCGGAACTACCCCAAACCACGTGATGTGCATTCGCATCGCACCCGATGATTAGGTCTTCACTTCGTCGGCTGCCATATTCAACCAGCTTCTTGATTACATTAGTTACCGGTTCGTTTTCCTCGTATGGAAGATAGGCAGAGCTCAAGAGTATGGATCTCCTGCCATTGTCTCCCTCTACAAGGACCTTAACAGTTGTCAGATCCCTGCAACAGAAATTATATAAGGGCATGGCATTTACGCCTTTCCTGACGTAAATGCATGTCCTCATATCATTAGTAGAACAGTTGAAATAAATTTGTCCCCCCGTTCCACCCATGCCAGCGATTTTACCCTTATATAAATATGGTTCTTGAATAAGGGCAATATCTATGGCATTTTCGTTAAGCATTTTTGCCAATACTGCCATAGCAGCCTTACAGTGGTGTAGGTTTATTTGTACGCACCTTAGTTCGCCTTCTTTTATTCTGCTATGAGTAACTAATGTGCCCCCTTTAAATAGGAGGGCCTCCATCCCATTCCTTTGCTTGCAAAGGGATTGGACTAGATAGGTCCAGCTCTTCCAGCTCTACTAGGACGTTGTCTTCTCCAGATACCGTCGGTGAGGATGGCATGTCACACGCCATGTAGCCAGGACCCACCCCATCTGTCTCGTCCTTTTCCCTTTGCCCCTCTGCGTTGCCTTCTGGTTCCGCCTGTGCATCAGCGTCCTCCAGTAGCTTAAAATAACTTTTGTCCACTCCAGTGGGAAGGACATAGTCTGCTGCTTTAATGGCGTCCGCTGACACCCTGTCCATAAGTACGATCCGCCGTATGTGACCCGCTTCACAACGGGCATCCACCACTTTCCAATCACACGTCCGTAAGTTGGGATTGAAAGTTTGGAGCCATTTAAGGCTCCCGGCCGTGTCTACGTGGTAGATGTCCTTTGTTTTCCAGGCCATCTTAACAGGCTTTGGCAGATCCTTCGCGTCAACCACTTTTAGTGTGACGCCCTTTACTATTTTGCCACTGAGCTTTTTAAGCCACTCCGCGGCAGCTGCACCTTCACACATTACGTATATGACACCCGCAACCACATAGCTCATGTCTATGACAGGCAGAGGCGCGGGTGTCACCTCAAGCATCGCGAATACGAGGCCCTGTAAATCGCGCACCATCTCCTGGGTGACCCTCACCTTTGGAAAGTCATCAGTGATGATCGCCATTTTAACGTCCGTCAAAGCACGCTTGTATGAGCCTTGCATCTTCGGTCGCTTCGCGTCCTCCGTCGCTGTCTCAAAGCTTGCCTCCCTAGAGCGTTTGCACGGCCCCAATGTGGCAGCACCACCAGGTGCCCGAGAGGCACCGCCCGCAGGTCCCATAGCAGCATTACCACTAGGTCCCGCAGCGGCAGCGCCAACAGGTCCCATAGTAGCACCATCACTTCCGGGCTGCGCAAACTGCACCTTTTGCTTCCATTTTCTATGGCAGCCATTTGGTTTCTTTTTCCTTTTCCCCCGAGGCGCATCAGACAGGCCACTCCGACCTTCGCCCGTGGAAGGGAATCCGCCTAACTCGCTTTCAGTGCTAGCCACAGAGTGACTTGCTCCTCCTACCGAGCCAGCGGGCCCCCCACCCCGGGTTACAGCCGTCGTTACCCGTCCTCCGACACCTCTGGAGACCTCTCCTCCCGCCCCACCAGTGGGGCTCCCACATCCTAGCCCGCCGCCACTAGGGCAGCTTGACACCGGAGCTGGAGCTCTAACACTAGGGTTCAGGTTTGTTTGCGCAGTATGCGCCTTTAACAACCCCCGTGAGGGGTCGTCCTCAGCTCCAGCAGTCCCGCAGCATTTGTGCAGGGTTGCTGTAGCTGAAATGATAGGGTTTGTGTTGCTAGTTGTGCATGTATGTAGATTTGAAAATGTATGTGTGCGTGGGTCTGAAAATAAGCATGGGTCTGAGGCTGTTCGTGTGCGTGTATCTAATGGTGTGTGTGTATATGACGAAGTGTGTGATTGAGTATTAGAGTGTAGGTGTGTATGCATGTACGGCGAACGTTGGCCCCCCCCAGAATACGAGGGGCGGCCTAGAGCCCTGGTTACGGACGTAGTCGTCGACATATCCAGAGCTCTAGTGAGGGATTCTCCGGCACCATGGGGAGCGCCGGTACCCTCCTGGGGTAGTTTATTTTTCCGATCCGCTTCCATGTTTTTTTTTTTTTTTTTTAAAGAAATGAAAGAAATGAAACTATCTGACAAAAATAAACTATTGCGACTACTACTAAAGCTGTAAAGTGTTACTGTCTGTTGTGTGTTCAAGCGCCTGTCTGGAAGCGTGAGGTGTTTCTATTGTAGTGTGCCTAAAGGTGTTTGTGCAGTGTGCAGGATGACGCTAACTAGGATGTGACGGGAGAATGAGGTGAGGTCTATTATGCTATGGTGATGAGTTAATGAGGGTTAGGTTATGAGTTAGTAATGGAACACAGGATTCGGTGCCGGGCTGTACTCGATGAGTTGGTGGTCATCAGCGAGCATCCCTCCTGTCCGGGACCCAGGTGCGGGCACCGTCCGTAGACAGTTGGGCAATCCGCAACCCGCCCTCCCGCCCGGTTGCATGAGGGGTGCCCCGCAGCTATTCGTTGGCCGGGTGACCCCACGGTGGTCTGCCACTGTGGTTGCCACTCTTCCAACGGACGGCCGTCGCCGGGACGGTAAAGTAGATAGTTTAATTATGAATATACATATAAATGTCATTGCATTTCTAAATTGTTTGCAGCGTATTGCCATGTAATGTGGTACACTCAGCCATTGACGTTGCAGAGGACGACGATGATCTGATGTTGTAAGTAGAAATAGATGGATAGATATCTAACCGGGTGTAAGTGGCATATTAACAAAAAGTTCGTGAAGAGGCCACAATTAAACAATGAATACCATTTATGTCTATGTGTATGTATGTAATTATTTTAAAATAATTATATGTACCTATATTGAAATTGTTTACATATATATTATATTATTATATATTTATGTATTATGTATACATTTTATGTAGTTTATTTTTTTTTATGAATCCAAATGGGAATCGAACCCACAGCCTAAGACGCAGAAGCTGGGTCACTACCCACTGCGCCACGGAGGCCGTCATAATATTATTATATTTATAATAATTTTAAGTAATTCCTTCTCATTGCACCATCTCGCTTACAATACACATGTCCTTCTTATAGATTGCCTGTAAGAGATTGCTTCTAGCAATAAGGCTGCCTTTGCATATTTATTGTAATCCTTTTTCTTCTCATGTATATTTATTTTTATGTGCAATAAAGTGTTTCTTCTTCTTTTGTGTAATGAAGACCTTATAGGGGGTGTAAGGGGCATGTTAAGAAAAACTTAAACCACTGATTCAGTACATGACTCTAGAGTTCTTTAGTGCTGTAATTTTTTATAGCCCTTTTCAAGATATTGAAAAAAATATTTCTTTTTTTTTCCAATTAACGGCGAAACACATAGGTGATTCCATACCTAGTAATCCTCTAAAATAAAATAAAAAATGAACAAGGTTTTATAACAAACACTAGCAATGTAAATGTAATTTTAACCGACGAAAAAAACGGAAGAGGTTCTCAATTTGACACATATTTTTGTTTTTTTTATAATTATGACCACGCATAACTGTTTACATAGCTGTCCGACTTTGATAATTCTTTTTTCTTAGGGCACACTTCCAAGAGGGTCCCATAGTCATCATGTTAGGATCTGATGATGATATCCTGGGAAAACTGAAGGAACTCTTCAAATTTTATAGGCACACTTGCAGTGATTTCGGTTTTTGTGTAAGTATCGGTAGCTTTTAGAGTATAGTTCGAGTACGTTACGTGGCGCTAAATTACTAAAAAGTAAGAAATAAATTTTTTTAACAAAAAATAGAAGCATATCTATGAAGTCGGTGGCAACCAAGTTTACCGTAAGTAACGTCCTTAAAGTAGAAATCTTGGCTGGCACCGCTTCCTAGATATGTTTAAGTAAATTAAAGCAACTGAATAAGGCAGTTATTTTTTACTTTTTAGTGCGATTTACGTCGGTTCTATTTTTTGTTATAAAACATACGTATATGTTCGCGATAGTTTCCTACATATGTAGGGAACTATCGCGGGCGACGTGGCTGATTACGTATGTTTTATAACAAAAAATAGAACCGACGTAAATCGCACTAAAAAGTAAAAAATAACTGCCTTATTCAGTTGCTTTAATTTAATTAAACATATATAGTTCCCTACATATGTAGGGAACTATCGCGGGCGACGTGGTTGATTACGTATGTTTTATAACAAAAAATAGAACCGACGTGAATCGCACTAAAAAGTAAAAAATAACTGCCTTATTCAGTTGCTTTAATTTACTTAAACATATCTAGGAGTCGGTGCCAGCCAAGGTTTCTACTTTAAGGACGTTACCTAGAACCCACAAACTGCTTAACTACGTTAAATAAATGTTCCTTAAACTTGGTTGCCACCGACTTCATAGATATGCTTCTATTTTTTGTTAAAAAAATTTATTTCTTACTTTTTAGTAATTTAGCGCCACGTAACGTACTCGAACTATACTCTAAAAGCTACCGATACTTACACAAAAACCGAAATCACTGCAAGTGTGCCTATAAAATTTGAAGAGTTCCTTCAGTTTTCCCAGGATATCATCATCAGATCCTAACATGATGACTATGGGACCCTCTTGGAAGTGTGCCCTAAGAAAAAAGAATTATCAAAGTCGGACAGCTATGTAAACAGTTATGCGTGGTCATAATTATAAAAAAAACAAAAATATGTGTCAAATTGAGAACCTCTTCCGTTTTTTTCGTCGGTTAAAATTACATTTACATTGCTAGTGTTTGTTATAAAACCTTGTTCATTTTTTATTTTATTTTAGAGGATTACTAGGTATGGAATCACCTATGTGTTTCGCCGTTAATTGGAAAAAAAAAGAAATATTTTTTTTCAATATCTTGAAAAGGGCTATAAAAAATTACAGCACTAAAGAACTCTAGAGTCAAGTACTGAATCAGTGGTTTAAGTTTTTGTTAACATGCCCCTTACACCCCCTATAAGGTCTTCGTTACACAAAAGAAGAAGAAACACTTTATTGCACATAAAAATAAAGATACATGAGAAAAAAAAGGATTACAATAAACATGCAAAGGCAGCCTTATTGCTAGAAGCAATCTCTTACAGGCAACCTATAGAAAGGACATGATGTGTATTGTAAGCGGGATGGTGCAATAAGAAGGAATTACTTAAAATTATTATAAATATAATAATGTTATGACGGCCTCCGTGGCGCAGTGGGTAGTGACCCAGTTTCTGCGTCCTAGGCCGTGGGTTCGATTCCTACATCTGGAAAATGTTTGTGTGATGAGCATGGATGTTTTCCAGTGTCTGGGTGTATATCAATATATTATAAGTATTTATGTGTAATATATATAAAAATATTCATCAGTTATCATAGTACCTATAACACAAGCTACCTAAGCTTACTTTGGGGCTATATAGCAATGTGTGTAATTGTCCTATAATATTTATTTACATTTATTAAAAAAAACTACATAAAAATGTATACATAATATATATATATATATATATATATATATATATATATATATATATATATATATATATATATTTTATATATATATATATATATATATATATATATATTATTTTCTATTTAACGACATATAGTAGCTTTTCAAGCGAGACTTAAAAAGGTTTTTAGGTAAAAGGATAAGCATTCCTATTCAAAACTATTTTACGTAGGTTTACGTTGGTACCTAAGCCTAATGACGTTGTTTTAAATATACCAGGTAGGTATCTAAGAAAAGGAAGGCAATTAATTAAGTCTTATGAAAAAGCTCACTGTTAAGTTTATGGTAATTATTCACGTTATTATGCCTAATGGTCACAAAAGTCAAAGTTGATAAGTCAAAGGAATAACATGAATATATGAATAATGATTTATTAAACTTCTGTGAATAATCAATGTGATCAAGAAATAAGATTGAGAGTGTCGTAAATAACAATATAAGATATAATAATATGGAAATTAACTTATTCCCAGAAAACAATAATATTTGACGAATATGACAATTACTTTCAAAAATAAGGATTCAAAACACGTTTGACTATTATAAAACGTTTAAAATCGGGATATACGGTCTATCCTAACCTAATGAAGAACGTTTTTTATTTCGGTGAAATTATCACTAGTCCCAGCGATTAAATGAACCAAGGAACATTCGGGTTACATACATTTTTGGATCTTTTCGAAAAGTGCCAGCCAACAAAATAAAATTGTACATAATATATCGTTAGAACTAGCCACTTGCAGCAATAGTTAATATAGCATAAACATAGCAGTTTTTGCTCTGAGCTAAATTGTTCAATGTTCGAAAGAGAATAAAGCACTCTGACGACTAAAACCAGAGTTTTAAGTTACAATGCTTATAGAACCAATTCATGTTGGTCAATTTTAGTGAAGAACCACATGTGACATGGTACCTCCAAAATTTTTAATAAAAAATAGAACCGACTCAAAACGCACTTAAAAGTAAAAAATAACTGTAGGTAACGTCCTTAAAGTAGAAACCTTGGCTGGCACCGACTCCTAGATATGCTTAAGTAAATTAAAGCAATTAAATACACGGTTATTTTTTACTTTTTAGTGCGTTTTGAGTCGGTTCTATTTTTTGTTAAAAAAATTTTTATTTCTTACTTTTTAGTGATTTATCGCTACGCAACGTACTCGCACTATACTGTCATAGTATATCATACGGCACTAGTAGCCAAAAAGCTACCGATACCGAGACAAAAACCGAAATCGCTGTAAGCGATTTCGGTTTTTGAAGAGTTCCTTCAATTTCCCCAGGATATCATCATCAGATCCTAACATGATGACAATGGGACCACCTTGGATGTATGCCCTTTCTAATAAAAAAAGAATTATCAAAATCGGACAACTCTGTAAAAAGTTATGAGTGGTCATACATATATAAAAAAAATATACGAGTTGAATTGAGAGCCTCCTTCGTTTTTTTTCAACGGTTAAAAACCAAAACACCTCCAAAATGCAAATAAGGCACCAAAAGTCGACTGATTCCATTTAACATTAACAATATTTTAGTAGAAAAAAACATTATATTTATGTTACATCGAGATGGACCTAAATATATTTGATATATATATACCTACAAATTCAAAATCATTTATTGCAAGTAAGCTAATTTATAAGCACTGTTAAAATGTCAAGTCTGTCAGTACGTAGTGACTCTACCACCGACCGGAAGTCAGATCCTGCGGAGAAGAGCCGGCAAGAAACTCAGCAGTTGCTCTTTTAAAAATCAAAGTTACAAATTGTATTCCATAAATTACAATTTTGGTTATCCCGTCTTGTGTGTAGAAAGAAAAGCTGAATGCTTCCTAGAATCTATGTCGTTAATAAAGTCATTCATTTTATAGTAACCGCTACTTAGTAAACGGTTTTTAACACATTGAACTTTTGTAAAGGCAAGTCTAGTACTTCTGGGTTTGTCTTTTGGAATGAGATTATAGAATCGTATACTTAGTCCTAAACACTATTGTTAGATTATATTTTAAACTGTGTCCAGTTAACATCTCTAGAAGAACGCAAGTCATACAGAAATTTCAAACATAGTCATAAAAGTCCAAAGGATATTGCCAAAATTTGCCCCAGGCTGTCCAAACTTATGCTCATATTTAACTGTTTTATTTAAATTGTTTAATTTAAATACACAATGAATTTTAAGTAACTACTCATGTTTCATAGCAATCACTTGAAAATATATCAAAAAAATGAAAATTTCAATAAATTTTTTGTATTCTGAATCACGTGAATGTCGTCGTGGTATGAAAGTAAACTTTTTCAACCTTCATAAATTTTTCCTGCGACTACGTAGCTACATACAACTTTGTTTTTCTGTAAATCTGCACTATTTAATGACATATATATAGCAAGGCAATGTCCTTTTAAAAATACAATTTTATTATATGCGCAGAAATAAAACGGAAGACGCAAACCGCTGGCGGAGCTTCGTGGAGTCGATTAGATCGAAGCTGACAGTGAAACAAGTAGTCGACGGCGTCCGAGGCGGTGGAGAGCTATCATTCGATTATCTCACTTTGATTATCACAGCCGAGTAAGTACCCTGTAGTAGTAAGTACCCTGTTTGACAATTGGGGCAAGCAGCCAAACCCGCGATTGGTATGGCTCTACATCCCTACCAGCCCCTCTATTCTGAAACTATGTTTTTGTGACCATTGTGACCTTCGAATGTGTCTCTACCTCTCCTTATCCATAATATCGGATTAGGCAGAGAGACATAGAGACGAAAGTAACAATAACTTCCTTACATAATAGCGTCTCAGTAAGCTTAAGAAGCTCGAAATTGACAATATCGCTCTTCCTATCGTTTCGAAAGAGAGAGAGAGAGACATGAGATGTGTCTGCCTTTTTTTATCGCTGGGAAATACTTTAAGGGGACAGAAAGGATGTGCCCTTCGGAAGGCTTCGCAAGAACTGAGAGATCAGTATTCTTGAAAAAAAAAATACAGTAGAAACTTACTTACTAACGTACTAATTAAAAGTTTTTATCAAAAACATAGAAAAATGTACCATTAATGTTAGTAAATTAAGAAAACTATCCCCTCTCCTATAAGGAGCTAGGCCAGGCCCTGTAGTGGGTCGTTAATAGGCTGATAATGATGATGATGATGACGATGAAAAAAATTAAATATTTTCTGTAAAAATCATGGTGGAGCCCAATAGAATGTACTATGGCGTCTAGTACCTATAGACAGCCTGTATTTGGCCTCGACTAGAATAAATAGGTAGGAATCGATCTCAATCGGCGATAAATCGATTGTGTATTCGTGTTTGTTTACAATGTCATTCGTGACAAATGACTATGCTGGTCATTTTGCGCTAACCTTGACTGTAGACAACGTAAATACATTTCCATTTTTAACCGACTACATCAAAAGCTTCGACCAACAAAAAAAAATGTCTTCCTGTATAGGCTAGGAGCCCTTCAGCTTTAAAAAACTGCATCAACACGGTACTCGTCTAAAAACTACGATACTACTCACATAGGTATAAAGAGACGTAAAAGTTTGAAGCACATCTGTTTTTAACCCCCGACACAAAAACGACGAGGTGTTATAAGTTTGACATGTCTGTGTAAATGTATGTGTGTCTGTCTGTCTCCAAAACGAATGATCTGATTTTAATGCGGTTTATGCGGTTAATAATTTTTTGTTTGAAAGGTATATCAGTCAAGAATGTTCTTAAACATGTTTGGTGGAAATCGGTTCAGGTCTTCAAAGTCATCAGGTCGTTTGTTAGGTGTGATAGAAATGTTACACTCTCAGTTTGCTTGAAAGCATGTGTGTGATCTGACATCTGAAACACTAATGTCTTCTGGAATCACTGAGCTGGTCTGATGAAAAAGCTCGAAGGTAGGAGACGTAACCCTGGTCTACCTTTTTAGTAAACCCATCAAGTTTGGGCTCGTTGAATTTGTCTTGACTGGTTTTCATGTTACTAATTTGGATCGGGGGTTTTTAAAATTTTTAATTTAATGTTATATACCCCGAGATCTAAAATGTTCATAAAATCTTCACCTGAAATTGCCGATGGACGTACATAACATGTAGCTATATAGATTGTTCGTATAATTTCCTTTCACTCTTTGGCAAGCTCAACAGCTTGTTACCGCATTGCATCAGATCCAACTGCAAAATACTTATTATTATTTCTGCAATCATCATCATTATCAGCCTATTAATAGCGTGCTACAGGGCCAGGCCTCCCTCCTGAAAAGAGAGGACCCCCCAATGCTCCAATGCGGGTGCTCCAATGCGGGTTAGCGGGCTTGGGGCAATAATGTTCCATTTATTAACGATCACTATTCGATGTAGATAATAGTGATCAGGTCACCGGGCTCCGAGGCACGGGGGCGTATCACCACCAACTTCTCGACTCCGGTCTTGGAATGTCCTGAAAATTTCATAGAAGAATGAAAAAAAAAAGAATGAATATTAATCAGTTGGTCTCGATGAGTACTTCATAATATGCTATTAAAATGTGTTAAAGATGCCCATATTGTAGGTGGTAGGGAAAACGAAAGCTGGAAGGGCGTTCCAAATTTTAGCAGAGCGTGATTAATGAGGAACCAACCCGCTTAGTACGCGTCCAAAGGAAATCGATTACATAACGGTATAGAACCTAATAGGAACTTAATAACTTAAGCTTTTGTCTAAAAAAGCCTTTTTAATTGTTTTATTCATTTCATTTCATTTATCATGTTATAAAAAACCATTTAAACTTTGAAGTGAGTAGGTTAACACTAATGAAATAAAGCATTATATTAGAATTTAAACTATCGCGAGTATTTCCCATATTATGAAAATAAAATAAAAATGACTTTAACTCCCATCACTGCCGGAGTAATCCCGACTATACTAAAGCCAAACTCGATTGAGAATGCTTGTCAACAAACAAATTTAAAATGAGTAGAGGTAGAACATGCAACACATTTTATGCCTAATAAATTTAAAATTATGTTTTGTTATTTTTAAAAGATATTGAATAATAGTTTTAAGCTTACTAATCTGATTTATTATCATGAATTAGTCACTAACTATACTAAAGCCAAACTCGATTGAGAATACTTGTCAACAAACAAATTTAAATTGAAGGTAGAAAATGCTACACGTTTTATGTATAATAAATTTAAAATTATGTTTTGTTTTTTTATAATATATTATTTAAAAGATATTGAATGTATTAATTAATTTTAAGCTTACTAATCTAATTTATTGTCTTCAATTCGTCATTAACAAGTAGTTTACTTAAAAAAATAGGTGTAAAATGACTAGTGATTTCTACCTTCATTTTTAATTTGTTTGTTGGCAAGCATTCTCAATAGAGTTTGGCTTTAATATAGTTAATTATAAAAATAGGTGTAAAATGACTAGTGATTTCTACCTTCATTTTTAATTTGTTTGTTGACAAGCGTTCTCAATAGAGTTTGGCTTTAATATAGTTAATTATAAAAATAGGTGTAAAAAGACTAGTGATTTCTACCTTCATTTTTAATTTGTTTGTTGACAAGCATTCTCAATCGAGTTTGGCTTTAGTATAGTTTTAAACCCATACGGGGTCTATAGTGATGAGCTTGCTTGTTCCTGTAACTAACCCGGCATTCCGACAACAGTGGCGTGCCGCGTGATTTTCAGAAATAAAAACTTATTTTATTTTAACAAAATGAAATGAAACTTTTTCAAGTTCACTAGCAGCGTTAGGTCTGGTAGAGAACAACGCTTCGAACATCGTAGCCGCTATGCTGGTGTCTCCCCTGATGGGTCCCGTGATGTCCATAACCTTCGGGACTATCATCGCCGACCGCAGCCTGGTGAGGAGCGGGTTCGAGAGCCTCGTGCTGGGAATGTTCCTATCTTTATTGTTCGGCTTCATATTTGGACTGATACTTGGAACCACTGAAATGCCATGGGGTTTTGGTGATTGGCCTACCGAAGAAATGAAATCTAGGTAAGCACACTCAACTAATCATCAGCCTGTTAACGACCCGCTAAAGAGAAGCCTAGCCTAAGTGTAATATTTTCTTAAAGAAAAGAGTTGTCTAAATATTTTATTTTATTTATTTACACTTTTAGATATTTAATATTCATCATCATCATTATCAGCCTATTAACGGCCCACTACAGGGCCAGGCCTCCCTCCTTATAGGTGAGGGGATATGGAGCGTACACCCACCACGCTGCTGCAATGCGGGTTGGCGGGCTTAGGGTGATAATGTTTCATTTATTAACGATCACTATCAGATATTGATGATAGTCACCGGGACCGACGGCTTAACGTGCTCTTTGAGGCACGGGGGTGTAAACGCCACCAATTTCCAAACTGATCATTTCAGAAGCTCAGAATTATTCCATGACCCGACCCAGGAATCGAACCCGCACCTCGTGATCGAAGCCACATAGGCTAACCAATAGACCAACGAGGCAGTATTTAATATTACAAAGTTAAATAATCTGCCTCATAAGTTGGCGCCAACGTGGTGCCAACTTATGAGGCAGATCTGCCACCTTATATACTCTACATAAGCTAGTAGTAGTAAATATAAAGCATTAAAAAACAAATTAAGTTTATCGGGTCAAATAAAAATCACTTTTTTCTACCTCATAGTACTCAGAATACACAGAACAATTCTAGGTGCTTTCAAAACGCAAAACTGCAACGTTATAATCTTCTTTTGTGACATTTTTCAGAGGGAACGTCCGCTCGCTATGGATGGGAGTGCTGTGGGCCCTGACCTCGGGCACGGGCGTGGCCCTGGCCCTGCTGCAGGGTAGCGCTGGACCTCTAATAGGCATCGCTATATCGGCTTCTTTGCTGCCGCCCGTTGTGAACTGCGTGAGTATCGACTCCTACGTTCTAAGACTCAGAGGAAATTAATGAATTTTATGATCAATGATTTGTTGGATTCTTTCTTCCCTCGAAACGGCCGTCGAACTCGACAAACACGTTTGACAGCCTCCGTGGGCAAGTCTAGGGTTCGATTCCCGGCAGGGCCGATTAAGATTTTGTGAATTGGTCCAGGTCTGGCTGGTGGGAAGCTTCGGCCGTAGCTAGTTACCACCCTACCGACAAAGACGTATTGCCAAGCGATTTAGCGTTCCGATGTCGTGTAGAAACCGCACGGGTGTGGATATTATCCTGCTACTAACAATCCATTTCCTTCTTAGATTGCATAACCACTTACCATCAGGTGTGATTGTAGTCATGTCAAGGTAGTGAATAAAAAAAACAGCAGAATAACATTAAAATATTATGAAACTAAATCATTTCCTCATACATTCTGTATGGAACGGAATTTTTCTACCCGTTCTTAACTTCTCAAATACGGTGCAACCACTGAACGGATCTTGAAGTCTGCGTAAAGCCGGGTCCAGACGAGTGTAACGTGTAATGTAATCCACCGTGTAATGTAACACGAATTCTACGTGTGGACGGCACTACGAACCTTTCATGTGACGCCGGTGCTCGGGCTGATCTACGGTTTTTTGTGCGAACATAAAGGCGCTCGCTGTGCCCGATTAGTAAGCAATTCGCTTTGAGTTCGTGTGCCGTCCACACTGGTGTCGCTAAATTACAAATAGTTTAACATTACATGTTACACTTGTCTGAACCCGGCATATTAAGCCAGACTACAAAGACGTAAAAACAACGCATCGATGCACGCCAAATGAGCGTTTAAAATTCACATTATTAGTATA
Source organism: Mycalesis mineus (assembly GCA_034621355.1). Classification (NCBI taxonomy): domain Eukaryota; kingdom Metazoa; phylum Arthropoda; class Insecta; order Lepidoptera; family Nymphalidae; genus Mycalesis; species Mycalesis mineus. Next base: position 8,632,185 of record CM067895.1, read on the forward strand.
CGTAGATGTAAGACATTGATCCCATCTGTCTGCAGGGCTTATACTGGGCATTGGCCTGTATATGGCTGCTGTATCCAGGCGTGAAAATACCTCACATCAAAGGAGAGCCCTATTACGGGAATTCGTCTTATGTGCCGCTTTACCACCCCTACTTGCCCATCGAGTTTGCTGTCAACGGTAAGCTTTACAAGTAACACTCCTATCAATAGCATAGATTTATAAGGTGGAGGTCCTGGGTTCCCGGCTGAGCCGATTGAAAATTTCCTAATTGGTCCAAGTCTGGCTGGTTGCAGGTTTCGGCAGTGATTAGTAACCACCCTGCCAGCAAAGACATGCCGCCAAGTGATTTATCGTTACGCTATGATGTCGTGTAGAAACCGAATGAGAGTAGAATTCATCCTACTCCTAACAAGTTAACCCGTTTCTATCTTAGATTGCATCAACACTTAGCACTTACCATCAGGTGTGAATGCCGTCAAGTCAACTTGTACCTACTAAATGAAAAATAAATAAAAACAATAAACAAAGACCAACCACCCAGATCCGACTTTTACAATTGTCTGTTTGTGATACAAAATCAACAGCTGTCCACTATATTATATTTAGTGTCCGACCGAAAGTTCGGTTTCGTTTTCGGTTTCGGCCGAGTTTCGGCCAAAAATCAAGTTTCGGCGGCAGTTTCGGTTTCGGCCTAAATTGGCCGAAACTTTTGCCGAAACCGAAACTGATTTCGGAAGTAGTCGTGCACGCTCGCCTAACTTCATTTAAAACTTAATCAGGCAATGCAGCATAATGTGTAAAATGCATCAAATTTCAGTATTTTAAGGAATTTTATACTACTCATGAGTTTCGGTTTCGGTTTCGGCCGAAATTGAAGCCAGGGCCGAATATTCGGTTTCGGTTTCGGCCGGAAAACCAGTTTCGGTCGGACTCTAATTATATTAAATGCATATATGAAAAACTATATGTGATACTTACATCAAGAAATCAATTTTTAAATATTTTGTCTATCTGTCTTTTTTGGCTTAATCACTGAAACAACCAAATGAATTGTAATATTCTTTTTGTATGATAATCGCCTGATTCTTAAGAAGGTTAATTGTAGCCTAAAATTCCCATGGAGAATGGAATACGTACGTAGTATTCTGTTAATAATATTATTTCAAATTTATTACGTGATGTAAAAGAAATTAAAAATTTGAAATGAAAAAATACACTGTCTTATTTTTCCCTAAGTAATATATTTTCAAAAATAATTATTGTGTGGACGCTATTGGGCCGATTTTGATAAATGGGATGTCCAACTTGCCAATCGATTAGTCTTTGTTAGCCGTCAGGAGACTGTCATAAGCTAAATACAATATTATCCGGACGCAATGAAAATGGGGTCATACCTTTTGGAACTGAGACACGCGTGGTCCGCCGGCTATAGACAAACTACATAGATCCACAAACTATGTATCATTGAATAGGTGTTTAGTTTTCTTTCAACATTTTTCGACCCAGTGATTCTCAACCTTTTTTTGTTGCGGCACATACTTAACGATTTCAAAATTTGGCGGCACACAAAGAAAAAGATAAAAATTATTTACTTATTAAATACTTTATCACTGACTAAATAGTTTATGACAAAATTTTTAAATACACCAAGACCCCGCTTTGCGTAGCTAATGCGTTCCTGAAAAATGCGACGAATCACAAATTTGGTTCAAAACACGGATAATGTCAGTAATTCGTTCCATTTTTTTTTTTGAGAAAGGCAGTCTATAAAAAATAAAACACTGAAAAAACGAGGATTTAATGGAGAAAGTAATATAAAACTATGCTTTGAACAAGTAATCCCGTTGGTAATTAAGACTAAATCAAGTTTAATCGCAAAACAAATGGCCTATGGTGACTGTAATAATGGTTTAGACCCAAAAAAAATTTTTTTGTGGATTTTATATTCATGTTAAAAATATTTTTCTTTTAAAATAAATATAATTTAATAATATTAACATTCAAAGTGCCGCGGCGCAGTGGTTGAGAATCACTGCTAACCGTTTAGGATCCATATTATTGACTTAAAGCTGCAGAACAACCATTCTCACATATAGGTTTTTAGACAGTATTACGATGAAAAGACGAAAACTTCTTGCTGCCGATCATCATTCTGCGATTCTAAGAATGCTGTTGATCATGATTCTGAAAGCATATTAGCAAAATTATAAAAAAAACGGTCAAGTACGAGTAGCACCAAGGGTTATATAAAATGGAAGCGGACTAACTTTATAGAAGAAGGATGAAATTTACACCCTTTGTGGTTTCTACACGACATCGTCCCGCTTGGCGGTACGTCTATGTCCGTAAGTTGGTAACTTTTTTTTTTTTTATCGACTACAAGTTGGCCCTTGACTGCTATCACACCTGATGTTAAGTGATGATGCAATCTAAGATGGAAGAGGGCTAACTTGTGAGAAGTAGGATGAAATCCACACCCCTTCGGTTTCTACACGACATCGTACCGGAACGCTAAATCGCTTGGCGGTACGTCTTTGTCGGTAAGGTGGTAACTAGCCACGGCGAAAGCCTCCCACTACAGAAAATCTTAATCGGCCCTGCCGCGAATCGAACCCACTACGCATACCACTGCGTGACAGAGGTCGTTATCTAACTCTAAGGTCTCCACGATACAGCTCCCTTAGTGTGGAAACCAACGGTAATATTATAACTGTAGATATATGGTTTTTTCTTATTCAGTACAAGTTAGCTCTTGACTGCAATCACACCTGATGGTAAGTGATGATGCAATCTAAGATGAAAGCGAGCTAATTTGTTAGGACTGTGATGAAACCCACACCCCTTCGGTCGCTACATGTTACCGTACAGAAACGCTAAATCGCTAGGCGGTACGTCTTTGTTGGTAGGGTAGTAATCGCTATACGTTACCGTACAGAAACGCTAAATCGCTAGGCGGTACGACTCTGTTGGTAGGGTGGTAACTAGCCACGGCCGAAGCCTACCGCCAGAAAGGGAGGTTTAATATAAGGTTTCATCATATTTTTTACAGGTATTGTCAGCTGCTGTTTAACCATAGTGAACGTGATCTGCATATTCATAACGGCCATCATATTTCTGAAAATCAAAGAAGTCGCAGCGCCGTACACCTCGACGCCTGATCTGAGGAGGTTCTGGGAGCAGGATATCAAAGTGGTCCGGGAGGCGAATAGAGCCACGTTGCAGCGGGCTGAAGACGACGAACGTGCCGAGTAACTATTGTTTCATTTCATATTGCCAACAAGGACGCCGGTTTCACTTGCGTAGTTCCCATTACATCCATAAAAAATTGCCGTAAAAAAGCACGTACCTATACTAAAGCCAAACTTGATTGAGAATGCTTGTCAACAAACAAATTAAAAATGAAGGTAGAAATCACTAGTCATTTTACACCATTTTTTTTAATTAACTAGATAATAACGAATGCATGACAATAAATTAGATTAGTAAACTTAAAAATAATTAATATATTGAATATGTTTTAAATAAGATTTTTTAAAGTAACAAAACATAATTTTAAAATTGGGCATAAAATGTGTTGCATTTTCTACCTTAATTTTAAATTTGTTTGTTCACAAGCATTCTCAATCAAGTTTGGCTTTAGTATAGGAATTTTCTTTGGGACAATTTGTTCCTTAGAACTGGCCAATTTGTAAGGAGTACGATGACATCCACGCCCCTTTCGGTTTCTACACCACATCGTACCGGAACGTTTATCGCTTGGCGGTACGTGTTTGTCGGTAGGGTGGCAACTAGCCGCGGCCGAAGGCTCGCTATAGCCGTTAAAACAGCAGATCGAAATTCTTTTTTTTTTATCATCTACAAGTTGGCCCTTGACTGCTATCACACCTGATGTTAAGTGATGATGCAGTCTAAGATGGAAGCGGGCTGACTTGTTAGGAGTGGGACGAAAATCCACACCCCTTTCGGTTTCTACACGACATCGTACCGGAACGCTAAATCGCTTGGCGGTATGTCTTTGTCGGTAGGGTGGTAACTAGCAAAATCTCAATCTGCCCCGCCGGGAATCGAACCCAGGAACTCCGTCTTAGAAATCCACCGCGTATACCACTGCGCCACGGAGGTCGTCATTTCGAAACGATTGTTGTGTATCCTATATACATTCATAGAATGGCTAGTTAGGTACTAGCTTACATGTTTATGTTAGCGTATGTTTTCTGTGGTACTATAAAACAATCGCAATTAAAAAATCTTACCATTTCAACTTATTAACCGGTTTAAATATGTAAGTAGAAAGGGTTTGGATTCCATCTTCGTAAACCGACGGGAAATTGCCTTCCAAGCGGATGTGGCCGCTAGACTTGAAATGACCTCCGATCGGAAATGACTGACATAAGACGGCTGACCCCTTTTTGCATGACAGATCAGGTTTATTGTCTGGGATGTCTATCATTAAATACCTTATCCAAATAATAGTTAGGTCAAATTATGAGTATTAGATATAATTCCAAATGGAACAATAGATAGCACGAGTGTTAATAATATAATGGCTAATTGCTTGCAGTTGCATAGAATACTTTTTCTACGACTATGAATATTCTGAATAAAATTATATTGCAATGCAATGCGTATTAAACTTTAAAATGCCGCACCGCTACTTTATAAGCTGGCAGTCTAGGGCACATAAGCAAACCTTGCCGCGCAACCATGATGGCGCATATCCGTACAATTTCTACCCGACTGCGCGACGCAAAGGAGTGGTAGTGTGTTTATTTGTATATTCCTTTGAAGCATTTACCGACCAAACGTCTGAGCCGATTTTAATGTTCCAAAGCCAACTAATTTCTCTTCTAAAAAGTAAATACCTATACTAAAGCCAAACTCGATTGAGAATGCTTGTCAACAAACAAATTTAAAATGAAGGTAGAAAATGCATCACATTTTATGCCTAGTAAATTTAAAATTGAGTATGTTCTGTTTTTTTATAAAATCTTATTTAAAAGATATTGAATGTATTAATTACTCATTAAGAAGTTAACTAAAAAAAATAGGTGTAAAATGACTAGAGATTTCTACCTTCATTTTTAATTTGTTTGTTGACATGCATTCTCAATCGAGTTTGGCTTTAGTATAGTAGGTATTATACGATTCTCTTCCAAAGTTCCACGTAGATTTTCAAGTGCCTACTTAACAAAATTATTATTATTTTAGATTGGTCTTAGAGGACTTAAACCAGAGCGATGACGAGGTAGTAAAGGAACGTCTGGAAGCCGCGGTGCAAGAGGCGCTCGACGATGAGACTTACAGGAAAGTCAAGAGGATGAGCTATCAAAGTCATAATGCTGATGAGGTACAATAACGCTTATCTTATATACCTAATTACCTACCGAAGTACCCACAAGGACGTAACTAAGATACTTTAAAGAATGGACAAATAAAAAAATTCTAGACTATATATATAGCTGTGGAGCTCGTAAGCATTACAATAAGACGTTCAATAAATACACTTTACCATCATAACTGCCGAGTTGGTCTAGTGGTTAGGTTATGTGGCTTCGATTACGAGGTCCTGGGTTCGAATCCTGCATCAAGTTGTTAAGAATTTTTACCCGACTGCGTCAGTAGGAGGGTAATATGTATGTATGTATGTATGTATGTATGTATGTATGTATGTATGTATGTATGTATGTATGTATGTCCATTTCTTCTCTCCATTTCTTTTCATTTCATTCTTATGTCCATTTCATGTCTCATATAAATGGTCGTAAAAAGACCATTTCAAAAATATAAATATCATATCATGTTCATATTACTTTTTTAACAAAAAATGGCAAAAAGTGTACTAAGTGTACCGTCTCATTTCTATACCATAAACTAAAACTAAAAAGTCTCAAATAAAATTAATATTATAAAAACGAAAAACCCGACTGCTTAGAAGTTATGAACTGAAAAGAGAAAAACAAGGATCACTATATCTGTATAAAATTCTAAGTACTTTATGGTACTGCAGGCGGGGACAAAAGTAGTTTTGGTAGATCTTTCTTTCCCCGCAGGTTGAAGTATTTTGTCCCTATTTGCAGCACGTTTGAAATTGGAAGCGAGTACGTATTAGTACAGTTAGTAGTTAGTACAGCTATGTATATAATCATCTATCTGTCTACTTTTAGGTAATCCGCACAATAGGGTTGCAACCACGATCTCCTGTATCTGTTCGCTCCAGCCTGGTCGCGTCGGGACGAGCAACTCCACAGACCAAGGGCTCTAATATAAACGACATCGCTGCTTTGGACAAACTGTTGACGTCACTGCTGGGACTCCAAAACAAGAGGACCAGATCCTTTAGGTATGTAACCTGTATTGACATTTTAAGACCTTTATATCATAAATGGAAAGAAAGAAAGAAAAACGAACATTGTGTGGTTTTATAAATGCTTCGTGGTCAGCTCATGCGAGCCATACGCGCCGCCATATTGGGCTTGGCTGCACTGCCGAGCGCCTTTAACTTTACACCTATTCCGCGGGACATACAAGGATGTCTAATATTCGACGAGTACCTGTTTGTTTCAAGATTACCTCAAAAAGTATTTACAGTTAAATATACACATTATACAGTACATTAAATAAATAAAAAAGTAAATGCTTAAACACTACAATAACTTAATCTATGTATAATACCTATATAAAGCAATTTTAAAAAATACAGTAAAAAAAACTTAGGTGTCATAATATTCCTTCGATTAGGTATTGAGCGGTAAAGTGCCCAGAAGGCTGGCAGCATTGCCACGTTGAATGGCAATGCTCTGATCTAAAAAGAGACCAGCCCTCTGTTCACGGGAGGCGTCGATTAAACGCTTTGAAATTTCTCTATAAAAAAGCGAGTACTCGCACCCCACAGTCCCAGCGTTCCAACTCCAAACGGCTCAAATACATAATCTCCGACGAGGTATTTTTTTTTTATCGACTACAAGTTGGCCCTTGACTGCTATCACACCTGATGTTAAGTGATGATGCAGTCTAAGATGGAAGCGGGCTAACTTGTTAGGAGTGGGACGAAAATCCACACCCCCTTTCGGTTTCTACCCGACATCGTACCGGAACGCTAAATCGCTTGGCGATACGTCTTTGTCGGTAGGGTGGTAACTAGCCACGGCGAAAGCCTCCCACCAGCCACGAGGTTACTGTACTTACGCCGCTTAAGAGTCTCCGCTGCTGCTGCATCAGCGGATCGTGCTAGGAAGATGTGAAGGCGTAAGAGTGTCCAAGCAATTCCCATTCTCCATAGCATCAATGACATGCCGTCTGGTCTCTTGCCATCGACGCGCACCAAGCCGTTAGGTTCTAAAACAGCTGGAACGCCGGCGGTGACAAGGGCACGTATGATGTCATTGAGGCTAGCGTGGCGAGAAATGCGACCAGCACTCCTACAGTCCTACTGCAAGAAACGCTACGAAGGACGCCTATTGCCCCACTCGATCATTCAAAGCCACGTTTAAGATTTTACAAAGAGAATTTTGCATAATTTTTTCCATTGGTTCCAAAACAGCTAGGTTTTTCCAAAAATGTGATGATCTAAGATAATGAGTTGGTACGAAAAGACAGTGCCGAATAATAATGAAGGCCGATTGTATGTTAATTTCAAGTAATCTGTCTGCAACTGCACAGAAATTTTGAATCTTTTTTTCTATAAAGAAAACAAAACCGTTTTCAAAAATTGATGAACCAAGGAGGCGCAGTGACGATTTGTTTAATATTTAATATTCGGTGCCAGAAGCTATCGAGCGTATAGAGTATAGACTATAGACCCTCCACAATGGGAGTTAACGGGTTGATCTTAATACAAATAGGTACCTATTTATTCCTAATGGATTGTGAAAATTGTCACAGGTCACATTTCGGTACGCCGAGGGCTAGCCGATTGCCAACGTTAAACGAATTCGGCAGGAATAGGCGGTCTGAATCGTGGCCGGAGAAAATATTTGAAGATTCCATCGTTCGCAACGTCCTCAACAGCGTCAGAGCTAGCAAGAGGAGTTCCGCCGTTGAAGAACCATTCTTAACACCTCAGTGATATAGAGGAATCGACATTTAGGGGCATATTGTAAAACTGTACTCGGTATATAGTATGTAACTAATAAGTACTTACGATTCTTATATGTAAATTGATACAGCCTACTAAATATTGAAAATAAAATTATACTTTACTATTGGAAGTTATATTCATTTTGTAATTTCTAATGTGATAAGGTAAAATAATGCGTAAAGAAACAGCATCCTTATAAGGTGCGTCTATGCTTAGCTGATGACGAAATGAGCTCAATCGGAACAAGAATTCGTGGACTATAGATTAACCTACAAACCTCGAACGAACACGACTATACTCCGCTCATTATCAGTATTCAGACTTACACAGAAGGATAAAACGGCGGCGAGCAAAGCCGCTCCACTAGTCCTCGGCTCTTAAGGGGTAGACGCACCATTTTCAATACGTAAACTCCCTTTTATATAAAAGTAAAAAATTTTTAACAAAAAATAGAACCGATTTAAAACGCACCAAAAAGTAGGTTCTAGGTAACGTCCTTAAAGTAGCAACCTTGGCTGGCACCGACTTCTAGATATGCTTAAGTAATTTAAAGCAACTAAATGACACTTTTATTTTTTACTTTTTAGTGCGTTTTGAGTCGGTTCTATTTTTATTTAAAAAATTTTATTTCTTACTTTTTAGTGATTTATCGCCACGTATCGTACTCGTACTATACTGTCATAGTATATTATATGCCACTAGTAGCCAAAAAGCTACCGATACCGAGACAAAAACCGAAATCGCTGTAAGCGTGCCTCCAAAATTTGAAGAGTTCCTTCAATTTCCCCAGGATATCCTCATCAGATCCTAACATGGACAATGGGACCACCTTGGAAGTATGCCCTTTCTAATAAAAAAAGAATTATCAAAATCGGACAACTCTGTAAAAAGTTATGCGTGGTCATACATAAAAAACAAAAAAAAATATACGTGTCGAATTGAGAACCTCCTCCGTTTTTTTTTCGTCGGTTAAAAACAGGGCTCCACTAGTGCTCGGCTCTTAAGGGGTAGACGCACCATTTTCAATATGTAGACTCCCTTTTATATAAAAGTAAAAAGAGGATAATTTGCAGCATAGGATCTGTACATCTGATAATATTGTGGAAGAAAGAAAAAAATGGTATTTTATTAACCGACGAAAAAAAACGGAGGAGGTTCTCAATTCGACACGTATTTTTTTTTTTTTTTTTTATATGTATGACCACGCATAACTTTTTACAGTGTTGTCCGATTTTGATAATTCTTTTTTTATTAGAAAGGGCATACATCCAAGGTGGTCCCATTGTCCGCATGTTAGGATCTGATGACGATATCTTGGGGAAATTGAAGGAACTCTTCAAATTTTGGAGGCACGCTTACAGCGATTTCGGTTTCTGTCTCGGTATCCGTAGCTTTTTGGCTACTAGTGCCGTATAATATGCTATGACAGTATAGCACTAGTACGTTACGTGGCGATAAATCACTAAGAAATAAAATTTTTTAACAAAAAATAGAACCGACTCAAAGCGCACTAAAAAGTAAAAAATAACTGTGTCATTTAGTTGCTTTAATTTACTTAAGCATATCTAGGAGTCGGTGCCAGCCAAGGTTTCTACTTTCAAGGACGTTACCTAGAACCCACAAACTTCTTTACTACGTAAAATAAATGTTCCTTAAACTTGCTGGCACCGACTTCATAGATATGCTTAAGTAAATTAAAGCAACTAAATGACACAGTTATTTTTTACTTTTTAGTGCGCTTTGAGTCGGTTCTATTTTTTGTTAAAAAATTTTATTGCCTAACATATAGGGTATATGTATGAACCTAAAAAAATAATTCATTCATATAAACAAATTAATAGGTATTTAAAGTTCATAATAATAAAACAATTTTGGTAACAAGGTATACAATAATTTATAATTATCATATAATTGTTATGGTACAGTTACTACAGTTTTACTGCAGATTTTAAAAACTATAGAATGTGGAGGTAAGTACTTACATTGCTTTCTTAAACATTTAGGTAATTGACTTTATTGTGCTATTTATTTACATAATTGACATCAAAATGAGACTATCTTACATTCTATTGACTCTGTCATGATATTGCATCTTTAGTTACAGTTTTTAATGATTTGTTATGTTTAACTTGCGACGTGTACACATCGTAACCTAAAGAAATTGTGTTATCATACAAAACTCTGTATCTTGTCGGTAAAAAATAAAAATTGATAATCTGAGCTGGAGGCCACACCATCCATTCAGCTCTATACAAAGTAGCAAACTTGTCTTTCACCTCTTCCTGGAAATTATTCCATGGATCCTTTTCTAAAAGAGCTAAACTACCAAAGAATGTTATAATCATGATCGGTGAAAATATAAGTTGATCGAGCGTAAGCTTCTTCAGCACCATGTCAAAAGATTTGCCTATTATGAACCTATCGAGAACTTTATACCAGTGATGACATAAAATACCAACTCCTATACCAGAAAATGCCATTTGCATGGTTCGTTTAGCGTCATACTCCTTTATGTCACCAGTGTACAATTCATACATCTGTTCCATGCCATCGCCAACCGATGATAGTGTTAGTGAAATTGTAATATTTGTATAAAATAAGTATTTATCGCTAAAAGCCACTTTCACTACTCTTCTTACTCCGGTCAAGGCACTGTATGATCGGACATTACTAGATAATCGTCTCCATGTTACAGCTATGTGTTGCATTTTATATCAAATCTGAAAAGAAAATAAAGTATATAAATAAAAAACAGTTATATTTAAACAGAGTTTATTGCAATAAATAAATTATAAAAATGTACAGAAATTGACATTAAATGGACAATATAATTTCATATCAAACAAGATCAAAACTTAAACTATTTTTATCATTGTAAATAAAACTAAGAATAAAATAAGATAAGCTAAAATAAATTAAGTATGAAAGGTAAAATCTTTCTAATGAAGCCCGTTTGGATCAAATGGTTTCAAAATCTATAAAAGAAACAATTTTTCTATTTTATATGAAATACTGATGTAATAAAAAGTAAATATATCACTGTTCATTTCACAAGCAACAATACTGTTTATGCTAAAACAGCAATGCAACTCAGCAGCCTTAATAAGCATGTTAGTAACTGGCTTAATTTATTCACAAAGAATCGTACTATTTTAGCTTTTTTTTTACAGATTACAAGTTGGCTCTCGACCGAAGCGGGCTAAGTTATTAGGAGTAGGATGAAAATCCACACCCCTTTCGGTTTCTACATGACATCATAAGTTAAGTCGCTTGGTAGTACACCTTTGTCGGTAGGGTGGTAACTAGCCACGGCTATATCTCATTTGTCTTTATCTCTTTTTGTCTTACTATGTTTCACATGGGATGTATAGATGTCATATCCTAATGAAATGGTGTTATCATACAGCACCCTGTACTTCGTCGGTAAAAAATAGAAATTTATAATCTGTGCAGGAGGCCAGACAAGCCACTCAGCTCTATATAATATCCAGAACTTCTCACTGACCTCATCAGTGAAATTTTCAACAGGATTCTCTTCAAATATTGCTACAGTTGCAAAGAAAGATAGAATAACGATAGGTGACCAAATACACTGATCTAGGATCAGTTTTTTGATGACATTCTGTATAGTGCGTGCAACAATTATTTTATCCAAAAAATTATACCAGTGGTGACATAAAACACCAGCTGTGCACCCTGAAAATGCCATATGGGCTGTTCTGCTAAGGTCAATCTTCTCAATTTCTTTTTGATGGTATTCATAACTTTGCTCTAATATATCTCCTGTTGTTGATATACTTATTGACAATATAACATTAGTGTAAAATAGGTTAGTTTTGTTAAATGCTTGATGTACAATATGCTTGTAAACCTTAAGTGATTTTCTCATTAATCTTCTCAAAGTCATAAGCAGTAATAGCAAAGCCTAGGCTCTAGAACAAGGTAGGGTTATTATTATAAAAAAAACAATTATTATAAACATACAATTTACAAACAAATCATATTTGTATAACTATTTCCTAATTATTATCTACTGCAAAAATTCAAGGCTGCTGTATTCGTAGTAATATAAAATAAATTTGTTTCATTTTATCAGGATTTAACCTTCAAATGAATACTCAATGCCTACCTAATTGTAGTGTAATGAATAATAAAAATATAATATTTACGTCGCATATTACTATTATATAATACAAAGAACTCGTGTAAGTATTTAAAGATACAATAAAATAAGCTTTTAACAATAGAGCATGCTTATTGAAATAATAACTTAAATTTACCAGAACACAAAAGTCTTCGTTGCGTTTACTTTCAAACATACACACTAATGTTGAAAATTTTTTGATAGTTTACATACATAGGTAAGTCATTAATAAATATCTTTTCTAATTATATACACTATTCTAACTCTATCTAACCTAAATTGTTTTAAAAATTAAAATTGAAAGAAACACAAATGTCACCAGATTTGTCATATGATATATTTGATTTGACATTTTAAGTTAGACATGCCTGAATTTGTACCACAGATATTTATGCGCGCCTTTCTTGGAACGCCGCCAATTTTTGTCGCATTGACATAAGTTTTGCCGATATTGTAAGCCTTACAAAATAAAAAGTGCCCATCCTAATCAAAATAAAAGGTGCAAGGTATAATCAATCTATCGCCATTCCAAAATTCAGCCAAAGCGGTTAACAGTTGCAGCTTGTAGAATTAACAAACGTACACACGCACACAAACAATCGTTTTACTTAAATATTATAAAAAAATAATGTTACTTGATAAATATTTTTTCAAAAAGTAAATTTTTTGTTAATATATTTAACATTATTTTCTTTTAATAAATAATATGTTTTTTTATATCGAGTTTTAAATTACTATCGATAAAGTTAGCCCTAAAGGGGCTGCGATTTTTATTATTACGGTGCAAATACTCTTTTTATATCTAATCAAAGTGCCAATCTCTCCCCTTTATAGACTTTATAGAATTCTTTTTAAGAGTAAATTGTACATACCTACTACATGCTCTCCTCTCTACGATTTATGATATTATCTATATAGCCATAGATGTATACATATTCCATAGCGAAGCGTGATATATATCCTATTCCTATTAATCTGTGGTGTTAATGTTTTGTTGTCAAACCTTCATGAAATTAGTTGTACCTATTTAAATTATACCTATTTTACGAAATATCTCAGTAATATACACCAATATAATAAATATCATTGAAGTGCACATAAAGTGAACTAAACAATGGCCGGTAAGCTACAACCCATTTATTTTAGGTTTGAATTGTAAATTATAAATTGAGTTATTAATAACATAAACTTGTAATTTCAGACAAACTAACCCTCGACAAGCACCAAATGAGGGATCAGGCTACTGCCCATCTCAGAATATACGTCGGTAGTATCAAAGATGAGACGGAAGTGGAAGATCTATACAACCATTTCATAGAATACGGTCAGATAGACGGTATTATGGTAAGCAGGACTTTCGGCTTCGTGCAGTTCAATCAGGAATCCAGTGCCAACGAAGCCATTGCGAAGGCCAATGGCAGTATGTTATTAGGAAAGAAAATAGTAGTGAGACCTGCGAATATCAATGCCAATGCCAAGTAAGTATAACTGTTGAGCCATCAAAATGAAAAAAAATAAAAACAGTTTGTTTTCACAGCATTTTTGCTTAAAAGTGAAAACAAAAGATAGAGTATCTGTCCGCTTTCACATACGCTTCCTTTGTTTCATCATCAACCTGTATATGACCACTGCTGAACATAGGCCTTTTTGAGAACACACCACCATACATGATTCTCTGCAGTCCTCATCCAGCCTCCTTTTCAAGGTTGTCAGGCTGGTGGACATCATACACTTTGCCCCAGCAACCATCTGTTCTGCCACTTAGATGGCCTGCCCACTGACACTTCAACATGCATCCTTTGAGCTATGTTAGTATCTACATTTCTACAGCATAAGTCATTACAGTCAGTATAAGGTCTATTCATTGTACATGCTTAACACCTTTGTCAGCTAAATGGATTCCCTTAAAACATCCTTGGAAATACTCCTACACTTCTTAATTAGTAGTATCTGGTTGATCCAGCTATGCTCTGTATTTTTTTTTGTGAAAATATACATTCCCTGAAATTACCCCTAGCTAGCTAGATTGATTAATCGCTCTTGAAACCCAGTGCATACAAATTATCATAAAAAAATATTGGAGCATTGTCTGAGATTCACTTTATATAAGTATATGTATTTTTAAAATTATATAATTAATAATTATAATTAAATAGGTATGAATTACATAACAACACCACATCTGTATGCTAAGAAGCTTTAGTGTTTCTGTGTCAGTACAGTTTTAATTGCCTGAAAACACAAATAAAACAATGTTATCTAGAAATTAAACTTTAGTTGATTGTTTAATCACCCCCTAAAACCCCTAATTAAGTAACCCAGCAACAAATATTATTAAAGTGGGCCAAGTGATGGCATCACATGCCACATTATATCACATTTTTCTTTAGAAATTATAATAATATAATGATTTCATTCCAATATGTAATAGAATTGCTCTTTTAAAGGTATTTGAGTCAATACTCATATATAGAAAATCTAATTATTGTATGTATTCTTTTAATTTTTAGTAGGCAAACAGAAGTGGTCACTATACAGCCTGAAAAGCCACCAGCAGTTGCTCTTACTGACAATATAACAACTCCAGAGGATGTTGCTGAGGAACCTTACGATAGCTACGGCAACTATGTTGGGGACCAAAGTAAGAACATAATTAACCCATAACTAATATTATGTCTGCCTCGTTGGTCCAGTGGCTAATCTATGTGGCTTCGATCATTTGGACCTGGTCAGGTCATGGAATAAGTCTGAGGTTTTCATTCTTCTATGAAATTTTCAGGACATTCCAAGCCAAGAGTCGGGAAGTTGGTGGTGAGACACCATTTGTGCCTCGGAGAGCATATTAAGCTGTCGGTCTCATTAACTATCATCAACATCTGGTAGTGATCATTAACAAATGAAACATTATGATCCTAAAGCCACTAACCTGCATTAAAGCAGCTAGGTGGCTTCACACTCCATATCCCATCTTTTTTTTTTTATAGTGTATAGGCTAGCACTTGGCAACGATCACGCCTGATGGTAAGCGAAAATGCAGCCTATGGTGAAATGTGCTTGCCTAGAAGGTGCCTGTTCACTGTTGACTTGAAGATACCCATATTGTAGGTGGTAGGGAAAACGTGAGCTGGAAGGGCATTCCATATTTTCGCAGTTCGAATCAGGAACGAACGAAGCGAAACGTTTTGTACGCGTCCACGGAATATCGACTACGTATGGGTGCAGACTACTACAGTATGATTTGGTCTTCACCATCTCCTATAAGGAGGGAGGCCTGGCCCTGTAGGCTGTTAATAGGCTGATAATGATGATGATAATGAATATTATGCCTAACAACCAGCATTGGAGCGGAATTATAGATCTAAACTCCTTATCCCCAGTCCTTTATGGGAGAAGGCTATTCCTGTGGTAGTTAAATAGGCTTGAAATGATGATGATTGAAGTCCAATCCATGGTGTCTGGGTTTATAGGTTATGGCGGTGATGACTATGAAGAGACGGGGCGCGACTATGGACGCGAGGCGCAGCACGGACCCCCTCCGCGCGGCAGGGGGCGGAACAGGGGCAGAGGCAGGGTGGCACAACATGGCAACTTTAGAGACCACTCACCACCTAGAGGTATACTATTATACACCTATTTCTGAATCGATAATATTACTTGGCATTGAATCATTCTCACATAGATTACTGGCTGTAATTGTTGCATAGATGAATGTTACTTTTGCATTTATAATATTAAGTTAGGATTGATGTTAGGAGGTCTGGCCATCACAAGCTCTTGTACTAAAAATAGTTCCTACAACATTATTCTACATATTTCTTTACAAACCATATTAATATAATGATTTCGCACTGACCTGTAATAGAATTTCTCTTTTAAGGTTATTCGAGTCAATACTCATATATGGAAAATCTAATTATTGTATGTATTCCATTAATTTTTAGTGCAAGGCAAAGTGCTAGTGGTTAGTCTATGTGACTTCGATCACAAGGTCCTGGTTTCGGTTCCCGGGTTGGGTCATAGAATAATTCTGAGCTTTTCCATTCTTCTATGAAATGTTCAGTACATTCCAAGCCCAGAGTTTGGAAGTTGGTGGTGCTACCTCCGTCCCTCGGAGAGCACCTTAAGCCGTCGGTCCCGGTCACTGTCATCAACATCTGATAGTGATCGTTAATAAATGAAACATTGTCACCCTAAGCCCGCCAACCCGCATTGGAGCAGCGTGGTGGGTGTACGCTCCATATCCTCTCTCCTTTAAGGAGGGAGGCCTGTGCTGTAGTGGGTCGTTAATAGGCTGATAATGATAATGATGATGAAATGGTCCCTATACTTACTATAAATAGTCCATACTCGATAATTTCAGGTGGCAACGACTGGTCGGATAGAGGTTATGATCGGTTTTCTCAGCCGACGTATCCTCGAGCATTGCCTGTGCCGGACAAAAACGATTGCGAAATTATCGTCGTTTCCAAACTGCTTACGTAAGTGAGTTTTATATCATACTAGCTGACCCGGCAAACGTTGTTTTGCTTAAAAAATTAAAAAAAAAATTTAGATGAAAATTAGATAGTAGCCGATTCTCAGACCTGCTGAATACGCATACAAAATTTCAAAAAAATCGGTCAAGCCGTTTCGGAGGAGTATGGCAACGAAAACTGTGACACGAGAATTTTATATATTAGATTAGCGGTCGCTCGCGGTTACACTCGCGTAGTCCCTGTCCCCGTGTGAATGTCTGGATACAAAGTACCCTGTCACTGCTTATGAGTGGCTATCATACACAAAATGATATTTTTTTCAATCCGAATGGCAGTTTCAGAGATTAGCCGGAACAAACAGACAGACAGACAAAAATTGTAAAAGAGAGAGACAAATATCTTAGCATTCCATGGATTCACCGTGCGGGTGCCGGGTCCATCGCGTGGCTGAGAGAAAAACTCCGAACAGGGCCCGAGACTTGTGACACGGGTGTAGGTTTAAGGGTACCCTTAGTGACGCGCGTCAACACTCACCTCCTCTGTTCAAGTTATTCTCCCTGCCCAGCCAAATTCGGAAGTACCCTACTAGAGCAGCTTTGGACACTTTGGCCAAGGTCTTTTAGCAGGTTGTAGAGAGACTTCGCTGGTATACCCCTCGCACCCACTTCTACCGCGTATAAACTAACCACATAGCCATTTTTGGTTAGTTCATTAGTAAGGTCATAGTATTTATTCACTTTGAATACATGGTCTTTAGGGATGTTTGTTTCCCACGGCACTGTAAGTTCAACAAGTACTATACGTTTGATTTGTTTGGAAAAAAGAAATATGTCCGGTCTAGATGTCGTAATAGCTAAGTCTTCCGGGATTTTATAGTGCTTTTCATATTCAATAGTAGGTTCAGAGATTAGGCAGAACAAGCGGACAGACAGACAAAAATTGTAAAAAATGTCATTTTGGTGTATGTACCGTATATATAAAAAAACACTCCTATTTTATTTATATGTATAGATGGGAAGTTTTGGCTGAGGCTAGTTAACACCCTGCCGACAAAGACGTACTGCCAATCAATTTAGCGCTCCCATACTGTCCTGTAGCAACTGATGGGGGTGTCTACTTTATCTTACTCCTGACAAGCTATCTCGCTTCCATCTTAAATTGCATCATCACTTAACAACAGGTGTGAAGGGCTTACTTGTAAAGAGTAAATAGAAAACATTAAATATGTAATAGAGGGCTGAAAGGCGCAGTGGGGAGTGACCCCACTTCTGCATCCTAGGCTGTGAGTTCGATTCCCATATCTGGAAAAATGTTTATTAGGTGAGCGAGGAACGTTACAGTTTTTTTTTATCGACTACAAGTTGGCCCTTGACTGCTATTACACCTGATGTTAAGTGATGATGCAATCTAAGATGGAAGCGGGCTAACTTGTTAGGAGTACGATAAAATCCACACTCCTATCGGTTTCTACACGACATCGTACCGGAACGCTAAGCTAACGCTCGCTTGGCGGTACGTCTTTGTCGGTAGAGTGGTAACTAGCCACGGCGAAAGCCTCCCACCAGCCAGACCAAGACAAATTAAGAAAAATCCCAATCTGCTCCACCGGGAATCGAACCCAGGACCTCCGTCTTATGAATCCACCACGCATACCACTGCGCCACGGAGGTCGTTGTCTGGCCGTCAGCCAGTGTCTGGATGTTAATATAAAATATTCATCAGTTATCATAGTACCAATAACACAAGCTACCTATACTTTCGATGCGGATATATAGCGATTTGTGTATTATCCTATAATATTTATAAATAAAAATTATGTATATTCTTGCAGAGAATACGCTGAGTACATAGAGAGCAGACTCAAGCGGTTGGGAATAGTTGTGGACCTTCTGTTCCCAATGGAGGATGTTCCCATAGGCAAGGTATTGGGAAACATTGCCTCACGTGGCTGCCTCTACGCGATACTTGTGATGCCTCTCAATCAGGAGCACAGGTCGTTGACCTTGACCATACTGCATGGATTGCCGCAAGGTACAGTATAATGACTTGGATCACGTTAGAGCTCCTGGGTTTGATTCCCTGCGTGGGGCAATTTAACATTTTATATATTATACTTTAGAAAGAAATACTGTCTTCTTGGTCTTCTTGGTTGGCCCAATGGTTAGCCTATGTGACTTTGATCACGAGGTTCTGAGTTCGAATCCCTGGATCAAGCCTTCAGTATCGGTCGCTGTCATCAACATCGGATATTGATTGTTAATGAATAAAACGTCATCACTCAAAGCCTGCCAACACGATTTTTAGTAGATAGGTGGGTTTACTCTCCATATCCTAAAATTTCACTCTCTTACAAGAAGGAAGGCCTGACTGGTGGGCCCGTTGAAAGGCTGATAACAAAATAATAACATGCTCAGGACGCCTGACAGACGTGAAGTAACTTAAATATAGCTAGCGCTGTGGGTTAAACTGAAAGAGAAGGAGCCTGTCTATCGCTGCCGTATGCGTAAGAGAAAGGGATTCCAGGAAGACGCGCCGTACCGCGTTATGTAACGATGCGGTTTATCCTCCCATAAGAAGTTATATCTTAACTCATATTATATTAACAGAACACCGCAACATTCCTCTCGAAGACGCCCTGCACCTGATGTCGCGCAACTTCCAAGAGGTGAAGCTCGGTGGGCCCTCGGGCAGAGAAGCAGTGTATGCGCTGTTAGGACAACTGGCTGACGGGCGCAGCCTCACGGTGCTGCAGTACGACAAGGTCATCGAATACCTGCAGGTAAGATCATTTGCAGTGCGACAGCCTCACGGTGCTGCAGTACGACAAGGTCATCGAATACCTGCAGGTAAGATCATTTGCAGTGCGACAGCCTCACGGTGCTGCAGTACGACAAGGTCATCGAATACCTGCAGGTAAGATCATTTGCAGTACGACGGCCTCACGGTGCTGCAGTACGACAAGGTCATCGAATACCTGCAGGTAAGATCATTTGCAGTGCGACAGCCTCACGGTGCTGCAGTACGACAAGGTCATCGAATACCTGCAGGTAAGATCATTTGCAGTACGACGGCCTCACGGTGCTGCAGTACGACAAGGTCATCGAATACCTGCAGGTAAGATCATTTGCAGTGCGACGGCCTCACGGTGCTGCAGTACGACAAGGTCATCGAATACCTGCAGGTAAGATCATTTGCAGTGCGACGGCCTCACGGTGCTGCAGTACGACAAGGTCATCGAATACCTGCAGGTAAGATCATTTGCAGTACGACGGCCTCACGGTGCTGCAGTACGACAAGGTCATCGAATACCTGCAGGTAAGATCATTTGCAGTGCGACGGCCTCACGGTGCTGCAGTACGACAAGGTCATCGAATACCTGCAGGTAAGATCATTTGCAGTGCGACGGCCTCACGGTGCTGCAGTACGACAAGGTCATCGAATACCTGCAGGTAAGATCATTTGCAGTGCGACGGCCTCACGGTGCTGCAGTACGACAAGGTCATCGAATACCTGCAGGTAAGATCATTTGCAGTGCGACGGCCTCACGGTGCTGCAGTACGACAAGGTCATCGAATACCTGCAGGTAAGATCATTTGCAGTGCGACGGCCTCACGGTGCTGCAGTACGACAAGGTCATCGAATACCTGCAGGTAAGATCATTTGCAGTGCGATAGTCTCACAGTGCTGCAGTATCACAAGATCATCGAATACCTGCACGTAAGATCATTTGCAGTGCGACAGCCTCACGGTGCTGCAGTACGACAAGGTCATCGAATACCTGCAGGTAAGATCATTTGCAGTTCGACGGCCTCACGGTGCTGCAGTACGACAAGGTCATCGAATACCTGCAGGTAAGATCATTTGCAGTGCGACGGCCTCACGGTGCTGCAGTACGACAAGGTCATCGAATACCTGCAGGTAAGATCATTTGCAGTGCGACGGCCTCACGGTGCTGCAGTACGACAAGGTCATCGAATACCTGCAGGTAAGATCATTTGCAGTGCGACGGCCTCACGGTGCTGCAGTACGACAAGGTCATCGAATACCTGCAGGTAAGATCATTTGCAGTGCGATAGTCTCACAGTGCTGCAGTATCACAAGATCATCGAATACCTGCACGTAAGATCATTTGCAGTGCGACAGCCTCACGGTGCTGCAGTACGACAAGGTCATCGAATACCTGCAGGTAAGATCATTTGCAGTTCGACGGCCTCACGGTGCTGCAGTACGACAAGGTCATCGAATACCTGCAGGTAAGATCATTTGCAGTGCGACGGCCTCACGGTGCTGCAGTACGACAAGGTCATCGAATACCTGCAGGTAAGATCATTTGCAGTGCGACGGCCTCACGGTGCTGCAGTACGACAAGGTCATCGAATACCTGCAGGTAAGATCATTTGCAGTGCGACGGCCTCACGGTGCTGCAGTACGACAAGGTCATCGAATACCTGCAGGTAAGATCATTTGCAGTGCGATAGTCTCACAGTGCTGCAGTAACACAAGATCATCGAATACCTGCACGTAAGATCATTTGCAGTGCGACAGCCTCACGGTGCTGCAGTACGACAAGGTCATCGAATACCTGCAGGTAAGATCATTTGCAGTGCGATAGTCTCACAGTGCTGCAGTATCACAAGATCATCGAATACCTGCACGTAAGATCATTTGCAGTGCGACAGCCTCACGGTGCTGCAGTACGACAAGGTCATCCAATACCTGCAGGTAAGATCATTTGCAGTGCGATAGTCTCACAGTGCTGCAGTATCACAAGATCATCGAATACCTGCACGTAAGATCATTTGCAGTGCGACAGCCTCACGGTGCTGCTGTACGACAAGGTCATCGAATACCTGCAGGTAAGATCATTTGCAGTGCGACGGCCTCACGGTGCTGCAGTACGACAAGGTCATCGAATACCTGCAGGTAAGATCATTTGCAGTGCGATAGTCTCACAGTGCTGCAGTATCACAAGATCATCGAATACCTGCACGTAAGATCATTTGCAGTGCGACAGCCTCACGGTGCTGCAGTACGACAAGGTCATCGAATACCTGCAGGTAAGATCATTTGCAGTGCGACAGGCTCACGGTGCTGCAGTACGACAAGGTCATCGAATACCTGCAGGTAAGATCATTTGCAGTGCGATAGTCTCACAGTGCTGCAGTATCACAAGATCATCGAATACCTGCACGTAAGATCATTTGCAGTGCGACAGCCTCACGGTGCTGCAGTACGACAAGGTCATCGAATACCTGCAGGTAAGATCATTTGCAGTGCGATAGTCTCACAGTGCTGCAGTATCACAAGATCATCGAATACCTGCACGTAAGATCATTTGCAGTGCGACAGCCTCACGGTGCTGCTGTACGACAAGGTCATCGAATACCTGCAGGTAAGATCATTTGCAGTGCGATAGTCTCACAGTGCTGCAGTATCACAAGATCATCGAATACCTGCAGGTAAGATCATTTGCAGTGCGATAGCCTCACAATGCTGCAGTATCACAAGATCATCGAATACCTGAAGCTAAGATTATTTGCAGTGCGATAGTCTCACAGTGTTGCAGTATCACAAGATCATCGAATACCTGCAGCTAAGATTATTTGCAGTGCGACATATCACACACACTTTCACACCGGGACTGTAAAGGTTTTAAAACTACATCTAAAGCCAAACAGACCTCAAAAGTACTAATTTTTAAAAAAATAAAGAAATATTTGTTCACAGGAACGTCGTGAACAACAAGTTAAACTAGAACTTGGCGAGCCGTTAACCTCCTCAGCACCGACCACCAAAACCCAAGTGGAACTGCAGCAAAGAATACTGAGCATTCTCAACGACAAAAACGCCCCCAACAAACCGGAGCCGCCTAAACCTGAACCCCAAACCAAACTCCTGAATGACCCCTCCGTCAGAAAAGCATTAGATTCAATATTACAAAAGTATGTGTAAACGGCCATTGTAGGAGGTTAAAGAGCTTCGTCTCAAAACGCTTTAGGACGCCAGTCTGTCTGGTTTCCCTTTACCTGACGCAGACAGACTGGCGCCTCTCTCACTTTAACCCACAACAGTAGCCGTGTTTAAGTTATCACTTTCTTTTTATGTATGTAGATGTTAAGTTACATTGACTATTTGATTCAGAAATAGTTCTAATCATATTAAAGATATTTCAAATAAAGGTATTCAATTTAAGTCACAGGCCTTTTATTATTATACAAACACCTACCTAATAGTAATAATCCCTCAGCGGGCGATGGAAAGAGCAATGCTCGGAGAATCTCTGCGTGATCGAATCAGAAATGAGATCCGCAGAAGAACCAAAGTAACCGACAGCTCAGAGGGTCGCAGAACTGAAGAAGCAATGCTCTGGGCACGTAGTTCGAACAGCTGATGGACGTTGGGGGCTGAAGATGCTAGAATGGCGACCGCGCACCGGAAAGCGCAGTGTTGGTCGATCCCCCACCTGGTGGACTGATGACATCAAACGTGTCACAGGGAGCCGCTGGGCAGGATCGTTGTGTTTGGAATTCCCCTAAAAAGCCTAAGGGCTAACGCTAAAACTGGCGCGGTTGCACGCTCGCGGTTGTATAATGAAAAATAGTATGGACAGCGCGACGGAGCGCGGGCGCGGGTGGCGGATTCGCAACCGCGCGGCGGGCGGCGGGTACACGGCGCGGGCGCCCACGACGGGCACACGCGAGCGTGTTTGTTTCTACAAATCAGTCGAGCGCCGCTAGATGCTACGGTCAAATAAATATTTGTTGATTTTATTTAATAAAATTATACTAGCAGCGCTAACTGAGACGGGCGCACGCGACAGGTGCCCGCGCGCGGTTTTGTGGCCCACGGCGGTCGGCCGCCGCGGGCGACCGCGAGCGTGCAACCGCGTCAGTTTTAGCGTAGGCCCTAAGTCCAGCAGTGGCCGTCCATCGGGTACTAATGATGATGATGCACCTACCTAAATTTAATATACAAGACCTTTTTTTATTCACACATAGCCCTTGATTGAATGAAATCAATCGATTCTACAAAACAGATTATGATGCTGTAAAATCGTAGATAATAGTTTTAATACGGTTTACAGCACAGTAATATAGTTTCCATTAAGAGTAAATAATCTGTGGCTGCAGTAAATGAATTTCGTGTAGATAACTTTTATTGAATAAAAAAATTAAATCACAAGCTGCTCGATGTGTAAACAAAATATTACATTTTATAATTATAAATGTCAATACTAACAGGCCCTAATCTAAATCAAGTTATTGCGTAATTAGTTACTTAAACCATATATATGAAGTCGGTTTTTTTGTGCGTTTTGAAGTCGGTTTTATTTTTTATTAAATTCTTTTTAATGATTTATCGACAACGAACATACGTAAAACTTACTCGTTCTAAACCATAAGTACCAATATTCTCCAACCACTTATAAAATTTCGACGTCGCTGCAAATGTGTATAAAGATTGGAGAGATCCCTTCGTGGAAACTGTACCCTTTCAAACAAAAACTAATTTATCAATTCGGTTCAGCTGTCTTCGAGCAGTAAGTAGTGTGAATGCCCCTCGTCCTCATTCCAAGACCCTTAATAACAGTCACAATCTATGCAGGTAAAGTTCTCATAATTAAAAATTAATCAAATCTAATCACAAGGCAACTATTGAATCCCGTAAAGGTGTTCCTTTTAACTGTCCTTGGTCTTCATCATTAGAACCTTAAATGACGGTCACAGCCCATCTAAATGTTAAGTTCTCATAGAGACAAATTATTTAAGCTCAAACACAAGGTAATTGCAGTAAAACGTTGAAGAGTTCTCTCATCTGTACTCCGGCTCCAACATCAGATTGACTCTAGACTTTTATAAATTGTAGTGCTTTAAAATACTTAACGGAAAAATTAACAAACGCATTAGTCGTCCTTACAATTTTTAAAAATTTCACCTCGATTTCACTAAGATTCTCGAGTATATCCTTTTCGAGAGCAAAAATCGGCCCAGCCGTCTTAGAGTAATCGCGTAACATACACACACATAAAAAAGATTTAGGCCTGTGTTATCAGTTATCATCATCATCATCATCATTATCAGCCTATTAACGGCCCACTACAAGGCCAGGCATCCCTCCTTACAGGAGAGGGGATATGGAGCGTACACCCACCACGCTGCTCCAATGCGGGTTGGCGGGCTTAGGGTGATAATGTTTAATGTTAACGATCACTATCAGATGTTGATGATAGTGACCGGGACCGACGGCTTAACGTGCTCTCCGAGGCACGGGGGTGTAACACCACCAACTTCCAGACTCCGGGCTTGGAATGTACTGAACATTTCATAGAAGAATGAAAAGCTCAGAATTATTCCATGACTCGACCCAGGGATCGAACCCAGGACCTCGTGATCGAAGCCACATAGGCTAACCACTAGACCAACGAGGCAGTCATTTAGAGAGCAGTTATCATAACCAACGGTTAACATGAGCTAACCGTCGGTTACTATAAATTTACTGTTCACGACAACCCGCATGCCGGTTAAGGACGTAAACCGGGCGGTTATTTTAACCGAGCTTACGTCCTTTAACCGGCGTACGGGTTGTCGTGAACAGTAAATTTATAGTAACCGACAATTAGCTTATGATAACCGAAATCTTGGTGCACACAGGCTTTACTCAAATTGAGAACCTCCTCATTTTTTGAAGCCGGTTAAAAATGAAACTCGTTGATATAGTTTAATATGGTTTTTATAAGTTCACATATTAGGGTGTACATGTCTTTAGAGCTAGTTTTGATTGGTGATTTAAGACAAACAATAGTGTATTTTCTCATTACAATAAACAACACAAAATAATTTCATAAAAGTACTATTTTAACAACTAAGATTTGGAACTGTACAAGATATTTGCGATTGTACGTTACTGCGTGAGTAACTAATGACGTAAAATGACAATAAAACCGCTACGTACAATACTTTACGCATAAGCATACCAAAAATATACCTAATAATATTTTTTGAAAGTATGTATACTTGATATTCGCAGTTTACTTTTACTGCGTAAGCGATTATGATAGTATAGTAAAACACTGACATTACGAATTTGATTAAGTCTGATAAAAGAACAAACACGAATTAAATAATTATTTTCATTGTCGTATCCATCCATTTAAAAATCGATTTTATTCTCATTTTACGTCATTATCAAAATATTTAATAAAATTATAATTATATTGCTTGACCCACATTCTAAATATATCAAATGGTTCTTGTTTAATAGCGGTATTGAAATTGTCAAGAATTTCTTTACGATATGAATTCATAGTCAGGACATTACATGGCAGCTTTAAAATTATTCCCAAGTTGCATATTTTTAAACTTTAGGTCAAAAGTATGCACACCACGTTTTTCTTATTTTAAACAAGCTGACCGCGTGCGTTTTTGATGGGAGCGTTATTAGCAAATAAAAAATATATACAGATTGACGATTAGCTTGAGTTTCCTTTACGTCTTAGGCCTGTGTGCACCAAGATTTCGGTTATCATAACCAACGGTTAACCGCCCCGTTTACGTCCTTGGCCGGCGTACGGGCTGTCGTGAACAGTAAATTTTACGTTTAGCTTACGTTAACCGTTGGTTATGATAA
Source organism: Mycalesis mineus (assembly GCA_034621355.1). Classification (NCBI taxonomy): domain Eukaryota; kingdom Metazoa; phylum Arthropoda; class Insecta; order Lepidoptera; family Nymphalidae; genus Mycalesis; species Mycalesis mineus. The sequence goes on from CM067895.1 coordinate 8,658,508, forward strand.
CCGAAATCTTGGTGCACACGACCTTAATCGTGGACAACAGCTATATAAAAATAAACATGGCGTGCATATGCCTTTACATGCGCCCAAAAAGATAACTCGTGTAGAGAAGAGAAAATGTTATACGTCGAGCGGTACGAAATCGGAAATATAGCTCTTTTTTGCCCCAACTCTAGGAAAGAGTGTGATATTTTTGCTATTTGGTGGCGAAATGTAGTTTTCTCTACGCGAAATATTTCTTCGAGCGTGTCTTAGACCTACAAATATCAATTTGTCACGTATTGTTGTAGGAGTATTGTCGTAGGTGACCCGATGACAAGAAGAATGCTGGGAACCGCTGGATGGGGGTTTGCGGATGATATTTACTACATATTATAAAATCAAGTCCTCCACGTCTGTTTGTCTGTCTGAGAATAGCGATTTATAAGTTATTTAAGTGAAAAGTCCTGGCGGAACTCTATATTGTGATCTAAGCGTTGCTCTTGCTACTTATTAAGGATACCCTTATTATTAACACGAAAAGTGGCATGGCATGGCATTTTAGGCATTCGTGGGCGATTTTTCTTATGTAACTTACTGATTTGCAAAAGATTACCTCAGTATCTATATAAAATAAGTCAAAACATCACAAATTCCCAATGTCATGAACCCTGAGCACATTTTCAGTCTATTAATGTGACTTTTGTTGATGTGCAATAGTTTAGGCGAATTTTTATACTAAAATCGGCTCATTTGGTGACAAATTGATATACAAATAGTTAACGCAATATTGCAGTGGTATATAATCTATGAACTAGTGATGATTTAGAGTACATGCAAAATATATAGTGTACAAACTGTGTTGACATGTAAGGTTGAGCGCAAAAACAATTTTGTTTCAACAAGGGGGCCATTCATAAATTGTAACTTCACATTCTTTCGGTAGCATGTGTAATAGTCAAGTTCCTTGTGACTAACAGTGGGATTCTTAGACCTTTTATGGCCTTACTAAGCTCATTCACGCACTTTGTATCAAATTTTGTTTAATGCGTTTCATAAGCAAAAGAAATCTCCAACTTACCAGTTTTTTATTTCATAAAATAAGCTCGCGCTTGTCCACGACCTCACCTGGTGTTAGTTGTTAGCGGCTGGACTTTGAATAGCCAAAAATTACTTAAAATTTAACTTATTACTTATTTTTTGGAAAATAAGGTTACCTCGGAGTGCCTTTAAGATTGTCTATGAATTACAAAAATTGTGAAGTGAAATACGTGAAATCCGAATATTATATTATAATTAGGGGGCTGTTTGACGTCGCGATTATAAATTCCACTATTAAAGTCAAATTATGATTTTTATTACGTCAAAGGAGAATGCCGATTTTTGTATATAAGTTCGCCTAAACCATTGTACATCAACCAAAATGATGGCAAAATATTGAAACATTTTCAAGCTCAGGGTTATGGAATGATCTGATTACCAGGTAATAGTTTCTATATATTTTAAAGGTACTAATCATATGCAAATCACTAAGATAACACTCAAAAACTTTCTACGAGTGTTTAAAATGCATTGCCATCCGTCGTTTTTCCTAATAATAATAATGAAGGCATCTTCAATAAGCAACGATAGGAACGCTTTGAACAAATTGTAGCGTTTCTACCTTCATAACGAGTACTTTTGGCTTACATAACTTGAAAATATTTTTCCCTTATTTGCGCCTAACTAAAAATATTTGTGTTCAAAAGTATTGTTCAAAACGAGAATTTTAACATTAAAATGGTTGATGTGCATAATAGGTGGCAAAATATGCGGATTTCGGCATTGTCCTTTAAGTCCATCTTATACTTTAATAAAATTGAATAACTTTTCGTTAGTGTGCGACTGTAGACGACAACAGCAAACGATATATCGCAATTACTCTACTGGTTTATCATTATTAGCAGCCTATTAACGACCCACTACAGGGCCAGGCCTCCCTCCTAATAGGAGGGAATATGTTTTACTATAACTTTCGTGACTAGGCACGTCGTTTCCATACTGCATTGTGAGTTAATCTGAATGAAAAAAGAAATATAAGTGTGTACTAGATGTCGATCTCTAAATATATGTGTAGTCACATCGCAGAAAATAATTTAAGAAATTAGTGCTTATTTATAAATGGCCCCAAGAAATTGTAACAGCAAGATTACTTAATTTATATTTGTTATACATTATATTGTAGTAAGAAATTTGTATCACGTAATCTATAGTTATATATATAATGAAACACCGCCAGCGGTTCTCGTAAATGATTTTTAACTGACATACTCGGGGTGTTTGTATGCATTAATTAAAAAAAAAAACTTTTTGATATATAATGGAAACTTAATCAATTTTGGAAACATCATATCACGATTTTTACGATTTCAAATTGCGGCACCGTAGCACAACGTAATTACTTATTCATTTATTACAAATAAACAGATTGAGATCGAGGCCTTCTTTTAGGTCCTTCGAAAGCATAATTGTTACTTTCTAGGAGTTGTTATATATATAAATATATATAATTAACTAGGAATATCCACATCTTACTCTATATAAACAAATCGACATACGCCCTTACTACTACAGCAACTAAATGCGTTCACGCACCGGTCGATCTCCGTAAAGCTATATTTGGAAGATTTTGTGTCAAATCGGAGTTCGAGAGGTGAGCACGTTATTTACAGATATCAGTCACGGCGACTACGAGCCGGCATCACGCGATGAAACGTCCAAATGTTTAGGATGATCTTTCAGGAGTGTCTTCCTGTTTGGAGGGGTCGAAACCTTCTTTTATATGCGCTCCCGTGCCCTTGGGGTCCAAGTCAGTGGCCCAGCTGAAGTGCATCTGCGCGAGGTGCGCATTGCCCAGTTTGTTGTGGACCTTCCCGAGTAAATAATACACTAATGACTCTCTCGGCGCTATGTTTTTCAAATGGGCCAAATCGATAAGTGCCTCCTGCGGTCTCCCGGCGCGCAGCAGCACGGACGCTCTGTGGAAACGACAGAGAGGATTCTCTGCGTCCAAGGAGACCGCTCTCTCTAGAGTTGCGAGCGCACGGTCCATTTTACCCAGAGCCGCCTGCGCTAGACCCAGCTGGCACCGCAGCACGCCAGAATGCGGATGAATGGCTAGCGCACGACGAATGTGCACTTCCGACGCTTTCCAGCGCTCCTGGCGCGCGTACACGGTGGCTATGCCGAACCAAGCTACGTAGTTGCGCGGATCGATGCTGACCGCTGTCCGGAAACTGGCTAGGGCCTTGTCGGTTTCCTCGGCTACGGCGTACTCGTGTCCCAGGAGGGCGTGGGCGTACGCCGCGTCGGGGTCTATCTGGACTGCGCGTTTGAAGAATTTCAACGCTGTTTCCCGCTCTTTGTGAAGGGAAAAACAGTTGCCCGACGCCAGCCAGGCTATGGAATCGTTTCTATTTAACTCTACTAATTCTTGTGCTAGAGCAGAAAGCTGCGCTTCACGCTGGAGGTGCCATAAGCAGGTACTATAAATGTCCATTCCCTCGGTACGATTTGGGTATTTTCTCCTAATTTCTGCAAATATTTTAGCCGCCGCTTCGTACTGCGCCTGCTCGTAGTGCGCTCGAGCTATCATCGTCTGGACCCAGGGGGAAGCCAACTGCTTCGGTGATATCTCTAGAAACTGTCTGATTGCAGTTTTGCAATCCAAGAAGGACAAAGATTTATACGCGTCTCCTAGTTCCCTCAATAAATTTAACAGCGGCACGCCGTTTGTGTTCTTTGGCATTATAGTCGGCGTGGCCTCTATACTTTTATTTCTTTCGTTTGTTTCGGGATTTGATTTTATATTTTTGGCTGTGCGTTGTTTATTTTTCCTAGACGGACTTTTTGGTGTCACAAATTTCCGACTAGGAGATTTGTTGTTTTCTTTGACAGAATAACTACTGTTGTTGTTGCTAAACAGCCTAGAAGATCTTCTCGGTGCTGGTCCGAGCGTGCACCTCGGGCTCGGGCTGAACACTGCATCCTTCAGTTGACCCACGTGTGCCCTCAGGGAGTTTACTATCTTTGGTATAGCTTTCTGTTCGTTGGCGTCTGTTAATGTGGACGAGTACAAAACGGGAGATTCTTCCATAGGCAACATGCCGAAAGATGGTGAAAATGGTATCGGTGCTATTCCGCTGAAAACACTATGCATGCGCTTGACCGGCGCTTGAGTGTCCGGCGTGACGCTGGTCGACATCGTCATGGGGGTACGCGCAGCTACGTTGTTGGGGGTGACTATAGAATTCACGTTAGCATTATTAGATATGTTACTATTAACGAGTGAAATGTTTTCCGAATTGCTGACTAGATTCACTAATGTTGAAACACCAAACGTAAATTCTGTGTTGTTTATTTGGAATACATTATGTGGGTCCACTTTCTCACCCATCTGACAAAGCTGGGCGAAGGATTTCCACATGAAGGGATTGAGGGACAGAGCTTTCTTCAGAGCTTCGGCTGCTTTACTTCTCCTATCTGTGATGGTGTACACTTTGGCTAGAAGTTGCAATGCATATGGTGCTTGCTCACCAAACTCCGACGCAACACTGTCTTTGGTGCCTAACGCATGCTCAGCATCTTTGTAACTGTAACAAAATAATACATCTATTAATTACAAAAATAAATAGTTGACGAATATCGAATAGATACGCCCAGTTGAAGAATGTAGCCTACTGTTAGGAAACCTATACTATTCTTGAATTTAGTTAGCTGTTATATACAAAAAATACCTGACTAATAGATTCAAAGATTTACATGTTTAAACAAACAAACACTAGGTGGAGGGAATGATAGTAGCTATTGTAAGTATTTAAGTTCTTTGTTTCTTTTTTGATGTTTGTGTTAGATGAACGAAAACTTTGCGAGCTATCATTATAAGCCTATTAAAGGCTCACTACATGGCCAGGCCTCCCTTCTTATAGGAGAGGGGATATGGAGCGTACACCCACCACGCTGCTCCAATGCGTGTTGGCAGGCTTAGGGGGATAATGTTTCATTTATTAACGATCACTATCAGATGTTAATGTTAGTGACTGGGACCGAAAGCTTAACATGCTCTCCGAAGCACGGGGGTGTAGCACCGCCAACTTCCAGACTCCGGGCTTGGAAAGTACTGAACATTTCATAGAAGAATGAAAAAGCTCAGATATATTCCGTGACCCGATCCAGGAATCGAACCCAGGACCTCGTGATCGAAGCCACATAGGTTAACTACTAGACCAACGAGGCAGTCAGCGAGCTATTGTCTACAACAATTAAAACATTTGAAAAGTTAAGATTTTGCCATTAAAATGAAGCTCACTGCTTATCAAAAGGCATGTATATTGAGTCAGTACATTTTGCCAATTTAACCTATGGAGCTGAAACTTGGGTGACAAAGATATCATACTAATAAATGAAAGCGGTGGGAATTGCACTCAGGAACAAAAAGACAAATAAGTGGCTCAGAAAACACAAGTTCTCTGATGTTGTGCAACAAATGGCAAATCTAAAATAGCAGTGGCCAGGTCATAAGCCTAGAAATTTTTAAATTTTAAATACGCCATTAATATTTAATATATTATATTTATATTATATAATGCTATTTTACACCTTCTTTTGACAAACTTATATTTTTCTTGAAATCAACTTGTGGGATGATGATTGACTGCAATTAGGGGCTTAATTAAGACCTTAACTATTGCAAGCATAAATTTACTATCCAGCAAAATGAAAGTTTGGCACTAATTTGCAAAATAGACACCATACCGACTCAAAGGACCAAGGATGCATGACCTTTATTAAATCTAGATTACACTACTTCACTCATCCTACAACATGTTAACACAAACAGTTAATTATTTTATTAGAGATGAATATCTTAGCATTCCTCGTATTCCTTGTGCGGGTCCGTCGTGTGGCAGAAAAAGAAATGCCAAACAGAGACCGAGGATAAAAAGAAAATAAAGGCTTCATTATAAAGTAGGTTAAAAATAATGATATATTCTACAGGCACTTTAATTCTTGGAGTTAACATCTGCTGTCCCATTCTCACAAATAAAAAATTTGTACTGAGTTTTGGTGTGACAGTAATCTCTGTGAAAGTATAGTGAAAATTAACTAAATTACACATAATATTCAAATATTTTTAATGAGCACAGGTTGATTTTTGAGTTCTTAATATGAGATATTAGTGCAAACTTGCAGTTTCACCTGCCGGGATAATGTCAAAACCTTATAAGGAAATAAGGAAGAGGTGGGAATAGTTGGGAGGACAAACTAACAACCTAAAAATAAGAATTTAAAGGGTGAGTAAGGGTTTTCCAAGTGGATCAAGTTGCGGGCGACTGCTAGTTATAAAAATACAAAACCAACAGAAAAATATTATAAATACATAATCACAAATAAACTTAGCATAATAATAAGCTAAATGTTAACAATCTGCCCAGAACCATGTGTCCTTGTACATATGTGATAAACATGGAGCTGATATTATATAAAGAGATGATGATTGCAGAATGGGACAAAGTAGAAGTTCTAAGGCACTGTCAACTGAGCATGAAACACTTATGGTACACCATAGCAGTGTACACAGGCCATTACATCACCAGGTCTATGCTTTGCAAAATTACTGAGGATCCTATCCGTAGGGCTGGCAATGAAGACAGAGTCCAACGAACACATTTGTGTGAATATGACATACTAGCTAGAAAGCCAAAGGATGTGGGGGTAACATATCCACTACCAGAGGATTACTGTGCCTCAAATCTGAAGGGAAATATTGAATTCTTAGAGTGAGCAATCGAACTGACATAGAGGAGGTAAGGGCGGGATGAGTACAAAAGTCAAAGTGCATCCACTATGGCAGGCCTCAAAGTACTAATAATAACAAAACTCTTGTGAAACGTATATCCAGCATAACATAGTCTGAGTAAACTACTACACAGTAAAAGTTTGATAAAAACAGTTCCAATAAAATTTTGTAGAGCTTTTATGCAAGTAGTCTCACGATTTTTTTCTACTTTCAAATTTAACTGTATTACAGTGGTTTTAAGTTTAAAAGATAAATGTTTATTAGTGCTTTACCAGGTTTGCAGATAATACAAGTTTACACATGTTTTACTTACTTTTAAAGTATATTATATCAAAAAGGCAGACTTGTATTTAAAATTGTGATTTCAGATTTAATTTTACTAAACCATTTGATGTAGAAAAGTCAAATATATAAAGCTTGTATACATCATTGTAAAACATAAGAAGAGAATAATTAGGATGAGATTACATTAAATTGTAAGAAAATTATTATTAGAACATCCTAAACTTAACAATCCTTAGTATAAGCCTCTAATAAACATTGTTTTGTTTGTAAGGCTGATATAGTTCAATTTTTGCCTAGCATAGCTTAAGTACAGTATATGATATGATTATACTTACAATTTAAGTTCTAGGGAGCACTTGGCCAGCAGGAATCTCGCCTGTGGCAGGGTAAGAATGGATATATTGTTTAGCAAATGATGGGCTTCATTCACACGTCCAGCTCTATAGTAACATGTTCCTAATAAAAACGCAGTCTCCTCCGTGGTAACTAGAAAAACAAAACACTGTAAATCGACTTCGTCCTCCAAATTAATAATTAATGAAAATCGATAGATTACTTTCCGCGAGTACTAGAGGTACCTACAATAAATAGAACAACCCTTACCCTCAGCATGTAATCTCTCAGCCAGGAATACGGCATTGTCAAATTCATAGTTGTTGAGACAATCCCAAACGATAACCTGTATACGAAAAAAAGGGTTTTCAATTAGAAATTTTATTGCAAATACCTTGACAGCTCAGAAAAATGTTTTCCAACACCCACCTGTATGGGCTCTTGAACAATCATTTTTATAAAAGTATACACTTCAATTATGGTACCTAAATACAATAAAATATTTCACAATTACATAGCTTGCCACAAATGTTACACAGTCACAAAGTACAATAAAAACGTTTCTTTTACGACGGACATTTTCATTTCAGTTTGTTGTTTGTTGATTGTCTATGGGCGGATGATTGTTGTTACGAAAGCCGAATGCGATGAATTGGGAACTCGTAAGCTCGTTCAATATTGTGATTTCGATACTAAATGTTTGTCTGTGGTTGTATATTTCGATACTTTACGGTTTTCTTTATTTTTGTATATAGATGAGGAATTTTTTTTTTAGAATGACAAAAAATAAAACGTCTTGTGGAGATGAACGAATATACTTAATAGGTAGTAGTAACATTTACACTGGTGCGTAACATTTTGTAGGTATAAAAATGTATGTAAATTAACTAATAAGTTTTTGCATTAAAAATACTTAATGACTGCCTCATTAATCCAGTTCTCAATAATAAGCCCCAAGGTAATGAGAAGGGAGTTGGTTGGTTGGTTGTTACACATCCCCAGGCCTCGCAGAACACGTCAACGTTTATTTTCAGTCACTATCATCGACATCTGATAATGATCATCAAATTGTAAAAATCTTTTGATAAATCAAATCATTCTTCTTTTTGTCTGTCTTCTATCGTTATTACATTTACAAAATTAAATTATAACTCGAAAAGAAAATAATGAAAAAAATTTAACTAACTTCGAAACGCATTAATTGCGTCATTTAGATGCTCCGTGTGTGTAGCTAGTTTATTGAAGTGATAACTTCTTATGGGAGGGTAAACCCACGTAAAGCGTACGTAAGTTCTTTACGGCGCCTGTCTTATGGTAGCAGTAGGCAGGCTCCTTTACCTAGCAATACTTATCATGCATCTGCATCATCACTTAACATCAGGTGTGATAGCAGTCAAGGGTCAACTTGTAGTTGATAAAAAAAATATTTAGTTTTCACTTCTGTCAAGCAACCTGAGACGTACGCATTTCTTTTACTGGCCGGCACTTTTAAACAGGCCCAGATATGTATAGAGCCCAAATGACACAGAACATTATTATTCCTAACTAAATGATTGCTTTTAAATAAATATGTTAATTTATAATATAAAAACTTTTAATAAAACGTTTTGAATTAAATTGTTCTTTGACATCACTATCAAAACGTGTAAGTATAATTTGTGATTTTTAGGATTGTTCTTTATAACCTGTCATAGTTATACAAAGAATGTACAACGAAATAATATTCGGTACGCTGTATGTAGTCTGTGATGTGAATAGAAAAGCGAACGAGCGAATCGTCATCAAATAAAGTGAAACGAAAATAAAAAGAAAAAAATATGAAACAAATACTTGGAGACATTTAATTTATACACAGTTTGTTTATACGTGTGATTGTTTTTGTTTAATGTGTACAAAGTTAATGTTTCATCATTGGTGTGGACAAAATCGATGAGAACCTGTGTTGAGTTTTTTTAGACAATATGTGCTGTGTTGATTACCATTGACACATTCTGACGTGAAACAAAAGGAAAACGTTCTAAATACTCCCCAACCCAAGGTAATGAGATGTGGGATTACCACACATTTTATTTAGTCATAGGACCTCTGATTAATATTTTCACCAGGCTGATTTATAAGGCAAACAAGAAAATGTCAAGACAGATGACCTCCAAATACTAAGTTCCGTCTTGTTTTCATGTCCACACTGACCCTAGGGAACAGATTGTGGTGTTTAAAAAGTTTTAATGTAATTAATCAAACATTGGGGCCAGCAATTAATGATGTTCTAGTTGTTATGTAGGTGAATTGAAATGGTAACTGCACATCTAAATAGAATGGGGTAAGATTCAACATTAATTGAGTCATATTATTATCCAGTAGGGCTGCCAAGTATAAAATATAGTATTGTATTATGTTTTGTAGCTGTGTACTATATACTGTTGTAGAAATATATGGTGTACTAAAATGTTATGTATGTTTATAATAGAAAAATTTTACACACAATCCTGTTAAACATTTGTGAATGCACCTATACATTGATTAATGCAATAGAGCCCAATATCATTGTCAAAATATGAAAAATTTGCAAAATTACTTATACTTTTAATAACATATAAGCAATAAATATTTTTTTCTAAAAATACAATATTTGTTTACTTAATATTTTAAAATATACTATATTTTATTGAAAATTTGTTGGTAACCATATTAAATGTTTATTCAGCTTGTGGTAATAAATATTCACCTCTTTCACTGACAAATGAGAAAGAAGATAATGTGTTATTATCAATGTAAAACAGATAGCTATCTGTACTGATTACAGTATCTGATATCTATTCATTGTTACATTTATTTTCAATTATTAAGTTTTGAACGATTTCCTGTTTGCTCCACCCTCCAATAATAATCACTATCATTAACTGTAAATAGAAAATATAATATGTATGAACAACCTGTAAATAGAAAACACTAAAATGTTTTGACAAGGAAAGGAATTTCTATGATAGCTTTTTATGTAACAGACAGGGTTTATACTAAAGCCAAAATCAATGTGGAAAGCATATCAACAAATAAATTTAAAATGAAGGTAGAAAATGCAACACATTTTATGTGTAATAAATTTAAAACTGCTTAGTTTATTTTTAAATCTTAATTTAAAGATATTGAAAATATTAATTAGTTTTAAGCTTACTAATCTAATTAATTGGTATGAAATCGTCATTAACAAGTTAATTAAAAAAATTAGGAGTAAAATGACTAGTGATGAACTGACTCTAAATAAAGTATTGTATGTATGTGGCTTTTCTGTGCCTCTTCAGGGCCTGCGCCCTGTGTCTGGCCACTGCTGGCACTGCCCTAGTTATGGCACTGAGGGGGCCTGTCCTTGTAGAAGGCTGTCAATAAACTGATAATGACGGTTGTTTATCTTTTTTCCAGGATGAGTTTGCCAGAAACAATCAATTTGACAGCACAACCAATGTCAGTATCAGGGGAATCGCACCAGCTGTTCCTGGCTACCAAGCCAGCACAGGTCATTGCTGGCATATTTGTATGGACAGCACTTTTTATCACTTGCCAACAGGTATGGTTTAAAATTTTTGTATATATACATAGTATTTCTCATATCCAGAGGTTACCAGCAATTTATGCGCCCTGTGCTAGCGTGCGTAACTGCCACCCACAGGGGTAGGTACTATTGGATTTGGTCCACATATGTTTGGCTTGGTGTTTCACTTCCAACACCTGCATGTTAAATGTGTTCCAATTAGTGAAGGGAGACTCACAAAAGGGCAATAGTGTACCTTTTTGTGAGTCTCCCTTCACTCATTCTCTATGTGATATTATGTTTATTTTCAAAAAGTAGGTAATTATACCAAAGTGTGGGTAACACTATTCAATCAAAACATCAAAAAGTATAATAGGAACATGTCATCTCTATGTTGACAACCTTCATTATAATATGTGCGATTAATTATACTTGTATATCAAAAAATTATATAATGAGACAGTTTCAATGGCCCAGATTGCCAGAGAGGTTCAAATCCCGTCGGTTCTGCAATTTTTGGTACTATGTTAATTTTCAAATTACAATAGAAAGTTGTAAATTAAATTAAGTAAGGAATCAAATCCAGGACCTCCCTGTTGTAATTGAAGGCTTTGAAAACTTCCTGGGAAACATCAAAACAGAACATGGTAAACTTTTAAAAAAATTAGACTTAAGAGCCTTCTAGATTAAAATAAAGTCTAGAATACTTGGTGTTACAATTATTTTTACTCTACTTTCATAAAAATAGAATAGGTTAAGTTGTAATAGTTTTTACTTTAATGCCATAGAGTTCTCATATTGTAATGGATATCAACTTTATGGTACACTCTCATTGAAATCTAAAACATTTTACATTTTAAAGTGTACTTGTCAGTCAGATGATTGCAACAAAATGTGTATTAAAATGTTTATATGTTTGTGTCCCAGAAAAGTTCCCAGTCAACCATCTAGCAATGTCCTACGTTATAAATTTTTATTTGCATAATCTTATGAACTTTCATTTTTATTGATATCATGAAATACTACTGCCTCGTTGGTCTAGTGGTTAGCCTATGTGGCTTCGATCGCGAGGTCCTGGGTTCGATCCCTGGGTCGGATCATGGAATAATTCTGAGCTTTTTCATTCTGTTATGAAGTGTTCAGAATTCCAAACTCCGGGCATGGAATGTTTGGAAGTGGAAATGCCTGGAGTTTGGAAGTTGGTGGTGTTACACCCCCGTGCCTCGGAGAGCACTTTAAGCCGTCGGTCATGGTCAGTATCATCAACATCTGATAGTGATTGTTAATAAATGAGCATTGGAGCAGCATGGTGGATGTATGCTCCATATCCCCTCTTCTGTAAGGAGGGAGACTTGGCCCGTGGTGGGCCGTTAATAGACTGATAATAATGATGATGATGAAATATAGTCCCAACCGCTGTCTGTCTGTCTGCGATAAACACAAAGACCACTGAACGGACTTGCCTTCATGCCGTTTCCACGATCACATATTTTTTTTGTTTGTATTGGAGTTTTGGATGTTTGCAGTATACTGTTTCCTCGCGAACGAAGTCGCAAGCGTCTACTAGTTACTGATATGATTATTACTAATACCTTCAATTATGATTTATCATCAATCAGGTATTTCAAACATTAGTTTTTTATAACTACTAATTTAAAATATAGATTATTAGGTGTTTCGCCCCAATTGTGTAGGATTTTTTCTATTCAATTGAGATTATATTTTGGAAATCTCATGATGATAGTGATATTCCCGAGGAAGGTTTTTAGTCTATACTAATATTATAAATAGGTAAAGTTTGTAAGTTTGTAAATAAAACTCTGTCGGGGCTCGTCTTCGGAACTACTGACCCGATTTTAAAAATTCTTTCGCCAGTAGAATGCTACGTTATCGGTGAGTGTTATAGGCTATATTTTATATTTGTATTGTATATATTACCCGAGTTATCACAGTTTTTGTCGCGCGAGTCGAACCGTGAAATTTATTAAATTGAGCTTATTGCGCGTACGCTGCCTTAGATATTGGATATAATTGAAAACATTGTATAAAAACTTTGTGCATCTTAAAAAGTTCTACTAAAAAGTCCGCGATAGCATGTATCTTTTATAGTTTGGCAGATATATAACTTTTTGTGTTTTAAAAAATAATTTAATTCATATGCTTACGCTTACGTCATTATCGAATTAAACTTAATAGATATTATAGAGATAAGATTTGCGCTTTACAGTATGTTAATTAGTTATATAGTTTCGGAGATATTACAAAATTTCTACCAAACATGACAATACCGCTATATCGTCCAAATTAAGTTGACCTCCTCCGTGTTATGTTATACGTGCTGAGTAGGAGTCAACATTTTGCTACTGATATTCTTTGAGAATTCGATCTTTGATCTTTTCTTTCAATTTATTTGGCATATATAATATACGAAAAAGTTTGTTCGTTTCGACGGGCGGGCTAATCTCTAGATCTGCATGTCGGATTGTAAATTATTTTGTTTAGTATGAAAGCTAGATTCAATAGTGAAATAGACTATTTAATACAAGCTATACACATCAGCTTGCCATAAATATATATTGTTAATGTTAATGTACTGTAATATCGTACAATGTTTAACAAAAAAGTTTATCGCGAATATCTCGTGAACCGCTGGGGCGATCCTGGAGGTCGATGGCGCGTTGGACGCGGGTCGACGAGCGCCACAGGGCTTCGTAACAACGCGAGGAATCGGCCCAAAAACGGCAGAATTTTCCTAAGAGAAACCGATTTTCACGCCAAAGCGGCCGATACGCGTCTTCCCTAATCAAAACCGAGTGAGGAAAGTCCAAAAAGCGATCCAACCCACACCAGACTAGGCCGTGTCGACTAACCTAATCCAACAAACAGGTTACTTGTATATTATAATTTGTAAAGATTTTTTATAAATTGGCTCAAATATAAAGATAATTGTTGGATGTGTTACGCGGCCTCCAGATTTCATTGAAAACGCTGCCTAAGCCCCTTGAATTGTTCCTCTATTAGGGCGACAAAAAATTCGCGATGGCACATAACCATCTTTAACAAGTTGGCCCATGACTACTGACTTCTTAGATTGCATCATCACTGACATCACACCTGATGTTAAGTAATGATGTAATCTAAGATGGAAGCGGCCTAACTTGTTAGGAGTAGGATGAAGTCGACTTTCGGTTTCTACACGACATCGTACCGGAACGCTAAACCGCTTGACGGTAATATTTTAAGAATAACTCGCTATTGGTACCTATTTCTCTTTGAATGTTGCAGTACATTATTTTCCTCGCGGGCGTCTGCAAGTTTTTTGTTTTTTTTTTTTATAAAAAATAAGTTCATCATAGTTTTTGATCAATTGGTACCAAATTGGATCAAAAATAAATCTACATATAAGCTGACTTAATGACATTTCCAAAATTTAATCTCAATTGACTTGAATTTTAAGATAGACCTTACTCGTTTCGCAATGTGGACACTTATCAACTTAGAAAGGATTTCTCGATAATCCACACAATTGGGGCGAAACACCTAATAATCTATATTTTAAATTGGTAGTTATAAAAATAGTTATTTTGAAATCCTGAAAATAATGTTTGAAATACCTGATTGATGATAAATCATAATTGAAGGTATTAGTAATAATCTTATCAGTAACTAGTAGACGCTTGCGACTTCGTTCGCGAGGGAATACACAAACCGGCATATTTAGCGGAACATAAAAAAAAGTCCATAATTAAAAAAATATGGTTTCTTCAACTTCTTATGTTATTTAAAGTTTCACTATTTTATTTAAAATGAGATCGCAGATTTTGCGAGTAAAGGCTAAGGTAAACGTCCCAATAGTCGTCAGTTTCTGAACTTCGCTACCTTTGCAGGCTTGCCAGATTACTACTAGTCGTAGTAGAGAAAAACTAATTACATGACAAGAGAGCAAATTTAATTAATTTTTAAGAAATGTAATTTTGGTATTAATTAGTTAATATAATGTAACTAAATATTTAAAAAATTTTCAAAATGAGCGATTTGTACCAGTATCCGCCAGGTTTGTCCTAATTATCGTCAAAATGTCCCAGAACTCGTCAATTTTGAAAAAGAATTTGAACTTTATTGACTTAGACATAAAGTTCATTTTATTAATTATTTTTTTTAGTTCAATACATATGATATGATTGTTTTGATACTCCAGCTTTGAAAATCTGTAGTCATAATGGGGGAATAGTATGCAGTCGATCTGGTGGTACTTGTTAATGGTAAATTTCCGAGCACCGTGTCTTGCCAATCGATCGAACTATAACCAAATCCTACAGAGATATGGCAATGTGACGTACTAGTTATGGGAAGAGACAAAATCAAACATAATATGATTGACTGTGAGTTCTTATGTTTCATCAAATTCGATGCTAATTTGTTTGTGAAGCATTTGTTATAGGCAACATTATTTGGTCTCGTTCCCATCCGTTCAGAACGCACAATAAGAAACTGCCCTCCAAAACAAAGTTATTAAACTAAAATCAGCGACCGACTCGAACCTAAACGTGAACATGTGTGACCAAGCGTGGAACACGGCATGTTATAAAAAAGATCCAAATGCAGGACACTTGAACAAAACTTTTAACTCTGCCTCCAAATCCTACAAAAGTACTATTGCCAGGTGCAAGTTCATCAACGAATTGGTCAGAGGTTGCTTAAAATGCCACCTGGATCTCGTGCTTTTTGGTCTCTTTCCAAAGCCATTCAAGGCAACTTCTGCCGTGCTTCTTTTCCATCACTCTGCAAATTAGACGATACACTGGCCTATTCTGCTAAAGAGAAAGCAGAAATTCTTGGTACTCTCTTTGACAATAATTCTACGCTTGATGATCGGGGAAATACACCGCCTACCATCCCGCGGTGTAATAGCTCTTTGAGTGACATACTTTTCACCCAGCGTGAAGTGCACAAAGCGCTTTTGTCCCTAGACATCAACAAGGCAGGTGGGCCGGATGGTATCCCAGCGGTTGTGTTGAGAACTTGTTCACCAGAGCAGACTCCAGTCCTGACACGTCTGTTTCAACTATCCTACTCCTCCAGTACTGTTTCAACTACTTAGAAGACTGCCTTGGTACACCCAGTACCCAAAAAAGGCGATAAGTCAATTCCACCCAACTATAGGCCTATTTCTATAAACTCCCTGCACTCTAAAGTGATGGAACAAATTATCAACTTCTTGGGTACCTAGAAGAACGTCAACTCCTCAGCGATTCTCAATATGGCTTTCGCCATGGCCGATCATCTGGCTACCTCCTAGTTTACCTCACTCACCGTTGGGCACAAGCTTTAGAGAGTAAAGGAGAAGCTCGCGCGGCGAGCTTAGATATTGCGAAGAAGTTTGATCGAGTATGGCATAAGGCACTTCAGCCCAAACTAACTTCTTATGGACCCCCGGAGAAGCTATGCGATTGGATCGCCAACTTTCTAAATGAACGGAGCATTAAATTCGTAGTCGACGGTTTGTGCTCCCTTCCCAAATCAATTAACACTGGTGTTCCACAAGGTTCAGTGCTGTCGCCCACGTTATTCATACTGCACATAAATGACATGATTTCCAGCAACAACATGCGTTGTTATACGAATGATAGCACGGGCGACGCCCTTTACAATGATCGCGTACAGCTTTCTCTTAAACAGCTGGAGGAGTGTAGGTCTAGACTTGTGTCTGAAATTGAGACTTCCCTGAATCATCGTTACTTTCAGCCTCAACATAGGCTCTTGCCGTATAAAGCCCAAGTACGTCCGCACATGGAGTACTGCTCACATCTATGGGCTGGAGCACCTTAATACCAACTTCTTCCACTTTATCGTATTCAAAGGCGGGCAGTTCGCTTTGTTGACAATTCCAAACTCACCAGCAAGTTGGAGACCTTAGAACACCGTAGGGACGTTAGCTCTCTGTGTGTTCTATCGTCTATATTATGGCGAGTGCTCTGAGGAGCTGTTCGAAATTATACTACCCTCTGTCTTCTCTCAGCGGAACTTGCGGCGTAGAAATCAGTTTTACTTACACCATCTGGATGGCTGGCTATCTACAACCTCTAGATTTTCTAGATCATTTCTGTCACGCATATGCAGACTCTGGAACCAACTTCCTGCTGCGGAATTTTCTGACAATTATATCATAGGGGTATTTAAGGGGCAATCCAATCAATCAATTCCTCAAAGGCTGGCAACGCATTACCAGTACCTCTAGTGTTGCAAATGCACATAGGCGGTGGTAATCACTCATCAGGTGACCCGCAGGTGAGCTGGTTTGCCCGCTTTAATAGCGATGAAAAATACATATCTAACGATATGTTTAAACAAAGCTGCATAACGAGCTAGTAAAGCTGATATTTATATATAACACGTTAACGTAAAATCATATTTAACTTCAATTTTGACTTATGTTAAAAATGAAGGCATTGTAACTATCAAGCGGATATATTATCATCTTAACATTTAAAGCTAAGTTAAAGACTTAACACCACCAGGCCGTGCCTAATGCAACTTTCACCCTTATCCCCGTAATAAAGCTGAAACTAGAAACGGTGTCAGATTTACGTTCATTTGCTGTGTATGTCCCAGTGGTCGTCAAAATTTTGACGAGTTCTAGTTCAAGTTGGGAATTCAAAGTACGAGTAGATGTCACACGCCCAAAATAAAAATAAAAAGAAATATAACATGGTTTTTTTAATTATTTCGGTAGAAAATTAAATTGACTCTTCTATTAAAGAATTGGATATATCAAAAGTTCACAACAAATGTTACAAAAGTTACATCGTATTCAAGCATGGCGAGCTGCGATTCAGTGCCTAAACTTGTAAAAAAATACAAATATTCAAAAACGCAAACTTTCGTTTATTGTTTCTCAAACACCAATAAAGTGCTGATTAAAATTTTGCATACAAATTATCGTGTATAATACCACAAATAAGTTAGCATAAATAAATTTTACTTAGTTATTATAAGAAATAAATAACAGGCCTTTTTCCATATTATGACGGCTATTGGGACACTGTCGACTTTACCAGCGTTTACCTTATTTGTGAAAAATTGTACATTTTTGAACTTTTCATGTAACCGGAAAGAGTGAAAATTAATATTAAAATTACAATTAATTAAATTAGAAAAATGGTGATTATTATCGCGTATTTCATTCACGTGCTCTTATTAAAGTTTCTACCTAGGCATACTGAGAACGATGCTATCGATGGTCTCCTGTGATAGTCTCCGCCATTCCTCAACTACGGCGATTCGCAGTTCACCTACGTTGGCAGGAGCTAGAATTCTGGACTTAACTTTTCTTTTCAGCAAGTCCCAAACGTGCTCTAGTGAAAACCGCAAGAAAATCCGTACAAATAGTCTAGTTTATCGCGAACAGACAGACAGAGCGGAGGACTTTGTTTTATAATATGTAGTATTGTGATAGCCTTATCAGTAATAATCACTGTTAACTAAAACATTGTGTCATTATAGCCGTCCGTGATGACATCACCCATCACAATTAGATGCCGTGATTGACGAAAATTTAGATCTGCAGATGCAGAGTGCCTAGTGTGAGTTTGTTAGCGAGTCGTTGCGTAAAAACGTAACGCAAATTTATGTGGCATTGAAGCAGCGCCATCTAGTTATAGCGAGAGTAATCGCTTTTTGTCGTATGTAATTTGACGTTGAAAAACTCACACTTGCCCCTCGGCACTATGATTCGAACGAAGTGTTTCGTTTGACCCTAGAGTGGGCGGTTCTCTCCACCGTCGCCGAACGCGTGTGTGAAACATTGTACATTGATGATTTTAACTACATTACAGCACTTTAGGTAACTAATTTAGTCAGGAATTAAGTAAGAAAGAGAGACGAATATCTTAGCATTCCATGGATTCACCGTGCGGGTGCCGGGTCCATCGCGTGGCTGAGAGAAAAACTCCGAACAGAGCCCGAGACTTGTGACACGGGTGTAGGTTTAAGGGTACCCTTAGTGACGCGCGTCAACACTCACCTCCTCTGTTCAAGTTATTCTCCCTGCCCAACCATATTCGGAAGGACCCTACTAGTGCAGCTTTGGACACTCGTTCCAATATAGAGCTAACTGCACTTCTAGTAAGGCCAAGGTCTTTTAGCAGGTTGTAGAGAGACTTCGCTGGTATACCCCTCGCACCCACTTCTACCGCGTATAAACTAACCACATAGCCATTTTTGGTTAGTTCATTAGTAAGGTCATAGTATTTATTCACTTTGAATACATGGTCTTTAGGGATGTTTGTTTCCCACGGCACTGTAAGCTCAACAAGTACTATACGTTTGATTTGTTTGGAAAAAAGAAATACGTCCGGTCTAGATGTCGTAATAGCTAAGTCTTCCGGGATTTTATAGTGCTTTTCATACGTGTCCATTAATATAGTCCAATCAGGAGCAGAGCCCAGAATTGAATAAGGCTTGCTGGTGGAATTTGTACTTGAGCCTGCTTTAACGAAGTTAGTTTGTCTTTTATGCGTCGTCAACCCTTTTTGAGCCCTAGCTACTGAAAGGCTTATAGCTTCACGTATGATTTCTAGTACTCTGTCGTGGCGGCGTGAGTAGAGACCCCTGTCCAGGAGCACCTTGCATCCTACCAATAAGTGCCTTGCAGTGCCCACTGCCTCACCACAGGTATAGCAAGATTTTTCCGAGGCTTTTCCCCATCTTACTAGGTTACTCTGATCTAGGAGAGTCAGTTGAAAGGCATTAAGATAAAATTTCAATAAGGCAGGAGACCAATCGTACAGCAAGGCGCGCCACTACAGAGCCAGAGGGATGCAGAACTCGCCTAAGTTTAACCACTCGTTTTGCATTTCTAGGTTCATGGCATGCACTTTGTAGTTGTCGTCCTCATCTTGTTTAAGAAAAGATTTTATTATGTCTTGGTCTTCCTTTTTACGTCTTGCACCCAACCCGGTTCTATTTACCTGAGCCCCTGCCATAAATTGTTTGTAAAATTGAAGCCTAGAGTCAAGTTTTCCGGCGCCCTCGTCTTTAGGAAGTGATGCAACTAGTTCGTCCTGGGACTTAACTAGAATGTGCGTTCTGGTAACCCTGAGGTGTTTATAGAGTTCCGATGGCTTTTTTAGTTTTAACCCAAAATTATTGTAATCTCTAAATAGAGTTGAAGGGTCAGCCGAGAGTGCTAGACCAAACCAAGACTTCAATGTTTTTATGACATTTGCATCTAGTTTTGCCAGATGGGTTCTGCCAATATCATAAACGAGGAATGGCCAAGTCAGACGTGAAGTGAGATAGTTGTCATAGACCCACGCTTTTTTTATATTGTTAATGGGCTGTTGGTCTACCTTATTGAGGTCATTTATGAAGTTATCGACGACTACCTCAAGGGATGGAGTGCGTCCTTTGTAATCAATCTTTCTACCGAGGAACTTAAAAGGCAATGCTTCAGCAATGGTGGTTACACTTTGGCCACTAATAGAGAGACCCGGATCATAAGATGTAAATTTAGTATTTCGTCTCCCCAGACATAGACAGTGACATTTGCTTGGCTTTACCCTCAGCCCACCAGTCCATGAGCAGAACTCATCCACTACATTCAATAGCTCCTGACAATGTTTTGGGTTTCGTGTCAGTAAAGCAAGGTCATCTGCAAAAGCTAAGATGGACTCTGTATATTTATTGTTAATTTTAAACCGATAGCCCCATTTCTTTTCTTGAACAATTAATTTATCTATTAGAATATTGATGACTACATTAAAAGCTATTGGAGATAAGCAGCAACCTTGAAACAGCCCCACATTGTAATGTAGGGGTTTTGAGTACTCATTGTTTACTGCTATGGTGAATTTCAATTTTGAATAGTAAGAAGTGATTAAATCAATAACTAGATCAGAAAAATTGTACCACCTCAAGGCGAAAGTCAATAGATCATCCTGGACAGAACCAAACGCATTTTCTAGGTCTATCCAGCAGATCGTAATTTGCCTTTCATATTTTCTAGCATACTTGAGACTTTCGCCTAGAAGTGAATTGTGTTCCAGGCAACCAGAAATTCCGGGCAAAAACCCTTTCTGGTGATTAGGCCTGAAATACCTATTGTTTATCATGTGCTTTGTCATTTTTGTTTGCAATATACTGAAAAATTATTTGGAAATAGTATTAGTTAGAGCTATCGGTCTAGTGTCCTTTGGATGAGTTACTTCGACTTTTTTTGGGATGAGGACAAAAGTCGCTTCGCCAAATGTCGCTGGTATTTGTAGTCCTAGCCAGATCTTATTAAATATGTTTAATAAGTAACGGCAAATCAACGTATTTATTGAACTCTGTTTTAGGTGTTTTGGTTTATCGAAGATTTTGGAAAATGCAACATTTTTGCTGACTTTTTACCATATTCCACATTATCTTACATAATATTCGTAATCATCAAAAATCTTTTAAAATTATACGCTTTGTACATCTGCAGGGTACTTTTAAGCATTGAAGTCATCATATACTCCTAGCTATGTGTGATGTTCATCGCACAGTCAATTGAGCGTCTATAATAATTTATTTTATTTTATTTTGGCAAAAACAGTCATTACAAATAAAAAGTTTTACATTAAAGAAAAAATACATGTGTAACAATAGACAATATATTGCCGAAGATTTGTACATAAAAAAAAGGAATGTTATTTATGTGATAACAGCATTAATAAGATAATATTAGTAAGAAATAATATAATATTAGCAAGAAAGAAAAGAAAAAGGAAAAGAAACCAACGATAACGTGTATACATTGTTCTCGTAACAATATGTATTAAGAAACAACTAAAGGTATTTCTTCAAACATTTCTTTTTAATATTACTTATTGAGGTGGAGCATAAGTCAATATCAAAAAATTCATCGTTATAAAGTTTCATTGCACGATTACCAGTTGCGTGTGTATTATTTATGAAAAAATGATGGTAAAAATAAGTTAAGTTTACGGTTGTGGCGAACGGGGAGTTTTATTCTATATGTAAAATTCAATTTAGATAATAATACGTGACAATCAATAATGCCATTTATTATTTTGTATAAGAATGTAATGTCGAATTGCTTTCGTCGGTCATAAAGGCTTAAAATACGGTGGTGTTTTAAGGAATCATCATACGAGTCAATACAAAAATTAAAACGAAAATTCAATATTCTGATAAACTGGCTGATAAATTTAGGCTGGTGGGAAGCCTCGGTCGTGGCTAGTTACCACCCTACTGACCCACACGTACCGCTAAGCGATTTAGAATTCCGGTATGATGTCGTGTAGAAACCGAATGGGGGTGGATTTCATCCTACTCCTAACAAACTAGCCCGCTTTCATCTTATGTAGAATCATCACTTACCATCAGGTGTGTTTGCAGTCAAGGACAAACTTGCAATGAATAAAAAAATACACTACAATTTCAGCGGCAGCGAAATATGATTATTCAAGTACAATGGCTTTCAAGCCAATTATGTGTAGACGTAGACGTTTACTTTAACTGGAATGGAATTAATTTTTTTCTATAGAATGGTTTCTTCATTATTTTACTATTTTTAACTGACAAAAAAAACGGAGGAGGTTCTCAATTCGACACGTATATATATATATATATATATATATATATTTTTATGTATGACCACGCATAACTTTTTTTTTTATTACAAAGGGCATACTTCAAAGGTGGTCCCATTGTCATCATGTTAGGATCTGATGATGATATCCTGGGAAAAACGAAGGATCTCTTCAAATTTTTTAGGCACACTTGCAGTGATTTCGGTTTTTGTGTAAGTGTCGGTAGCTTTTTGTTCTTTTTCCCTTTTCCGCGGACTCAAGCTGAACCGATTTATTTTAGTAACTTGTAACAGATATTGATTTTTTACCTGACTTTGCCAAGGAGGGTTATGTTTTTTG
This sequence comes from Mycalesis mineus, assembly GCA_034621355.1. Taxonomy (NCBI): domain Eukaryota; kingdom Metazoa; phylum Arthropoda; class Insecta; order Lepidoptera; family Nymphalidae; genus Mycalesis; species Mycalesis mineus. The sequence goes on from CM067895.1 coordinate 8,681,384, forward strand.
ATGGTATCTTATACATTTAAACGAGCAATCCTGGTGTGTAATACAATAAATAAACAATTAGGTACTTATAAAAAATCATCATCATCATCATTATCAGGCTATAAACGGCCACTACAGGCCTCCTTGTAGGGGAGGGGATATGGAGTGTAGACACACCGCGCTGTTCCAATGCGGGTTGGCGGGGTATCATGTTTCATTTATTAACAATAACTATTAGATGTTGATGATAGTGACCGGGACCGATGGCTTAACGTGCTCTCCAAGGGACGGGGATGTAACACCACCAACTTCCCGACTCCGTGCTTGGAATGTATCTACTGAAAATTTCATAGAAGAATGAGAAATACAGAATTGATTCGTGAACCGACCCAGGATTCGAACCCTGGACCTCTTGATCGAAGCCACATAGGATAATCACTCGACCAACGTCTTATACAAAATACCTATACTCTCTAGTCAGCAAGTTCAAAAACGTGAAAAATAGAGATAAAGGTCCTAAAAATATGAGCGATGGCTCATTCGATTCGGAATCACTTCTAGGAAAATGTGTTTGGAGGATTTTGGTGCAGGTTAAATAAAAATTGCAATTGTTATTAACAAAATAGATGAAAAAAATGATATTTCGTTTATTGTTAATAACTTAAAAAATATTAACATTTAAGCAATTATGAACAAAGTACCAATAAAAAAGTCCTAACTCCCGGAACTATATCTTCATTATTTATAATTTTAATTAGACGTGGAAAGTAGCGCTCCGCGCGGCTGTTACGACATTCGCGCGCCGCCGCTAAATAGAGTTCAGCAATAATAATAATTTTATTTTGTTTGTAATAAAATATAATAAAATATTAAAATTACATTAAATGTGATTTTAAAAATTTGATAAAATTCTAGTATCTTCTTAACACTTAAATGAATCGAGCCCTGAAGAAAAAAGTTTAATCATCATTTTTCAAAAAGTTATTCAATTGTTAAGTAACAAATTTTTTCCCATTCCCCATTGGCATAAACAATGGAATGAAAGGTATAAATAATTGGCCTAAACATTTTAACCTTCGATATATGTACTTTATAAGATCCTGCGGTAAATTTTCATAAAAGTTTATTAATTTGTTAATTATGATTTTTAAAACCATTGAAATATTATAGATTTGTAATTTTTCAATAGTGATTGCAGTCGAGGACGGCTTTGTAGTAAATAACAAAAAATCGGATAGAATTGATAACCTCCTTTTTTTGAAATCGGTTAAAAAAAGCTCACTAATCCGTATTGGTGCAATGGTGTCAAAGGCTTAAAATACCCTCTCCTATAATGGCCTGGTCAATACGGATAATTATAATACGGATGTGGACTAACTAGGTCACGGACTCTTGAAGGACATTCGATCACAGCTGTTGTACACGAGTGTAGGAGTGTTTGCAGTCATAGTCGTAACTCACTTTAGTTTCTATCAAACTTAGATATGTAATAATTTATTGCAGACAGACCAAAATGTATAAAAGAGGCCATTTGGCCACATTTACCTTAAGCAGGACCTACAGAGTTGTACACTCGGTAAACTAAACTAACAAAGGGGCAAGTGTGAGTTTGTCACCGAGTGACTTCGTAAAAACGTAACCACTAGCAACGTCAAATTACATACGACAAAAAGCGTTTACTCTCGCTATAACTAGATGGCGCTGCTTCAATGCCACGTAAAATTACGTTACGTTTTTACGCAGCGACTCGGTAACAAACTCACAGTAGGCACTCAAGCCTGTAGGGCAGTTATATAATGACATTGCAACATGTTTCAAATCTGTCTCTCTGTCTATAAAATCTTTTGACGTGAAAACGTCTTATAATTCGATAGAGCCGGCTGCACGCACGAAAAAACATGACTCATGCCGCGTTACCTCGCTTTGAGGCGTTCCATGTAAGGCTTGAAGTGCAAGCGAGAGCGAGAAACGAGCGACAAAGAAGCACAATCGGCCTTTGCGTTCGGCAGCGTTCGACATCCGTCTATTAAATATAATTATTAAATATATTAATTTTAAATTAAAAATTAATATATTTATAAATATAAATTTATAAAATCAAAATCAATTATTTTATTAATATAAATTAATATTTATAAAAATATACTTAAATTAAAAATTTTAATAACCAATTAAATGCATCAGTATTTTCTTGAGATGTTGTCACGTTCAACTATCGTCAGTAAACCGACTTTACAGACAACCAATTTTTTAGATAGAGAGAGACATACGAATCTGAATCGCACACCGTCGAGTGTCATGAAAGTTTATACATAATATGGCCACTGATTGAATAAATAAGCTTTTGACATACTTTGTGGCTAGTGTAAGATGTTACCGCGTCGATATCGAGAACCGTAAACGCAAATTTTATACGACACTGACACTCACCCATTTCAGTTTTCTCTCGACACTGCCATGTATCTGCGCTGCTTCAATTCCATATAAAATTTGATTTTATGCGATTGTGAAGTTTTCGATTTGTTTTGGTGAAAGCTCACACTAGGCACTCTTATCTACGATTAAAACTATTTTGCAACGGCATCCGATCTACTGTTTTAGTAAATATCTTACACTTGTAGATTACCTACTGGAAAAACCCCATAACTTCATGGTTGATTTTCCGCATAACAGAGGAGCGTATACTTTGGCGCAGTGTATTTATAAGACGGAGGTCTCGGGTTCGATTCCCGGTAGGGCCAAAAATTTTTCAAATTGGTACCGGTCTGGCTGGTAGGTGGCTTCGGCCGTGGCTAGTTTACCGTTCCGGTATGTCGTGTAGCAACCTAAAGGGGTGTGAATTTTATCCTACTCGTAACAAATTAGCTCGGTTCCATCTTAGATTGCATCGTCACTTACAATCAGATGTGATTGCAGTCAAGACCTCACTTGTAATGAATAAAAAAAATATTTATGCTAAATATTGTTGTGATCTCTAACAACTGATTGATGTTTTGCTTAGTTTTTTCATTAACACTATTTTTATTACAAGCATTTATTTAGTTTCATCTGTTGAGATATTTATAAAGAAAAATTAAAGACTACCTTTTAGCAAATTACTCTTCTGGATAGTTTAGAATTATAATAATTATATAATAAGGTTAGAATTTTTAAAATATAAGAATTAGTTTATGTAACACTTTATACTATTTATACTATATTCGCTATAGTTAAAATTGGTTTGTCTTGGTTATAATTATAATTGTTGCTTTTTGTTTGTCTTTCTACTGTAGTATTTCTAAGTTAGCATGTTGTGTTTACTAATAAGTAGGTTTACAATTAAACATTTAGTTTTTAAGATCTTACTATTGTTATATATATGCCAATTGTAACCTGTTGGTAACCTTAATAAATAAATAAATAAAAAAAATCCTGATTTAGAAATTTTGAAAGATAAAAAAACATCTTTATTAATGCAATTATGTTATGCCACACATCACAACTTGCTTATTAGTCGCCAGTGCGTAGTGTGGCACAACTTAGAAAAAGGACCCAGCTCAGCATATACCTGCAGCACTGATTTTCAGCTGGGACCTAATCAAGGTGATGCACACATAGCCAAAACAACCTTGCTGTTTAAAACCAAGAAAAAAAACAAAAAGACATTTATAATATAACGAAAAAAAAAACTGAGCTTAAATAATTATGACCGACCGTCAATATATTATCGTACCTCAATACTAATTTTCATATTTAATAAACACACACTTCTCTACATATTTTAAAATGTACAATATACGTATACAAAATATATATCTTCTAAGAAAACTCCTTATTTTGCATGCATACTCCGCGTGACATTGCACTATTATAGTGACATGGAGTTGATCTGACATCTGAAGGATCCCTCTAAGAATTCCCAAATAGATTCTTGAAGGCAAGACCCGGGAAACGTACACCTGGGAGACAGCTGAGAAAATGGATTGATGATATGTAGGGAGTGGTCAATGTTTAGCAATAAGAAGCTTAAAACTATTTCAAACGACCGGAAAAAATTTCTCCACCTCACAGCCAAACTTCATTTGCACCTGATGGTGATGAGCTGATCTGATGCTGAAGTTATAGTGACCATAAGTCCCTAATAAGACAACACAACTCCATTGAGTTTGGGCTTGTTTGATTCGTAATGATGAATTTTTTTAGGATGAAATCCACACCCCTTTTGGTTTCTATACGACATCGAACCGGAACGCTAAATCGCTTGGCGGTACGTCTTTGTCGGTAGAGTAACTAGCCACGGCGAAAGCATCCCACCAGCCAGACCAAGACAAATTAAGAAAAATTTCTAACTGCCCCGCCGGGAATCGAACCCAGGACCTCCGTCCGTTAAATTTCCGCAATCTGTTTTGTCACAACTAAATGTTAAGTTATAAAAACATAGTTATAGATCAGCGTTACTGATTTTACATTGCAATTTAGTAAGTGTTCGTACGACCTTGAAAACTAGTATTTTTAAAGCCGTTCCGCGACATTTAGGACATGAAACAAGATTGAAACGAAAATAAACATTGCTAGAATGCTCCGTGGGAAAATAAAGCGATTATATATCAACTGTGAAGCTGATAATAGCTTTCCAGTTTATATTACAATAGACCTTTTGTTTGTGACTATAATTATAGTACCTATAGTAAAGCCCACTCGATGGAGAATGCTTATCAACAAACAAATTTAAAATGAAGGTAGAGAATGCAATACATTTTATACCTAATGAATTTAATTTTTTTATTTATTTATATAAAGTCTTATTTAAAATATATTTAATATATAAATTAGTTTTAAGCTTACTAATCTAATTTATTGTCATGAATTCGTCATTGACAAGTTAATTATAAAAATTAGGAGTTAAATGACTATACTAAAGCCACACTCGATTGGGAATGCTTGTCAACAAACAAATTAAAAATGAAGGTAGAAATCACTAGTCATTTTACACCTATTTTTTTTTAATAACGTGTTAAAGACGAATTCATGACAATAAATTAGATTAGTAGGCTTAAAACTAGTTAATATATTCAATATCTTTTAATTAAAATTTTTAAAATAACAAAACATAATTTTAAATTTATTAGGCATAAAACGTGTTGCATTTTTAAATGTATTTATTGACAAGCATTCTCAATCGAGTTTGGCTTTAGTATAGTCATTTAACTCCTGTGTGATTTCTACCTTCATTTTTAATTTGTTTGTTGATAAGCATTCTCCATCGAGTTTGGCTTTAGTACAGCTCGTAAAGCTAAAATGTAAACCTTGATTTAGGAACATATACTTATAACTGCCTCGTTTGCCCAATAATTACCCTATGTGGATTCGAGTCACGACCACGAGGTTCTGGGTTCGACACTAACTTTGGGAAGTTGGTGATGTTACATCGTGCCTTGCCTAATGTCTGACAGTGATCGTTTCAAAGTCACATAAACTGGCCCGCATTAGAGCAGCATGATGGGTCCCATCTCCGTATTCCTTCGCCTAAAAGGCCTACCCTGTAGTGGGCCTGAATAGTATATCACCTTTCCTTACAATTTATTTTCATTTTTATTAAAAAATTAAGGTTATTCCTTTCTTTCCCTCCAATAAGTCATGAAGGCTCTTAGATGTAGTATTAGACCAACGAACGAGAGGACATAATTGTATTATACAAATAGTGTTGCTGAGCGACGCGCGACGACGTGATTGATTCCATTTTTGTATAGGTAATACAACTTTGCACTTTAGTAATGCAAAATTATTTTTATCACTTAACAGGAATTTTCTAAAGGCAAAATCATGACGCGACGCGGTGATTCGCCTCTGCGACAAGAAATGGAATATTCGCTGTCGCATTTCCTTATATAAGTCTTGTTAATCTACTGTGTAGTTTATCTATGAATAACATACTGTTAAGATAAGGTTCAATAATAATTGTTACAATGAGTGCTTGATATCGGTGCATTTTAAAGTTAGCTTGTTGGTAAAATATTGACACGATTTGGTTTATGAAATCACTTCTACATTATACATAGCATATAATGTAGAAGTGAGTCTGTATGTTGGTTTTTGAGATTGTCCGTTGAAAACTTACATGTGTCACAGGACGCAATTTTATTTTTTAATATGTTAAGGGAGTTTTAAGTTATAAGTTTGTGGGGTTGCAACTTGTCCAACGTTAAAAGAGACTCCGCCAAGTGTGTATATTGTCCGGACGATAATGATGCAGAACACACAATGCAATCTTTCATAGTTCGCATTTCCAAGGAGACGAAGGAGAAGTGGGAGTTTATAAAAAACTACTTAGAAATTATAATGAAAATTAAGATGAAAGAACCAGAGTAGGATAGAATAGAAAAGGGCGCTGGTGGTAGGCAAAAAAAGGCAGGCACACCAGTGCCGCGGAGGCTGGAGAGCATTACCCAACGAGGGTGTCCATGAGGATTTTCTCCTGAAAAAAAATCTTGTCAGACGACCGCCATCTTGAAAAAAAGGCATCAAATGGTTATATAGTTCGTTCGCGTTAAGAATGCAGTGATTCATCGTAACCGCCCTATATCCAATCAAATCTTTCCAAATTACAAGGTCAATCCTACAGTAAGCAGCTGAAACGCGACGCGCTGTTAGTCTCGGGCCCTCAGTGTTTATAAAAAAAAACACAACACTGGCTAGAAACTAATTTATTAAATGTTTATATTATTCTACAATTCTCACAACTTAGACGATTTACTTAAATCACTTTATTCCGCGATTCGCGAGGACCTTCAAAAGGTCTAACGGTGACTTGATGGGCAGGATCTCAGTCTCACTACTAGTCCAGACCGGCGGGCAGAAACCAGGTCCGTAGTCTTGGCAGCAATTTGACTAATTAGCAAAACGACTGACTGTTTGAAGCAGAGTTATGGTTTTTATAGCAAATATATCGCTGACTGGCCATTGACATCTGTGTCAGTCGATAGTTGCAGGTGAGCGTTATTAATGTAGAATTTAGGGATGTAACAGCGCGTTATTTGAAAAGATTTGATTAGTTAGGGGGCGGGGTTGAATTGATGAGTCACTGCATTTTTAACGCGAGCGAACTATAATGGTTTATCTGACGAACGTTAGGTCTCACTTTTTTTTGTACAAATTGCGAAATGGTTACGATTTTAAAGGACGTTATCTTTAAATGACGCTTACATTGGACGACACACGTCATTGCGCAAAATAATATGTATCAAGCTGAATGTGGACGAAATATTTTGAATTTGTTTTAATAAACATTTTCGAAAATCTATAAATTCTCCCTATCTTTTTTACATCCGTGGCGCAGCTATACGAGGTGGTTTTAAGAGCCAAAGGTCCTGGATTCGATTCCTGGTTTGGCCGATTCAGGGTTTCCTAATTGGTCTCTGTTTCGCAAGTGGGAGGCTTCGGCCTTGGAGGTCGCTTGGTGGTACGTCTTTGGCCTAAGGGCAAAGACGTACCACCAAGCAATTTAGCGTAACGATTTCGTACAGAAACTGAAAAACGTGTAGATTTTCTACTACCAACAAAGTTAGCCCATTTCCATCTTAGATTGCATCATCACTTAACATCAGGGTGTGATAGCATTCGAGGGTTCAATTGATTTTAGACTTTCTAAAAATGCTAGGAGAGGCGAATTAATCGCATCTTCTTGCATTCCGTCACCTGTTCCGTTGGTTGTTTATGTATTACACTGCTGTGTTTAACAATGTTTTATATTCATTACAGATTTACCAACACTTGCGCTGGTACACGAACCCATCGGAGCAGCGATGGATAGTGCGCATTTTATTCATCGTGCCTATATACGGATGCTACAGTTGGATCTCGCTGCTTTTCTTCAATAGCGATTCTTACTACGTTTATTTCTTTACCGTGAGGGATTGCTATGAAGGTAATATTTTATACTTTACCCCTGATATACGCCTTATGTTGCCATTTGAATAAGTTCTACATTCAAAATCGATTCGATTTACCTAATAGAAACCTGCGTCTGCGTTGAATACTGTAGTGTTATTCTGTAACGAAACTCGAAAGTATGAGTTTCGACTTTGTGTTACTGTCTAACACGATACTATAGAGCATTGACATATTAATACTATGGACTTCGGGTCAGCGATAAAAAGTGTCCGAACCAAAAGTAAGCCAAAACGTGAAATGACTTCCAATCGCAATTCAGTCTCATATTAGCTGACTGACAGAATACACGTCAATAATGCCGTAATGTGTTATAAAAAACTTGTAAGAACTACCCGAGTAAGGTGAGAAAAGAAGACGGTGTACCATATTTTCAGTAAGTAAATATTTACTGATGATTTTAAAGTATTATTTTGTTTAGAAACAGGCTATTTTATTAAAATTTTAATAAACTATAGAAACGAATTGCATAACCAACCAAAATGAACAAAAGTATCTATCTGTCCTTTTCCCATACGCTACCCGCGTATAGGATAGAAGGAGTGCAATATGTTTATCTAATTAACCACATTTAGTTCGGATCTGCCGTGAGCAATAGAATGTTTTAGAACAATGACTGCATAGAGTTATTTTGTTGTTTAACATTTGAATTATTTAATTACTTAATTTTTGAATGAAAAAAAATTTGATTATTTTCAATTCAAAAATTTTTATTTTTTATGTCAACTTTTATTTTTTATGTCATGAATATTAATCAAATAACTTTTACCATAATGGTATATTAATTTGATAACTATAAGAATTATCTACATGAAATTAGGAACAGTTATTTAAAAAAGTGATCTAACATCATTGAAGTAAAAAAATATATTTTCAGTTTAATTAAAAAGAGGAAAATATCGAGAACTTAAAATTTCAAAGTAAAGAACTATGTCGAGTGGCATATCATTTTGTACATTAGTGGATTTGGTTTGTAATTAATTATTATTATAACTAATTATTATTTTATACAAGATAATTACAACAATTATTATTTGGTACAAGATTTATCCCAGCATATAGAGGTCAGGGATATGTAAATATAAATTAAAATTTGCTGTAAATATAATATATAAATATAAGATGCCAAAAAAATTTGAAAGCTACCGACTCCACACCATTTATGTTGTCCTATTTTCACGAGAAGCTGTCATGTCAAAAAAAGGCTGCCATGGTAACCGTCAATCGAAGCTGATTACTTATTGCATGCAATTAGACCGTTGCAAATTAGACTGTATAACAATACGATAAGACATACATTACAATGTTATTTTGTGTATAAAAACATAAATACATCCTAGTGTGTATAAAACATCTTGGGACACTTTTGACGTAAATTTTGCATTAGACCCGAAGTCCATAGTATTAATATGTCAATGCTATAGAGAGAGAATTCAAAATTCACACAGTCGAGTTTCATTACTGAATCTCATTCAATACATCTCCCCCATCACGAAATGCAAATTATCCAAGTTGCTTTGTAATTGATTTCGAACACGAATGTAAGAACTATGGTTGTTACTTTTACATTAAATAATTATTTTGTATATAAATTGAAATAATTAAATATTCGCGTGCAAACATCTACAAACAAGACGGAAAAAATCTAATAAGTAACAAAAATTTAACTGATTTGGCTACTGTAATTTTTTTCGAAAATTGGCCTTCTGAGATCGTTCTAATTTTTAACTAATGTTCAGCTCTGTAACGTCAGACCCAAGTTTGTATGGGAACCAGTCTTGTTTAAGAAAGCTATATTTCAAATTAGTTTTTACGAATGCCTATCATTCAAGACCTAAAATAATTCAACTTTTTTATATTAGTTCATTATCACTCTATAATCTTTTCTTGTAAGTCCATTAGGCTTAACTGGTTTACTTATCGCCAGTTCTAATTGAGCTCTAAATGTATTTGTACGACAATGGTAATGATTTATTGTGATTTTAAATGGACAAACGACTTTAAAAAGGTCGTGATTTTTTACAGAGTATGCCATTTTATTGCTGCTAGCGTCTTAGCACATGAGTAGATAAAAGGAACAGAGGCAAAACTTCTTAAGAACGTGCAAAATCGTTACCTATTTTGATAGGGTTATCACAATAGGTTAAGACAAATTAAACAACCAAACAAACAACGTGTCGCATTGTCATGACCCTAAGATTGTCAACTAACTGTGCCAGCGTAAACCGGTTTGTTCCAGTCTTACCGCGTACGCAACAAGCGGCTGGTGGTCACGCACACATGCCCCGCGTGCTTGTAGTGGTGCAATCGATTCGCCCGGCAGTATGAAGCTTTGTCTCTGTTCCGTGTATCTACTCATGTGGTGTTAGTCTAGGCACTTGCCATAAGACATTATTGTCATAAATGTGATGATCCCCATATGAGATGTATACGGGGAATGCCAAGTTGTTGCCAAGGAAGATTCATGATAAATAGTAATTAATTGATTTAGCTAGAGCCGAGAAGCTATCTGTATCGATATGCATAAACTCGTTGTTTAACCTACCCCAAAGATATTAGCGAACCATTCAACATCTGCGTTCCTTGTTTGAGTTTGTTACCGCGTTAAAACGTAACGCAAATTTATATGGAATTGAAGTAGCGCCATCTAGTTATAACGAGAGTAAACGCTTTTTTTCTATACAACTTGACTTTACGCAGTCGCTCCATGAATAACTCGCACTCTAGTAAAACGTCCTCTAAGTCGCGGGCGTCTGCTAGTAAACATTATAATACAATTTTACAGCGTTCGTGATCTACAGTTTCCTGTCGCTATGTTACGAGTACTTGGGCGGCGAGGGCAATATAATGTCCGAGCTGCGCGGGCGACCGGTGCGCGCGTCCTGCGTTAACGGCACGTGCTGCCTGTCGGGCGCCACCTACACGATTGGCTTCCTCAGGTTCTGCAAGCAGGCCACCCTACAGTTCTGCCTCATCAAGCCCGTGTGCGCTTTCATCATTATATTCCTGCAGGTTGGTTACAAATCTTAGTTCTACCCACAGAGAGGTTTTCGTTTACAATTATGCCTGATGGTAAGCGAAGATGCAGTCTACGGTGGAACCCGCTTAGAGATGACTATTTGGCAGAGAACGGAAGCTGGAAGGGCATTCTATATCTTCGTTCGTTCCTTCGTTCAAAGAAACGAGGAACGAAACCGATTAGTATGCATGCAAGGAATATCAACTACTTAGCGGTGTATGTGTGATGTGTGTGTGTGTGTACTTACTATGATGTCTAGCAGGCTATGACAGAACGGAGACGGTTGAACGAGATAATTTAATTCCTAAGCACTCTTCGAAATGTATCTTGTAGAAGATTGACAGACATTCAACATTTCGGCGCTGCTCCAAACTTTCAAGATTGGTGCTTATTATTACTTCATTGCTTATAAGCGTTCAAGCCCGTTAATTCAGATGAGTCTAATGCAGCTAGCTGGCATTTGGCAAAGCCATCCTATAGATGTGAGCTGTCTAGAGCCCTAGAGGCAGGGTTGGAAAAAAAACATGTTTTTTTTAAACGAACAAAACATCATGTTTTATTTGAAAAACAAAAAAAACATGTTGTTTATTAATGCTTCATTATTATGTTTTAATTGCCTTGTTTAAAACATGTTTTAATCACCTTTTTAACATGTTTTAAACACGAAAAAAAAAATTGTTTATAATCAAAAAAGTTCTGTATTTATTGTAATTATAATGTAATATAAAAATAAAAATAAAACAACAGTATCCAATCGCAATCAACTTCTCTTATCTTCAACTAACCCTCATCTTCCATGATCTCAAGTTTCTCAAGCAAACTGTGTTGATTAAGAGCCCTCATAATTGCAACCAATTTAGCAGCTCTCCCTGTCCCGAGCCTATTTCTTAATTTTGAATGTACCAGTCCGAATGTTGAGAATAACCTTTCAATTCCTGCGGAAGAAGCAGTTGCAGTAAATAACTGACACGTTACGTCGAGCATCCCTGGATCCACTTTATTACTCAGAGATTTCCGCCACACAGACACATGCGTTTTCATTTAAAGGTCTTTTTAAAAAAACATGTATTCCAAAAAAGGATAACTCTTCGCACGGTACGTCAGGACATCTTTCATGGCTTGCGGGCAGCTTGAATCTAAAAACTCCATGCCTATTGTATCTTCCTCTTCTGATAGACCTTCCCTATTATAATCGGGGTCTAATATATAAGCAGCGAAATGTGCAGGTGTCATTGCGGCTTTATATCTTGCTTTAAGTTTGTCTGCTTCTTCTGGCAACCAGTCCGATGAGAGTAAATCTTTCCATATACATGTACAATCACTTAGGCTGCACAAGTCTTTCTGAATGAGATCGAGAGCTCTGGCTACTTTTTTCAGCTTTTTGAGATAGTTCTCAACATTTTCTTTGAACTCAACATCTTGGACATTCCTAACGATTGTTAAATCTAATACAGTCCTGTGCTCGCTGCATACTTTTACGAGACAGTGCCAGTTGTTGACATATGATTTGAGACAGTCTGCTAATGTATTCCAGCGTACATCTAGAGGTAGTACAAGTGCCTTTCCACCAGCTTCGTTGTACTTTGCTTGTGGAAAATGATGATACTTGAAATACTTTATATGATTGATTTAGTTTGGCTTTCATTCTATCAAGCAAGCCGGGAAATCCCCGTTTTATGAACATTCATTCACCGCATTACCGCTTGTCGGTCAGGGGAATCACAGCTAGTTATATTGAAGTTGCCAATTCTTTGGTAATAAAACTTACCATAAATGAGCTTTATATTTTTTTCAGAAATAATTAAGAAAAACACTTTATAATGTGTTTTTTTTTATGTGTTTTAAATATGTTTAAAACAAATTGTTTTTAATTATGTCTTAAACGTGATATGTATTTTTGTATTGTTTTAATCAGTGTTTTAAACGTATGTTTAAAACAAATGTTTTAAACATTGCCAACCCTGCCTAGAGGTGCAACCGTATTATTCAATTAGAAATGATTGTCCAACAAGAATAAAATATTCTTATCGCCATTACAGATACCTATCTTTTTAGATGAGTAAAGTATTATCATTTAAGGTTAATACATAACTGCAAATATTTATTCAACACGAAAGACCGACTTTCCCATTCTGTCGCACCTATTTCTGTTGAAGACTAGTTTTTCTAAACTAATCATACATTTCATTTGTGAACTCGACCACTCCCAAATAGCGAAGAATTTTTACATAATTGTGCGCTCCTGGTTTCGCAACTCCTTACCAACTGCAACAGACGTTTATGTAATTCATAGTAACAAGTTAGGATCAGAATTATATTACACTAAGGCCTGTGTGCACCAAGATTTCGGTTATCATAACCAACGGTTAACATAACTTTACTATAAATTTACTGTTCACGATAACCCGCACGCTGGTTAAGAACGTAAGCTCGGTTAAGATAACCGCCCGGTTTACGTCCTTAACCGGCGTACGGGTTGTCTGAACAGTAAATTTTACGTTTAGCTTATGTTAACCGTTGGTTATGATACCGAAATCTTGGTGCACACAGGCCTAAGATCTTGTTAAGTGTTTTATTAAAAGAGCTTGTACATTTTAAAAATGTACTCAGTAATTAGTATAGGCATTAGATCAACACGAAACCCCTATAGTTGAGCCATGACCGTCTGTTTCTGTGTCTGTCCATCCGCTATGTAATGCAGTAGTATTCTTAGAAAGCCATAACTGAGTATATAGAAACAAATGTTAAAAATAAATACTCAGGCAAAGTGGTAAAATATTTCTTTCAGATGGAAAAAGTATTTTACAGTACGTAGATGTAGTGTGGGGATGATTTTTTGCCCGAAAATCGAAAATGTCGTTCGCTCTTTCGTTAGTTTATGGCAAAAGAGCGGGCGATATTTTTGATTGCTTGCTATTGGACTACGCTTCAACATTAAATAGCTAGTTAGCTATTTAATGTTGAAGCGTTCCGTTAATCCACGACAATGGTGACATTTCAGGCGGCAGGGCATTACCACGACGGTGACTGGAGCCCCAACGGCGGGTACCTGTACATCACCATAGTATACAACTTCTCCGTGAGCTTGGCGCTGTACGGCCTGTTCCTCTTCCTCGGCGCCACTAGAGAGATGCTCAAGCCCTTCGACCCCGTGCTCAAGTTCTTCACCGTCAAGTCTGTCATCTTCTTGTCCTTCTGGCAGGGTGAGTGACACATTAACATTATCATGGGTTGGTTTTGTCTAGTTTGTGACTTATTAAGCACCTCATTAAGAGTATATATAGCAAGTTTGAACCAAATCGGGTCATAAACTTTTGAGTTATCGACCTGCAAACAAGTCGGAGAGAAGTCAGCTAGTATGGCGAAAATAAAACACCGCACCGTTATTAAGTTCCTCACCAAGCAAGGAAAATTCGCTCAGATGAATTTTCAAGAGCTGTTAGCAGATTACCTGGTAAAACCATGGTTTACAAGTGGCATGGTCTTTTCAAAGAAGGAAGAGAGTCTATTGAAAATGACCCCCGTTCCGGACAGCCAATTGAGGCCACCACACCGGAAATAGTCACATATGTAGAAAAACTTGTATTAGAAGATATCCGGCTGAAGAAGCTTACAGCAATGGTTGGAGTATCCGAAACAAGTATTTTAAATATTCTACATTATCATCTAAGATCAGTGTAAGATGGGTTCCAAGAATGCTCACGCCACTTCTAAAAAGTGATTAAAGAAGTGAAGCGTGTCGAGTGTTCTTGCCAATTTTTGGAGCTCTGTGGAGAGAATAGGGAAGAAGTTATGGCCTCTGTTCTTACTGGAGATGAAACCTGGGTTCATCACTATGAACCTGAGTCAAAGCAAGAGTCGATGCAGTGGCATAAAAAAGGCACACCTCCTTTTAATTGGCACAATCGGCCGGAAAGGTCGTGGTGACTATCTTTTGGGATACAGAAGGTATTTTGCTGATCGATTATAAAGATCGTGGTGTGACTATAACGGGACAGTACTACCCTTGTTTACTGGACAGCTTGAAAGAAGCTATCAAGGATAAAAGAAGAGGAAAGCTATCTAAAGGTGTGCGCCTTTTACACGACAACGCTCCCGTCCATACGTGCCATGTTGCCATCCACCTATGCGGGTTTGAAAAATTAGATCACCCACCTTACAGTCCAGACTTGTAGTGCACCTAAGTAAAAAAGGTTAAAAAACAACCCTTCATAAGCTAAGAATAACTTGGCAGTGGCAATAAGAATAGCTTGGCAGTCGGAATGTTTATGTCTATACTAAAGCCAAACTTGATTGAGAATGCTTGTCAACAAATAAATTTAAAATGAAGGTAGAAAATGCGACACATTTTATGCCTAATAAATTTAAAATTGTGTTTTGTTATTTAAAAAAATCTTATTTAAAATATATTGAATATATTAATTAGTTTTAAGCTTACTAATCTAATTTATTGTGATTAATTCGTCATTAACTAGTTAATTTAAAAAAATAGGTGTAAAATGATTAATGATTTCTACCTTCATTTTTAATTTGTTTGTTGACAAGCATTCTCAATCGAGCTTGGCTTCAGTATAGTATCTCTTCTCGTGGGGACTACTAGACATAAAATTGTATTGTGCAATCGGTAATATTGCGAAATTAATATTGTAGTTATAAGACTTCTAAGAAACAAATAATAAGATCGTGAAGTGGAGTGGTTTGTAAAGTGTTTCCGTGTTTGCAGGCGTAGGGCTGGCCATCCTCGAGAAGGCGGAGGTGATATCGCCGATCATAGATGCTGACGGCACCCCCACTACCGCTGGTACGGTGTCGGCGGGCTACCAGAACTTCCTCATCTGCATCGAGATGCTGGCGGCGGCGGTGGCGCTGCGCTACGCGTTCCCCGCGGCCGTGTACGCGCACGCGCACCGCGACCCGCACCGCTCCGTCACCATGCAGTCCATCTCTAGCAGCCTCAAGGTGACTATCTAGTTCCTGCCAGTGCTACCGCAACTTCCTCATCTGCATCGAGATGCTGGCGGCGGCGGTGGCGCTGCGCTACGCGTTCCCCGCGGCCGTGTACGCGCACGCGCACCGCGACCCGCACCGCTCCGTCACCATGCAGTCCATCTCTAGCAGCCTCAAGGTGACTATCTAGTTCCTGCCAGTGCTACCGCAACTTCCTCATCTGCATCGAGATGCTGGCGGCGGCGGTGGCGCTGCGCTACGCGTTCCCCGCGGCCGTGTACGCGCACGCGCACCGCGACCCGCACCGCTCCGTCACCATGCAGTCCATCTCTAGCAGCCTCAAGGTGACTATCTAGTTCCTGCCAGTGCTACCGCAACTTCCTCATCTGCATCGAGATGCTGGCGGCGGCGGTGGCGCTGCGCTACGCGTTCCCCGCGGCCGTGTACGCGCACGCGCACCGCGACCCGCACCGCTCCGTCACCATGCAGTCCATCTCTAGCAGCCTCAAGGTGACTATCTAGTTCCTGCCAGTGCTACCGCAACTTCCTCATCTGCATCGAGATGCTGGCGGCGGCGGTGGCGCTGCGCTACGCGTTCCCCGCGGCCGTGTACGCGCACGCGCACCGCGACCCGCACCGCTCCGTCACCATGCAGTCCATCTCTAGCAGCCTCAAGGTGACTATCTAGTTCCTGCCAGTGCTACCGCAACTTCCTCATCTGCATCGAGATGCTGGCGGCGGCGGTGGCGCTGCGCTACGCGTTCCCCGCGGCCGTGTACGCGCACGCGCACCGCGACCCGCACCGCTCCGTCACCATGCAGTCCATCTCTAGCAGCCTCAAGGTGACTATCTAGTTCCTGCCAGTGCTACCGCAACTTCCTCATCTGCATCGAGATGCTGGCGGCGGCGGTGGCGCTGCGCTACGCGTTCCCCGCGGCCGTGTACGCGCACGCGCACCGCGACCCGCACCGCTCCGTCACCATGCAGTCCATCTCTAGCAGCCTCAAGGTGACTATCTAGTTCCTGCCAGTGCTACCGCAACTTCCTCATCTGCATCGAGATGCTGGCGGCGGCGGTGGCGCTGCGCTACGCGTTCCCCGCGGCCGTGTACGCGCACGCGCACCGCGACCCGCACCGCTCCGTCACCATGCAGTCCATCTCTAGCAGCCTCAAGGTGACTATCTAGTTCCTGCCAGTGCTACCGCAACTTCCTCATCTGCATCGAGATGCTGGCGGCGGCGGTGGCGCTGCGCTACGCGTTCCCCGCGGCCGTGTACGCGCACGCGCACCGCGACCCGCACCGCTCCGTCACCATGCAGTCCATCTCTAGCAGCCTCAAGGTGACTATCTAGTTCCTGCCAGTGCTACCGCAACTTCCTCATCTGCATCGAGATGCTGGCGGCGGCGGTGGCGCTGCGCTACGCGTTCCCCGCGGCCGTGTACGCGCACGCGCACCGCGACCCGCACCGCTCCGTCACCATGCAGTCCATCTCTAGCAGCCTCAAGGTGACTATCTAGTTCCTGCCAGTGCTACCGCAACTTCCTCATCTGCATCGAGATGCTGGCGGCGGCGGTGGCGCTGCGCTACGCGTTCCCCGCGGCCGTGTACGCGCACGCGCACCGCGACCCGCACCGCTCCGTCACCATGCAGTCCATCTCTAGCAGCCTCAAGGTGACTATCTAGTTCCTGCCAGTGCTACCGCAACTTCCTCATCTGCATCGAGATGCTGGCGGCGGCGGTGGCGCTGCGCTACGCGTTCCCCGCGGCCGTGTACGCGCACGCGCACCGCGACCCGCACCGCTCCGTCACCATGCAGTCCATCTCTAGCAGCCTCAAGGTGACTATCTAGTTCCTGCCAGTGCTACCGCAACTTCCTCATCTGCATCGAGATGCTGGCGGCGGCGGTGGCGCTGCGCTACGCGTTCCCCGCGGCCGTGTACGCGCACGCGCACCGCGACCCGCACCGCTCCGTCACCATGCAGTCCATCTCTAGCAGCCTCAAGGTGACTATCTAGTTCCTGCCAGTGCTACCGCAACTTCCTCATCTGCATCGAGATGCTGGCGGCGGCGGTGGCGCTGCGCTACGCGTTCCCCGCGGCCGTGTACGCGCACGCGCACCGCGACCCGCACCGCTCCGTCACCATGCAGTCCATCTCTAGCAGCCTCAAGGTGACTATCTAGTTCCTGCTAGTGCTAGCGGCTTCCTCAGCCTTTCCTGGCTTCGAATTATAAGGCTGCCGTCTCTTTTCTAGATTGCATTCCCGAGGCAGTCGAGCAGTCTGATATGTCTGCTTCGCTATCTTTCTCTGAAGGACTTGCGATTACGCATATCTCTTCCTCCACTGGCGAGCCTTCTAGCCCTCACATGTTATTAGTTAGAATTTCGATTATTTTTCTCTATTTTCGTCTATGGGGGATATTTGTGGTCTGTCTAAGTGGTATCCTTTCGGGGTGATTTTTTCAGAGGTTTTCTTCCTCGCAGTCCGGCCGATTAAAGCAAGACGGTTCGGTTCCTCTGCATCTCTGTGATGCATTTTGGAATTACTATGTCCACGGTGGCGCAGTGAACTTTCACCCATGTCCACCGAATCCGTCCTGCTTCTCTTTGATGGCTCCTTAAAATAATATAACGATCTCTGGAGAAAGCCCCTTCCCTCGTCAGGTAATTTGCCACCGTTCATTATGATCGGCCCAGAATGCATCGCGTGGAGGTCACTTTTTTTTTGTACTTTTTGAAAGCGATAAGCTATACAAATAACTTATGATCGTTTCTGAGTAGACCATTATTTCAATGCTTTTTTTGTTTATGCATTTTTAAGTTTTTTTCGACAAAGACTATGTTGTTTTATATATTTACCGGCTACTATATAAGTGTTTGTTTTTTTGAATTTTTCACAAAGGGACTCACGTGATTTTAATTTATATATCGATTGAATTGCTCTTTTGTAAAGTATAAAAACTGTATTTGTATCAGCTTGCCTTTTGCCACAATAAAATAACGTAAATGAGTTTTTCGGGCAATAATAGTGTACAACTAGCAAAATTTAGGGAGTTAGAACTGTGGGGCAAGTACGAGGTTTTCATAGAGCGACTGCGTAAAAATGTAATCACTCTGAAAAAAGTTTACTCTCGCTATAACTAGATGGCGCTACTTCAATTCCATATACATTTGCGTAACGTTTTACGCAGTCGCTCGGTAACAAACTCACACTAGGCACTCTGTATAATTTACCACACATTGCATTCCAGGAGACAATGAACCCGAAGGACATAATGACGGATGCGTTCCACAACTTCCACCCGCAGTACCAACAGTACACGCAGTACAGCTCAGGTTAGTGAACTCCTTTGTGTCTCTGCATGACAGCTGCCTGATTTTTTTTCGTATGCCTACTATGGAATCTTGTTCGTTTATTAAATCCTATAGATTATCTATTCGTAAGGCGGTTATTAGGCTTTGGCTGTAATAGTTGTACAGGCATATGAAAGGCGTGTTTGCGTGTGAAACTGAAGGATTGTTGGCAAACAAAAAACGTGATTATAAATTTTTTGTAAGAGGAAAATTGTTTGATTTTTAGGATTTCGTACCGTCTCGTACCAAAGGGTAATAACCTTACCCTATTTCGAAGACTTTGCTGTCTGTACCTCCGTCTGTCACTAGACTGTATCTCAAGAACCGCTAGAGATAGTCTGTTGGAATTTTTTCAAACTATGTATTTTTGTTGCTGCTATAACAACAGATACTAAAAACTAACTAAAATAAATATTTTAAGTAGGCTCCCATACAAAAAAAGCCATATTATTCCTATTTTGCTCAATATCAATAAATGATGACAGGTTGGCACTTGAAATATTCTCAATTTTTCTAATTATATATTTACTTTAATAATAAAATTAAAATACTAGTCAGTGGCACCGAGTCCACTTGCACTTGACCGGTTTTTTTTTGTTAAAAGCTTGAAATCAATAAATAATATTTAACAATCTGTTGTACTGACACTCCTGTAGTTTATACACACAAACGCGTATTGTCACTTAACTACATCCTAAGCTAAACCGCCTTCTAAAAATAGAATAGCTATACCATTGCGATATTAATTACACCAAACAAAAACAATTGACATTGCATTTAATAATGTAAAGTTACATACAAAAATACAGTTTATGTATATATATAAATTATTTTATGGTGGCACATTAAAATATTCCTCATTTTCAGTAAATTTTCACTGCAAGTTTTTTGATAATATTACATAGACATGTAACTAGTTTGATTAAACGGGCTGGATCAAATTTTTGCTTTTATCAAATTGGCATGAAGATCTTTGTGAAAATTTGATCAAATATGACTTTTCAAATGCCATATAGACTTTTGGTATTTCAACTTGTTCAAACTATTTGATCAAATAATTTGAGTGTGTGTTGCGAAATATCAGATTGTTGTGGAAGAGATCTCGTGCGGACTATATTATCTTTCTTTGTAATTAATGGACTGACTAACGACAGAAGCTTTAAATATGCTTCTTCATTCATTCGCAAATAGTTATGCCAGTCTTTAGGAGGATGTGTCAAAACAGTTAACAAGTTACAACGCGAATATTCGTCTCTTTTCATTAGCCATTTTATACCATACAGTATGCAAGTTTCTTTTCTTGGCATTCAAAGCAAACACTAAACCGACTATTGCTTTGGCGTCGTCTGTACACATTGTACAGAAACACAACAACTCTTGCTCGCATCGATAGAGAAACTGACATTTTGAGGGTGTGTGTAGTTCGTTCATGTTAAGAATGCAGTGAGTCATCAATGTTTGCCGGCCTAGCCCCGCGCCCCTAACCAATCAAATCGCGCGTCACGTTCGAAGTCTTCAACTGGTCACAGTGATCTTGACCTTGGAATTGAAAAAAAATTGATTGGTCAGGGGGCGGGCGACGCTCATTGTGTTCTTCACGCGAGCAAGCTATAGTCGCTTATCATATCATGCCAATTTGATAAAACTGTTTGAAGCAGCCCGTTTGATTAAATTACTTGCATGTCTATGGCCTGCATTAGTTAACGTACCAAGTGACAGATCATTGCGTATGTAATTGCGTCACTCAGTACACATAGTCTAAATACACAATACATGAACAGCGTGTGAATATTTACGTGTCAGTTAAAAATAATTTAAGTATATGTAAATTTTTCAAACATCAGTTCCCACACTTTTAGTTTTTTGTTTTTAATTCTTAAATACTTAGTGCGACAGAGGTTTTGTTATTTTTTTGGTTTTATTTTCTTTCAGATGTCACTTCTCAACTGCCTTATGAGAAACTATAAGCTCTGCCATAGCTGTGCTCTGCATGAAGTGCATTGCTGTCTATCTGTCCATATTATACATAAAATAGTTTTACTTAACATAAGGATTACCTATTTCCTAGCAGACACGTGAAAATTTAGATTTTTATATTTTTTTTCTCAAATATTCATCGATATATTCGTTTGTAAGTCTGTTCGTAAATAGGTGCTCTGTACCCATTACCCTACATCAATATAGTATCTCGTCACTACCTTTCACACAAGAAAAAAAAATAAAAAAGGTATAAAAAACGTGACTGGAAGTGACTTTTACACCGTCTTGCCGAGCATGGAAAAACCATCTATTCAACTGGCTAGCACATCAGTTATCAAGAAAAAATATATATCCTTGCTAAATGAAAGATGTTTTTTTTTATATTATTTTTTTGAGGACAATAGAGATGCAATATATTCATAAGTCTATTGACGTTAGTTACGAAAAATATGTCAGTTAAAACGTTGACGTTAAAACAATGCTTTAATCTTGAATGATTTTTTTTAAGACGATCGATATCATTGACAAAATGTATTTAGTCTGTGCTGTAAACATTTTTATCACAGACTAAATATTGTTACTTAATTAAAAAAAAACTTTCATATTTGGATTTCGGTGCTCGGTTGCGAACCCCCCTTGAATTAGGTTTATTTTATTAGAGTATTTTTTTTATAATAAAATAATAATATTAATTGTTGTCAAGGCATTTGGATAGTCCGAAGTGCATGTTAAGTCGGTTTCACACATAACACGCATGAGTTCACGAATTCATAAAATTAAAAAATATTCATAGACAGTGAATATTATAACCACGGACCTATTACTATTATATATATTTGTTCATTGAAGAATCCATTTGTCAGATTTTTGCTATTAACCATAACGCAAGTTGTTTAGTGAAATGCGAAAGCCATTATAATAATTTCAGTCACTTTACATCACTGCAGATTTCTGGTATTATGAAAGAATTGTCCTTTAAATATCGACTACTAAAATGGGAAACAATTTATGGAACAAACACGACAAATAGATGCCAAAATTTTTGTTTAAACCCAAATTATTCGAACATGTTCGAAAGGACAACATGCTACATCTAGCTTAATATAGATCTGTGATTATAACCATTTACCAGTAAAAAATATAAATGTTGTTAAAATGTGTAAAACAGACTTGAGTTGCCTAACTTTGTTTTGTTTCAATAAAAGGGCCGATACCCACAGAGCGTTGCAAAAACACACTTTCTTAACATGCAAAAAATATTTTAAAAATAAAATGGACTATGCAATTGATGATTGCCACTTAAGAAACAAAAGTTAAATATTAGCTTATGCAATGAATGCCTGGCCCCTAAACTAGATATTTTCATGCTAACCCCTGAGATACGGGATCTTAGGGGCCAACATGAAAATATGAAAGACGAAAACATTGAACGCGATCCTTAGTTAAGAGCGACCGATTGAAAGAATTTTGACGGAAAAAATCAATAAAAACATGAATGCTTCCAACTAACCTAAAATTCGCCTATATTGGTGACTGACCAAAAATAATAAAAGCCGTCCATTAATTACGCGAGGTCTTAAATGGTGTGTGTGTGCGGGGGAAGGGATTGGAGCCTAATTTCAAATCTGAAGAATAACCTTCTTATGGAAGTATAACCTTCTTGAGGAAGGCAGTTTTAAGAAGTTTTACTTCGACTTCTTACAATGGGTCCCGGAAACCACCAAAAAAGCTCTGCGTAATTAATGAGTGCATTCTAACGTAAGCTTTGCTGCTTTAAAGTAATTGATGACTATAGCCTGTGTTTAATTAAAAATACTTATGGAAATAGTAGAAGGACCGTAATTCTTAACAGAATCCCAATATATCCACAGCGGAACGACATAACCGACGAAAGTTCTCAATTCGACGCGTATTTTTTTATGTACGCATAACTTTTTACAGACTAGTTTGATTTTGATAATTCTTATTTTTATTGGATTTAAAGGATATACTTCCAAAATGGACCTATAGTCATCATGCTATGATCTGATGATGAGATCCTAGAAAATTAAAGGAAATCTTGTCAATAGCTTTTTGGCTACAAGTGCCGTATATTTTAGTACGAGTAGGTTTTCCGTTCCCTGTCAATAAATCACCAAAAAGTAAGAAAAAAAATTTGAAACCGTCTTCCAAACGCACTAGACAGTAAAAGTATTTAGTGCGTTTTGAAGTCGGTTCAATTATTTTATCATACTACACAAAGTCTTAAACAATGCTCTATGTGTATTGACGCTAAAATAAAATGCATAAGAAATATGCTTCTACCTTCATAATATTAGTTGTAATATTTTCGGACTAATCATTGCCATTTAATACAAGTCGTACCTTTTTTTTTTACTTGTACTTTATAAGTCTTACGTGTTAGTTTTTTTGGTAGAGTGTGTAAATGATTATTTTTCTGTGATTTTTTTTTCTTGTTTGTATCATTATTTTTGTTACTTACTTGTCTTTTAGTTAGTGGATAAAATCCATTAGAAAGAGCTAGGCTTGCTTTATTTTAAACGGAAGTTGATTACAGGTTTAGTTCTTTTTTTTTAATTTTTAGATAAGATCCATAGACACAGGTAAGTCATAGTAAAGTTTGCCTGACCAAAGAAGTAACAATTAACAAAAATCGTGCCCAGGCAAAAATGTGAATATAATTATTATTAGCTTTGTATCTATGCAACTTTGTACATGTTCTGTTTTATACTTATTTAAAAAAAGTTTAAAGTTATTATTATAAAAAAGTAATTGGTAATTAAGTTTTTCTTTTTCTATTTTGTGGATAAATGAGATTGCTCTAAAATGCGTTAACGATATTTTATGTCTTATTACTATAAAGATTAAGTTTAAGTTAAAAAAAATAATAATATTCGTAGACCCCTAATCTGGTAATATCTTTGTACTTTGCATCTCACTAATAAATGATTCTACCTAAAAATTGTAGATTTTATTTAAAACGTGACTTAATATTTCGATTATAGAGGACTGCGCTGGTCAAGGTGAGTAGTATATCATCTTTTTAAACCGACTTCAAAAAAAGGAGGTTATTATTGATAGTAATTGGAACCATATTTGCGCGCAGCGCTAAGTGTGCGTACCCTTGTAAGAGGGTAGTAATTGATCAAAGTACTGGTGTTTTAAATTATTTTTTTTTTACTTGAAAAATAACATAAATTTATAATGGAAAAAGTTGTAAATCTTTAAATATTAATAATTAGGCAGAGATGGCCTTACAGTTATGTAACCTCGTATCAAAGTAACGCCATAACAGATATAATTTTTGCGAGAAAGGGTCAAAAGACCCCTACTCTAAGATTTAAGTGCCTATAAAATTACATATCTTTGTCGGGTTTTAATTTTTTTTTTCACCGTACGTCTTTACTTTTATTCTAGTTTATAATGTGTAAAGTGATAACAAATTCCGAGTATCTATCTTATTAATACAGCTTTTATTTGTGTGACAGACAGAAAAAAAGTGTCCGATAAAACGGACCACTAACGCGGAGACGTGTAAACGGGCTCTGACGCGTCAGTCCGAAACATAGTGCTACAAACTTATTTGACCCGGTGACCAAAACTGAAACTAACGTCGCAGCTATCAACTCTGGCTGAAACAGCGTCTACAGCGACCATAGATTAAAGACTACTAGATGGAGTCATAACGCGGCTGTAGGTTCAAGAGCGTGACAGACTTATTTCATTCGGCCTTTATTAGAAAGTGACACAAGATTATTTTTTGTCCCTTTCAGCGTGTTCGTTTTTATTGTTTGTCAAGAGTGGAGTTTGTGACAGACAAGGGACATATCTGAGCAATTATTAGCTTTTTATTAAATTTGCTGATAAATAATATAACTTTGCGGTTACGATATTAATTTAAACGTTATCGTGCTATGGTGGGTTGTAATATTTTCGGCTGCAACAGTCGCAGCGAACAGAAAATCGAAGGAATTACGTTTCATACGTAAGTAGGCATAAACTTCATTGATTGATGATTTAAAGCTTAGATATGTTATTTTTTAGCAAATTTCATGTATTATGCGTTTACTAAACTATCTTATATAAAGTAATATTTCGTATTTTACGATATTTTAAAACATAACGTTTTATGATGTACTTTAAATGTTGACATGTCATGTCAATAATGCTGATTTGCTGTCTCACGAATGGACACGCTATGGCTCTATCTAGTTGTCTTTAATCTATGACAGCGACGTTCTCACTGGGCCAGATAAGTTTGTAGCACTATAAACGTGTCACGCACACAAACTCACTGTATACAAGGCTACGCACACAGCGCCGCGTGCAAAAATGAGTCGTACAGACTGTATTAGCTTTTTTTAACTTTGTTGCTAGCATGCCGCTATGTGTGTATGTTACAATTTTTTTGTCTATGACATTGGCAATATTAGAACTAACTTTTTAATAAAATTATGCCTTCTAGGCTTTTTGTATTAGTAAGTAATTATTATCTTTACTAAATTTTTATACAACAAAATATAAAAAAGAGGCACTGACTGACAAGCACTCTCTCTTCGTCGATGTTAATGTTATTTTAATCGACTTAAATAGAAGTTTCTATGTGTAATAAACCATTGATCTGATTTGCATGGGGTTTCAATGAGTGATAATTTTTATTGATATTGGTTTTTAGGGTTTAATTTATAGGCGGTTTGATTTGCTTAAAAATCGTCATCATTTCATATTTTAATGCATACTCGATGGACGTAATCCTGTCACAGGCAGTTTTAAGAAGTAATGGTTGCATGTATTTTTTGGGTGATAAATCTAAAAGAAAAAAATCGTTGAACAGGTTGTCATGAAAATAAATTAACCTAACTCTTTAATCATACTACTTTTGGAAACTGGAACCAGTTTACAAAATTTCATTAAAAACAGTTCGTAATTTTTAACTGATCTCTAAAAAGGCCGAGGTTTGGTTGTGTTTTTTATTTAAGACTAATGTCTATTTTTTCAAAAATGACAACTAGAAACGTCATTCTTGTGTTCATAAAAAATGAATCTACAATTTCCACGTCTATTTTTTCTTTAAGGACACAAAAATACAACAATGTCATTCTTGTGTCCGAAAAGAAAAAATGCTAATTTAAGTGGCTGCTTACACATATAGATACATACATACATACCATCACGGCTAATTCCATAGGGGTAGGAAGAGACCACGTCCTTCCACTTGCCACGATCTTTACACATATATTCTGTCGAAAATATTTTTTTAAATTTGAATGTAGCCTTCATCCATTTCACAAAGTTATTTGCAGTCAGCTTGTTTTTAGTCTGTCAATTAGGTTTGCGTGACAGAAAACAGTTCAAAACAAAAACTTTATTCTTTCCACTTGCAGAATTCCATGTACCTACCCTAGTTTTTGCACAACTGTTCAGTATTGATATAATTTTTTTTTTAAATATGCTTCCTGGCCTGGAATCAAATCCTTTATGGTGAAGTTATCATTTTCAATTTAAACTGGACAGAATATTTTAATATTTTTGGCATAAAAAATACACAAGCACATCACAAAAATACATACATTTAGTTTATTTTTTTAAATATCTGTTTTGTTCCTGTAATTTCCACTATAATAAAATGATGTATCTAGTGATGCGCGGAGCGGGTATCGGCAACCGTGGTTCCGAAGAAGGTGCAGCACTAGCGCCGCGCCCGCCACCACAACGCGTTGCCACCATCAGCCATGCTACCAACTATCACGAAAAGACAACACTACTCAGTTCTGACGATGAATTTCAGTGAACTTTTTGAAAATTGAATGTCATTCGAAGTTCAAGGCGCAGAACACAAGAAGAAAGAAATCCGCAGGCGCCATTTTGTATCGAATGTAATGTATGACCCATTGTTGTTGATACGTTATTCTAAGAGCCCGCGCGGATGAAAAGCGTCCAAGTACAACAAGAACGCAGAAATCAGAACACGTTCTGCGTTTTGTTAAACGTATGCAACTTTATACCACAGCATACAGCTAACCGCTTGCTTTATGCGTATGTAAATTACACATAACACAGAACGTGGTACACAAATCTCATAACGTTTTTCATCTGTGTAAGCTCTACAGATATTATGGAGCGGTCCATTATTTTTTTTTATTAACGTTTTTTTTTATCGACGACAACTTATTTTTAATGAATTTTATTAATACTTCATTTCATAAAAAATCTATATTATTTATTCGAAATGGAAAGTAAAAGGTCGGATGCAATATTTTATTGTTTTTATTATTAGTATGATTGTATTGATGTTCTAATCAATGATAATGACATTAACGACGACTTTGGCGCGTAAGGACGTGAAATATGATGTATATTTAGGCGTAAGAAACATCATCTAGCATCTAATTTTGTCAACATTCAATAGTGTACAGAAAAAAAAATATATATAACTATGTATGTATAACTTTACTTCAAGAAATATACCAAACTATTCAAGTGGTCATGGAAAATAGGTAATAAAATATAGTTTGATAGTGTATTTACAATTACTGAAGTATATTAAATGTATTTTAATGTAAAGTAGCGCCTGTACGTTAATAAAATAATATATTTACTTATGTGATATGACAAAAAAATGTTATTACTGTCGTTTTTTCTTAATCAGTGTTAATTGTCTGTATTCTTATACTATACCAATTTTAAATGTGTAGGTTATATTTTTATTGAAGTCTTTCTAGTGGATCATTCATTTCACTTATTTTTAAACGACTTCATTACTTTTTTTTAAAGTTTCATAGATAAATAATTGCAGATTTCAGATTTGCGCGAACGGTTTTGTGACGTTTAAATAATTATTAACGGTGTAATATGTATTCTAATTATCTTATTTTAGTATTTACACAAAAAACAATTAAGTATAAAAATTTCGGTTACCTACGCCGAAGTTTTAAACAATTTCAAACAACGTTTTATTTTAAGGGTTAAAATTCTTCTAACCTCATGCTTTATTAGGTATAAGTATCTTTACATTGTATAAAAATACTATACTAATATATTGACATTCTAAATGGCACCTCGACACATTCATACATTGTGATTGTACTCGTATGTCTATTATCTATGAATACGCAAGTATAGTGCTACAAACTTATCTGACCCGGCGGCTAAAAGTGGAACTAACGTCGCAGCTGTCACTCCGTTGTAGATACCGCGACCACAGCGACACCCGCCAGACAAGTTTGTCACACTATAATTTTTACATAGATTAAAGACTACTAGATGGAGTCATAACGCGGCTGTAGGTTCAAGAGCGTGACAGACTTATTTCATTCGGCCTTTATTAGAAAGTGATACAAGATTATTTTTTGTCCCTTTCAGCGTGTTCGTTTTTATTATTTGTCAAGAGTGGAATTTGTGACAGACAAGGGACATATCTGAGCTTTTTATTAAATTTGCTGATAAATAATATAACTTTGCGGTTACTATATTAATTTAAACGTTACCGTGCTATGGTGGGTTGTAATATTTTCGGCTGCAACAGTCGCAGCGAACAGAAAATCGAAGGAATTACGTTTCATACGTAAGTAGGCATAAACTTCATTGATTGATGATTTAAAGCTTAGATATGTTATATTTTAGCAAATTTCATGTATTATGCGTTTACTAAACTATATTATATAAAGTAATATTTCGTATTTTACGATATTTTAAAACATAACGTTTTATGATGTACTTTAAATGTTGACACGTCATGTCAATAAGGCTGATTTGCTGTCTCACGAGTGGACACGCTATGGGCTCTTCTAGTAGTCTTTAATCTATGAATTTTTAGTTTCGTGGAATTCTGACGTACGTCAGTTTGAAGTTACTAATGTCACAAACCTTTTTGCGTATGATTTGTGTTTCATAAAACCAAATATAAAGTCTAACTATATATATACCAAATATGTAAGGTGATTCATATAGTATAATTATGACTTGAAATAAATATTTTATTATTTAATTAAGAAAAATTCGATGATTTATAAAATTTATTAGTGAAAATTAAATAAATAGTATGTATATCCATTTTTAATGAAATATAAACTTAAGGCAGTGTTAACTTTATTTGAATATTTTGTGTTTATTTTTTATTTCTAAACTTTTTGTGGGAACTATTTTGTCTATAGAAACATTAAGAAACGCCAGATGAACGTCAGAATTCTAAGGAATTAAAAAATTCGGGTATAATCGCAATGCACGCAATGAGTTGATTATCATGCTACATAAAGGCGAAAGTTCGTAAGTGATTGAATAAGTTTTAGTATGGAGTTAGCTGACATCCTGGATTAACACATAGACCACATTTTATCCTGAAATTCCCACGGGAACGAGAACTACACGGGTGAAACCGCGGGCGTCCGCTAGTTATACATAAGAATTAAATATATTATACATTCATGTTCGGCCACTTTCCAGTGTGGTGTATTTCACTTCATAGACACCACAAAAGCACATTTTGTGAATGTGTTGTGGTGCCACAGAAGAATAATTATATATAACATATATATATATATATATATATATATATATATATATATATATATATATATATATATATGAACTACTGAAAAACTGCCTGTTAATTAGAGATGTTTTTATTTTACATATCGGCTATTTTGTGAGGTCTGAAACGTCTGACTTCTTTTGTTTGTAGTATGCAGTAAAAAAAGTTTTTATGGGGCTTCCACTGTTTGGTAGCTTGGGGTCCAACGCGAAATATTAGTCACGTCTCGTACATTCGTACATTCTTCTGAGTAGAGCAGGCATGAATATTACATTTAAGGTCTGTAATTCTTAATCCAATATGGCGGACTATCATGTCTAAAATGAGGGTTTATTGAGAAGAATACGAAATATATTGTGTAATTGACTTTAGATACTCTAAAATTGTTTTTTCTTCATATTATTTTATTTTATTGACTGCAAGTTGGCCCTTGACTGCTTTCACACCTGATGCTAAGTGATGATGCAATCTAAGATGGAAGCGGGTTAACTTGTTAGGAGTAGGACGGAATCCGCACCACTTTCGGTTTCTACGCGACATCGTACCGGAACGCTAAATCGTTTGGAGGTACGTCTTTATCGGTAGGGTGGTAACTAGCCACGGCGAAAGCCTCCCACCAGCCAGACCAAGGTAAATTAAGAAAAATCTCAATCTGCCCCGCCGGGAATCGAACCCAGGACCTCAGTCAAATGAATCCACCGCGCATACCACTGCGACACGGAGGTCGTCATACTATTATAATTAATCATTTAATTTTAATATTGTGTCGTATTAATTGCTATACAAAATATCAAGGTTTCTATCCAAAATATTTCAGATATAGACAGACAGACAGTGATAAGCGACCGGGTAAAATAAAATAACTCTCGACTACCATGTCGTGTAGTCGATTTTATGATTTCACTTTATATAAAATATTTTAAAAATATGGGTTAGTTTTGGTTGATGGTCAGTCAATCATTTGTTAAGTTTACTGCAATAAAAATGAATTTTCAATAATCACCTCATAGACTATGTAAGAAAAATTAATAATAATTGCATTTTCCACTTCGTTAGTGTGAAGCATAGAGTTTTGTACATATACTGCTCAGATATAAAAGAAGATATATAAATATTTAGGACCATTTCTGCACTTAACATTTTCTAGATAGCTAATGTATGAAAATTCGTCTCCAATATTTGAGGCTTGCTTTAATGACAAAACTGCATTGCTTCGCCGTCCAATATGTAATTTTTATGCACTTCCATATTCTTAAATAGTTCAAAATATTGCATAAATATGTATCTAATAACTACTTAAGTGGAATTTTCTAATTTTTATTACTGTACCTATATATTCCTTTGTTATTTTGTTAGGCATAATCCAATAATATAATAAGGCCATGATCAGCTCTTTATAATACTTTTTGGGATTTTGTCCGATTTATTATTATTTACGATTATTGTGGTAATTCGTATGCAATAATTAAACTATCTCAGTGTCTCAACATGCAGCCGTTATTGCAGGACTTTCAAATATTTTATTTCAAACTCCGTGACACAGCTCGTCTTATGAAACCACCGTGACGATGTTCCTTAGCGAAGGTATTTTGCTCTTTTATAAGTTTCCCAATCAGGTGGTCTGGTTTCATTCGTAAAAGCAAAGGCGGTCTTACTCTAAGCGTGGAAGTCGCTGACATGAGTACTGCAAGGTCTTTCATTTAATAAATTAAAATTAAACCAAATCTAATTCCCTTAGACCCTACTAAGAGAATTAGGTTTTTATCTAATCTAATATTGTAAAATACGAAATTTCATTCTGTTATGAAGTTCGAAAAATTGCATTTAATATTTTAAATCTATGATTTTTTAAAAATTTTAATCGCTGTCGCCGATGTTTGATTCTGCCACTAATACAAACGAAATGATTCGGATAAACAACCGATAATTTCCGAAAAGTTCCGGATGAATAAAAATTTGGATGAATGTTTCTGAGATTTTGTTATTGTTTATATCATATATTAAGTGTTCGTATTTTTTCTACTAACACAATTATTAACATGTGAATATGCCTTCGCCATGGCCTTATCAATACGGTTACATTTAATAAATTTTTTTTACTATTTTAATTAATGCATACTTACTATTTCTATTATACTCTGTGGTATAACGTATCTTGCTATACCAGCTCGCTAACGTCAACTTAAGTGTACCTAATTTTAAATCCAGTTTCACCAAAGTGTATTTAATTAATAACTTACTAAATTAATGTCTATTATATAATTAATGTTTTCTATCTTCCTTTCTTTACACTAATTATTTTGTAAGTTAATAAATACAAAAATAAGTGTCTAATGTACCTATGTATATTCATAAATAAGTGTGTTTTATCGTGAAATAAATGTACATAATCTAATTTTATGATGATATTGAATTTTTGTTGCTTTTTCTAGGCTTATTATTGTTTTTATGATAGAAATATTTTTGTTGTTCGTAAAAAATCGTATGTGCAATACAAAAGCCTTCGGTGTTATGCGGGATTGGCAAATCGAATATTGTTAACAATTAGAGGGTTACATTTTACAAACTTGCAATACTTTCAGAATTCAATATCGATAACATTCTCGATTTATGATTATAAAAATCTTAATTCGAAAATTTTAGAGAGACAAATCCGAAGTAGATAATAATTATAGTATCTCGTTTCAATAGGCCACATTTGGCACATTCCAATTAAAATTGGGGCTAACTGTATAGACGTGTTAATACGAAATCAATGACGTGTGATTTAAAACACTAGAACAATTTAATAAGAATCAAATCGTTTAACATTTGGGTATTCCAAATAAGCAATAACACGTCAAGGATTGAAGCGGAAGCAGGATGCCGCTATCACGTACCTACATTTCACTCGCGCCTGCGCCTTGAGTGATCAATCGTCATTACTGTTACCTTATCCTAAATTCTTCAGCTATTTAATATTTTATTTATGTTCCATGTCAAACGGACAAATTTTAAAAAATACTCATAACTATGTACAAGTACAATGTATACAATATATCGAACGATAAATTTGGTGCATCATCTGAAGTTACGTGGTGATATTATTTTAAGATTGATTCGGCACTTCTCTAGGGACACATGACACATACGAAATGTGGCCGGTTTGAACGAGATTACAATAAACATAATTACAGAATAGAGCTACAGGATTTAGACCATATATTTTTTTATTCTGTATAGGCTAGCGCTTGGCTTCGATCACGTCGAATCGATGATGGATCGATCGACCGATCGTCAAGCGATGATGCAGCCTATGGTGGAACGTGCTTGCCTAGAAGGTGTATTTTCACTCTTGACTTGAAGATACTCACATTGTAGGTGGTAGGTAAAACGACAGCTGCAATTCCATAACTTGGCGGTTCAATGGAACGAGGAACCAGAACGTTTTGTACGCGGCCATTACGTATGGGTGCGTACCTATGCTGCGATGCCTATCAGTCGTTTTAGTACGCGCCACAGTTCAACAGGGTTCGTGGACTTAGGGTGATTATTATTAATATCAGATAATAATGATAATGACCGGGATGGACGAGGGGACTGTATTGTGCTTGAACGATTACAGTGCTCTGAGACACGTTTACCGATGTACTTACTGTGAATAAGAAAAGAAAGAAAGAAAATATATTTATTCAAATTAAAGTGTTACAGGCAGTATAGTACAGGCAATACAATGCAAAGGTAATATTTAATATTTCACACACCTATGAAAGTCGCACTATACACCTGTCTGTAACCTTAAATAGTAAAGGTGTACGGCTCTGCGTAATGCCGCTCATTGTGGCAAGCACAATACAAGGCGCTGATTTTCAGCCGAGACCTACGTGACGTCACTGATATTAAAAACTAAATCTAACTACTTCAATAAGCCAATATGTGTAACCTAGTAAATTATTTCTTAATTGACCTAAAAACAAGAAAAATCATAATAATAAGTTACCTACCTATAAATAGACCGCAAGGTTGCTACGATGAGTGCTGCAATTGCTGTTCTTGCTTGAGATTTTTTTATTAAATTGATGGTTCTCATGTCAATAACCTGCGTAACATACGAAGGCTTAATTTATTATAGGTATTTATCGCATTTATAATTGTCAATTAACTTTCACCCTAATAAATAACATCAAAAGGGCTTATACGACAATTAATATAACTTTCTATACAATAAAATAATAAAAAACCGATGTCTTGTAGTGTTTAAGAATTTATTTGGTCATTCCTAAATAAAATTATTTTTGTAACAGAATTACTAGTGAGGGACAGATAAGTGTACACCGGAACCGTTGTTGAAATGAAGATATTAACAAATTAATGTTAGATATTCTATATAAATTGAAATGTTTTAGCTCCAAGTTTTTAAGAATATAAATACATAATAACATTGAAATAAAATCCGTTGTTTTATTTTATGTACTGTACCTATTTACCCAGGCACTAGAGTGAAGAAATGTTCAAGTGCGTATAGAGCAATGGTTTTTAATCTTTACCTAGCTACTTGGAGTTATACGAATAGAGCCCGTCCTGGAAAAAAACTAATACCTAAATAAGCATGATACCTACATACTTACAGTCAAACTCGAGTATAGAATCTCCTCCAAATAAATCAAAATCGTTTATTTCAAGTAGTTTACCAGCACTTTTGACCCGTCAAGTTAATCGTAGTGACTTTTTCGGCCTCCGTGGCGGTATAAGCCGGAGGTCTCTGTTCCGAATCCCGACAGGGGCGATTGAGATTTTCTGAATTGGTCCGGGTCTGGCTGGTGGGAGGTCTCGACCGTTTCTAATTACCACACTACCGAAAAAGTCTTGTAGAAACCGAAGGGATGTATATATTATCCTACTCCTAACAAGTTAGCCCGCTTCCATCTTAGATTGCATTATCACTTTACATCAGATGTATTAGTAGTCAAAGGCTAACTTGTAATGAATAAAAAAAGACTACCACCGGTTCTTGGTAGACTCACTACAAATAGTCCAATTTGACGTTTCAAAAGTGCTTGTGGTAAGCCTACTTGAAATAAACGAATTTGAATTTGAACTTGTCGGCTCTGATAAGAAACTCAATAGTTACTCTTTGAAATATTTCTTAAAATATTACTTATATTATTACAATAATTATTTTTATTACAATTATTTTATTAATTACTAGTTGATCCGACAAATGTTGTTTTGCATTAAAAATTATAAAAAAAAATTAGATAGTAGCCGATTCTCAGACCTGCTGAATACGCATACAAAATTTGGTAAAAATCGGTAAAGCCGTTTCGGAGGAGTACGGCAACTAAAATTCGTGTGCGTGAAAATCTCTTAGGTACCCTTTTAATTTTAAAGACAGACTTTCATATAAAGTGTGCTCTTTCCCCGCTCGTTTTAATTTTTTTATAGTTTCCCGTGAAGCAATATCCTCCGTCCCGTCCCGTGTAGGTACTAAAGATCTACATTTTTGTTAAACATTGTACGATATTACATTAAGAATATATATAAATATATATGGCAAGCTTTTGAGCTAGCTTTCATAATAAACAAAATAATTTACAATCCGACATGCAGATCTAGACATAAGCCCGTTTAAACAAACGAACAAGCTTTTTCGTATAATATATTTATTAATATGGTCTGCCATGCCAAATAAATTGAAAGAAAAGATCAAAGATCGAATTCTCAAAAAATATTACGTTATTAAGTACCAAAATGTTGACCCCTATTCAGTACGTATAACATAACAAGGAGGTGGTCAACTTATTTGAACGATATTGTAAAAGGCAAATCTTATAATATCTCTATAATATCCTTGTGATTATTAAATAATTTATTTTAATAAGAATTTAAGTTTAGTTCTATAAGTAATGACGTAAACGTAAGCATATGAATTAAATGATTTTTTAAACACAATAATTTATATATCTGCCAAAATATAAAAGATATATGCTTTCGCGGACTTTTTTGTAGAATTTTATGATGCTTAAAGATTTCATACAATGTTTTCAATTATATCCAATATCTATGGCAGCGTACGCGCATAAAGCTAAATTTAATAAATTTTACGCTTCGACTCGCGCCACAAAAACTGTGATAACTCGGGTAATATATACAATACAAATATCAAATATAGCCTATAACACACACCGATAACGTAGCATTCTACTGGTGAAAGAATTTTTAAAATCGGATCAGTAGTTCCGAAGTTAATATCATTGATAAACCCATTCTGGGTTTATCAATGATATTAACTTTTTGCAAAATTAAAATCTTTGATATTTAAAACTGCTATGTGCCGGGAATAAGGCAATAGGGACGGTAGTTGCTTTGCCCTGGACAGAAGGATTACCACTATTTCTGTTTCTTTAATTGGAATTTTATTTCCTTTTAGTTTTTGTGTAATGTTCCAATGTATTAAGTAGGTACTGTAGGTTTGTTTGGTTGTAAAAACTGAGGTTTCATTTTATATTTCCTTCTTGCACTATCAGAGAGCCTCGCGAAATGTACTTTGGCCCCATGAAGTTTACCTCCTCCGTCTTATAAATTCACCGCGTTTACCACTGCGCCACGGAAGCCGTCAAACCGACAGACGGAGGGTATGCGGCTCTCTATGTCTGGACAGTTAAGACTCGGAATCTGGTTAATACTAACTCCGGGCTTCGGGAAAGATAT
Source organism: Mycalesis mineus (assembly GCA_034621355.1). NCBI lineage: Eukaryota > Metazoa > Arthropoda > Insecta > Lepidoptera > Nymphalidae > Mycalesis > Mycalesis mineus. The sequence goes on from CM067895.1 coordinate 8,717,808, forward strand.
CTATAAACTTATGGGCAAAAGTCCAAAACTTAGGGTATAAAGATATATAAGGATAAATAAAAGTCACTAAATTATTCAATTTTATATTAAAAATATATTTACAGGTACAATATATTTATTCGTTTTTTCTTTAGAATTATACAATAGGTAAATTTTATTGCTTCAATTTTTGATATAGGTACTGAAGCTCAACAAAATATTTCTTTTTATCACAACAAAATAGGTACGTGGTAGGTATGTAGTACATAATACATGCAAATTGTCTCAAAATGGGTTTCTCGACATGTAAAGTGCGACCGTTTTAACATGAACAAAATATGTAACCGTGTTCTAATAATTATAATAATTTATGTATTCAAACGGGTTCATTATACTTATTACAAAAATGGACAGAAATACTTTTCTTAAACTCGTCTGAAAATATTGTCATTTCTGATGGAGCTTTTACCCACTTATCAAAGTTCTTTATCTTTGTAGTTGTGTAGATTGCAATATTAAAATTAAGCAATATGATTTAACGTTATTATTCAAGTTTAAATAAGTTATTCTCGCGCTAATAATTGTTCGCGATGTTCTTGCATGTCGATTCTGTGACGAAACTCGACAGTCCGAGTCTCGACGTCGTCTCTATCTCTCTTTGTCTATCACTATACCTACTATAGATAGAGAGATAGAGAGACGATGTCGAGACTCGCGCTGTCGAGTTTCGTTATAGAATCGACCTGCTGGTCACGCGGTTAGGTAGACTGACCTCTGGCCGCCTAGTGTGCATGATTTACAGAAACTTAATATAAATGTATTAAATACATTTATTGTTTATTAATTTTAATATAGGTACTTTCAGTATAAGGTCGTGAGAAATATATAAATAAGTATTTGTACTTTTAATCGATTTCTGACATTGTGATATTATGACAACACACAAGAGAAAATACTTTAGCGTTCGAGTACCATAACTTCACAAATATGTCAATAGACACTTTTCTATTGGTCCTTATTAAAGCTGTATAGTTACGTCACTTTTCAAATGGACCAATAGCGAAAGTATTATGATTATAATCATACAATAATTAAACGACTATTTTAATAACACAAAAATTCATGTTTTAGATTAAAATATTGTCTTAAGAACAATGTATATAAACATACCTACAAATACAGACTACAAAAGAAATATCGGAGTGCCGAGTGTGTTTTACATGGAAATTGAAGGATTTTTTTATAATATACTATAAAAAGGCTATACGAGTATGTGTCGCGAACCGAACTTTCCAATTCCATTGCTCTCGGCTCGGTAAGCCTAAAGAATAATACCTACAGGCTTAGAATGTATCATCTGTAATATATTTCAACATAAAGCGGAGGGAACCGAATGGCGATGTGCCACTGGCGTGAGTTGTTAAACACTACCTCTTCTCAATCGCCGATTATAAACGTCGATATTACGATTAGGCATGATCGTGTGGAGGGCTTACAACGCGTATGTGATCTTTGGCGATCGGTGGAAAGGAACCGATCCTGGATCGCACGCGCCCACAGGATTGTTGATCATTCGTTCACATAAAAGCTCAATAATAATTACAAAGTACCAAGGTATCATAGATTTTGTCACGCGTCACACGTGTGGATGCTAGCACTATGATAACTTACATTACAGACGATCATACGAGTAACGATCACTGCCGATTGTGTACTTAATAGATTGATACAGGACATGTGCCGTGACGTTTATGAGTTTTTACCCTATATCCCAGGCACTCTGACAAATGTTTTGCGAAATTATAAATTAAAATCGTCTGATATAATTTTCAATTGCGTGACAAAAGATAAAGCGTGACGTTGCATCTGCTCACGTTGCGCCAAAGTCATGGCGCCGTCTCGTCCCTTCCGCTATATGGTGAAACCTTTGTATTTTTGAAGATACAGTGGTACTGACGAAATTGCATCGATATCGTCATAGTTACACTACTTCACCACCGTACTAAAAGGCATCTAAATCACAATTTCTACCCGGCTAAGCCCTAGTGAGAGAGTGAGAAAGAGATATGCAAAAATTCACAACATATTTTTACTAGATAGGTAAGTACTTAGATATAGTAAAAGTTAAAGAGTTTGAAAAAGTTTTGAACGCTAATGAGACAATTACATTTTTCTCTTTAGTTACTATTTTATCATTTTATCATGTGGTCAACCTGTTCATTTCAATTGTAGATAATATGTACCTCAGCAAAGATTTCTATGTTCGCAAGTATAAATACCTATAGATACATATAACTTGACTATACATAGGAAGACATTTTTTATTACTCAAATTTTTAAACATTGTAAATAAACGAAATTTAAGAATGACGTATTATTTTTGTCTTTTTTTTCAACTCAAAAATAACGAAGTACTTTATGATAGAATTTGAAGGTCATCCTATCACGCAATATACAGCCAAACGTGTCTCCCGTTCAGTGAACTTGTTAATTTGAAATCAGAAATTGGAAAAAAATGTATTTCATATAATGTACAGAAGTGTCCGTGGATTTTGGATCTATTAATGATATAGAACCGCAAAAAAAAATATCACTTGAACAATAATCACTTTGTATATAGAAATTTACCCACAAAGAGACCTTGTAAATCCTAAAGAGCCTGATAAAAGGTGACAAGGTAAAGGTATATATAGAAATCTTTGCTTACCGGCATATAATATTCATAATACACAAAATTAATACAAATTGAGCGAAGTCATCGTGAGGAAATAGATAGGTAAGTGTAGCAATCGTCGCACTTAGTGCTATATTATTATAATAGCACAACCTACAATAAAATCTAAACATAATAAGTTAGTGCAGATAGAAATTTAGTTATAGGCACGTTTTGTCACAAAACAAGAGGCTTAGTTCGTGCTTCAACTGTACTGAGATCTGTAACCTAAAAAGTAGCCAAGCCATTTAATTTCAAACTTTACTAGGACTTGATTTTATCGAAATCATTATCTAATAGGAAAATTACTTATCGATCATTCAAAAAAACCTTTTACGGTTCTTATGAAATAAATATTTTTGAAAAGTCCAGTCAGTCTGTTCGTACTTCTCTATCATAATTTTGTGGTCTTTAAAAAACAATTTATTATCTATAGGTAGGCTTATGAAAATTATTAAAAAATGGTAGAAACAATCGGGTTTGAACTGGAAAGAATATAGATTTTACTCTTTAGATTAAAGAACTCCATACAATTGATTCAGCACCGTAATTTACTTTAACTTGATAGAAACAGAGACTGAACTGACAGAGAGAACTTACAAAATAGTATCTAAGCGTGTGTGAGTACATATAATTTTCTTAAAGGTTCAACATATACTAAGTGGAGAACTTAAAAATGTGATGCCTTTATAAAATTTAAATATTATAATTTTATTAACTTTATATACATAGGTATCTAATTTATAAAATATAATTAGAGTTAAATAGTTATAACATAATTGTATTAAATAGGCAAGTGTAGAATTAGTAAAATAGACAAGTAGATAAGAATAGAAATTTAAAGAATTTTCAGTAGATTGTATGTAGGAAACAATTAAATTTTTTAAAGTGGCAATTAACGACGATTTTATCTAATGTTGCCGAATGGTGATGTAGCTTAATGGTTCCATTACACCATCGGCCATGATGGACGAAAACATTGGATATCGAGCGAGTACAATCGCCTTCAGTGCCGATGATCGACGAGAGAGATTAAGGTTTTTTAACAAATTAAAAGTAATTAGTATCTAGTTTTTATTTGTTAAAAAACTTTGATCTCTCTTTGATCATGGGTATAGATACCTATATAGCAACTAACTCGTACGTTCGCCATAAAAATATCTTTTTATCCATAATCTTAAGTTCTATTTCAGTACTTCATGAAATCGTAAGAAACAAATTTTCGCGTATGATATAATATATTATTAGATAATTTAATGTACGCTCACATGCATAATCTGTGGTCCTAGGTCATGGCCGAGTGTGTACAAGAGCTATAAAAAAGTAAAACGCTGGTTGGCCGCTACAGTTCATCGCATTTTATATGGACTGATTCAGACCACTACATTACTTGGCGCTATTACTTTACTGGAATATTGATGCCTATGCCATAGAAAAAGCTTCAAAGGATCTTTGAACTTTAATAAAAAATACTTAAATTGCTTGTAATGCTTCCAAGAGGTCGTTAAAGTTTTGTTTATGTTAGGATTAAAGTTTTGGTTAAACCAGCATCGCAGTTGCTTTTTAGTGACTCACTAAAAAGTAAATGCAAATAAACCCATCTCACAAGTGGCGACAATATAAAAACTTTATTTTCTAAATCGTCTGATCCAGCCAGACGGTAAATATTCTAAATAACTTTTCACCTTAGGTAAGTTCGTAGCTGGCCGCAAACGACGAATGCAGGCAACGTGTACTAGTTTTGACTTATTTCTATGAAGTAAGATTAGAATATGTAAATCAGCAGTGTCGCTGCGACATGTCGTCTGCTGTTGTCGTCTGCGGCTAACTAGCGAACTAGCGCCTTAAGCCTTAAACATCAGCCATTAACTTTAATCTTACAAATAAAATACAGGCTTTTATCCACTACTTTCCGCGTGCAGTCATTGTTTTCTGACAGTGACTTCAGTTGTTCGTGATTAGTCCGCCAAACTGCTTTGGATTATGTTTTGCTTATTACCATTTAGGCATTGTCGTTTGTCAGACATAAAACAAACCGCGCTTGTAACGAAGCGAAGGCCAAACACAGAAGGAAGGAAAGGAAAACCTTTCACATTTCCATGTGACTAGATTCAAGCGATACTATACTTACATTATAAAATAAAAACGCTTTGCTTCTCAGTTTGTTAGACAAGGTTTTTAACCTCATCAAAATGTCTATGAATTGTCGAATCTTTGTGTTTTATGTATAAATATTAATCATGCATTTATTAATAAAATAGGCATAAAATGTCTATTTTAGATTTAAACTTCCAATTTGCAATAGACCTGCCTTATTCCTTATCCTTACATTTTTAAATACGTATGAGTAGCTTCATTTTCATCAATTATCACAGCATTCGCTTACGAAAATCGCCATGACGTTAAAATAATTGTAAGTCTTAACTCAGACTGGCGCAGAGGCAAATCGAAGCGAAGCTTAATTTATTTTTGTCAATAGCAATGTTTATCGCTCTCATCTCTACTATCCCATCACTAAAGTACTTGACTTGAGCAATTATTTGTTGATCATGAACTTGACGCTTCGCTTCGCATTCAGTCTGAATTAAGCCTAACACTATATTGCAAAATTCTTACTAATACAATTTATCTCTTAAACTTTTAATTTTGCTTATTTGCTAAGATGACTTTTTGTCACTGTCACCTACTTTTATGACAATAATCGTTTTATAACACGATGTTTTGGCACGACATCGTCACGATGCGACATCGGACATAGGCGTGCACAAAAAATAGATCAATTAATGTGCAAAGCTAGCCCAATTTCTAGTACAAATATATTTGTACAAAAAAATATTTTTAAATAAATGTACTTCATAATAAATTGTAGCTGTTTTGCAATAATAACGTTACCGTAGCATCTACATTCTATGCGGGGTTACGTGTCTACAACAATTGTGACTTCGCGTAGACCGGTGTGCGATATAACGACCTGAGATTCGTAGCAGCATGTCGATTTTGTAACGAAACTCGACAGTGCGAGTCTCGACGTCGTCTATATATCTCTCTCTGTCTCACATCACACTATATTAGTCTGTATAGATAGATATAGAGACGAAATCGATACTCGTTCTAAATAACCATAATATGGCCGTTTTTAAAACAATAAATTAGTCCGTAGCTTTTCATTGTATTAAAATAAATCTAAAGAGAATAAAGAATACGATTGTTGCTGATGTACTACGTCTTTATAATTAGCTTTAAATCAATTTACCAGTACGTACCTCACAACCACTCGCGTTCGCTCTATTCCGAAAATAGTACGCGCCTAACTTATAAGGCTATTTATTATAAGCGCTCATCAAAATGTGTTATACATATTGATCATTTTCAAAGCGTGCACAGAAGTGTAGTACTTAGTTATATACATATAATAATATATCGGGTAAGATTTGAGAAAAAGTTACTAGTCTTGATCCTTCCCTTTCCGAAATACTGCAATCGGTATTAGTCTTTATCACAAGTTCATCTCTTGACTATAATGCTGAGTATTAAAGTTTAGACACAATTTTAAATTAATTTCGTGCTTGTTCAGTTATACCTAGGTGTATTTGTGTAGATACGTACGATAAACCAACGAGCTTTTTGTTGTCCGACTAGCGGACCTCGTGCCGCCAATAATAGTTGTTTAATGGTCGAAGATACGACTGCTCGAGTAGCAGCTATTTTTTTATAAAACTAATTAAATAAAACTAATTTCAAATGAATGTTGAGGGAGTCAGCATTGGATTAGCCTATGCGGGTTGCCTAAGTTGTCCCTTAGGTCCAATTACCTAATTTTTTATAGTTTAAATTAAAATAATTTTGCAGAAAAACATATCCTGTTTGAGAGGTACGAACAGTTTATACTTTTTTACTACTTTTATTGCAATTTCTTTATATTTTCTTGCCTTCTAAACCTTCCTTGGAGTCGTACAAATATTTCAACACTTACTTGAGGCAAATGGGTTAGCTTGTAAAGGACCGTGATCACGACCGGACTGACAGCTGCTGCGAGATGAGAAAAACCTCTTTTTTATCGAAGTACGTACCCGTTAACATATTTAAATATAGTTTAGTACTTAAGTAGATTAGATAGCTTAGTGTCACTTTAACTTAACATTTGCTTACAGTAATGTAAACCTTGCATGCGTTCGAATTAAGCGCGTAAGGATGTGTGATATTACTTTTAACCGTGTATTTTATTGTACACTCACGACAGTTTAAAGTCTAAAAAAGTATGTTTCTATGCTCCGTGACTTAATTTCCTCCGCTATCACTCCAAGCCAAGGCGATTTGATTACTCTGAACACGGCTCCACAATGTTTGGACTGATTGAGACTCAACTAACGTTATAGCGCGTGGACGTTGAACGCCGTTCCATCGGACGTAGGGACTGGATCGACGTGTGCTACGAACACCGTTGAAGAGCTCGAGATCTGCAACAAAATATAGTAACTATGTTTTATGCAATAAAGTTTATTTTGCCTTAGCCGGTTATAAAGCTAAATCAAGCTGAAAGTATTGGTACTAATTACACACACTATGCACCTACTAGATATACTACCAGCAATTCTAACGTAATTGACGTCCTTTTTTGCATGTATGATGTACTTTAAATTGACTTTTGAAGACCGTAAGCACACGAAGTTGCAGCCTCAAATAGTTCTATGGCTATGGAGATCGGCTAGTCTTGGGTTCGATATTTGTACTTTTGATATGTTATGCCATTCCTGTCACCGATTGTTGACCGAAGTGAATATATGGGATAAAAAGTATCTCAAAAAACATCTTTAATATTATTTTCTTTCCTGACTATGATGTAGCCAAGAGGAAAAAAATATGAATTTAGCTACATGTGTATGTTGATATACAAGTACGTCCATCTAATAGGTAGGTACATACTGAACCGATTTTGATGAATTAAACACAAAGAAGAATGCTGCTTTTTGTATGAAAGTTCGCCTCAATCATTGAACAAATTCACAACAATATATAGAGCTCAGGATTATGGAATAAACAAATTACTAGGATATACGATGGGAGTTTGTACTTTTAATTTTGTATATATTTTGGTGATAATCAAACGCTAAATCGCTTGGCGGTACGTCGTTGTTGGTAACTAGCCATTGCCGATGCCTCCCACCAGCTAGGCTTAGACACTGTCAATCGGCCCAGCCGGGATTCGGACCTCCGTCACATATACGAGTATGCACCGCGCGCACCGCTGCGCCACGGAGGCGATTAAAAATCATTTATTATAATCTTTTTAAAAAGATCCATTCTAAAGGCATTAAAAGTAATCAATAAGAACATAATAGGTAACTAAGTACCTATATTAAAACCTCCACGCTGCTCCAATGCGGGTTGGCGGGCATAGACTATTTATTGCCTAGTATTACAAGTACACAGCCTAAAATCTAAATAAAAAATAACAATTGAACTCCGGACTACATTATTGTTATCTATAGATAGCCAACAGTTTCTACCACGACAATTCAAAACTATCAATGTTAAGTTAGGAACATTTTTAATAAATTACCCTTATAAAAAATCATGCCATTACGTACTAGAATATAATATATTGCCATTACGTACTGGATATAAAAATCAAACATAATATCATGCAAGATTTCATAGCATCGCGGTAAAGAACTCTGGCCGCGATAGCCAGAGACGCGAGTTCGAATCTCCTCCGATATTATGTTTATTTTTAAATATAAATTATTCTAAAGTGTGGCTAACATTATTCAATAAAAATACATAGATATAATGTAGTAAATATATATCAAACAGTTGTTTAGATCAAGTTTATAAAACTATTGTTAATATTAAAATCTACGGCACACACTACTAATTGCCTAATGTTGACTAAATACTGCATGTCGATTGTATTACAAAATTCGATATTGCGAGTTTCGACATCGTCTCTATACTACCTCCATCTATAGTATCATGTTAGACAGAGAAAGATAGAGACGACGTCGAGACTCGGACTGTCGAATTTCGTTCGGAATCGACACGCTGAGAGGTACTAAGAATTAGCACCACATCAGAAACCATCTTTTCGACATTACGCTTTTTATTTGCAAATCAGTGCTATTCCATAAAGGGGGTTAGTGGAACAGAGTTTCTTTGTCTTTATATAAAACACAGGTAAATTAGTGACCCCACAGAGGATATACATATACTTGAGGGTAAATTGGTTTCAAAGATTTGAAGCCTTTACCAGAAGCCATACTGTTAAGTTCATCATTGTCAGCCCTGCCGAAGGTGGCCTTGCCTACAGGACCCGTTATAGGAGAGAAAATATATAGCCATATATTTTATAGATATATTGTTTCTTTCTTTAATATATTTATTTTTTGTGTTTTGTAACTTGTAAGGGTATCCACTGACCTCCAAGGTGCTGTTTAATCTGGAGGTCAGGGAAATAATCAATTTATAGCTTGTAAAAGTATAATTTTTGTATCAAAAAATTAAGTTTTGATTTTTTGAATGCTCCAATAAGGGTTGTCGGACTTAGGTAATAATGTTAGATTATTTAACGATCACCACCCGATGTTAGTGACTTGGGCGACGGCTTTACTTGCTGTACAAGGTACGGGATTGTAACACCGCCAACTTCGAGACTCCGGTCTTAGAATCTTACTGAAAACTTCTTAGAAGAAATGGAAAGTCAGTGTTATTCCACAGCCTAACTTATCTAAACCCCGTCGCGATTTGAAGGCACATAGACTAACCACTGGGATAGCGAGGCTAGTCAGTATGAAAAATAAATATTGGATTTCCGGATTTAAATGTATGCAACGCTGCTTGAAGCAAACAAAGTTCAGTTAGCTTCCGCGATGCATGAATAAACTATGAATAGGAACCGCGGTTGAATTCGGAACTACTGGGATCATCTGACCCAATCTAACGAGACGTATATATTTTTTCATTGTGTTTTTTTTATTTATTTATTATATGTATAGATTAAAAGTTAGCCCACACCAGATGGTAAGTGTTGATGCAATCTAAGATGGAAACGGGCTAACTTGTTAGGAGAAGGATGAAAATGTACAACCCTTTCCGTTTCATGATTTCGCAAGACATTGTATCGGAACGTTAGTCGCTTGGCGGTACGTCTTTGTCGGCAGGGTGGTATCTAGCCACAGGTAAAGCCGTTAGCATCAGGTGTGATTGTTGTTAGCGGCTAACTTGTGATGAATAAAAAAAATTATGAGTTGAAAACATTTTGCGGGCAACTTAAATTTAAGGCACGGTTTTGACTTTCAAGACTTTTCTTGAAATAATCGAATCTTTTTCGAGTATTTTTTGCGATGGTACAAAAAGTCCGGGACCTTTAAGTCTTCACCTTCACCAACGCTGACGTTGTTCGGAAGTTAGTTGTGTTATGACGACGTTAGATTTAATACCTACAATTATCTAGCTTTTAACAAACTTCGATATAAAAATCCCTTTAATATGCTACCTACTTAGCATAAAGGCAATCAGCACTGTTTACACACAACCACACACTAATAGACCAAGCTTACCACACTTAAATAAAACTTACAAGAAAAGTTTTTCATATCGGCGACTCCCTAAAATAAGTTGCATTAATTATTTCACAGTACAATAGAGAATTAAAAAGAATATTATCTCTAAATACATCTGACCTTATTCTACAGAATAAAGAGAAATACTGAATTCAAAATCTTTTCGCTAGTTTTCATAAAAAAAAACAATACTTGAATGTCTGAAAAAGAAAACGCTTGCAAAGATTAATCTACGATAGTTGAAGTTTTATTTTTTATCTGTGCAAAATGAAAAAAAAAATTAAAACAGAGAATGGAAAAAACGTGCCTGGAGGGTGTGGCGTAAACTGTAGTTAAGAATGAAGCGACAATGAATTGAATCGGGCAACAGTTGGGAAAGCCACAGAGTATAAAACAATAAACAAAAGAGAATGGAGTAACCTTGCTCGGCCGTCAGTCGGGAGCAACCCGTGACGCGATCACAATGAGTCGGGGTCCCAACTGATCGTAGGTATGACCCACGCACAACCGCCGCTTGAAATCAAAACAAATGAGACAAAATAAAGTTAAAAATGATCATGGAATGACTTTGTAATGTTTATGAACGAATACAGAGAATTTTTTTATCCATTACACGTTAGTCCTTGACTGCAATCACACCTGATGATAAGTGATGATGCACTCTAAGATGTAATATCATAATCGTAATATCAACACCCCTACGGTTTCTACACGACATCGTAACGGAACGCTTACTTGCTTGGCCGTTCGTATTACTCCTACTAGCAAGATCCGGACTAATTCAGAAAATCTCAATCGGCGCTTCCGGGAATCGAACCCGGGGGTCTGTCTTATAAAAACACCGCGCATACCACTGTGCCATGGGAGACTGTCAAAACGCCGAACAGAGTCCAAGACTTGCGTCACGGATGTAGGCTACCCTTTGTGGCCGGTCAACGGTTGCTTTCTCTGCTCGAATTCTTCTCCCTGCCCAACCGAATAGTAGGTAGTATCCTGCTTGAGCTGCCCAGACACTCGTTCTAGAATGGAGCTAACTGCAGTTCTACTGCAGGCCAAGGTGTTTGAGCAGGTTGTAGCGAGATTTTGGTGGAATACCTCTCGCACCCACTTCTACTGCAAATAAACTAACCACAGAGCCATTAATTGTTTTTTCATAAAATGTAATCAAATCCTTATTAATTTCCTTCTTCTTTGTCTTGGATAACTTAGAAATTTATAAATTGGAGGTTCTGAGCTCGATTCCCGCCTGGGGGGATCGATATGCCACCATGCGATTTAGCTTTCCGGTACGATTTCATGTAAAAACCTAAAGGGGTGTGAATTTGATCCTGCTTCTAATAAGTTAGCCCGTCTTCACTTACCACCAGATGTGATTGCATTCTAACTTGTATTGATCAAAATAAAAAAAAGTAATGTTACCTGTGTGGCGGTCTGTGAGGTGAGCTGGGCGGCGAGGACGCAGGGGATAACGCAGGTGTGGTGGGCGCTGAGGCAGCTCGACGCCGGGAGTACTCGCTCCCCCCCACCGCCATCCCCGAGCCGCCCCCCACTGGATCCGTCACGCGCGTCACTGACAAACCTGACGCTGACCTCGTCGGCCGAGTTGGAACTAAAAGAGATAGATGTAGTTACTCTATTTCGCTAATCTATTTAAAGTTGGGCCGTTTTATTGAAAAGTTCCTTTGAGCCCCATTATCTGATCAACTCCATGTCATCATAATATTGCATTATCACAAAATATACCCATATATATTGTATTGTATATGTTTTATAAACACCTATTGGCTATTTGCAGTGCGTGCTACGGAGCTGTTGAATGCCCAGTAGGCGTACGCAAATCAGAATCCCTTGAGATATTTAAATAAAGCGCACCGAGGGTTCCGAACAGACCTGTAGGTATAAAAGTAAAAATATTTGTGTCTTAACCTGCCCCCCGCGCGACTTATAATTATTGTTTACTTGGGCACCTTTTTTTGTTGACGGGGGGAAAATCTTCTCAAAGAAACCTTTGAGGGAAAAGTCAGGTTATGTATTTTTGCCCTCTAAAACCCCCTCGGTGGCCATCTCAGTACAATCAGGGAGTCTCTGGGATTTCTATGAAGCAACGAATACCAGTGCCTCCTTTGGACACTGCACATAAAGGCTCAACTCGGGGAAAAAATAAACTTGGGCACCTATTACAGATTTAATGATTCACGGCTTACGCAATGGTTTATGTTTATGTAATTAATTTATTTCTTATTTTTATTAATTTTAATTAATTGAAGGAAATGCAAACTGCGATTTACGACGGGGACAGGTAAAACTAAATAAAAGCTTTTAAAAAAAGTGTGCGTCTCGGGACACCCCACAGCAGTGATAACTTAAATACGGCTATGGGTTATAGAGAACGAGGAGGAGCCTGCCTACCGCGCTATGCGTGACAATATAGTCTTGTGCTGTAAAGCATTGCTTAACGAAGCGGTATTTTTTTATACTGTATATGCTAGGCTAGCGCTTAGGTACGATCGAGCCTGATCGTAAGTGAGAATGCAGCCTACGGAGGAACGCGCTTGCCTAGAAGGTGCCTATTCACTCTTGACTTGAAGATACCCCCATTGAAAGTATACCATCTCATAACAAGTTATCACTTCTAAATTACCTCCAGTATAGCTATACAATCCTGCCGGCGATGACCGCGGCCTATAGTTGGAGGTGGTGGACGCGGTGGAAAGAGTAGAAGGCGATCTCTTCAGCCCCGCAGGCTCAGCCACCGTGGACGCTGTCGACGGCCTCCGCGGCCTCGGCTGCCTCTTGGAACCGGTTCTGCATACACCTACAAACAAATGTTATGAACATCTAAGATGTAAGACTTCGGATGGCTTCAAATGTAGTAGGAAGGTGACTGGTGCATTGATGTTATAAACTAAAGGAACATAATAGAAACGTTACAAATTACCTATCAGAGTATCAGATACAAAGGAAGCGTGTGACATTGGAACACGTTTTCCACCGTTCCTTAGCAATCACTGTATGTTTGTCAGGCATGGTATAATCTATAAATATATTATTATAAATAAAAATGGAGTGTCTGTTTGTAATATTGAAATAACTGTTTTTACTATATGCATATGAATTAAAATTTTGTCTGTCTGTTTGTTTGTTCCGGCTAATCTCTGAAACTTCCAGTCGGATTGTAAAAAAAGTTTTGCCTATGATAGCCAGACTCACGAAGATTGACATAGGGTAATTTGTATCCATATATTCTCACGGGAGCAGAAACTACGCGGGTGAAACCGCGGGCGACCGCTAGTTTCTAAATAAAAGTCTGCTTTGCTGACATTCAAGTTTTAACATAAACATGCAAGTCAATACACCTTCCTACTAGTATTACATTCAAAGCCAAACCATCTAATTTTAAATATTAAGTATTTATTACAAATAATAATTAGGCTTCGCCTCCACGGCCGCCTGTATCTATACGTACGATAGGTACATTGTGCTTTAAAAATATGCAGTGTACAATTATATGGGTGTGTCGCTTCTATTGACAGGCAGGAAACCATTAGTGGCGTAGCGTGAGCTTGCGACGCCTAGCCAAGCCTAAATTTTGCTCTTTGAACATTTTTTGTTTTTTAATTATTAATTATGTAGGTATTACTACTCGTATTTTTAACGTCGACGCAAAAAACGGAGCGTAATAAGTTTTATGTTGTTGTTGTCTGACTACAGCTTCGTAACTTATTATAATGCTGTTTTTATTTGTTTGAAAGCTGATCGGATTGGTCCTTACCTATAAGTCCGATAATAACAACCTAATTAAGATGAAGGCGTTTTTCTTTCACGATGAAAAGAAGCTTGAGAATCATTACTGAAAAATTCTGAGGAACATGAACTGCTTAGTATAACATAGTTTGAACCAGAACTGGAATTCGGAACCTCGTGGAGGCTTACCAAGGGAAGAGGCAGTTTAGCTTGGCACGACATCTCATATCAAAATATGAAACGTTACTCTTTCTAAATAAGCTACATTTACCGTTAAAGTAATTTGATATAACGATTATTGATCCTTATAAAGGGGCTGGTACTGAATGAATGATCTATAAATGCACAACTCATTCCACTGAATGGATGGTGCTGCGGCACACATATAGCTATTATGACGTAGGTGCTAAGAAAGCATTTTCCAAAAGTCACCCTCGGATTGGATGAAACGGGGCTTCAAGTATACACCAATTTCCGCGGGCGTCAGCTTTAGACGTACAGATACATTCGGTCGTGGCGAAGGCCTTATAAACAAATCTACCACAATCTTAGCTTTTGGTACAGATAGTTCAAGTCATTTATGCGCACGATACCTACTACGTCTGCGTGCGCTTGTCATAATACTGCTTTGAGATCGGTCGCATATTGTAAGAAGTTTTTTGTTAGATTTCTGACGCCCGTCAATACCACGCCGCACAACTATCAGAAACTTCCTTCCGGCGAGCCTGATTTTTTTTCGCGCCTTGCCGGCAGCATAGTTGGGCTTACAAAAAGTAAGAAAAAAAAGACGTGTGGCACTCGGAGATTGCCGCGGTAAAGCTATTGCACAGAAGTTAAGCAACATCGGGCGCAGTCAGTACTTGGATTTTAATTTTTTAGTAAATAGTTGTAAGTTGATAAAAAACTTATGCAATTATAATTATATATTTATAAATTTAAATAAAAAAAAAAAATAATAAATATTTACTTATTTTTTATTATTATTTATACAAACTAAAAAAAATAAAAATAAAAATTAAAAAAAGCCAACATCACGCGGTATTCCTAGGCGGTCACCCATCCAAGTACTGACCGCGCCCGATGTTGCTTAACTACGGTGATAGGACGAGAACCAGTGTATTCAACATGCTATCTATGGACGTTGGCGAACAAAGATGCGAATTAGACAATCTGAAAAAACTAAAAAGGGTGAGAGGGAATGCCCGCGATAGAAGCTATGAAATAGCTTAAAAACAAAATGGGTGACAATTAGTTACTTTCATTTGCGTTATTGCTCTACTTAGTAAAAAAAAATCATATCCGAAAAATTTCTGCCGTCCAATCGTTTGCACCCAGCACCCATCAGAAGCACACGTCAGAATTTTGATAATATGCGGGGTCCACAACAAAATATATATGAACAGAGTGCGTCCGGCGGCCGACAGAAATTTTGTAACAGAAAAATTCTTGCAATATGCGTCCGGTCTAATTTTTGTGTGCCAGTGTCACAGTCACCTGGAGCAGTTCTTGTCACGCACACAAAGTTACTGCACATAAACAAGGGTTACGCACATACAACGCCGCACGCAAAGATGAGTTGAATCGACTATAATTCAAACGAAATATTTACACACTCTGCTAGTAAAGGAGAATGCCAGATCCTAACCCAGAAAGAACACAAATTGTAAATATACTAAAATATCCTATTATTTTAATAATATTTTACAATAAGACATTTTTACTGTTGGACTTCGCAATAAAATTCTGTTAAAAAATTTATTTTTATATTTATATAATTAACTAAACTATTTTCTTTTAATTTACACACTTAAGGCATTTTTAAATCTTTATTGTTGCACTGGGTTCTAAAAAATCATTTTTATCGCATTTTCATCCGAAGTGGGCCCTAAAAAGCTATATCCATCGTCGGTTAGACTGTTTGAAAATGTATTTAAAGTCTAATCTTTAGTGTCTTGTCTAAAAGTCGCTACAACAATACGCAAATGGACGATAACCAACGTTAGGATCGTGTGAAATACCCCAAGTTCTAGAGATTTTAAATGTAATTTATATTAAATCGTAAAAAAAAATGCAATAAAATGATGTTTAAACATTATTGTACAATATGTTTTTATTAGTGGGTTGAAGTCCTATACATAGTCTGGCATTCTCCTTTGTTGTTCTTTAAGTGCTTGTGATGTGTGAGAGCATAATTACATATTACAGTTATATAATTCATAAAGGCGAGGTAATGTTTCACAAGTTTCCTAACAATAAACCGGCTGTCCTAGACTTAGGAGTCAAACTCACGTATTTTGTATTTGATTGTTTGTTGTCAGTGAATGCCTGTTTTCCGTCTATGTTGGAATTTAAACTATCATGAGTATTTTCAATATTATTGAAGTGAAACTTCTTTATCGGGGTTGGAAAAAAATTTAGTCTAACATTCTTTCGTTACGCGTCACATTTTTCCGTTACGCGCCATCTTTGACTTATGGAAGTGACGTGATATATATATATATATATATATATATATATATATATATATATATATATAAATATATATATATATGTTATATTGAAGTGATCAGCAAAATCAAAGGGTTTATTTTAATTCTAATTCCAGTGAATTTCTAAAAAAAGTAAGTAATTACGATATCAATGATAGTAATAATTCTATTACAAATAATGAAATTCAATAATAATCTTTGTAGTAATAAGCTAAAATGAAATAATTGTAGAATTTGTATTTATGTCTATGATAATAAAAGCCTTTAATTTATTTAACTTTATCTAATTTAACTTTATTTAACTAATTTCTGTAAAGTTGCATATAGTAAATAATTTTTTGAAAAATAACGTCATAAAAAAGTTTCACTCCTTACGAGTGTACGCTAGTACACGCACACATTTTTTAAAAATATAAACGGCTGAAACTTACTTCACGGTTGTCGGATTATGCCCGACTTGTTTTGAACCCATACGGGGCAGTTATGAGCTTGCTTGTTCTTGAAACGCGGCATGGAGCAAACGAAAATGGTTCGAAACCAGTCGCGTATATTCCGATAACAGTGACGGGAGTTCAGCCGTTTATACTTTAGTAATGTTTTCCGTTCGCTTTACGTCTCAGTGTATGAACAAGTCATGACTAAGGATCCCTTAATTTTTGTCGGAATATGCTTAATTAGTTATTGATTTGAAATTATAAAAATTACGTGAGTTTTTACTATTCTTATATAATTAAAATGATCTAATTTTAACGTCCTTGCATACAATAGATACAAATTATTTCATTGAGGTATTTTTAACTATTTATGTGCTAATCTTTTTCTTTATCGACTACAAGTTGGCCCTTGACTGCTATCACACCTGATGTTAACTGATGATGCAGTCTAAGATGGAAGCGGGCTTACTTGTTAGGAGGGGGACGAAAAACGCTTAATCGCTTGGCGATACGTCTTAGTCGGTAGGGTGGTAACTAGCCATGGCGTAAGGCTCCCACCAGCCAGACCAAGACAAATTAAGAAAAATCTCAATTTGCCCCGCCGGGAATCGAACCCAGGACCTGTCATAGAAATTCACCGCGCATACCACTGCGCCACGGAGGTCGCCAAATCTTTAATGTATCTACCTAAATGCAAACTACGATCAATACTATGCTTATATCTATCTAATCAATAACTCTGGGGGGTGATAGAGTCAGTTCCGAATGATCACGTATCGATTCACAAGTTAGGACATTCGTATAAGTATTGAAATAACTTTCTTAGTTTTTTCAATTCACACTTGATGGCAAGGGATGTTTCAATCAGAGATGAAAACCGTAGCAATTCACACCCCTTTCGGTTTCTACACGGCATCGTATCAGAATGCTAAACTGCATGGCGGTACATCTTTGCCCGCAGGATAGTGACTACTTAGGGCCGAAGCCTCCCACCTCAGACCTCAGACTGGACCGATTAAAAGTCTCAATTAGCGCAACTGGGAATCGAATTCGGGGCCGGCAACCAAAAAGAGGTCTATGTCTAAAATTAAAATAAACATGTAAGTAATTACTTTAATAGTAATTTCGTTAAATATTGAAACATTGAAATAAAAAAAGCAGGAGGCTTTCATAGACAGCCTACAAGCGTCGTTTTATGTCGAAATAATTTTCGAGTCGGCTGATTGGAAAATTGATAATGATCGGCTACGCTACATACCAACCTACTGTTATAAGTGGTAAGTGCTTATATTTATTTCAGCAATTAGGTCATTTAATGATATAAAGGTACTGTTACATTATTATTTTTGGTATTGGAAAAACATTAGGTTATTGCAACCTACAGAAAAAAAAAGATTTTGCGTGACCTTTTCTTAGATATATGCAATCGCTGGTTTTTTTGTAGTCCTAATACAGATAAAAAGTCTTTCCATACATTTTTTTGTTATATCTCAAAAGGCAGCGTTTTCAAAAAAAAGCTCCCAAGTGGCGCGTCTCTTCCAACAATTGTCGTCACAAAACCAGAACAAACGCTTTAGAAAAACCTTTCTTTAAGTATTACTCTATTTTTCAGTGACAATCGCATTACAATCGGTTCAGCACTCTGAGTATATCGCGATTAGACAGACAGACACGGCAGGGCACTTAAAATATAATAGACTAATATGTATATATAAGCAAGCGTTGCATTGTATATTTCTTAGGCCTGTGTGCACCAAGATTTCGGTTATCATAACCAACTGTTAACATAAACTAATCGTAAAATTTACTGTTCACAACAACCCGTACGCCGGTTAAGGACGTAAACCGGGCGGTTATTTTAACCGAGCTTACGTTCTTAACCGGCGTACGGGTTGTCGTGAATAGTAAATTTATAGTTAGCTTATGTTAACCGATGGTTATGATAACCGAAATCTTGGTGCACACAGGGCTTAAACAAACAGCGTGCCAGTCACTACGAGTATAGTGCTACAAACTTATCTGGCCCAGTGAGGGTGGCGCTGTGGTCGCTGTTTCTGTCAAAAAAGTGACAGCTAGAGTGACAGCTGCGACGTTAGTTCCAGTATTTTCCGCCGAGTCAAATAAGTTTGCAGCACTTTACTTGCTAATGAAAGCTTACACATTTTACACAAACATATAATAAAAAGCAAAATATAAAAGACAAAGCTTACAATAGTGTCTGAGACTACATTTTTTACCTTTTATGAATGAAACTTAGTGTTACTTAAATAACTAATGTATAAAATTAGTGTTATAGGTACAAAACAATATGTTATAGGTATCTATTTAAAAACAAGAGGCCAGGCGAGAATTTTTTTACTATTTTTTCTACTCTTGTTCAAAAATGCTGTAATTTTCGGTTTAGCGGCGCTAAAAAGCAATTCAGCTTTTTATTATTTTGTCTATAACGAGTACCACAGACTACAAAACGAAAAAGATTTAATTCATAATAGAGATTTAATTCATACTAAAATAATGTCCCCTATAAAACGAAATAGGTTTACCTTCCTTAAATGAAGGTTCCTGTACTTGTACTGTTTGATAAAAATTTAAAAATTGATCTAAAAGCGGCAATATTGTCTGTCTGGAATATTTTTCATTTGATTTTATTGCATTGCGAGCTGTGTCGACAGAAATAATTAAAAAATCTATAGATTATCTTTAATATGTTAATTTAAAAAAACTATTACCGCGAATTCTTAAATTAGAATTACTGAATTATTTCCTTTTATCGCAAACGTAGAGAAAGTAGAGCGGAACACACTGGGCTAAAAATCCATTATAACTCGGTTTCTATTTAGTGTCCTCGTCAGTTTAAAATACCCCACTTTAAAATACTTTAAAGGTATTTTTAACACCTTGTATTACAATTTACTATTTCTAGTTGTGTGTTCCGAGATGTTTCGAGTCGAATTCCGTTTTTGTATTAAGGTTCGAAACTGGCACAAAACTTGATTCTAATTTAATATTTATTCGATCGTATTACGGTCTGAGGGATTTTTATAGGCGCGAGCTTGACTGCTAACTGTCTGGGCGGTAGCGATCATATATACCTTCAGATCTTCAGTATACAGATACACAATCATTCATTTTTAAGCTATTGCATAGCTTCTATCGCGGGCCTTGAGCGTGGAGACCTAATTCAGAAATTCCGTAACGAAAATACCTAACACCCTTGGATATCAAAAACATAATATAAAAAGCACAATTTCGGCAACGACGTCATTGAGAGCGTGGCCTAGTGGTAAATAAAAAGTGCCCGGTATACCAGAGAGACGCGGTTTCGAATCCCGTCGATTCCGCAATTATTTCAAAAAGTAATTTTTTTTACAAGCGTGATATTTCAAAAAGTCATTAAAAGTTCTGGTAGTATTCGATAGATGGAAAAACTAAACGGTTACTTTTTATCAACTTATTGCAACGTATATTATTTATCACAACGTATACTTATGTTTACCTACCGATGACATCGGTAGGTAAACATAAGTTGATAAAAAATGCTATGCAATAGCGTTACCGCGGCAGTCTCCGAGTGCCACACATTTTTTTTAATTATGACGTCATAATATTCTATGTATCTCTATTAGACGGAGACCAGTTAAATAAGCATGATAGAGATGGTTTTGATATGTCATAGCGACTATACTAAATACTGCATCTAATTTTTATTGGCTTATTTTACTTTTTTTAGATGTGTACCTACTTTCATTACAAAGATCAATAATGCAGAGAGAATCTTAAATGGATTTTTTGAAATTTTAGTAGCACAGCCCGGGATTTTAAATGCTCCAAGGAAATTGCGTGAATATTTAAATTAAATTTTAAGCGAGAAATTTGATTGAAGTGATTCTTTAGCGATTGGTAGATACACAGACCAACAGCAGACAAAGATATCCAATAAAGGCTCCGTACAATAAATCTGAGGTACGGAACCCTAGAAACTACACTCAACTGGCCTCTTGTTAAATAAATACATTATCATAAATACATTATTTTTGTTAAATAATTAATTTAAAAAGTGTATATCAAATAGATATATTTGTTACAATGATTTGCCACACGAAGTGAGTGCTAGGTTAATTAAGTCTACCAAAAACCTTAATGATTATGACAAACTAGGGAGGTGGCTCGAGACTGTGCTATAAAAACGATTTATTACTGGAAATATATTTACCATTTGCGTTCAGGATTTCAGCACGAAACGGTTTGCAGTCCAATCTAATAATAATTATTTTCGGAGCCAATACGTATACATGTCTGAATGCCAATTATCACATACCATACTATTAAATATAACTTTACCTATACATACTGCAGATATATATCAAATGTATACACATAATATACTATAAATTATTTAATGGGAAGATTTGTTTTTGTGTTAGCCTAGAATTGAAGCTGTAATTAATAAATATATATTGTTTATTAGCTTTGTATTGACTTCAAAATATAATAACTAATATAGAATACTTTCAGCATTTATTAAGAGATCGAATTAATGCAGTAAATTCGTTTTTTATTTACTATAGTTACTAAGGTTCAAGTGCATTAATGTTATATTTTGTTATACTCGAGTAAGGAAAACGATTTTCAAGAAATGTAAATGCACATTTTTATCCAATTGAAAATTCATATATTTTTCTAATAATATAGTACTTATTCAAGGAATAACTAATAAGTACTGAAAATGCATAAATGTTATTAATTAAAAAAAAATCTAAAAAGTTCTAATCGATAAATTTTTGAATGTGATTTTTCCAATAAAATACCAAATCCATTCGGAAATAAACGTAATTTATTCATTGATTGCTAACTAAAAAAATCTAAACAATCAGGTAGTCGTATAGATAGTTGCCTAAAATAACAAAACATAAATAATATCTAATAATAATATTAATTCAACATATGCACGACACGCAGTATTATTTATATTATATTATTTATATATTACTTGATAATGCATACTACACAATTACGAAAAATGGAAAATTTATTACATTTATTGTGTTATTCTGTATAAGATAATTGACATGTTTACATTGGAATCATATGGTTTCCTAGAAAGAATTTTTTGGTACCTAAAATGATATTATCTAATTAGAGTTACCTAATCAGACGATTATTAGAATCTCATAAAATAAACTACGTACATTACGATAGTAAGATCTAGATATCCCTCTGCTCGATTCTGCAGCTGCTTGTTTTTATTTTGACAAAATTATTTAATATTAATATTGAGGGAGTATGCAATAGATTATAGATAGCCGCTATTTCTAATAATTATTATTTGTAAATTTAATTCCTCTTATTGATTAGCAAATTAAATAATTGGCGTCATTTTTAAGAATAAGATTTAAAGAATTGAAAATAATATAGTTGCCAGCATACAGTTAGCCTTAACGTTAGGGTTGCTAGATGTAAACAGGTATTTAATTAATGTTAATTATTTACACCTAGCAAACATTTCCTTTAAAATAACGTAAAACTGATTAAACAATCATATTCCATTAGCCTTTAAATTATAGGTACAATAATTTAATAAAAGGTATTTGTGGCTAATTGATAGTCAACCTAACATTATTTCATTGCATACTCCCTTAAATATTAATTTAGTATATTATCAAATTTAGTATTAGTTTTATCAAAAAACAGATAGGTACCTGCAGAATCGAGCAGTGAGAACCTGTACAAGTACATGACATGACCTGTACATGACAAAAGTTAAATCTTAACATTAAATTCTCTGTATTGTTAGACTTAATTTTTAACTATAGATAAGTAGTTAAATATGCAACTTTCAGCTCAAGTAACTATTTTTCTCCTTAATTTTTTTTATTAAATATTCTTTTATTCTAATACCTCTGTTTTTTAAGCATAACTATCAACTCTGTTATTTTAATTTACCAGTTTAACTAGGAACCATTAATAAGTATATCGGTATACTATACAAACAATATTGCAAATGATAGTTAAATACAGCTAAAAAACTTTAATATAATAATGCCTTTTCAACAACATACGCTCAGGCTCTTGTAACTGGTCGTGCCAATCTTTGAACCCGCTATGAACAGAAGATGTACGCCTGCGCAGTATACAAATAGTTCTCAGCGCCACCTGCGCACTCAGTGATACCTACGCACTGCGCAGTTCTCGAAGTTTGGCACGACCTGTATCTATCACTGAAGAATTTAGACAAATGATGAACAATACATATAATAAAAAACATTACATAGAATGGATAACAAAACATACTTCAGCAACGAAAAATACAAACTAAACGCAGTTAACTTTTCAAGAGCTTTAGCACTGTTTAGCGATCATACAGTTCAGAAACTGCAATAGGTGACTACTAGCGTAACTACGATGCATGTTAGTATTCTAAATATTTTTTAACCGTATTTTTTATTTGTTTACATCTATTACGATCATACATGTTGTCAAAATAATAATTGTTAATATTTTGACAGCATTTGTTATAAAATTTTAAGTTTTTAAAAAAATTAGGAAAAATATGTAAATATGAACAATTGAGAGAGAAAATCAATATTGTAGGTACAAGTTGAAAAAAATAATAATTAGAAAACAAAAATCGAATAAGAACTAACACATGAAATAAATTACAAAAAATATATATTTTGGCATATTTTTGAAATATTACCAATATTTTCCTTTCTATTCAATTTGTCGTAGACATTAGATAGCGGTAGGTACGATAATAGTCCAACGTAACAAGGACATATTTTTCTCGTCTATCCAGATGAACAGTTCTTGAGTGGTAGGTTTAGGCCGAGGCTAGTTACCGTTCTAAGCGAGAAGGAACCATGTCACCGTTTGCAGGTATAGAAGTACATCTTCTAAGCTTGATCGCTACAATATTATGCCCGAGTCAGACTGCTAACGGGTGCAGGTGCTAACCACATCCACGCGCTTGTAACTTAAATGTAGGTAGAGCCACGCCGTTTGCAGTTTACCATGTTGAAACCGCAAGCGGCGTCTACGTTCACTTGAGTTATACACACGCGCTCTAGCATCATCTGAAGCGGGCCATAAACTGCATCGTCACACGAAATTTGGGTTATTGAAAAAAATGACATTAACGTACGTTTCCTATCTGCATGATCGCTAATATGTGTCTACATTGTTGTAAGTACAGTCTACGACAAACTTCGAATCCTTTCTAAAGTTTCAACATGCCTTAATCATCATCATGTATCATGGCAGCGCTGACACCTGAACTTGTACTATAATTGGGCCATCGAAAAAACAGGAAACATATCAAAAAGGTTGATATTTTCCAAAACCCAAGGTTGTCTGGAAAAAATCACTATTATAAGCGATAAAGACAGCCTTTACACTCCTAATTTTTACTTCTTATTTCTGTTTCTTTTTTTTTAATGGTGTGTAAAAGTAAGGAATTAATAAATATGAATAATTGTTTTTGCTTACGAGAGATAAGGAAAGAGATAATATTCGTCCCCTTTCGCAAACAAGTCCTTTGTAACCGTTTATTTTTTTAATAAAATGAACAAACTATCAATTTCTAAGCCTCATTTACAGAGCTGAATCGAAGTTTGTCGAGACCTGTACAGGCGTAAGATACGTACAAAGAGATATACCGTATAGATAAAAAGACATATGGTCGCCAAATAACACGCAATTGAAAATCTTGTGTTAGGGCGAAAGAGACAGCTACATGTTGGATGTCTTTTCCTCTACATGAAATCTCTACGTGCGCATCTGGAGTGTAGCTACTATGCTACTCTACGTACCGGTGGGACACTGGCGGCCCATGGAGCACTTGCCCTCGCAGATGGTCCGCTGGTTGAGCATGGTCTGGTACGAGTCCAGCATCACGCGACACTCCGCGATGTCGCTGTCAGTCAGCGCGAGTGACGGGTACCGCTCTTTTAGACGTCTTCTTTCCTGCAAAGAAAGAACGTAAGCATTTTCTTCTTTCCTTACGTTTTGGATGGAATCCGGGTGCTGCATGATCGTGCAGTGCCCCGCACGTTATCTATACATGTAAATAAAATTGGAGTGTCTGTTTGTAATATTGAAATAACATTTTTTACAATTTTTGTCTGTCTGTTCTGGCTAATCTCTGTAACTACCAGTCGGATTGTAAAAAAACTTTTTGTATATGATAGCCAGACTCATGAGGAGTCATCATCATCATAATCATCATTACCAGCCGGTAGACGTCCACTGTTGGACATAGGCTTTTTTTAGGGACTTCCAAAACTTCCAAACACAACGATCCCGAGCCGTGTGGTGCCAGCGGCTCCCTGCGACACGTTTGATGTCGTCATAACTCGCTGAGCTATGTCGGTTACTTTGGTTCTTCTGCGGATCTCCTCATTTCTGATTCGATCACGCAGAGATACTCCGAGCATTGCTCTTTTCATCGTCCGCTGAGTGACTCTGAGCCTTCTTATGAAGCCCGCAGTTAGTGACCAAGTCTCGGATCCGTAGGCAACTCGCACTGTTCGAAGACTCTAGTCTTCTCATGAGGAGTGACAAAGGGTGATTTGCATCCAGATATCCCCACGGAAACAGGAACGCGGGTACGCGGGTGAAACCGCGGGCGACCTCTGGTTATTTATATTACTCTTTTAATATTAAATAATAGCAGAGATGTGATTTATTTGAAATACTTCTATTTAAAATGCAAATACAAAATGTAAAATACCTATTTTGTATTTTGCATTTAAATACTTTTTAACAAAAACATTTTGTATTTTATTTGAAATACCTTTTGAGATGTATTTTGCATTTTAAAATTCATTTCAAAATGCAAAATACTTTGTGATTAAGTTTAGCCAACATTACCAGTCAAACGAAATGAAATGACTAAATGGCGCTTGTATTGCCAAATTTGGCTGATAGTGGATTTCTGTCAGCAGCGATTCACGCTAAAACACTGAATGTTTATACTTGGCACGTTTCTAATTCATATTTTGAGGTATTGCATTGGATAGTTTTTTTCGCGAAAATTAAAGTAGAAGGGGTTGAAAGTTTCTATGGAAAGTCTTTAATTTTTGAAGCAATGTTAATGAAAATTTGTATAAGAACTACTGAATAACTATGTTATTCAAGGATTTTTCAAAATTTCATCCCCGTTGGGTTATAAAGGGGTTGAAAGTTTGTATGTAAAATTCCTTTTAAATGTTTTTATTTTCAAAATTCGAATCAAATTATCTTTATAGAACTACTGATTATACTACACCAACAATCAATTTTTTGTCAATCTGTTTGTTCCGGCTAATCTCTGAAATAGCTGGACCTATTTAGTCGAGTCTTTCGACACTTATTTACTAATGTTATAAGTAACTTAGGGTAATCTTATTTTAGTAATGTTATAAGTGACGTAAGTAAATGTATTTTATTTTGAAAAAGCATTTTAAAAATACCTATTTTGCATTTTGCATTTGAAATACAAAACGCAAAAGTATTTAGTATTTTGCATTTGAAATAGTAAATCTGAAAAGTATTTTGCATTTTGTATTTAAATGCTTTTATGGAACTATTTTGTACATCTCTGAATAATAGAAACCGAAAAGGGGTGTGGGATTTCATCCTCCTCCTAAAAGGTTAGTCCGCTTCCATCTTAGATTGCATCACCACTTACCATCAGGTATGATTGCAGTCAAGGGCTAACATGTAATGAATGAATAAAAAAATATTTTGTAATTTATAAAAATTGGTTGTTAACATCAAATACCATCTACTCATTGAAAGTGTAAAAAAAACATCCTCAAGAAAATTCAGACTACGATAACTTTAAACTGCTAGCTACTTTGTTCCGCTTTATCGAAGATTTTCTTTTTTATCCGACTGCGTCAGAAGGAGGGTTATGTTTTTCGAGCGTATGTATGTATGTATATCCATTTCTTCGGCACGCGCTACAGCCTTAACGACTGAACGGATTTTGACATGTGAGGTGTCGTTGAATTTGTAAAAATTGTGGTAGTAACAAAGGCTATATAAATTTTCACAACGGCGGCTGTAAATGGGGGAAAAAAAGGGGGGATGTGTGTATATCTTTCTTCCATCTTAGCAATATGGGTATCAATTGAAAGGTTGTAAAAAGACCATTTCAAAAATATAAATATCATATGTTTATATTGCCGTTTTAACAAAAAATGGCATAAAGTGTACCGAGTCATTTCTTTACCATAAACTAAAACAAAAAAGTCTCAAATAAAATTATTATTATAAAAACAAAAAACCCGACTGCATAAAATAAAGTATTTTGTCCCCGCTTGCATCTCCATAAAGTATTTAGAATTTTATATAGATATAGTGATCCTTGTTTTTTTCTTTTCAGTTCATAACTTCTATGCAGTCGGGTTTTTTGTTTTTATAATAATAACTTTATCTCTATTCCTATTCTTCTATTCATTTTAATATAAATGCAGAAGGTTTTTGAGATTGAAACCCTTTCTCAATAGTTTGAAATTATTTAATTATTAATTTGTTTTAGTCGGTATATAATTCAGTGTATAGAATTGATTCTGTCAGTATATATATTACTAACATAACATTTTCTTTTTTCGCTGGACCCAAACAAGAAGATGTGAAGAGGGGATATGAGGTTTTCACTCACTACGCTGTACGACGTTGTACGATTTATTTAATTTCTGTGACGTAATATAGTTGTTATGTTTTAAAACCAATGATTCTAACCGAAGGCTTAGGCTTAGGCCGAAAAAAGAAAAGTAAGACTTCTTATTTCTTTATCTTATTCTAAGAAGAGCACTATTATAATAATAATGTAATTAAATTCAGCAGTGCGAGTCTCGACATCGTGTGATCGTGTCTATCTCTATCTGTTTAACACGTTTTAGGTAATAGAGTAACGAAGTCGAGTCTTGCACTGTCGAGTTTTATCACAGAATCGACATACTGTAATGAGTGGAATGAAACTCGACAGTGTGTATTTTAAATTCGTCTGTCTCTCTCTATCTATAATATTGTAAAGGATAGAGAAATCTAATAAAGAGAGACGTAGTCGCAAGTGATACCATTTAGTATCGTTACATACACACGTAGTTCGCTACGCACACTAGTTCAAAAATACGTGTGAATTAAATATACACGTGTATCAGCTAGGTTTTAAGTACAAACGCTGAACCGCAGTGTTATGTAAAAGCGAAGCGATCATAATGGAATCGAATTGCGCATTGATTGCAACCTGCAATCGAGGCCGCGAACACTTTGGAGATTAAAAAATAAAAATGCGTGCCAAGTTATTAATCTCGTTCCATTTATTTTTCCGTACATCAAAAGTGTATGGAAAAAAGAGATTATGCAACGATTGTGAATATTGGAAGAACGTGCTCTTTGCCTACCCCCATTAGAATAAGGCGAGAGGTTATGTTATGTATAAAATTTTTTAACAAAAATATAACCGGCTCAAAACGCACTAAAAAGTAAAAATAACTGTGTCATTTAGTTGCTTTAATTTACTTAAGCATATCTATAAAGTCGGTGCCAGCGCAAGTTTAAGGAACATTTAATTAACGTTCACAGTTATTTTTTACTTTTTAGTGCGTTTTGAGACGGTTCTATTTTTTGTTAAAAAATTTTTTTTCTTACTTTTTAGTGATTTATCGCCACGTAACGAACTCGTACTATACGATCATAGTATATTATACGGCACTTGTAGCCAAAAAGTTACACAAAAACCGAAATCTCTGCAAGTGTGCCTATACAATTTGAAGAGTTCCTTAAATTTTCCCAGGATGTCATCATCAGATCCTAGCATGATGACAATGGGACCACCTTGGAAGTGTGCCCTTTCAAATTATCAAAATCGGACAACTCTGTAAAAAGTTATACGTGTCGAATTGAGAATCTCCTCCGTTTTTTTTCATCGGTTAAAAAGTACAGTAGATGCTTCTACCTTTTTTTCATGGTGAAATCATCCTCATGGATACCCTTTCGCTACGGGGAGGCGAGGACGTTATGTCAGACTTTTACCGACTAAAACTCCACGCTTCCGAGATAGGGGCTTATACCTACCACAGCTAGAGTAATATTTATCTAGATTCTAGGTGAAAGAAGTGTCAATCCCCAATTGGTAAAGAAATCGTACCCAACAGTGAGCGGTCATGGGCTTAGAATCTACTATCTGATATCCGGTATGTAGAATCTGTTTTTCTCAAAAGCCTAGCTATACCTACGAAAATAGAATCCGCTAATCCCACTAATCCATAATAACGGATTTAAAACTATTGATCTTTATCTATCGCAAAAGCTTTAGTATTAATCTAATAATTCATTACCGAATCACTCAGCTGAATTCGTTAGATAGACCGTGAAATTCCCAAGTGGAAAATAACAACGGATTTGAAAAGCCGCGATAATTCCCTTGGCTCGGACGACCTCGCGCCAGGCACTTTAAAATTGTTACGAATTCAGACTGTGTTTGACGTGTACTGAATACCAAAAGATCTGAATCTCTTCATTATGCAAGTTCACAGTTATACACTACAACTTGGAAATCTCAAAGGCGCGATTTTCTAGGGTCATTATCATCATCAACCGACCTTTTGACATCATCATTATTATCAGCCTATTAACGGCCCCCTACTGGGCCTAATAGGAGAGGGGATAGAGAGTATAGAACCATTAAAATACGTACCTCAACAAGCTTGTACGTTTCGAAGTCTTGCAACTGTCTCTGGAAGCCAAGGTTGGGGTTGGCGACGGCGCGGCCAGCTCGCACCACCTTCAGCGCTTCCCGCCAGGTCAGAGGAGTGACAGACATTATGTACGCCACCGCCACGGTCACGCTCCGCGACATGCCAGCCAGACTGTGGACAAAGTATATTTAAAAATAAACAAAATATAAAAAAATGCTGAAAATGCAGAAACTGACAGGGGAAGCAAAGCATTGCATTGAAGTGGATTAGATAGCGTGGTGGATTTACGCTTCACATCCCCTCTTATACCCCTATCCCACAAGCGTTTTGCGAGCGTCAGCGTTCCTTTAACGTAGCATTTCCGCGTACAATCAGAGAAAAAATAGATTCCGACAAGAACTTTTAAAATGTCATACAATATTTAGACACTAATCTCCGAGTTTCAGTGTCATCAGAAGAGAGGCTTGTTATATCTTTGAGGTAAGAAAAAGATCACATTTAAATTTGTCATACAGGTTGTTAAAAAATTTACGTGATCCTACTTGTTGTCAAAAACGTTACGCATACGTTAAAGGAACGCTGACGCTCGCAAAACGCCGGTGGGATAGGGGCCTTACACATGGGGGAGGCCTGGCCCTGTAGTAGGTCGTAAATAGGCTTATAAGAACGAAGCCCGCCATCCGGCATGGGAGTAGCATGGTGGATCTAAGCTTCATAATATAGTAATAGTACTTACAATAATAATTATGTAAGGTAAAGAATGAAAAAACCAAGGAACTTTATAAGGAACAAGTTTCATAAGAAACCTACCTTAAACCTAAATAATGAAGATAGGTCTTCAGTTACTTAAAAGTTGTAACCTTTAAAGTTGAAAGACAAAGACGAGTTGTTCAGGCTGTCAATTGCTCTTGAAAATTTTAAACAATGACCGAATTGGCACTTCGGCAGGTACAAAAGACTGAAGAAGCCACAAAAATACACACTTAGCGTTTTGCCTTTAAAAAGGACAGGTGAGGGCTCTTCTATGATTTTTATTATATTCAATGAGAGGATCTCTAAGACTCCTTTTGAGGGTAAGTTGGTAGATGTCCAACGTTGAAAGTTTAGAAATTAATATAAAAGAAATTTGTGAAGTCTTAAACAAGTAGTTACTAAGGTTCTTAAGAGTTAATATTTCGCCGATAAACACGAATTTTTTAAGTACTTTTAAGTAAGATACTTCTTCAACAAAAACTAAATTGGTATACCTTAGAACTTCCTTTTTTTGAAATTTGTTACATACCAAAACCTTGCTCTCCTTTATTAAAAAAAATTATAAACTGCATGGATTTGTTTTATTTGGTTTAAGAGTTGTTAGGGCCATGGTATCATATTATATAATCTTACCAGAGATACCCAAGCACTTATTTTAAATTTCAAGTGAAAGTTGGGTAAAAGGAAAAAACCGGCCAAGTGCGAGTCGGACTCGCGCACAGAGGGTTCCGTAAATTTTAAGGTTTTCGGAATTATTCCTAAACATTGCTTCATGCGAAATTTCAAGATTCTAGGACTACCTGTTAAGTTTTGATTTTGTTGTGACTAATTGTGAGTTAAATATGCGGCTTATATTGCTATATCCTTTGACTGTGTTGACATAGAAGTTTTATTTTGTTACTGCTTAAAGGTATTATAGAGCCAAGTATTTCATATGAATTTTAATTTAATACCTTTACGGGTTTATGAGAAAAGGGGGTAAGCTTAAAATTATTAAAAGCATTATTATTATACGATGTAACTACAAATTTACAGTTTTCGTAATTTTTCCATTATCTATACTATACAACATTACTTCGTACCAAATTTCATGTCCTAAGCTTACGGGAAATACCCGTTAGGTTTTGATTTACTTGACCATGTCGAAAATTGGGGAAATTTTTGGTATAAACGGCTGTATCTTTTGATTGCCTTGGCCTAGAAGCTTGTTTCTTTCACGACTCTAAGGGACAGCAGATTTGAGTATTTGATATAAATTTCATTTTGATACTACACTACACGCGTTTCTGAGAAAAAGGGTCTTGACAGACAGACGGACGGACAACGAAGTGATCCTATAAGGGTTCCATTTTTTCCTTTTAAGGTACGGAACCCTAAAAATTAGTAAAATCTTATAATAAGTAATGTCTGTTTTTCCCATCCACCGAGCCTAGAGTAACGTTATTTAAAGAATAAAATCATTAGAACTTGTGAAAATAACCCTTCGTTCATGAATAATACAAACAGTAACTGCTTTTGCATGTCATGGTCGGCCGCCTGCATTTATATTGATTCACATAAAATATTAACATTTATGTAAAAGTTGAAAACGATTTTACGAGAGTAGTTCGGAAAGTAGTACCCGTTTGCATCAAATGAAGTTCCTGAGACTTTTTACTTTCTGTCCTTAAATGTCACTGAATCTCAGAAACGGATTCAACGATTTTCATGAAATTTTGTAAGTAGGGGGTTTCGGAGCCGAATAATCGATTGATAAAACGAAAAGCAAACCTCGATCAACTAGGTATTATTTCTTAATATAGATATAAGTCCCATCACGCTACACAAATACGGGTTAGCAGGCGCAGGATAACAATTTTTTGTCTCTTTAACGATCACTATCAGCATGTCGATTCTGTAACGAATATCGGCAGTGCGAGTTTCGATGTCGTCTCTATATCTCTGTCTAACATGATTTGTAGATAGGGAGATATAGAAACGAAGTCGAGACTTGCACTATCGAGTTCCTTTATACAGAATCGACATGCAGATGTTAATAATGACCGATGACTTAACGTGCACTCCGAAGCAGTGGGGAGTAGCACCACCAACTTTCCAACTCTGGTCTAATGGCTATAGCCATAAATACCTTGCCGGCAAAGACGTACCGCCAAGCGATATGGCGTTCCAGTACGATGTTGTGTAGAAACCAAAAGGTGTGTGGATCGCCATTTGACGACCTCCGTGGCGCAGTGGTATGCGCGGTGGATTTATAAGGCGGAGATCCTGGGTTCGATTCCCGGCGGGGCAGATTGAGATTTTTTTAAATTTGTCTTGGTCTGGCGGGTGGGAGGCTTTCGCTGTGGTTAGTTACCACCCTACGGACAAAGACGTACCGCCAAGCGATTTAGCGTTCCGGTACGATGTCGTGTAGAAACCGATAGGAGTGTGGATTTTCATCCTACTCCTAACAAGTTAGCCCGCTTCCATCTTAGATTGCATCATCACTTAACATCAGGTGTGATAGCAGTCAAGGGCCAACTTGTAGTCATTAAAAAAAAAATCCTACTCCTAATAAGTTAGCACGCTTCAATCTTAGATTGCATCATCACTTATATCAGGTGTGATTGCAGTCAGAACTAATTTGTTATGTATAAAATAAGCCAGTATCATGGTCGTGAATCTAGGACCACTCATTAGAATCTATTTTTTAGCCAGTGGCTTTATTATTAAAGCTGTTATATGAATTACCTTTTTAGTATACTTGTAACTGCAGCAATTTCTACATACTAAAAGGTTAACTTAAATGAAAGTTTATGAAATTGAACCTCTATTCCTTGCTTCAAAAGACGCAATAACAAAGCCACATTTATATTGTGAAACGCCATATGGAGGGCGGTTCAGGGTCGGGACTAACGGGAACTAATTAAAAAGTAAAAGTACCCATTTCCTCTGCCCAGGTGAAACTAGGGCGCTAAATTGTTTTTCACGCTTATTATGAGCTTTTTATCCAGCTTTTTTTCGTTTTAAATAAAATCTGGAGAGTAAAAGTGTAATTTCTTTGAAATGAAAACGAATGCTGTGAGTGTTTGTGAAAGCTACTTTGAAAAGTTTCATGAAACTTTTAATAGGTAAAGTTGTTTCAAGTCTTAATAGTGGAATATTTTGCAGTGCATAGCTTTAGTGTAAGTTTATGCACATGGTTTATTACATTAAAGGTAACATTACCTTTATTGCAAGTTTAAATAAATTGAATTTTCCTATTGTTGTTAAAAATCAATTATCAAAGTAGCTTAACAATGGCTTAAAGTGACTAATATTTTATGTCGGTGTTATATATTCTTTTTAAACTGGATTTAATAACAAATGAAATTGTGAAAAACAAATAAAATTGATCAAATTACAAAAGATCTATAGTAGTATAAGACTTTAAATATTAAACCAGTCGTGTACCTACTGCTATGACGTCACAGCTTGTATCGTCATAGTAGCTCAGTACTAATTTTCATTTTGCAAAAGTCTCCTACTCCAAGATTTAAGCGCTTATAGCTTTGGATATCTTTGTCGGAAGATTTTATTTCACTGTACGTTATTACTTTTATTGCAAATTACTATTTTATGAGCCATTTGCCCTTTTATCGAAAAATAAATATTCGTAAAAATGCAGTATTGTGAAACTTATTGTTATTTTGACCTAGATTTATTACGTAAAGAGAAATGATAAAGCTAAAAAATATGCCACACCTGGCACAGTATACGACTACCTACACTACGTGGACATAGTTGCGAATAAATCGGGCAAAAAAACTCATACTCCGTGATAACAATATTTTATATTGGCTCTCTTCCAACACTTAGGTTAGGAAAATCCGTGCACCCGTCGCGTTTCCGAGATTAGTTTACCGTGATCATAAAATGTCCAGGTTTCAGGAAATTTCTTAGCTTGACTCCGTCGCCTACTAGAGATCAATCCCTAAGGATCTATTAATTCTCGAGGAGGGCTGCTCTTGCGAGCGTTGCTGGCTGTGTTGCGATTGAGTGAGAGGTCGTTCTCATGGCCCAATGTCAAGGCAATGGATTGTTAAACATGGCAAGCAGGTATCCATGAGGACTTCCCCAAATAAAAAGAAGGGTTCAGGGAATTTCTCAGCGTAAGACCGGGAAAGCGTACTTACCATGATTTTTGTAGGACAATGTGGCTTTTAAATTGACTAAATATTAGTTACGCAGCTGAAAAAAAAATGTTTAATATTCAGTGTTTAATTTTTTGGGCCTTTTAACTTTAACGCGTAAATATTTTACGTATTGTGTGGGAGTCTGTCCTAGTGACGTTCACAGAAGATATCTATGTCATGAAATAGTAAAGATCTTCTATTTACATCATAACAAAGTGAGATGAAGCTATGCAGATAAAAGGTATGAAGGTTGAAAAAAGTGGATTTTTGCCACGTGAATTAGAGCATAAAAATTGATTGAAATTTTTATTTTTTTTATATTTTTTCAGTGGCTGCTATGAAACACAAATAGTTATTTAAAATTCATTGTATATTTATATAAAATAGTTAAACACGCAAATACGTTTACACGATCTGGGGATAATTTTTCTAACATCCATTGATGCCCGCAAATCCGCATTGGAATAGCACGGTGGTGGGTTCAAGTATCTGTCTAATAAGAAGGAAGAGGTACGGTCTTGTCCGTTATGTTTATATATAAAGACTAGCAGTCGCACACGATTTCGTCTGCGTGGAAAACCCGTCTAATTTTAAGGACAGTCTGTCATATAAAGTGTGCTCACCTATTCCCCTTTCCCCTATCTAGTTAATATTTTGTAGTTTAGTGTTGGTCCATACGCGTCTAGCGTATAGTATAGCCTACGAAGGTGATTATTAAATTATACATTGCTTTCAATTCGATTTAATTTTTAAAAATAATTATATAAAAAAATTGTGATAACTCGGCTAATATTACATATTAATACAAATATAATTATAGCCTCCCTGGTAACATAGCGTTCCGAAGATTACCCCCTATGGACCTCTTTACAAACTTACAAACTTTTGCTCTTTATAATATTTGTATATAGATTAAACGTTAATAAATTAAAGATTTTTATTTGCTAGATGACCTATAATATTTAAATCCGTTTAACTTTCGATCTTTCGTACGAAGACTGGACGACCACACTAGTATTAACCTTTCCTACAACAAGTCTCTCAGTTTAATAAGACAAAAGGGTCTTATTAAGCCGTCTTGAAAAGAATTTTTACTAGCTAAGGCTTTTCGCTATTGGCCCATTTTACCTTACGAAATCCTTAATACCTACTGATGAATATTTAAGTTCACTATGGCTCTCGGGGGGAGAGAAAGCGGAGTGACAAAGTAAAAACTGTAATAAAGACTTTACATAGGGTAGGGGCCAGGTTTACATGAATAATCGATGTTATACACTTAATAATTTAGCACATTCAAACAAGATTAAATTGAAAATTAAATAAACCCCCGATATAGTTGTAATTCGCCATTTTTCAAAATATTCAAAATTTACGTAAGAGGATGCCATCTAAGATGGAAGCGTGCTAACTTGTTAGGAGAAGGATGAATCCACACCCCTTTCGGTTTCTATACGAAATCGTACCAGAACGCTAAATTGCTTGGCGATGCGTCTTATTTAGAATATCTTAATAATATACCTGGTAAATAAACTAAACCTTTTATACATCAGTAAGTAGTTATTTTAACGGATCTTCTCAAAATTCTAGTCGAAGGTCGGGTCGACTCACTGAACCTTGACCTAATTGGAACAGATTTAGAAATGCCTGGAGCACGATAGTAGTTATAATGTATTTAACTCTTGACTGGCGGGCGGGATTTAAAAAGTTTGTAAATGTAAAACTGTCAGAGTGTTCCCAAGCCAAGACCTAGCCTTTTTATATGAAGTTACTTAAAGCATCAAATAAATATTCATATGTTGTCATAAACAGGAAAGCACAAATTTACTCAACAGGCGACGGAGCGAGCTACTTGTCGATATGAAATAATTAAAGGAATTTTATAAATAAATCGCAATAGCTGCAGTCTCTTTAATATCCATTTTGTGTACGTGCGTGAATACAAGTTGCGTCTCCTGAAAACTACAACAGATTTATTTACCTACAGATATGTGGACGGCTTCCGCTCGGATCAACGAAAGACGGACGTTTGCTGACAGTATGTCGATATGTAGAGGCTACAAAATCTAATCAGTAACGAGGAAATCTACAAATGAAGTAACAATAGGCAAAGGAGCACAGGGGATAGGGGAAGATTCGCTGGACGTTCATGGGGTGGAATGGGGACCCTGTAGTAGAAAGCGCAGCTTTGGTCGACACGCGCACTGATAACTTCATGCAGGTTTCAAGGAGACGATAGATGCAAGCGGCTTAAGATATCTAAATAAGAAATGTAACCATGCAAGACGAAGAAAGGGAAAGGGTCCATGGGGGCTGCCCTTAATGCCCTACTTGAAATTAAAAAATGGAGCACTCAAGCCATAAAAGTAGACAGTGGCGAATTAAAAATAGGATGATAATGATGATGATGATTTTTATTTAACTCTAAATACCAATAAAAGTTATAATATTTATGGAAACGACGTATCTACCTCTATAATAATAACAATTTTAAATAAAGAGTAGTTAACCGCTCGTCGCTCGCGGAAATGAAGCTAA
Organism: Mycalesis mineus; assembly: GCA_034621355.1. Lineage (NCBI taxonomy): Eukaryota > Metazoa > Arthropoda > Insecta > Lepidoptera > Nymphalidae > Mycalesis > Mycalesis mineus. The sequence continues at coordinate 8,754,854 of CM067895.1, forward strand.
AGTGGTTTAATGGAATAATACGGCAGACTTCACAGCGAGAGCGGAATTATGAAATGTTCCACAAATTGATAAATGGGATGATGCGCTCATAAATCCAGTCTTCGCACTTTGACTATCACATTGAATATTGATTATTTTGTGAATTCATTACAAGTTAGTTATCTTCATCATCACTGACGGCCTCCGTGGCGCAGTGGGTAGTATTCCTGCTTCTGCGTCCTAGGCTGTGGGTTCGACTCCCATCTGGAAAATGTTTGTGTTATGAGCATGGATGTTTTCCAGTGTCTGGGTGTATATCTATATATTATAAGTATTTATGTATAATATAAAAATATTCATCAGTTATCATAGTACCCATAACACAAGCTACCTAAGCTTACCTACTTTAGGGTTATGCAGCGATGTGTGTAATCCTATAATATTTATATTTATTTAATACCATCATTATCAGGCTTTTAACATCCAGGCCAGACCTCCCTCCTTATAGGAGAGGGGATGACAATAGGAGATATATAGAGAATAGAATACAACCCTTAATGCTAATTGTTAACTGCCCCTTTTTAACCGACGAAAAAAAATGGAGGAGGTTCTCAATTTGACACGTATATTTTTTTTTATGTTTGACCACGCATAACTTTTTACAGAGTCATCCGATTTTGATAATTCTTTTCACACACACACTTCCAGGGTGGTCCCATTGTCATCATGTTAGGATCTGATGATGATATCCTGGGAAAATTGAAGGGACTCTTTAAAGGAGATGGCCCACCGCCTATACATTGTTTGCCCCAGGAAAAATTAAATGTTTATGGGTCTCAGTGAAACTTTTAGCTTTGGATTGGTAATCCTATCTAATTTAAAAATAAATAGTACATTTGGCCCTAGATAGAGGGGTTATTGCATAATCAGTACCAAAAACTCTTACTAAAATACCTGCCTAAGAGGTTATTTTAGTAAAAAATATTGCTATAGGTAATTTAACGAACACAAAGTGAAATAATTGTTTTATCATGTCATACTTAGTGTTATCTTAACTACCGAAAACAAAATGTTATGAAGAAAAGTCATTTCTTTATAGATTTTGTACACTACCGTCCATATCAACTACGACTCAATAGGAATTAAAAATAATACCTTTTTTTAGGTTTATTTTAAAACCCCGCTAGTTCTAATATTTCTATTTATTTCTTTAAAAATTATAATTATAAAGCTATTTTATTTCGTCTATTTTGTTAGGTCTCTAGGTGTTTTTCATATAAAACCACCCTGGGGCAGTTTTGGGATATCTCCTTTTTGGGGCACACTTGTAGCGATTTCAGTTTTAGTGTAAGTATAGGTAACCTTTTGGCTACAAATGCCGTATAATATAGGTACTATGACAGTATAGTACGAGTACCTTACGTGGCAATAAATCACTAAAAAGTAAGAAATAAAAATTATTAACAAAAAATAGAGCCGACTCAAAACTCACTAAAAAGTAAAAAAATAACTGAGTCATTTAGTTGCTTTAATTTACTTAAGCATATCTAGGAGTCGGTGCCAGCCAAGGTTTTTACTTTAAGGACATTACCTAGAACCCACAAACTGCTTTACTACGTTAAATAAATGTTCGTTAAACTAGCTGGTGCCCTTATTTATCATGTATTTTATCATTTTTGTTTGGAATATACTGAAAAATAATTTGGAAATAGTATTAGTTAAAGCTATCGGTCTAGTGTCTTTTGGATGAGTTACTTCGACTTTTTTTGGGATGAGGACAAAAACCAAACTTCGCTTCGTCAAATGCCGCTGGTATTTGTTGCCCAAACCAGATCTTATTAAATATGTTTAAGAGATGTTTACGGACTGAAGCACATTTTTTGTACACAATATAGGGGATGCCATCAGGGCCTGGTGCACATTTAGATGTTTTCTTTCTGATTGTATTGTTTATTTCCTCTATGGTGGGTGGAATACTTTGAAAGTTCGCCAGAGGATTGTTAGGCATTAGTGTATGAGGATCTGAATATAGTTTCCCCTGTCTTGGTACCTCATATGTGCTTTTAAAATGGTCGTAAATCTGCTCATTGGTTAGGATAAGTTTTCCCTTTTGTTTTTTGAAAATGCTTTTTGAGTACAAAGCCAAAGTTTTGAGCCATATTAATAATGATATCCACACAATGTGGATTTTAAGAAGATGTTTTCCAAATTGTTTAGAAAGTCTACATTGTTTATCTACGTAGACCCCTGACCAGATGTTACGGTTTGCGGGTAGAATAAAATTGCTCTTTTGCACAACATTTCTGTTCTTCGAAACAAGTTTCATATTCCAACGATGAGAATTTGGGCGGTTACATGTTTTAAACATATTGTCGGCCGCTAAAAACACTTTGCGGTTATAGAAAATATGAAATAAAAACTTTTACCATTTTCTGTCTACTCTATCAAGTTGTTCGCTTATGCAGGTCCTAAGTTTGAGGACTGGGTCAGGTTATGAAACATTTAGGTCTTTTTCTTCTCCGTCATTCAAAATAAAAAAAAAATTAATCCCGAGTTGGGAAGTTGATACATCTCCATGGATTAGAGCACACAGTTCTCAATTCGACACGTATTTTTTTTTATTAGAAAGGGCACACTTTCAAGGGGGTTCCATTGTCCTCATGTTAGGATCTGATGATGATATCCTGGGAAAATTGAAGGAACTCTTCAAATTGTACAGGCACACTTGCAGCGATTTCGGTTTTTGTGTAAGTATCGGTAGCTTTTTGGCTACAAGTGCCGTATAATATACTATGACAGTATAGTACGTTACGTGGCGATAAATCACTAAAAAGTAAAAATTAAATTTTTTAACAATAAATAGAATCGACTCAAAACGCACTAAAAAGAAAAAAATAACTGTGTCATTTACTTGCTTTAATTTACTTAAGCATATCTAGGAGTCGGTTCTATTTTTTGTTCAAAAATTTTATTAAACGTATTGTCCTAGAAGTCTTACAGCGGTTCCACAAGCGTCACATGTTATCTAGTTTGGAGATAAAGGTACTTAATGTTCTAATAAGTGAAAATAAAGATATTTTATTTTATTGTAACCTAACATAAGCCCGCCATTAGAGCAGTGTGTTGGGTGTAACCTCGACACGCTGATGGTACACTTACCAATGTATCAAAACGTTGCCGTCCCTCAGTCTCGCAGCGTGTATGAAGTCGTTGCATAGACTGAAGTACTGCGTCAAGTTCTGATCGGGCGAGTCAGACGCCATTATGCAGAGGTAGTGTTTATCCTGCGAACAAAATTACGATTAAACATTATAAAGGCCAAAGTTTTTTTATCTACTACAAGTTGGCCCTTGGCTAGCAGCCAAGGGCCAACTTGTAGATGATCACATCACACTTGATGTTAAGTGATTATGCAATGTAAGATGTAAGCGGGCTAACTTGTAAGGAGTTGGAAGAAATCCAAACTCCACCTGTTTTCATACGACATCGTACCGGAACGTTAAATCGCTTGGCGCTACGTTTTTGTCGGTAGGGTATTGGTAACTAGCGGCTACGGCGAAAGCTTTGCACCAGCCAGACCAGAAAAATCTCAATCTACCCCGCCGGGAATCCAACTCAGGACCTCCGTCTTATGGATGCACCGCCCATACCACTGCGCTACGCAGGCCGTCACTTGTTGTACTGTTTAGTTTGTGTATGTGTATGTCTGTAACACCTTCACTATTGAACATATTTGGATGAAATTGAAACGGGAGATATACAAAATGTTAGTTCTGTCTACTTACAACTACATTTAAAATGAAAAGGACATCCCGTAATGGATTGTGTACAATAAGTTCCATGTTGATTGGATGGTTATGAATCTTTGGATTTTGATGTCCAATATTGGGCTATGAAATAAAGACATTTACTTTCTTTCTAGAAATTCTAATTAATTTGTTTGTCGAAGGTTCCCACGATACGTCGTCGTAGCACGATGCGGTGTCGCGTTATTGTGAACGAGCCCTTTTACGGCTTTTATACACAGTTTTTCTACAATTTATAATCAAATATCTGTCTATCGTCGTCATCAAAAATGTAGACAGGTGAAAAGTAAAACTGCTCACGTTAACCAGACTTAATTGCAGCTTCAACACACTCAAATCAAGCGGATTGCCGCAAGGGGGACCGCGGCGCCTCATTTGCTAACTCGTGCGTTCAATAGGGATGTGCATTTTAACCGATTTCAAAAGAGGAGGTTATTTATTTTACCCACATGTTATAGGGCCAGGCCTCCCTCCTTATAGGAGAAGTGATATGGAGCGTATACCCACCACGCTGCTTCAATGCAGACAGCGGGCTTAGGGTAATAATGTTTCATTTATTAACGAGAATATCAAATGTTGACGATAGTTCCCGGGACCGACGGCTAAACGTGCTCGAGGGTGTAACACAACCAATATCCCGACTACGGGCTTGAAAAGTATTCAAAATTTCGTAGAATAATGATAACCAATGACGCAGGATTCGAACTCCAGGCTCTGTCTCGTAGCCTAACCACTAGACCAACAAGGCAGTCACATGCTCATATATATATTTAATATTTTATTAAAATTGCTTTGGTTTTGTATATGTTAGTCTAGATCCCAAAGAATATAAAACTACCTTTTATTACAAAATCCTTTTTAGGCAAACAAGGTGTAATCCTACTTATGGAATAGTTTAATTAAAATCGGTAATCAAATCAAAAAAATGAGACCTTTTTCCCGATATTTATACTTATTGAAGTATAAATAAGATTAATAAGAAGTTGAATTTCTTTTTAAAAAATATTATAACTTGTCTAAAATGTCGTCGGAGTCGAAATGTGGAATAATACTTTCTTCTATTCTGAAGTTCTATCGTACATCGATAAAATATTACCCCAACACTAGTTCACAAAACGTTGCCGAGGAATGGCAACGACTTATCTCTTTCGTTTCGCAACGCTTACGGCATCCACGGCACATTTTCAGTCGCTCAAACGGCGGAATTGCTGTTATGTGGATAAATAGCTTGGGAGATTTTCGCGACACATTCAATTATTAGAATTATTGTGACGACCTCCGCGGCGCAGTGGTATGCGCGGTGGATTTATAAGACGGAGGTCCTGGGTTCGATTCCCGGCGGAGCAGATTGAAAAGTTTCTTAATTTGTGGTCTGGCTGGTGGTAGGCTTTCGCCGTGGCCAGTTACCACCCTACCGACAAAGACGTACCGCCGAGCGATTTAGCGTTCCGGTACGATGTCGTGTAGAAACCGATAGGGGTGTGGATTTCATGCTACTCCTAACAAGTTAACCCGCTTCCATCTAAGATTGCATCATCACATAACATCAGGTATGATAGCAGTCAAGGGCCAACTTGTAGTCTATAAAAAAAAAAGAAAAAAGAAAAAAGAAACATACTTTAAGTAAAGTTAAAGTCAAAATATCTTTATTCAGTCAAAATATCTTTATTCAGTGAAAAATCGAACCCAGGATTTCCGTCTTATAAGTCCGTCGCGGTTACCGTGGCGCGACCGGTCAAGTGCGCGTCGGACTCGAAGGGTCCCGTACTATCATTTATATATTTCAAGCGTCTACCTGTTGCCATTATTAATTTATTTCTAGTTAGTTTTTTTAATTTTGATGTATCCGCCTTAAAAATATTTGTTGTTTTATTGGCAAAAGAAGTACAACACTTGTGAAAATATCCACTGTCTAGCTATCACGATTCATGAGATTATGCCTGGCGACAAACACACAGGGACAGCAAAGTCTTAGTAATAGGGTCCCGTTTCACACTTTGGGTACGGAACCCTAATAAAAAGCTGCAGTGCAGATATACCTTGTTTAAGTCACTACATTCATTAGAGGTTGTTTATCTCACGTGAAAAGAAAGAGAGAAATACCGGGGAAAGTGCAAGCTTTATAAACTGAAAACCTCGTGAAAGGTACGATACGAAAAAATACAGAATTCAATGGACGGATAATCAGAAGTAAGTGGCTTCGAGAGCAAATGAATGAGGCACTTTGTAGGGACGATAAAATAACAAATGTAAGTTACTAGCTTTTGCCCGCGACTTCGTCCGCGTGGAATTAGTTATTACGGCAGCCTAATTTTTCTAAGCTTTGAATATCATATTTATTAATATCTAATCAACTGCCTAAGAAATAGGTGTTAAGCTTTCAAAGTGACGATACTTTCATACAACATTTCATCCCCCCTTTAACCCCTTACAACCCATTTTTCGCAATTAAAAGTAGCCTATGTCCTTTTTCAGGCTCTAGACTTACTGTGTACCAAATTTCATTCAAATCGGTTCAGTAGTTGTAGAGTGAAAGCAAGACAGACAGAGTTACTTTCGCATTTATAATATTAGTTAGGTTATTGTTTTTGACGACATCCGTGGCGTAGTCGTATGGACGGAGGATTTATAAGACGGAGGTCCTTGGTTCGATTTCCGACGGGGCAGATTGAGTTTTTCTTAATTTGTCTTGGTCTGGCCGACACAGACGTACCACCAAGCGATTTAGCGCTCCGGTAGTACGATGTCGTGTAGAAACCGAAAGGGGTGTGGATTTCATAGTATTCCTAAAAAGTTAGCCCGCTTCCATCTTAGATTGCATCATCACTTAACATCAAGTGTGATAGCAGTCAAGGGCCAACTTGTAGTCGATAAAAAAGTATGAAAAACTAATTAAATTTATCAAATAACAAAAAGTTGTAAGACTACAATATTAATCACTAGACAGAGACAGCTATAGAATACTATGACGTCATAACTTGAAGCACGTTTTACAAATTTTCTGCATCTGCTGCATCATCACGTGCAATTGTAGTCAAGGATTAATTTTTATTTTTTTTATTCATTACAAGTTAGCCCCTTGACTGCAATCACAACTGACGATAAAATTATTATTATAAAAACAAAAAACCCGACTGCATAGAAGTTATGAACTGAAAAGAGAAAAACAAGGATTACTATATCTATAAAAATTTTAAATACTTTATGGTGATGCAAGCGGGGACAAAATTCTTTATTTTCTGCGGGGAAAGAAAGATCTACCAAAACTACGTATGAAAGAGAGGCTTGTTCATAGGTAAGAAAAAAAATTACATTTAAATTTGTCATACAGGTTGTAAGAAAAATTTACGTGATTGTACTTGTTGTCAAGAAACGCTGACGTTCGCAAATCGCTGGTGGAATAGGGGCCTAAGTGATGGTGCGATTTAAAACGGAAGCGGGCTAACTTGTTATAAAACTTGGCTTGGCTAACTTGTTAGGTGTGGATGAAATTCACACATCGAACCGGCACGCTAAATCCTTGACGGTACTTTTTGTCGATACGGCGGTCAACTAGTCATGGCCGCAAAATTCCCACCACCCAGACCTAGATTAAGGAAATCTTAATAGACCCAGCCGGGAATTAACCCTGGACCTCCGCCCTTTGCCTAAATCCACTGCGCCACGAAGGCCGTCAAAATAAATAATTAATAAAATTATTATTATAAAAAAAATTAATTTTATTTGAGACTTTTTAGTTTTAGCTTATGATATAGAAATGAGACTGTACACTTGGTACACTTTTCATTTTTTTGTTAAAACGGCAATATAAACATGATATGATATTTATATTTTTGAAATGGTCTTATTACGACCTTTCATTTGACACCCATATTGCTAAGATAAGAGAAAGAAACACACACATCCCCCCTTTTCCCCCCCATTTACAGCCGCCATTTTGAAAATTGAAATATCCTATGTCACTGCCACAATTTTTACAAATCCAACGACACCCCACATGTCAAAATCCGTTCAGCCGTTTAGGCTGTAGCGCGTGCCGAAGAAATGGACATACATACATACATACATACGCTCGAAAAACATAACCCTCCTTCTGACGCAGTCGGGTAATAAAATAAAAAGTTGATTAAGTTTTATAGCCATCGGATGAACTGTGTAACAGTATATAAAATACGACCAAGGATAAAATAAATCTTGCTCAAAGAATAATGTACCTACTGTATATTTCCCACAGACTCAATTGTATCTCTACGAGAGTTCTACCAAGAGGTAGACTGTCCCGAGGGGGACATAACAGTGGATTTTCCCAAATAGCGGCACTTCAGGATATGTGTACATTAATGCCAGTAACCTGTACTTACGAAAGGCTTGGCACGTTCAGCTTTATTTGGTGGGGTGTAAATGTTCTTGCTGTACTTATGACGTCATTACAGAGGTAAGTATCGTGTGTTTGAGGCGTGGCTTATAATATTGTATGCCATTAAGTCATTGTAAGTTTCTATGACATAGGCCAAATCTACGACAGTCGGGTGAAAAAATCGCACTAATACAGATAACACTCCAATCAGATTTACATTCCAAGCACGGAGTCGGGAAGTTGTGTTACACCCCTGTGCCTCGGAGAGCACATTAAGCTGTCGGTCCCGGTCTTTATCATCAACATCTGATAGTAATCGTTAATAAAATATAAAATTATATCCCCGCCCGCCAACCCGCATTGGAGCAGTATGGTGGCTCCGCTCAATATCCCCTATCCTATAAGGAGGGAGGCCTGGCCATGTAGTGAGCCGTTAATTAGTTGATAATGATAATGATGAAACTAGGTCACGTCATTTTGCTTTTTTGTGATTATAGGCGACGTCGAGTTCAAGTAAAACTAGTCGTTAAATTATGACTCGTGATTCATTCACGTTTCTTCAAAATTACGTCTAGACGAATATATAATATTTATTTTTTGCAACTTGCAAGTTAAATTATATAATCATTTACAATGATTCAATGTGGCCTATGTGTTATTCTGTTATGTAAGCTATATTATTGTCAAGTTTCATCAAAATCCATTCAGTAGTTTTTGCGTGAGATAGTAACAAACATACACACTCACAAACTTTCGCATTTATAATTGTAGTATGACTATTCACTATTAGTACACAGAACAATGACTTTTTATTTATTCATATTTGTATAGAGATGTATTCAATGATGATTCATGAAATTCAAAAACACCAGAAGCGCTATTTTGTAATGAAGTTCAACAGTGTTAGTATTGACTTTGCGTCTCTCTATCTATCAAAATACGAGAGAGATAGAGGTGAATACGATGATGGATGTAAATGCGACGCAATGCGACATGTTGCTATGCGACACGTCACAGGTCCCATTAAGTCGCAGACTATATAAGCCGCAAGTAGGGAATGCCGTTGTTTTGATTGCATTTGTCGCGTTGGCAGGTTTGACCCCGTTGTTGTTGAGCACAAGGCAAGGTAAATAAACATTTTATAGCTAAACGTGATACGTACAGCCAAGTCAAGGACGCTGGCGTGTAAGCGATGGCATAAAAACCGTACTCACGGCGGCATGAGGCGCTGACACTGCAAGATCTGTGTGCAAGACTCACGTGAACCGCTGTTACCTCTAAAGTTGGAAGCCTGTGAAGATCATTACTTATCTTACAGAATCAGTGATATTTTTAGAATAAGTTAGATTTTAATTGTAAAATGTTAAAGATCAATCGCTGATCTTTTATCTACTTATTCATGTATTTTAATTATAGTTTTTTTATGTAATTAATTTTTAATTAAATAACTACTAAGCATCGTTTGCATTCTTTGACCGCATCGAACGTAAGCCTATAAGCATAAAACCGAGCCCTTATATTTTTAATTCTTTAAATTTTTAATTCTAGGGCAGGCAAAACCGCGCGGCCTAACTATTAAAATCATAATCACAGCGGCGAGAATTCGCTACACTAATTAAAACATCATCACAATCTAACATCGTGGAGTGAGCTCTTGAATTTGAATACGTAATGATTCGGAACGAAGTTTGGGACCGGAGGATTATGGATGCCCGCGCGTTCATTATACATTTACTGTTTGAAAATTTGAACAGGGATTTGGCTTAAAATGCAAAGGGTTTAAAATGTAGATGAAGATCAAAACTCGCCTGTACAATCGTCTTTGCCTTTATGGAGCTCAGATGTAAACCCTAAGATCTGAATACCTTATAGATTTGGACTGCATTTCTGATCAACACACCTCTACTTGACAAGCTGAAGATCAAACCACTTTCACATGTGTATCAAACGAAATGTTAGTGTACCTACTGCGGACTCGTTGTCAAGAAAAACGGAGCTAATCTAGACTATTATTCTATTTCTCAAGAATCAAGAGACACTAGAAGTAACTATAAACGTAGTAGGGAAAAGCCAGCAGGGGTGTAGTCGGATACATTGGTCTGACCCTGACCTGTGCCAATCACGAGTGATCTGAAATCGGGTGCCAGGTTTTAAGAACCGTTTTAGGGCAATTGAGAAAAAAAATTGCTTTGTAAAGATCTTACTTTTGATTCCCAGTTTGGGCGAGTTTTGGACTTTATATTAGCTGTCTACAGTCTTCTTAATCATTAATTTTTATCTACAGTTTGTAGTAAAAGTATTGTTTCTTTTGCTTGCATCAATGCCTACAGCCTCAGTTGTAACTATGGCAGTAAAATTACTCATGTACGCGACCATACGCGCAGGTTACACGTGACGTGACATTCATTGAAGTTACGAAGCGTATATCCAACGCGCTTTTATGGTGTAGTAATTATGATACACACTGAAACATGTTTTGGCTAAGGCTCATTCTCACTGACAGGAGAAAAAAAACCAATGTGGGTCTCATATATGGGTGATAGTAAGGCTTTTGGACTCGTGTATAAGGTCTGTTATTATATTTATCCTCTGAGGATAGCATGCGATAGACGACCTCCGTGGCGCAGTGGTATGCGCGGTGGATTTATAAGGCGGAGGTCCTGGTGGTCCTAACAAGTTAGCCCGCTTCCATCTTAGATTGCATCATCAATTAACATCAGGTGTGATAGCAGTCAAGGGGCAACTTGTAGGTATAAAAAAAAAATGCTATACCCATGCACTTCGGTCATAGTTTCCTCCGACATTAAAAATAGTTGTCAACCTGACAATGTAGGCAAATTGGAAGAAAAAGGAGGATACAAAAGCTAAAGTTTTAGCAATCAACATAGATAAAATAAGTTAAAATTTAAACGATTTCAAAAAAAGGAGTTTCTCATTTCGACTATATATATTTTTTATCTACAGTTTGTAGTGTTAGTATTGTTTCTTTTGCTCAATCAATGTAAACAGCCGTCAGTTGTAGCTCCGGCAATAAAACGAATTATTCATGTACGCGAACATACGCGCAGGTTACACGTGGGAGGGCGTTTATTGAAGTTATGAAGCGTATCTCCAACGAGCCTTTATGGTGTAATATTCATGAAACTCATTCAGACGGTATATGGGCTTTTTGGCCCTAGGGAAAACGTTTGTTGTCTGTTTTTTTTTCTGTTTTATTTAAGCCTCTCTCACTGGCAGGGGAAGGATACGAATGTAGGGCTCATACATGGGCGCTTTCGTTTTTGCCCATTTGCCCATCTATTTGCCAATCTATCTCAAAAATTAAAGATGTATACAAAAAAAATCATCTGCTTCTCCGCTTGCGGGGCGTTTACAACTATTATTATTGGTGGTTCCTTCCTCCTTAATTATTTGAAAAGCTCAAGTTAATCTGAAGTGAACGAAACATAGTCCAACAAGAATCGAATCAAATCTTACCCCACCCTCTTAACCGTGGCGCTATTAGAGCTTTTCAACTTACATAACCTTTAAAGTTCTAAACTTACTCAATAAGTTCGTAACAGTTACCGCGTAGAACCTACAGATGTAAAAACTACCTATTTTATATATTGGCACACTTCCATCTTTGACTGCATTGTCCTTCAAGTAAGGGTACAAGTTCATAGCCGACAGAAGACGACAACTGCAGCGGAAGTGTCGCAGAGAGAGTTTTTTACCACAAGTTGGCCCTGGACTGTTATCACACAAGGTAAGTGATGATGCAATCGAAGATGAAAGAGGGCTAACTTGGAGTAGGATGAAATCCACACCCTTTTCTGTTACACGACATCGATACGTGTAAGTCGGCAGGGTGGTAACTATCGCCGGCCGGAGCCAGACCTGAACCTGAATAAACACAAAATCGCAATCGGCCCTGCATACTATTGCCACGAATGCCGTCGATATTATTGGTTTATATATAATATGTATTCCTGTGAAATGACTCTCGTGGCGAGCGATACGTCGTTTTCATATAAATGTATAGATACATACATAGAAATCAGAAGAAAAAATATATCGTATGAACATCTCATCGATCATCCTACCTCCAGTTCGACTGTCAGACCAATATGACAAAATGTCACTGGAGAATTCCGATTTCTGGTACATCCGGTGTACAACCGCTGTACATCGGCTTCGATACTGATGTTATTTTCAACAATCGACACACATTATAGTTCGTTCGGGTTAGAATGCAGTGAGCGCTGGCCTAGCGTAACCAGTCACATCTTTTCAAATAACAAGGTGAATTTCACAGTGACCAGTAGAAGGCATAGCTTCGAACGCAACGCGCGATTAATTAGTTAGAGGGCGAGGTTGGCCGGCGCTCACTGCCTTCTTAACGCGAACGAGCTATAGTGCCGCTGCGACATGTCGCCTGCAGATGTCGTCTGCGGTCGGCTACGAACGTTGCTGACAAGTCGTCACTTTCCACAGATTAAAAAAAGAAAATTATTCCGTGCCTGGGAATGAATAAACAGAACCAATTTACTGTAAAGAGGTTAGATCCAGGTCAGCTTTATGCAAATTTAGATTTGCATTAAGTAGTTGCGAGACTTTAAGCACCGTTGCTTGTTGGTTTTTGTAGATCTTCTTGAGAACATTTTCATTTATAGCTTATGGTAAATAACTATTTATATTAGGAGACGCTCGGATGCGGATGGAAGTTTGATATTTTTTCACACAAAAGCTACTGTATGGGTTTTGATGAAACTTTACAATAATATAGCTTACATATCATAATTACACATAGGCCACATTTTGTCCCAAATTTCCAACTGAACGAGAACTGCGCGGGTGAAAACGCGGGCGTCCTTGTGGGTCTGGGCGTTTGTGATACTTTCAACAAGGGAAAACCTTAGTTTGGACCCGGACAATGTACTCGTACGTTATGTTTATTATTTGTTTATTAGAAGAAGGGGAATGTTTTTCGAGCGTATGTATGTCCATTTCTTCGGCACGCGCTACAGCCTAAACGGCTGAACGGATTTTGACATGTGAGGTGTCGTTGAATTTGTCAAAATTGTGGTAGTGATATAGGCTATATAAATTTTCAAAATGGCGGCTGTAAATGGGGGAAAAAAGGGAGGATGTGTGTATTTTTTTCTCTTATCTTAGCAATATGGGTACCAATTACAAGATCGTAAAAAGACCATTTCAATGATATAAATATCATATCATGTTCATATTACTTTTTTAACAAAAAATGGCAAATAGTGTAATAAGTGTAATAATTTCTATACCATAAACTAAAACTAAAAAGTCTCAAATAAAATTATTATTATAAAAACAAAAAACCCGACTGCTTATGGTGATCCTTGTTTTTCTCTTTTCAGTTCATAACTTCTAAGCAGTCGTGTTTTTTGTTTTTATAATAATAATTTTACTCGAGTCATCAATTGAGCATTTGCACCCACGAGGTTTTCTAAAAGCTATCGCCTCTGGTTCGTTTTATTATAAGCAGTGATAGACTTACAGCATGTATTCTTCTGGCGGCGTCGTGTATGGAGAGGATATGAGTTATTTTGTACTTGTCCAGTTGTAAAGGGTCCTTTGAGTCTCTATAGTTTCCCACGTACAATCCCGGTAACACCTAGAACAAAAAAATGTTTTATATCAGAACTGTGCACATACAAAACCACATATTTTATTACTATACAATAAGTATTAGGCAATCATAAAGATTATCACCTTAGGTAAGTATGCAATTCTATCAATATTACATAGATACGTAAAAGTCGAATTGATAACATTTTTTGAAGTCGGTTAAAATGAGGCAAAAATACTTTCTTTTATCTCCTTACTATTTATTTCTTTGTTTATTCAAAAGAAAACTCGAAACGCAAATTACCCTCTTATTTGGTACGACGCCGTTATCCAGCCATTTGTTCTTATATTAAGTGTCGCCTGTGAAAAGACCGCCATTTTTTTCGCAAAAACGAATTGGAAAACCTAAGTGTTATTCTCATTCAATCGAAGTTTTTACTTTACGGAATGCCTCATGCATGACTATGGTTGACAACCGTACTATGATATTTAGTATTGCTGCTACTACTAGCGTACTGTTAAAGAATTAAAAAGTATATAGTACGCAAAATAGTTACTATATTTTCATAACCAAACAAACAAAAATAAAAAAGAAGACGTGTGGCACTCGGAGACTGCCGCGGTAAAGCTATTGCGTAGCATTTTTTATCAAATCGGACCGTGGCCGAGCGGTAAGGCGCTCTAAGTGCCCGAATTGCCAGAGAGACGCGGGTTCAAATCCCGTAGGTTCCGCAATTTTTTTTTAAGCGTGATCTTTCAAAAAGTCATTTTATTTTCCAAGCGTGATAGATATTTCAAAAAAAAGTAACCGTTTAGTTTTTCCATCTATCGATATATACCAGAACTTTTAATGACTTTTTCAAATATCACGCTTGTAAAAAAAAATGAATTTTTGAAATATCAAGCTTGAAAAAAAAATTGCGGAACCGACGGAATTCGATCCCGCGTTTCTCTGACAATTCGGGCACTTAGAGCGCGTTACCGCTAGGCCACGCTCCCCATGACGTCGGCGCCGAAATTATGCTTTTTATATTATGTTTTTGATATCCAGCGGGTGTTAGGTTTTTTCGTTACGGAATTTCTGAATTCGGTCTCCACGCTCAAGGCCCGCGATAGAAGCTATGCAATAGCTTAAAAAAATTTACGAATGCACAAATTGCTGATGCAATAGCAATCAATATTATTTTACAACTAGAGGACGCCAGCGGTTTCACTAGCGTAGTTCTCATTCCCGTGGGAATTTTGGAATAAAAAGTGGCCTATGCGTTATTCTAATATGTAAGCTATTTTATTGTGAAGTTTCGTCAAACCCCATTCAGGAGATTTTACGTGTAAGAGTAACAAACATTCATCGATCCATACATACAAACTTTCGCTTTCATCATATTACTTATCTTTTTTTTTTTCTACAAAATATTATATTTAAAAGATTATTTTGAACTAGCTGTGCCTCTCGGAGTTACCTGCGTTTTATTAGGGAACATAAGAATCGTGATTTATTTGAAAAAGTTATGTACAAAGTTCTCCATATATTGTCCGCGAATTCATTTTCATCGATTTTCCCATAGGAATAAGATATTTTCCCGCAGTAAATGTGTTAATCCAGGGAATCAGCTAACTCCATACCAAATTTTGTCAAAATCGTTCCAGCCGTTTAGTCGTGAAAAAGCAACAACTCACTCACAAACTTTCGCTTTTACAATAGTAGTATGATAATACTATATTTAGTTTGAAATATACGATATTTTGCCAAAGAAATGGTGGTAACCCTAGGCATGACATTTGTTACATCAGTTTGACTGATGTGTAATAAAGACCATTATTAATATACCGAGTTTTGCCGAGTAAAATAGTAAAATGAATTCTTTTTTAGTTAATTCATTATTCTATTCTTGAAGTGAAAAATTTGTAGGCGCTTTGAGCACTTTATGGGTGATTAATGGAACTCGCGTCATCGTCACCGAATGCTTTCCATGAGCTTTATATATGTAATTATGTATACTGTCAGTATGATAATCTTTGGGAGATTAAAAAGCGTATAACTCTTGTGATCGTCACCGCACGTGTCACTCGTATCTGCTGTCCCTAAAGACTGTGCCTGTATTTTAACACTTATTTTGCTTTTATGCCGCTCTTTTGTGTTCGTTTCTAACATTACTAAAACAGTAAAAGCAATTATACCTATACTAGAGCCAAACTCGATTGAGAATGCTTGTCAACAAACAAATTTAAAATGAAGGTAGAAAAGGCAACACATTTTATGCCTAATAATTTTCAAATTATATTTTGTTATTTTAAAAAATCTTATTTAAATGATTTTAAATATATTAATTAGTTTAAAGCTTACTAATCTAATTTATTGTCATGAATTCGTCATTAACTAGATGATTAAAAAAAATAGGTGTAAAATGACTAGTGATTTCTACCTCCATTTTTAACTTGTTTGTTGACAAGAATTCTCAATCCAGTTTGGCTTTAGAATAGACATATAATTATAGATATTTTTTTAATAAAAATAAAAATGGCTACTTTGACAACTAGAAATAGACAGGTAAGCATCTCTTTATGATGCTAAAAGAGTGCTGCAAAAAAAGAAAACAAGTGCACAATTGCGCCACATTTTTATATAGGTACACAGTTAGCTCAGATGTTCTTGGAGCGGAAAAAATGTGTGGTGATTAAAAACAAACAAAAGAATCACGAGCACTATGCGAGCAAAGGGCCCATTACTGTCGGGTCGCTGAGAAGGTACTTTTGAAACAAGTAAAGTTGCAGCGAAGTCAAGCGCGCGCTAATGACGGTAAAATATCCACTTAGGTGCAGTTGTACTGTATGCTATAATGTGTAATGGTCTCTTCACACTAGCGGTTTCCAGAGTAACGCAGACACCGCGAGTGTCACTGTGTGAAACGCCACATATAACGGTTAGGCCCCTATTCCACTAGCGTAACGTCTGCGCAGCGGCGACGTCAACGCTGCGTTTCCGCGTACAATCTCGACGAAATTAACGTAAAAAAAAAAGAATTTATCATCGTCAGTTTTGGGAAAATCCTATATCGTCCAATCGATTACAAGAAAGTGAATATTTCGCACTGTACTCTGATAGTATGAAAAATAACGAATCTGAATCTTATAAATATTTGCGAATGTTGGAAACTACATACGAAAGAGAGGCTTGTTATAACTCATAGGTAAGAAAAAAATTTACAGGTTGTAAAAAAATGTACGCGATTGTACGTGTTGTAAAGAAACGCAACGTCGTCGCTGCGCAGACGTTTAAGGGACGCTAACGCTCGCAAAACGCTGGTGGAATAGGGGCCTTATAGTTTACCGACGTTTCGCGTATGACATTTGACTAAAGGAGAATGCCAGATCCTAACCCAGAAAGAACACAAATTGTGAATATACTAAAAATTTCCTATTATTATATAAACGTTTTACAATAGGCCATTTTTACTCTTGGACATCGTAATAAAATTTTGTTAAAAAAAGTAATTAAACTACATATTTCCTTTTTATTTACACTCTTTACGCATTAAATCGTTTTTATTGTATTTTCATCAAAAGTGTGCTCTAAAAGGCTAGCATCCAGAGTCGTTGAGCCTGTTTAAAATGTATTTAATGAAGTTTTGCGATTGTCATGTTAGTGTGATTACTGTGCTATGTGGTTGTTTACGCAAATGGAAGATAACCAACGTTAGGCTTGTATCGAATACTCCGACTTCTAGAACTTTTAAATGTAATTTATATTAAATAGTAAAAAAAATGCAATAAAATGATGCATAATACATTTTTGTACAATATGTTTTTATTAGTGGGTTAAAGTCCTATACATTGTCTGGCATTCTCCTTTAATTAGTTTTGAGTGCAAGTGGGCACGTTTATTAATTTTCTCAAATGTTACCCATGTCGAGAAATTCTCATACATAGTGCACGATTGGTACCGCGTGGTATTTGGCTCTACCGCCCCATAAATACCGCGTTCATCCGTAGCATGGACGGCTTAGGTCGTAGTGGAGCTTTGCCTGTCCCGCGTGCTATCGTGTGCGTGTCAGGCACTTCCGTAAAGACTATGCGTGTATCAGTGACGTCATTTTGTGTGCAGCGTACTCGTGAACTACTGTGGAAATATCTATCTAAATTTTTATACAAAGCGTTTTTGTAACCACGTGTGTAGCTCGACCGTGCGTAACAGTGAGGTCTGACTTTAATGGTGGTCACTGAACTAGCTGCATAACTATAAACTAACAGCTTTCTTGCTTACTATAATTTTCTAAGTGTGGAAACCAGACAAAAAAATCAGAACTACCTAGAGTGAGAACTACATAGAGTGTATGGATTTGCAGATCTCGTGATAAGTCAACTGGTCCCTCAGTGGTATTTCGCTTACATATTATACTAAAGGTCCGCCCCGGCTTCGATCGTGGTACATATACAGCCTTTAGCACTCAGGGATTAAGAACATACCCAACAGTAAAAGATTTATTGTAATCAGTCTCATAGTTCCTGATATTAGCGCGTTTATTATATTAGTATAGATATGCACATAGAAAAAAACATTACCATGAATCTGAACGTGAACATTAGAGAAATTAAAAGCCAAACGCTTGCCTACGAATTTGGAAAGCAAATTTGTTGCAGAATTTATCTTCCGAAAGCTCAGTTGAGCAAATATTATACAATTACGGCGATTCCGGTTTCCATCTCCACTAATATCATATTGCGGAAATGGAATATAGAATTCCCGAATCCGAATCCGAATTTTATTCTCACCATCAAAATTATTTGATGATAGCGGTATCATCATCATTATCAGCCTATAGACGTCGACTGCTAGACATATGCCTACTGCAAGGACTTAGAAACAATACGATCTCTAGCTAACTGCATCCAGCGGTTCGCTGTAACCAGCTTGATGTCATCATTCCACCTATAGTCGACGCATTTTAAACTGAGTCGTCGGGTGTAATGTCACTGGCAGTATATAGTAAATTAAACGCTCTATGCAGTTTCGGATATTATATTCAACGAAATTAAAACTTCAGGTTAAGTTGTTAATAAGTCCTTAAGCAACGTTATTTGTCATTACGATGAACTCGGCGACTCAGTTTTAGATAGACTAAAGTGGTAGATGGACGTCAATCGAGAGTATAGTTTTAGAGATATCGTGATGAGTCAAACGGTCAGTCAGTGGTAGGTATTTCACTTATTTGGATATGAATAGATTAGTAAGTATAAATAAAATGGAAATGACTTCTTATTTAAATACAAAATGTTATTCATACTGCCATAACGAGAATCGCAGAAATGGTTTTAGGTCATAATATATTTCTAAAATCAATTTTACCCGTGGACTACTTCTAACATAACGGAAATAGATGAAATGTGGCTTTATAGTTATTATGAAGTTTTATAGTTATTTATTTTAATCGTCTGTAATATAGTTTGGAAAACTGTGATTCATTTGGTAACTCAATAAGCATAACATGCCCGTAAATATTCAATAGAAATTCATTTTTTTAAATATATTTTAAGCTTACTAAACACTGACTACTAAAAAGTACTAGTAGCGTTATCAATCCAGGATTTTTATATTAGTGGTCAGGCTAAATTATTACATTCATAGGTACTTATAATATAATATGACACCTTAACACATCTTTGACGGCAACCGTGGAGCAGTGGTATACGCGGTGGATTTATGAGATGGAGGTCCCGGATTCGATTCCCGGCAGGGCCGATTGAAATTTTCTGAGTTCAGTCTGGGTCTGGCTGGTGGGAGGTTTTGGCAAAGACGTACCGCCAAGCGATTTAGCGTTCCAGTACGATGTTGTACAGAAACCGAAGGAGTGTCGACATTATACTGCTCCTACCAAGTTCGCCCGCTTCCTTCTTAAATTGCATCATCATTTACCATCAAGTGTGATTGCAGTCAAGGGGTAACTTGTAATGAAAAAAAAACACATTTTGTAGAGTGTGTGCATAAAGAAAAGGTCGTGACGTGGCGTCGCTTAGAAAAATAATCTTGCACTCATTCATGGATATAAAAACATAATTTTTGTGTACGAGAGTAAAATAATTTAAACATATGTACTTGTTATTTCTAATTCCATAAATGTATAAAAGATGAAAAGAAAAACAATAACGTCAATGTGGCAGCACCTTTAGAGCTGGGCCATAAAACTATCGTTATTATAACTATGATATATTATAAGTAAAAGGTATTCTTCCTACCATGAAATCCTTAGTAGCAGGCCTAAAATAATATATATATCGCCGAAATGGCCCAAGAACCTTGTTCCTTGACGAGTAAGTTATACTCTTCCTATATTATAAGCAAGGGCACCCTGGCTGAAAAATTAGTAATATACAATGATCCAGAATGCCACTTAATCTCGTGCATCCCAGGAAAAAAAACCTGTCATAGGTACATGACTATAGAGTCTATTTAATTTCAAAAATATATATTTGAATTCTTTGGCCAGCTCAGTTACTACGAGAAACTAATGACTTAATATGAACAAATATTTATTTTAATGCAAAAATATTTGTATTTTTTTGTCAGAAATTTGTATTCTTCATTTGTGCCCCCCGTCTAAATTTGATCCCTTCCAAGGCACGCTAGGCAACTGATCATAAGCCTCCCAACCCAAACTTAATCACTTTTTGTATTGGAAATCACTCGATATCACTTAATTAATTAATTCAGTGCGATCGTGGCCCAGTATCCAAAAACCTCGTTATTTTTATGCCGTCCCGTAAAAATGTAAGCGATTACATTTCATTGAATACACATGCTTGCAAAATAACTCTCTCCACAACAGCCTCATGTCAAGTAGCGTTGCATTGTAGCCTGCATATTTATGTACACTAGTGCTTTATAACCGTATAAATATATCATTCCAACTGTTCAACCAGACATACTTATTTACAGCTAAATATCTTAGCCACGTATTGTTTTCATCCTAACAAATTATTTTCATCTTAAAATATTAATCACTATTTTGTGTTTACTATGTTTTGTTTACGAATTCAGTCATGTATTGTAGTGAAACGACCATTACGTGTTCTCAACTGACTTTATTTACTTTATTATGCGCCTACCTACATCACACAATAAATAATAGTTTAAAAAAACTAAAAACACGCTTTTTATAGAAACCCAAACTAAAAAATAGAAAATAATTTTAATAAATTTAAATTAAGAATAGTGTTAAAATTTTCATTAACTATAAATTAATAATAGTGTAAATAAAAAGAAATTATTTTATTTAAAAAAAGCGTGGGGTGCATGGTGTGAATATAGTTATAAATATTTTATTGACAGATATGAGTAGAGTGATTATCATTTTGATAATATCTTAAAAAGCACCCCACGCTTTTTTAAAATAAAATAATTTTTTTTTATTTACACTATTATTAATTTATAGTTAATGAAAATTTTAACACTATTCTTAATTTAAATTTATTAAAATTATTTTCTATTTTTTAGTTTGGGTTTCTATAAAAAGCGTGTTTTTAGTTTTTTTAAACTATTATTTATTTTTTACTTTTTAGTTTGGTTTACTTATAAAAGCGTGATTTTTTAGTTTTTTTAAACTATTATTTGTTGATTATCAAAAATATTCATACTATGTTTCATAGTAAGCGTCAACATCGAATTCACATTCGATGTTTACAATTCTTATTTTTACTTACAATCTGTACCCGCATTTGCCTGTGCCCCACCCTTAGCACAGTGACCAAGGAAACCACAGAAACCTGGCCAGAGTACAGTCGGCACGGGAGCGAGCCTTGGAAGTCGCAGAAAAACTGCGACTGCCAGGGCTCGAACCCACGCCTGAGCGACTGTTGTACGGGCAGTTTAGCACTTAAACCGCTCGGCCACACAGTCGCTAGTAATTTATTTATTAGTGAGAATAAAATAATTATTTAATAAATATTATAAAGACGGGGAATCAGAGTTCAATTTCGGAGAGGGAGCCTGAGAAACGGCTACCAGAACCAAGGAAGGCCGCAGGCGCGCAGAATACCCACGGAGAGTTACATACTGACATACTGACAAACTGACATACAAGTGAAGCTAATAAAAAGCGTGTAAAAATAAAGTTTGAAGAGTTTCCTCGAGTTTTCGTAGATTTCATCATCAGATCATGACTTAGTTAACATTAAACCAACTGGAATCTTTTAAACTTCTCATTGAGACATATTAATCGAGCCCAATCACAAGGTAGCTACTGTAAACCGTTAAAGAGCTCCCTCAGCTGTCCTTCTTCTTCATCGCCAGACCCTCAATGACAGTCACAGCCCATCTAGATGTAAAGTTCTCATTGAGACAAGTTAATCGAGCTCAAACACAAGGTAGTTACTGTAAACCGTTAAAGAGCTCCCTCAGCTGTCCTTCGTCTTCATCGCCAGACCCTTGATGACAGCCACAGCCCATCTAAATGTAAAGTTCTCATTGAGACAAATTAATTGAGCCCAAACACAAGGTAGCTACTGTAAACCGTTAAAGAGCTCCCTTAACTGTCCTTCGTTTTCATCTGCAGACCTTCAATGACAGTCACAGTCCATCTAAATGTAAATTTCTCATCGAGACAAATTAATCAAGCCCAAACACACGGTAGCTACTGTAAGCCGTTACGGAGCACCCTTAACTGTACTTCGTCTTCATCACCAGACCCTCAATGACAGTCACAGTCCATCTAAATGTAAATTTCTCATCGAGACAAATTAATCAAGCCCAAACACAAGGTAGCTACTGTAAGCTGTTACGGAGCTCCCTTAACTGTACTTTGTCTTCATCACCAGACCCTCAATGACAGTCACAGCCCATCTAAATGTAAAGTTCTTATCAAAACAAATTAATCGAGCCCAAACACAAGGTAAATACAGTAAATCGTCAAGGAATTCTCTTATATGTAGATCGGCTCCATCATCAGATCGACTCCAGACCTTCATCGAATTGTAGTGCTTTTAAATACTTATCGGAAAAACTAACAAACGTACTTGTTGTCCCTACAATTTTTGAAAGTTCCCCTCGGTTTCTCCAGGATCCCATCATCAAATCCTGGTTTCCTTGTCATGGTACCACCACCGGACTATCTTCTTTCCAACAAAAAAAGAATTATCAAAATCGGTTCATAAACGACGAAGTTATGCGCGAACACACATACCAGTTACATACTGACAAACTGACATACTGACAAACTGACATACAAGTGAAGCTAATAAAAAGCGTGTAATATAAAATGTACCTTAATGTACAAAATGTATCATGTATGTACTCAAATGTATCGTGAAGAACGGTTAATTCAATATGAAGATATCAACATTATAAAAAGACATTCGTTACTGTATCAGACAGTATCAGAGATGTCGTAATTATATTTGACGCTCGTCGCTAACGCAACGCTTTCACGCATTCGTCGCGACTCGTGGCCCGGTATACAAATAGCCCGCCATTTTTATACCGTGTCGTGAAAATTGAAGCTGTTATGTTTTATTGTATAGATACGCTTACAAAAATAATTCTCTCCACGAGCCTCGTCATAGAGCTGCAATGCGACCTGCATATTTATGTGAGCTAGTGCTTTACAACGATATAAATACATTGTTCTCGACTCTTCAACCTGAGTACGTCATACAATGTTCTTTGTTGTATTAACAATTTATTTTAACCCCTAGAGAGGCATGTTATAAGTTTACGGAGAATCTGTTAAATTGGTTTTCATCTCACTTGCTCGGAAAAGTAGTTTTTGCTTGGCCAAATTAGGACACAAAAGTCGTTTTTGCTGCCTAAGCAGGCAAAGTAACTTTTTAAAAAATGAAAGCTTAGGTTCGGTGTTCCTGTTAAAAGTGAGTATTGATATGTTTATTTACTTTTTTGACATTTTCATTAATTTCATTTTCATACAATGGATAAATATTAATCAGGTAGAAATTTATTTCCATTTCGGATAATCATTAATAAATAAAATTAGATCACTAAAAAAATTAATACGTACCAACAAGAAATTACTCAAAGAGTTCATTATTAATTTCATTAACCGTTGCATGTTTCAGTATTTTAAAAAATATGAACATTTAGAAATGAGGTTCCTTCTTAAAGTATTTATATGTTAATTATCTGTTTATTTAGCTTTTTAACATTATTATTAAAATCCATTTTGTATAAAACGAAGAAATATTAATTATCAATTTTTTAATTCGTTATTAATTTAAATTACATCACTATTAAATAGAATTACAATAATATTATATATACATAAATATAATAAGTACAGAATTGAATAATACAAATAAATGTCGGATCGTCTAGCAAAAATATTACAATTAATATAACACATTGCAATAATTTTACCCTTAAGTTTTAATTTACCGTGATATTATTATTAATAATAATAAACGAATGCTGTATTCTGGTATTTTTTTCATTTCTTTTTGCATGTATAATTTTCCTCGCTATAGTGATAGATAGAAAAGTAGTGTGTGGCGCACGGCAGCAATTTTTTTTACTTCTCGTGCATTGAATACCATGCGACGCTTAGGATTCTTCAATTTTGCTGCCTAGCATAACAAATAACTATTATTTTTATTTTGTCTGTCTGTGCTAATCTCGTAAATAAGTGGACCGGTATTTCAAGTAGGCTCTTTTGAATCGTCAATTATGTCAGTACACATGGTTTATTAAAATAATTGCCATTCTTTTTAAATATGACCAATTTTCCCCTTCCCATCCTATTCGTCGTACAGAGTTTTATATAGGAGTGGGTACGACTAAGATGTGGTCAGAAGAGATAGGTTGAGTAGAAAAAACTAAAAACGTCAAAATTTTTGATTGCTGCTTGATATTTGACGACGTTTCCCGTGTTGTCTACTCGATATATCTCTTCCGAGCCCATATTAGGCCTACAGGGGACGAAAATCGAACCATGACCTCTCGGTTTCGAGTGTAGTCACGTGAAGCTATTGATGTTTAAATACGTTGAGTTATATGTTATAGTATTTAACAGCACAGTCGTTGAGTGCTATAATTGTGGCCGTGCGTCACTGACAGTATAGCTAGCTGGCTGGTAGGTTCGAGCATAAATTAACTGCCTCGCTATTAGTCGGTCGCGCAACAAACGTAACGAGTAGGTTTACCATACTGTCGGTAGTTTTATTACCAACTTGTGGATGCTTGCGGTCCACGGTTGTTTAGATTAAGTTTAGCTTTAAGAAGGCTTTGGATTTGTTTTATTGAGATCAAACGAACCTATGGATAAAAGTTATCCTAAAAAATTGGAACTCCACAAGTCGTGGGCGTCCGCAATATTTTGCTATGTATGAGACATGTAAGTCGGAGATGTAGTTGTTTAGGCATCATCATGGGCGTATAGAGGGGGCAGTGGATCGTAGGAGTGTGGACCCCTTTTAGCACTGAATGCAAGCAATAAACATCGCATGTGTAATGTACAAAATATGTAACAATCATAATAATAATAAATAAATAATATTATAGGACAATTACACACATCGCTATATAGCCCCAAAGTAAGCGTACTCGTAAAGTAGCTTGTGTTATGGGTGCTATGATAACTGATGAATATTTTGTATATATTATACATAAATACTTATAATATATAGCTATACACTCAGACACTGGAAAACATCCATCCTCATCACACAAACATTTTCCAGATGTGGGAGTCGAATCCACAGCCTAGGACGCAGAAGCAGGTCCTACCCACAGAGCCACTCGGCCGTCTACATCGTAAGTATAAAATTTGCATTGCAACAATTCTACGTTTTATTGCAGAAACTTAAGCAAGAGCTAACTAATTTATAATTTTGGATCCTTAGATTCCGTATCAATTAGAAAGTTATAGTTCATTTTTAGACCTCTGAACCCCCTCCCATGAGAAAGCTTTACGCCTGTGGTAGTTTTGTTTTCACCGACAACAATTTAGGGTTAAACAATATTTTACAGAATGATGCTTCTTAGTGACAGAAATAAGCATTATTAAATGTAACTAGCAATAATCCCAATATTGCTGCTAGGTATGTCACTGTTAAATTACTCGTTTAAAAATAAAAATACAAGGTTTCATAAAAATATTGCGCAAAAAGAATTCCGTGCGATGTGAAAATTCTGGAAGCCTTAATACTTAAGACAATACAAATAGGTCACAAACAATAAAGCGCCTTATAATTGTTAGAAGTATTTATTTCTTAAGAATAGCTGTTTCATCGTCTATACGCAGTCCACCACTCGTAAGTAGGTCAATTAATTATTACTTTAAAGGCCTCACTGGTTCCTTTGTTTGTTTTTTTTTTGGTCAAATCAAGTTGAAAGGCACTTTGCCTGGTTTTCCCTGCCAACCGAAAACGGGCGAAACTTGCGCGATTTATTGACATGATGACGTTAATGAAAAATAAAAAAAAAATTTGAGGAATTTTTGTTTTATGTTTAAAAAATTTGTAATAAAAAATAGAACCGACTCAAAACGCACTAAAAAGTAAAAAATACACCGACTCCTAGATATGAAATGACACAGTTATTTTTACTTTTTAGTGCGTTTTGAGTCGGTTCTATTTTTTGTTAAAAAATTTTATTTATTACTTTTAAGTGATTTATCGCCACGTAACGTACTCGTACTATACTCTCATAGTATATTATACGACACTAGTAGCCAAAAAGCTACCGATACTTACACTAAAACCGAAATCGTTGCAAGTGTGCCTATAAAATTTGGAGAGTTCCTTCAATTTTCCCAGGATATCATCATCAGATCCTAACATGGTGACAATAGGACCACCTTGAAAATGAACCCTTTCTATTAAAAAAAGAATTATCAAAATCGGACAACTTTGTAAAAAGTTATGAGTGGTCATACATAAAAAAAATATATATATACGTGTTGTATTGAGAACCTCCTCCGTTTTTTTTCGTCGATTAAAAATATTTGAGGAATTTTTGTTTTATATTTAGAAAAAGTGTTTGGAATCTAGCCTCTACGATTTGACCCACTCATATTCGTGCATACATACTTGTATTAACAAGGCCATTTAAAAAAAGAAAAATGTTTATTTAGGAAAAACACCAGTAATAAAAATAAATATACAATAAAATACCTAATAATAATTTACAGACATCCCCCGGTGACGCCGCTAGGGTTCCATGTGGAGCCTATGGCAATTTGGTACACAATTACGAAAAAATGAAATCTATACAAATAAATAAAACAAAGATATCTGCTTTTGAATTTTGACGTTCTCCGTGGCGCAGTGGTATGCGCGGTGGTTTTATAAGACGGAGGTCCTGGGTTCGATTCCCGGCGGGGCAGATTGAGATTTTTCTTAATTTGTCTTGGTCTGGCTGGTGGGAGGCTTTCGCCGTGGCTAGTTACCACCCTACTACAAAGACATACCGCCAAGCGATTTAGCGTTCCGGTACGATGTCGTGTAGAAACCGATAGGGGTGTGGATTTCATCCTACTCCTAACAAGTTAGCCCGCTTCCATCTTAGATTGCACCATCACTTAACGTCAGGTGTGATAGCAGTCAAGGGACAACTTGTAGTCGATAAAAATAAATAATAGGTTTTCACTTAATGCGTATGAAAATGCATGTGGTAGTAACATTAAAAAAAACTATTTTTAAATTTTTTCTGTTCATCTGTATGGCATACTATTATATATGAATGTATGTATGTGGGTAGGTATAGGTATTTGTCTTGACTAATCTCGGAAACTACCGGTTTGTAAAATTTCTTTTTCGCGGAACTATGCGGGTGAAATCGCGGGTTTCTTCCAGTTTTCTATAAACGCTTGTATATTTTTAAGATTATGAAGTCCCCAGTTGCTTCGGACCTAAAAAGCTATTTTGTGCTTATAGGGTGATAAAGTTTCATTTATTAACGATTATTGTCAGATGTTGATAATAGTGACCGGGACCGACGGCTTAACGTGCTCTCCGAGGCACGGGAGTGTAACACCACCAACTTCCCGACTACGTGCTTGGAATGTACTAAAAATTTCATAGAAGAATGAAAAAGTTAGAATTATTCCGTGACCCGTCCCAAGATTCGAACCCGATGTGACATGCCTATTAGGCTAACCACTAGACCAACGAGGCAGTCAATAGTAATAGGTGAGTGTAGGTAAATAGATGAATATATTACAGTTCGAATAGAATTCACTGCAGCCACAATATTTAAGTCCATATTTGCACGGAATCCACGGCCGGATACGATTGCAGCAGAAAGTATTCCTTAGTCAGCGCGTTCGGTGCAAATATGGACTTTTAATATTCTGTGCACACTTTGCATTTATGAGATTGGTAAAAATTTGTCAAATTTTCTACACCGCTCTTACTAGTAGCGGAGCTTTTCTGGAGAAGTGTTGCTGCCATTTTTAACTGACGACAAAAACGGAGGAGGTTCTCAATTCGACACGTATATATTTTTTTTTATGTGACCACGCATAACTTTTTACAGAGTTGTCCGATTTTGATAATTCTTTTTTTATTAGAAAGGGCATACATCCAAGGTGGTGCCATTGTTATCATGTTAGGATCTGATGATGATATCCTGGGGTAATGGAAGGAGATGGTTATCATTCATGATACCATCTACTTATTCGGATAACTATTGTCCACTATAAAAAAAACACTTATAAAATGTGTGCTCAATTTTATTTTATTTATTTCAACAAAACTCAATCGACACAACAACCCAATCTGTGGAAACTTACTTAACCATCTGCTGCAAAACATGTTTAGTGAACCGAACATTTAACGAAAATTGAAAGTTCGAGTTACGTAAAACGTTTCCACCGGCATGCCCTTTGATCTCGTGCTGCTATGCTAAACTGCATTGCAGTAGACTATGGGGTATCCATTCCTAAAGGTTGTTTCACATGTGACGCAAAATGTCGAGCGTATCAACGGTCGCATCCACTCGGTCAAACAAGACCTACATCTACTATATACGCATCTAATATAGTTCGTTTGCGTTACGATTGCAGCCCCGCTCCATAACGAATCAAATGACAGGACGCAACCGTCGTGTTCAAAGGTATACCTTCAACTGGTCACTTTGAACTTGATCTTGTAATTTGAAAAGATTTGATTGGTTATGGAGCGGGGTTAAAAACAGCGCTCACTGCATTCCAAAAGCAAACGAACTATTTTTTTTTTATCGACTACAAGTTGGCCCTTGACTGCTATCACACCTGATGTTAAGTGATGATGCAGTCTAAGATGGAAGCGGGCTAACTTGTTAGGAGTGGGACGAAAATCCACACCCCTTTCGGTTTCTACCCGACATCGGAACGCTAAATCGCTTGGCGATACGTCTTTGTCGGTAGGGTGGTAACTAGCCACGGCGAAAGCCTCCCACCAGCCAGACCAAGACAAATTAAGAAAAATCTCAATCTGCCCCCCCGGGAATCGAACCCAGAACCTCCGCCTTATAAATCTACCGCGCATACCACAGCGCCACGGAGGTCGTCAAACTATACGTTAGTTTCTTCGTTCGACATCTACAACAGCCTATACAAGGGGCGCTGACATTACGCATAGTCTGTTTGCATCAATCTAAATACACATGGCGCAACGTTGCCCATGTTAAGTCCACTTAAAATGTATTAAGGAAGCCTCGCATTAGTCTCTATCTCTTTCTGTCTAATGGTATGGTACCATAGATAGAAGTAGATGAAGACAAATTCGACACTTACACTGTTGAATTGTAGAAACATCCTTACATAACAGGGCTGCAGACACTGCCTTCGACGCATCATTAGTTGAGTGTGAAAGAAATGTACAAATCAGACATTTGTTTCGCTCCGCCCGACGCAACAAGACTTTTCATTAATCTATAGTTTTATTTCATTAAGTCTTTTCTATGTTGACGTTACGCAACGAAATTTTCGTTACATGTGAAAATACCCTAAGTTAAAATTTAAGCCTGCAAGTAAGAGCGACGACCATGAAATTCCTCTATGTTACATAACAGGAGGGGTTGATTACGAGTTTCTCTATTTTAGCGGGGTTTTCTTTAATATATCGTAAACTAGCGATCACCTGCGGTATCACCCACGTAGTTCCTGTTCCCGTAATATTTGGATGTAAATTACCTACGTCACTCCTCATGAGTCTGGCTATCATATACCTACGATAGATTTTTTTACAATCCGACTAGTAGGTTAAAGATTAGCCGGAACAAACAGAGAGACAGACAGAAAAAATTGTAAAGTGTCATTTCGGTGTATGTACCTCATATGCATGTAGTAAAAAAATTTTTAAATAAAAATAGAACCGACTCAAAACGCACTAAAAAGTAAAACATAACTGTGTCATTTAGTTGCTTTAATTTACTTAAGCATATCTATGAAGTCGGTGCCAGCCAAGTTTAAGGAACCGTAGTAAAGCATTTTGTGGGTTCTAGGTAACGTCCTTAAAGTAGAAAAAAAAAAAAAAATTATATACGTGTCGAATTGAGAACCTCCTCCGTTTTTTTTCGTCGGTTAAAAAACGGTTATTTGAATATTACAAACGAGCACACCAACTTTATTTATAAGTATTGATTATATAAGTAACTAGCTGTACCCGCGTACATTTTGACTTTCCCCCGGGATAATATATATCTGTTATTAGTGTTTTCCTTCGTCAAATGATCAACACTGGTAGGTTTTCCTAAACTGCATCTTTATAATTAAACCAATTTTATAATATAATGTACATGTCTGCTTGTGTAATTGTTATATTACTTTAGAAATATTGTATTGAAGCAAAATACTAGCGCAAATTCTGAATAACTGAGTGGCTAAGAAATGTACAATATTATTCAGGGATATTTCTTTACAAAAGACTACAAGCAATGCGATTAGATACCGAACAATAATCCCCTTGAAAGAAGTAACGTAGTATAAATAAGTCAGTAGGTATGTATAAGTCACGTCATGTAAATAGAGCGCTGATGGACTCAACTCAGCGATTTTAAATGGATAAGTATCTTTGTTATCGAAAGGAATCTTAATGGGCATTAATCAATGTTGCCATCATACTTTTGCCTTATCAGTAATCTTTTAGTTTTGCATAATTCATTACTTTAAACGGCCAAACGTAATTAAAATAATAATTGGACAATATTCAGTAAAAAATATAGTGTTTTTTCTGCAAAGGTGTGACTTCTAGATACTAAAATTATTGTCAACATACTTTTTGCCGTAGCTCTTTAGATACAAACGGAGAATAGATAAAAACTAAGTGTTACGCTGCGCCGTACCTACCTACTAAATTTTTATCACGAAGAAATATATTATATCGTGCCTGTCTGTTATATATAATTTAAAAGTCAAAGTTAAGCTAATGGAAAATGCTGGACTGACGATCCTTTATATTTTTAATTCTTTCATTCTACATACTGTGTTTACTTTTAAACGATTACTACACTTTGACTTGATATTGACTTTTGATTAAGGCAATTAATTTAATTTTTCATGTAATCGTGTAAGTGGTTGTAAGTGAACGAAATAAAAAAAATTATAAAACGTAGACTAGAGCGGTAGTAGTGCCAACTCACCGTAACTTCTTAACGGGTATACTTTCTGTAAAATACTCGGCGTTCTTTTTACATGAAACCGACAACATTTCCGATAATAGCCCGGGTCGAGTACGCGCCTCCGACCTGCGACCCCTGCAGTCATTGAACTATCGTGACTTCTTAATAATGTTAAAAAGAAACGTAGCAATTGGAACCCTCTTGCGTCTGATTCGGAACTCGGCAAATCCCCTAACGACCATTTGAAATCCGATTCGAATTCCAAACGTCGACATACCTACTCGTATCAGTGGTTTGCACTTCATAAATGTACAAAGTCACTGCTTACCCTGAGGACACATTACGAACATGTATTGAAAGAGGAATTTTCCAATTCGTGTAGTTAGTACCTGTAGTGCCTACCCTATTTATAAACTTTGTGCACGCCACTGATCTGTATATTCTTACACTACCTATCAAGCACATGGCGCGCCTAACTTTGGTATATTCATAGCTAATATTTTGAACGCGGGAATAAGCTTGTTTATTTGTTACGCGTATACATCCTAACTACTTAAAGTTCACCATACAATTTTGAAGTATTCCACATTCTCGGGGGTCACAATAGAATACTGGTACAAGTTAGAAAAACACCGGCTAAGTGTGAGTCGGTCTCATGTACCCGGGGTTCCGTCACAATATCATTTATATCCCCTCTTCTATAAGGAGGGAGGCTATAGTGGGCCGTTAATAGGCTGATAATGATGATGATGTTGACATTTATTTCAAGTAGGTTACTTACTATACAAGCAGTTTTGAAACGTCAAATCAGACTTTTTGTGGTTACTCTACCAACTAACAGCTCGAAGTAAGTATCCGAATCCAAAATAGCTTATGTTCCTAATGTACTTGACATGTACAATATAACAATAATAAAAAATATTGACGGCCTCTGTGGCGCAGTGGTATGCGCAGTGGATTTATAAGATGGAGGGTTCGACTCTCGGCTGGGCGATTAAGATTTTATAAATAGGTCCACCAGCGATTTCGCATTGCGGTATAACAAGTTAGCCCGCTTCCATCTTAGATTGCATTATCGCTTACCATCGGGTTTAATTGCAATAAAAGAACTAACTTGTAATGAATAAAAAAACAGATTGGTAGCCAAAACAAACAAATAGACAGACAGACAAAATTTTTAAAATAATTTAATCAATTGATTAATAGCCCCCGAAATCCCCTGCATACAAAATTTCATGAAAATCATTGAAGCCGGTTTCAAGATTCAGAAAAACTGCTGGTTTAAAGGTATTGATAGATTACCTGCGGATCCTAAGAACTTGATAAATATTGGCTAATAAAGTTAGAAAACATTACAACTTCGAAGGATAACAGAATATTTGAACCAGGTTATTAAAATATCGAGAATTTAATGTTACATTTTTCCATAGATAAGAAATTTCGCCAACAAAATGCTGACAAAACGAGCTCCCGATAAAAGATTGTTACGATACGGCACGCAAATGATCTTGTAAATTGCTTCAGTTTGCTCGAACACTGCTTTGTTTGTAAAGTCATCATCATAATCATTATCAGCCCATTAACGGCGCACGACAGGGCCACGTCGCCTTGCAGGAGAGGGAATATTGAGTGTAGACCCACCACGCTGGCCCAATTCGGGTGGTCGGGCTTTGGGTCATAACGTTTAATCCATTATTTTTGATGATGGTGACCAGGACCGAAGGCTTAACGTGCTTTTCAAGGCACGGGAGTAGATCTACTGGAGGAATTGTTACGGTGTACGATCCCGGTCACTATCATAACCATCTAATAATGATCTAATCAGGTTTAGGGTGATAAAGTTTCATTTATGTTAACAAATGAAACTTTATCACCCTAAGCTCGCCAACCCGCAAGGGAGCAGCGTGGTGGGTTTGCACTCTATCCTTTCTCCTATATGGAGGGAAGCCTAACCCTATAGTGGGCCGTTCATCATCATCATCATCATCATCATTACCAGCCTGTAGACGTCCACTGTTGGACATAGGCCTTTTTTTACGGACTTCCAAACACAACGATCCCGAGCCGCCTGTTGCCAGCGGCTCCCTGCGACACGTTTAATGTCGTCAGTCTACCTGGTTGGGGGTCGACCAACGCTGCGCTTTCCGGTGCGGGGTCGCCAATCTACCACCTTGGGCCCCCAACTTCCATCAGCTGTTCGAACTACGTGCCCCGCCCATTGCCACTTCAGTTCTGCGACTCGCTGAGCTATGTCGGTTACTTTGGTTCTTCTGCGGATCTCCTCATTTCTGATTCGATCACGCAGAGATACTCCGAGCTTTGCTCTTTCCATCGCCCGCTGAGTGACTCTGAGCCTTCTTATGAAGTCCGCAGTCAGCGACCAAGATTCGGATCCGTAGGTCATCACTGGCAACACGCACTGTTCGAAGACTCTCGTCTTCAGGCACTGAGGAATTTTAGTGGGCCGTTAATACACTAATAATGATGAAACAATCTTTATGCCAAACTAAACTCCCTAAAAAGGTATAAGGTTACATGACCTGGCTATTTATTTACTCCGAAATCAAATAGTACCCGTATCAAATTTAACGGAAAATAAACGGGTTTAGGTTCCAATTTTATTTAACACTGTACCTTTTACCCGAACAAAATAACGTAAGGCTAGATTCAGAAGGCTTTATTTTTTCGGCAAATCCGCGTACCTGAGTACTAAGCGGAAAACCAAACAGTAGTTTTGTAAGAGTAGAGGAGCCAAAGTATTGTAAGATTACATAGTTGATAGGCTAATAGAGCTAGACAATATGGATATTAGTTTAATTATTCACCGAAAGCAATGAGCACCTAGAGTTCATGAGAGTGTCCTATGATAGCTTTTTACCCTTTTTTATCGCCGGATAATCCGCATTGATAAATAATATAGTCTATCTTAAAATATCTATTATAATTATAGTATAGGTAATTTGTGTAATTATATATTTATTTGTGTGTTTGTATTTCAATGTATGTATTTATACGTATTATTCACCACCTACATTTTAGTCTCCTAATATTTTCCCAGGTCTAGAGTTCCCTGAAAGAAATCGCTGTTTAGCGATAAGACCGCCTTTTGTACCATTTCTACTTAAGTATTTTTGTGTCTCTGTTATATGTTCTTCTTTGCCGTGGAGAACAAATAAAGAATAAATCATAACAAATAATAATAATGGATACCTTCCCGGGAAGGCAAGAAAGTTGTCGGAAATATGTTGGAACCAGAAGGTTATGCTGGATTACTGTCAAAGGAGTTTTTTCATTTCTGGCCAGGTCTTAGTACAATATGTCAAAAAAATCAGCGAAATGATAATAAATTATACGTTTAAGTGGTTTCAAATAAAATAATTTGTAATTGCAAAATCTACAAATCAATATCTTCTGCCACAGACCATTTGCAAAATGACAACTTTTGATGCTAGTCCATAGTAATCTGTGCTCTTGACCATAGATACCACATAAATACATCAGAATGCGTTCTTAGTAATAACTTGTAGACGATAAAAAAGGATGAAAATAAGCCATTTGTCATCTGTCACGTTTTACCTTTTTGCTCTGCTCAATGCTCATTCATTCGGACGCGTTTGAGTGTTTTTGTTTATTGAATTTTACTAACAACATGGCTTTTCTTTGGACTTCTTGTGTTTGTTACCTTTTGATGAATTTGGTTTATTATTTATATTATATTAATATTACATTTTAAATCGTAATTATTATTTATTTTAATGACAGTTGTCAATGTCATCCATCATAGACAGTACGTCTTTAAAGAATTCTTTTCTACAATTTGAAATAGGACTATTTCGTAAGAAATAAATTATAATTAACGTCAAGTTTATCACTCTAAACATATTGAATACATACACCTGGACAAGGGGCCATACAAATCTGAAACAACCCCTTTTTATAATTGATTTATTTATTTTATTATTCACTGTCGTAAAGATCAGTTTGAACGCAGTCTAAGGCTTCCCCCAGAGCCTCTAGACGTGATATCAATCGTTATTCGAATTGAAAGTCAGAAATTGATGACTGATTAAAAACCCAGTGCGCGTTTGAATAGCCCTTTGTGAAGAGCTGAAATTTTTAAAGCTCTTTGTTTTGACAAAAACGACGCAAAAATACGAGTTGTTTACCCTTGCCTGTGCCGCTTTGTTATACCTAGTATTGTAAAAATGTATATGCAATACATACCTAGCTAGATGGAACAGTTTTTTAAATATTTTTAATGACTCGGACCCCAGGTGTGGATGAAAGGGAAATGGTAACATCAGCCGTCAGGCTCACTACAAGATTTTTTGTAATATATATGTTTTTTTTCTTATTTGAATTTGTTTAAAACAAAGAGGGTTTAATTCCTAATGGCCTTAACAATAAAAGATAATCCAAAATTGATGTATTTAGGATTTTCAGATTATTTAAATTTTAGAAGATGTACGGCGGTAGCGAATTGCGGAATCTAACTAAATGTAAATCTGTGGACTACATAAATCGGAACAGATTAATCGATAAAGATGTACTTAATGGGTTCTATCAATACGCTTTACATTCGTAAATGTTTCGACTCAATAAAAAGCTACGTACTTACCTTTACCGATAACCGATAAAAATAATATGGAAATGTTTCTCGTACCAATATACCGCAGTATTTGATTAAGTACAATATTGCTCTTAACGTTATTGGCGGTTTTATGAGTCGCATGTTCTGTAAGTAGCCCATATATTATTAAATTACTCTTAACTATGACATAGATGATATTAAGTGCTTAATGTATTATATAGGAAGACTACTTACGATAGGTACGTGGGTAATCGAATTATGATCTAGTTGTCCTAGTCTAATTATGTAATTTATCTACCTTGTACCTCTTCAAGCATCACTACATAAATAATTATTATGATAAAAATTTTTTACAAAAAATTTTACCGTCTCAAAACGCACTAAAAAGTAAGAAATAACTGCGTCATTTAGTGGCTTTAATTTACTTAAATATATCTATGAAGTCAGTGCCGGTGTTTTATGTTAAAAACTTTTATTTCTTACTTTTTAGTGATTTATCGACACGTAATCAACTCGTACTATACTATTATAGTATATAATACGACACTAGTAGCCAAAAAGCTACCGATACTTACACAAAAACCAAAATCGCTGCAAGTGTGCCTATAAAATAAGAAGAATTCCTTCAATTTAACCAGGATATCATCATCAGATCTTAACATGATGACTATAGGACCATATATAATAAAAAAAGAATTATCAAAATCGGACAACTCTGTAAAAAGTTATATGTGGTCATACATTAAAAAAAATATACGTGTCGAATTGAGAACCTCCCCCGTTTTTTTTGTCGGTTAAAATACCCCAGCGCGTCTGTCTGTCTGTTTGTTCTCTATAAACTCGAAGACTACTAAATAGATTTTTATGCGGTTTTCACTAATAGACAGAGAGCTTGTTCTTAGCTGCTGCTTTAAGCTGCTTTGCTTCCTGAGAAAGGTTAAAATATATATATTTTTATGTAGTTGATTGTAAATTTGCTCATTCTCGTAGAGATAGGCATCTCCCATAGGGGAGACTATCTGCCTACCCATTTTACCTATTTGCAATTTTGTAGATAAATTGTATTGTTTCAGTCACTGGCACATTATAAAAGGAATAAAAAAAAATTACGGTGGACTTTTGGATACGTCCTTTATCTCGCCATTTTGCAGAGGGAGAGTGAGAAGTCACATGCGCAAGCGAGACAACGACATTCGTTATACGTTCGGAAACATCATCATCATCATTATCAGCCTATTAACGGCCCACAGGGCCAGCTCTCTCTCCTTATAGGAGAGGGGATATGGACCGTAGACCTGCTACGCTGCTCCAATGCTGGTTGGCGGGCTTAGGGTGATAATGTTTCATTTATTAACGATCACTATCAGATGTTGATGACAGTTACCAGGACCGATGGCTTAACGTGCTCTCCGAGGCACGGGGAAACATATTACATACTATTCAGTTTGGAAATACTGAACAGAGCGATGATATGTATGTCCTATGTATGTATGTATGTAGAAGGTTCGCCATCAAACCTTTTAGACCATTATTTATTATAGCAAAGAAAGAAACCATTGTTATGTGTAAACCAACTCCGTTTTATTGGCACGCCGCTTTGTCGGTCATTCGAGGTCTAGTTCTAAGAAATTTCCTTTATGAATTTCCTTCGGTAACAAATGCAAATATTTGATTTATGTGGCTTTTTTCGGTGTAATCTAGGTCACTTGTGTTGGCGATAAGCAACGGTTTTAAGAACAAAATGTACAAAGCATTATTTAAAGTTACAACGTTACGTAGAGGTTACGTTGTTAATTAGGAATTAATTTTCTGGGAAAAAGTATAATTAGCAAGTTTTAATTGAAAGTTAATGGTCCGCCCTAATATTATATTTTTAACCGACGAAAAAAAACGGAGGAGGTTCTCAATTCGACACGTATATATTTTTTTTTATGTATGACCACGCATTACTTTTTACAGAGTTGTCCGATTTTGATAATTCTTTTTTATTAGAAAGGGCACACTTCTAAGGTGATCCCATTGTTATTATGTTAGGATCGGATGATGATATCCTGGGAAAATTGAAGAAACTCTTCAATTTGTACAGGCACATTTGCAGCGATTTCGGTTTTTGTGTAAGTATCGGTAGCTTTTTGGCTACAAGTGCCTTATAGTATACTATGTCAGTATAGTACGAGTACGTTACGTGGCGATAAATCACTAAAAAGAAATAAAAAATTTTAACAAAAAATAGAACCGACTCAAAACGCTCTAAAAAGTAAAAAAATAACCGTGTCATACATACATATATACATACATACATAGCATCACGCGCCGTTCCCATAGGGGTAGGCAGAGACTACATCCTTCCAGTTGCCACGGTCCTTGCATACTTCCTTAGCTTCTTCCACTCTCATTAATCTTTTCATTAATCCTGACAAGATCGTCGGTTTAGGGTACTCTTGACCTGGCCATTTTTTAAAATGTCCTGAATTTGGTCCAGGAAAATTCGCCTAGGTCTTCCCCTTCTAACATTTCCATTCACTCTCGCCTCATAAATCTCTTTTGTTACTCTCATCTCTACTGCATTTATTTTACTTTTATGCTTCTTCTGCCATACCCAACTTTCACTACCATACATAAGTGTGGGCACCAGCACACCTCTATGCACAGCCAGTCTTGCCTTCTGAGACACTTTATATGTCTGGCTATTTATAAATGCATGTAGAGCACCATTCACCATGTTACCAGCATTTACTCTTCTTTCAATATCACTCTCACGCGTTCCATCTTTCGTGAATTTACTACCCAGGTATGCAAACTTTTTTACTTCTTCCACTGTCTCTCCACTTATCAAAATATTACAATCTGTCACATGTTCATCTCTTTCAAAAATCATTGCTTTCGTTTTGCTGACATTCACTTTCATTTCTTTCCTTTTCAAAGCTACATTTATAATAGTTACCATTTCTTGTAACTCATTAGCAGACGATGCAAGTAATACTTGATCATTTGCGTAGAGAAGACATTTAATGAGTAACTCATTCATTCTTAGACCACATACACTTTCTTTCAAATCTATCAAGCAACTGTCCATGAACAAGTTGAACAGCCATGGCGACGCTACACATCACAATCAACTGTGTCATTTAGTTGCTTTAATTTACTTAAGCATATCTAGTAATCGGTACCAGCCAAGGTTTCTAATTTAAGGACATTACCTAGAACCCACAAACTGCTTTACTATGTTAAATAAATGTTTCTTAAACTTGCTGGCACCGGCTTCATAGATATGTTTAAGTAAATTAAAGCAACTAAATAACACAGTTATTTTTTACTTTTTAGAGCGTTTTGAGTCGGTTATATTTTTTGTTAAAAATTTTTTGGTTTAACTATTTAATATACTATACTTGTATAGGTTTACAAGTAATTACCATACCGAAAATGAAGCATCCTTCAATATAAATAATTACAGCCGCATGCCTATTCTGTAACGAAATTCGATAATGCGAGTCTCGACGTCGATGTCTCTCTGTTTCTAATATGATAGATAGACTACGATAGAGAGTTGTAGATTCGAGATTCGCACTGTCGAGTTTCGTTACAAAAACGACATTCAGGGCTGCTTCTTGGCTATTTTATATTTTAAAATTTGAAATAAAGAAAAGCTCAATATTATCGGGTCTGATTCGGGATTCGAACCTCTTGACCACGTGATCCGAAACCACATAGACTACTTGGAGCAACGAGGAGCTTTAAATGTATTCTGACATTATTTAAATTTTTTAAAACAATAAGTAATATAAGGCGGAGGTCTGGGTTCGATTCCCGGCAGGGTCGATTGAGATTTTCTTAAGTGGCCCTGGTCTGGCTGGTGGGAGGCTTTTACCGTGGCTAGTTACCACCCTGCTGGCAACAAAGACGTACCGCCAACCGATTTAGCGTTCCGGTACGATGTCATGTAGAAACCGAAAGTGGT
Organism: Mycalesis mineus; assembly: GCA_034621355.1. Lineage (NCBI taxonomy): Eukaryota > Metazoa > Arthropoda > Insecta > Lepidoptera > Nymphalidae > Mycalesis > Mycalesis mineus. The sequence goes on from CM067895.1 coordinate 8,794,676, forward strand.
TTAGAATTTCATCCTACTCCTAACAAGTTACCCAGCTTCCATCTTAGATTGTATCATCACTTACCATCAGGAGCGATTGCAACCAAGCGCTAATTTGTAATGAATAAAAAAAACACACAAACATCTTTATTAAAAATTATGACGTTTATTGGTTTTATTACTACTGTATGGTGTATGCATTATAAATGACATTACGAATCACGGCAAGTGCTTGCGTGTTGATCTGATATAACCAGATTACCATCTACCTTCAGATTAATACATGTATCAATTCAATAAAAATAACATGAGTCAGGCTTTTACGCTATGCATAAACTTTGATCTACTTTAATATTTGTGCCTACTAACAATTAACCTCTCTACCATCCCTCGACTTTGTAAATTGTATAATAATCTTAGTTGGTTATTGGATATTAATGTAAATCTAAAATAAATCAAGTTAGCCCGCAATTTGATTGCATCTTTACTTAACATCAGGTGTGATAGTAGTCAAGGGCCGACTTGTAATAGGAAAAAAAATCCGCTAAACACTTTTCGCAAGTTGATCATCAGTTGGCCAAGTACAACAGACTGCATTGTTTTGCTCATGTTTGGAAAGGCAATGTCTACTTTAATACGATTTTGCATAAATTAGGCATGTTATTTTAAGTTGTATATTTTACATAAGTGAAATTAAGTAAACAACACTAGCAGAATTAATCTATATCTATACTAATATTATAAAGAGGTAAAGTTTGTAAGTTTGTAAATAAAGTACTGTTGGGGCTAATCTTCGGAACTACTGATCTGATTTTAAAAATTCTTTGACCAGTAGAATGCTACGGTTTCGGTGAGTATTATAGGCTATATTTTATATCTGTATTGAATATATTACCCAAGTTATCACAGTTTTGGTCGCGCGGGTCCGACCGTGAAATTTATTAAATCGGTTTCCTGCGCGTACGCTGCGTTAACTATTGGATATAACTGAAACATTGTATGAAAACTTTATGCATCTTAAAAGGTTCTACAAAAAAGTCCGCGATAGCATATATCTATCTTTTATATTTTGGCAGATATATAACTTTTTGTGTTTTAAAAAATCATTTAATTCATATACTTATGTTTACGTCATTATTTATAAAACTAAACTTAAATCCTTATCAAAATAAATTACTTGATAATCACAAGGATATTATAGAGATAAGATTTGCCTTTTACAGTATGTTAATTAGTTATATAGTTTCGGAGATATTACAAAATTTCTAAAAGGCGCGACTCTGTAATAAATCATTTCATTCATATGCTTAAGTTTACGTCATTATTTATACAACTAAACTTAAATCCTTATCAAAATAAATTATTTAATAATCACAAGGATATTATAGAGATAAGATTTGCCTTTTAAAGTATGTTAATTAGTAATATAGTTTCGGAGATATGACAAAATTTCTTAAAAACACAGCGCTGCCGCTATATCGTCCAAATTAAGTTGACCTCCTCCGTGTTATGCAATAGGTACTGAATAGGGGTCAACATTTTGGTACTGATATCCTTTGAGAATTCGATCTTTGATCTTTTCTTTCAATTTATTTGGCATAGCATAACATATATAATATACGAAAAAGTTTGTTCGTTTGTTTAAACGGGCTTATCCCTAGATCTGCATGTCGGATTGTAAATTATTTTGTTTATTATGAAAGCTAGACTCAAAAGTGAAATAGACTGTTTAATACAAGCTATACACATCAGCTTGCCATCATAAATATATATTGTTAATGTTAATGTACTGTAATATTGTACAATGTTTAACAAAAATGTAGATCTTTAGTACACGGGACAGGACAGAGGGTATACGGGAGACTATAAAAAAATTATATTGAGAGAGGTAACGGGGAAAGAGCTCACTTTATATGAAAGTCTGTATTTAAAATTATAAGGGTACCTAAGAGGTACTACACGGACGAAGTCGCGGACGACTGCTAGTAAATAAATAAATTAATGCCAGTTAATGCACAGTCCATCTTTCACCTTTGCGCCCGCCAATTTATCTGGTATATCTACTTCCCCCTCCCAAGTCATGGCAAGTGCTTGCGTGTTGATCTGACATCACCAGATCATCTACTTTCAAATTAATACATGTAACAATTCAGTAAAAATTACATTAAGTCAGGATTTTACTCTGTCTATAAATCGATATATTTTCTACTAGTAAAAATCGACTGGCATTCGTAGCAGTATTGTTATGAATGTGCATACCTACATTCCATCTCTCAATTTTACGATCCCTAATTTCTCTGGTTTATCTCCTATATAACTTGTAAACTAAGAGAAAGCTTCGTGTGAATTAAACTATATTTAAAAGTTGACTCTGATATTAAAAGATGACATAAAAATAAACCATCTTACATACATAGATAACATCAGGCTTTATTCCCGTAGAGGTAGGCAGAGACCACATCCCATTTGCTACGGTCTTTGCATACTTCCTTAGCTTCTCCCACTCTCATTAATCCTTTCATACAAGTTCGTCGGTTTAGGGTACTCTTGACCTGGCCATTATTTAAAATGTCTTAAATTTCGTCCAGGAACATTCGCCTAGGCCTTCCCCTTCGAACATTTCCATTCACCCTCGCCTTCCATCCATCTTCTAAAGAGATTTATTAGTTTTTGAATGAAAATAATATATGTAAAATAATGTTATTCTTTTATTTTCTTTTATCAAGAATTATAAATAAAATAAAAATGAGGTCTCTGTTTATGATATCAAATTAAATATTTTTCACTAAATGTGCATATGGAAGTATGTAGGTAGTTACACAAAAAATATATTTCTTTAATTTTTGCTACTCTAGTTTTTTTTTGTAATCTGTAGAACTACCAGTCGGATTATAAAAAAACTTTTTGTACATTATCATTGCCTGACCCTTGAGGATTTATTTCTACCCAGATATTCCCGCGTAAACGGGAAAACGTAGGTGTAACCGTGTCCGCTAGTTCAATAATAAAGTTGAAAAGTAATAAAATGAATATCAAGAAGTGTTTTAATCAGAAAAATCTAAACCCCCATCCAGGTTACGAGGCTAAAGTTCAACGCAACCTTTTTAAAAGGAAAATGCTTTTTTCGGAATCTTACTAATAGGCAGAACTAATTTCTGTGACCGAACACGACAGCGATAACCTACTAACCCGAACCTAGCGTTGGAAAATAAATTATTTTGTTATTAAATTACTATTTAATATAACTAGGTACTAGTAAAGTCACATTAATATTAGGAAAGAAAGTTTTTATGTATAAATAAATACATTTTATATTAACAGTACACACATCGCTTCCTCGCCCTAAAGTAAGCATAGCTTGTGTTGTGGATACTAAGATAACTGATGGATTTTTTGTATATACTATACATAAATACTTATAATATAATAGCAGAGGCTCCCGCGAACAAAATCGTGTATTGTAATCTTCCAAAAACAAAAATAGATACATGACCATTTTTTTAACCAAATGAAAATAGAAAAGTAAAAAATACACCGACTCCTAGATATGCTTTAGTAAATTAAAGCAACTAAATGACACAGTTATTTTTTACTTTTTAGTGCGTTTTGAGTCGGTTCTATTTTTTATTAAAAAATTTTATTTCTTACTTTTTAGTGGTTTATCGCCACGTAATGTACTCGTACTATACTGTCATAGTATATTATACGGCACTTGTAGCCAAAAAGCTACCGATACTTACACAATCGATATTCGGATCCTAACATGATGACAATGGGACCATCTTGGAAGTGTGCCCTTTCTAACAAAAAAAGAATTATCAAAATCGGACAACTCTGTAAAAAGTTATGCGTCGTCATACATAAAAAAAAAACAAAAAAAAATATAGGAGTCGAATTGAGATCCTCCTCCGTTTTTTTTTCATCAGTTAAAAAATAGATATCAGTTATCGCTGATTTTTTGAGGTCAAAATATAGTAGAACAATTCTTCCATACGTTGTTTTGTTATAATTATCACAAATAGATAAAGCAGTGTTTTCCATAAAAGCTCCCAGGCGGCTTAAATTTCTCGCGCCTTTTTCCAACAATTACCTTTATATCCAATTTACATAAAACCTTAACAAAATATGTACTAAAAACCTTCCTCACGAACCACTCTTTCTATTTATGAAAACTGAATGAAAATCCTTTCAGTAGTCTTTGATTTTATCGCCAACAGACAGGCTGACAGACAGACGTGGTGGGGGACTTTATTTTATAATATAACAGTGAGAGATAAACAGACACTAGAAAACATCCATGTTAATCAATCATTTCTAAATGTAAAAATCGAACCCACGGTCATTGACACAGAAGCAGGATCACCACCCACTGCGCCATTCGGCTGTATATGTATTTGTTTGTTATTTATTCCTTAACGCCGCAACTCGTAAACCGATTTGGCTGTTTAGAACAAAGACAAATTATGCACGTAGGTTATTTTTTTCCCTGGAAAACTATTATCTTAGTTTTAAAATATTAAAAAGTTAAAAAAAATCGCAGTGGGGTGAAACTAATTGGAAAAGGAGGAGAATTTTATAAAAAAGGAAAGAATACCTGTAAAAACCGTTAGCCTACTTTTTGTATTTGTATATAAATTTTTTTCACCATCGTAAAGTAGAGATTTGAACGAACAGAAAGCACACCAACTTTTTTAAAAAATGTTTGGCCGAATTTTCGGTTGAAAATTAGGTTACTAAATCGATATTCATCCCAAATAAGGTGAAAAAATAAATATTTCAAATCGAATAAATCATAGCGTGTTTGGAACATAAAAAGGTAAGTTTTCACCAAATTTCGCGAAAATGAAATTTCATTAGTAAAAGATAAAAATAAAAAACAAAAAAGTAGGGTTTTTAATTTTTCACATAAATTTTGAGTTTATGTGAAAAAAGTGAAAGACAAAATAGATAGATAGAGAGAACTTTGCCATATAACTCTTTTCCATAGGACTTTTAGTTTTTCCGGAAATTGAGAAAATCCGTTTTTACCCCTAAAACCTTAGACACCCCCTACTTCCCCATCCCGACCTCAGATCGCCCGTATTTTATTTTTTCTTTCATTTTTATAATATTTTCCTTCGTTTCCAATGAGTTACCTCCTACTGCGATTTTTTTTTGGTTTCAAAATTAAATGCACTGTCCATATATAGTTTCTGGTAATTCTATATAGTTCCCTAAGTTCACTAGATTGTAAATACCTGTACGTAATATAAATTAACTGCCACGTTGGTCTAGTAGTTAGCCCATGTGGCTTCGATCGACGAGGTCCTGAGTTCGAATCATGGGTCGGGCCACGGAATAATTCTTAGTTTTTCATTCTTCTATGAAATTTTCAGTACATTACAAGCCCGGGGTCAGGAAGTTGGTGGTGTTACACCTTCGTGCGTGCCTCAGAGAGCAAGCGTTAAGCCGTCGGTCCTGATCACTATCATTAACATCTGTTAATGATCGTTAATAAATGAAACATTATCACCTTAAGCCCGCAAACCCGCATTGGAGCAGCGTGGTGGGTCTACGCTCTATATCCCCTCTCCTATAAGGAGGGAGGCCTGGCCGTGTAAAGCGACGTTAATAGGTTTATAATGATGATGATGACTATAAATTGAGTTCTCTCTATCTTACTTGCTACTTTTATTGAATCGAATAGTTGTACAGATTCATACAATGTGCCACGATCGCATTAGTGCTAAGACTGCCCTTGTTCCATGTAACTAAAGAGATTAATCTTCTTTCTTTTCATGGTTACCCTTTATTGTTTGTATGTGTGTGTAATAAAGAATTCCAAAAAATACTACAAGGAATTAAATAACAATATCGTTACAAAATGTATACAATATACTACGATAAACAGGTATATTATAATTAGTTACATAATTACAAATTTGCATCAAATAATATTGATTTCAACCTGTTCTTTAAACCGTTCCCTATTTAATATTTTTAAAAAATAATATCAAGTGTAAGGTAGGCTAAAACTGCTCAATAACTTTATCGGTTACAGATCATTAAGTTCTAGGTTCGAATACTGGGAAGGGCAATATGGGGTCATCCAAAAATTGCCGGCGCTGCTGGAGCGAATATAGCATCTTAAAGCCCGCGAACCCGCATTGAAGTAGCTTGGTGGATTTAGACTTGGGCTTTTCCCATTTAAGAGAGAAAGCTGCCATGCATTAGGCCATTAAAATAAAGGTAATTATGAAAAGTAGAATTTTATAGCCGTAGTAGATAGTAGTAGTTTTACCCGCGTAGTCTCCGTTGCCTTGGAAATGTAGGATACTTTTATCCCGATATAAGTAAAATAATAAGACCTTGTTATATTGCTCATGTCTTTATGTCATCCAGCGTATAATCTATTTCCATACCAAATTTGAATATAATCGGTTTAGTATCTATACTAAAGCCAAACTCGACTGAGAATGCTTGTCAACAAACAAATTAAAAATGAAGGTAGAAATTACTAGTCATTTTGCAACTAATTTTTTTAATTAACTTGTTAATGACGAATTCATGACAATAAATTAGATAAGTAAGCTTAAAACTAATTAATATATTCAATATCTTTTAAATAAGATTTTATAAAAAACCAAAACATCATTTTAAATTTATTAGGCATGAAATGTGTTGCAATTTCTACCTTCATTTTAAATTTGTTTGTTGACAAGCATTCTCAATCGAGTTTGGCTTTAGTATAGTTGTGGCGTGAAGAAATAACAAACATACACACACACAGACACAACCTCCATCGCTTCAATAATATTAGTGTGAAGATTAAGTTGTAGTCACGTCGTAGATAAGAACGTTGAAGATTTTGTCGTAGTGTGAGAACGTAGCCAAATTTTTGACCTCCCGGCTACGGTATTGGTGCCACGAGCTACGATACAGCGTAGCGGCCACGTTAATGTTATGTAACCCAACGCGCTCGCATCCGCAGAACTTACCAAACAAAACCAAAAAAATTAACACTTCGTTAAAAAAAAACTCACCTTATTCATTCCATTCCCCATTTTCGTTGACGCAATAAAATTACTAAAATAGACTTCCAATAATCTTCGATAACAACAAACATTAAAGTTACATTATTAACGTAAACATTGTATAATTAGCGTAATTTTTTTTCAACTCGAACGCCGTCAATTCGTCAACAGTTTGTCACTATGGCTACATTGTTGACACCGGGTGTCACGCGATATCGATACCTCAATCGACACTTGTTTATCGATTGATAGTGTTGTGATCGTACGCGAATACGAATATACAAATTCACGGCTTTTTTTGTTTTCCACGCGGATTTGTGTTATCGATCGTATTTTTCGCGGTGACGGGACAACGTATTTTGTAAATACGACACGAAAAACGTGCTACGCTCGCGGCTGGCGGCGCGCTACTGCCGACCGCCGGGCGTCATTGCGTCTGTGACTGTGAACGAGGGATGCAAGTTATATCGATAGTTTAAAGTTAGAAGGATTTGTTATATTACATCAATGTCATCGTTAGCATTATAAGCATATATAACGTCAGTTATAGCGCCTCCTTTGTCGTAAGAGGGACGATGGCGCTTAAATCCACCACGCTGCTCTAATCTATGTTTATGGGCTTAGGATGATAATATTTGACTCTAACTATTGCAGATTTTAACGATAATGACAGGGATTGAAGTTTTAACCTCGACAGTTCCGTGAAAAATACTTAGTAAGGCTAAATACGGGCTAAGAATTTTCACTGAAATTTTCAAGGAAGAAAGGAAAGCTTAGTATTTTATAGCCTGACTCGAACCCAGGATCTCGAGATCTGAAGCCATCGGATTACGAGGTTCGGGGTTCTTTCAAGAAATTCTCGGTAATATTGGTCGATGTTTTTCACATATATAATATAAAACATGTAAATACTACATATTATAAAATAAAAAAGACGTGTGGCACTCGGAGACTGCCGCGGTAAAGCTATTGCATAGCATTTTTATCAACTTATGTTTACCTACCGACGATTAACTTAAAAAAAATTACTTTTTGAAATATCACATTTTTTTTAAGCGTGATATTGCAAAAAGTCATTAATTTTTAAAAAAAAATGACTGAAATATCACGCTTGAAAAAAAAAATTGCGGAACCGACGGGATTCGAAACCGTGTCTCTCTGGAATTCCGGGCACTTAGAGCGCCTTACCGCTAGGCCATTCGATATTGCCTACCGTTTTTATATTTATTACTAAGTATTAAGCTCTTGTTTCCAGTCATACCAGTAAAAGGATGTTGCAATCGAAGTTGGAAGCGGGCTAACTTGTTAAGAGTAGGATGAAATTCACACTCCTTTCGGTTTCTACACATCGCATCGGAACGCTTAATCGCTTGGCGGCACGGTACGTCTTTGTCGGTAGGGTCATAGGGTGGTAAATAAATAAATATTATAGGACAATAACACGCATCGCTATATAGCCCCAAAGTAAGCGTACTCGTAAGTAGCTTGTGTTATGGGTGCTATGATAACTGATGAATATTTTTATATATATTATACATAAATACTTACAATATATAGATATACACTCAGACACTGGAAAACAACCATGCTCATTACACAAACATTTTCCAGATGTGGGAATCGAACCCACAGCCTAGGACGCAGAAGCAGGGTCACTACCCACTACGCCACTCGACCGTAAAATAGCCCCGAACGTAGCTTCCCACCAGCCACACGTGGACCATTTCATAAATCCACTGCATCACGGAGACAGTCATAGAACTAACTTTGTTTGTCATCATTGATTCTATGTATGGACGTTATTAATCACGGCTCAACGACTATGACTAAACAGATCTGGATGTAATTTTGCACATTGATAGATCGCAATCTTGTACAGCATAAAGGCTATTTCTTATCACGAATTTCTACATACATACTTGTATAGAGTTCACTTCTCAGCAAAACCTGCCTTCCGAGCCGGTAGTAGAGTCACCCACAAACACACTACAAATAGTCCATCATGACTTTTCTAAATTAATAATTGTCAACTCAGCAAAGTAGGTAAGTACTAATAAACGAATTTAAAATTTGCATTTAATTTATGTTCTACCGTAATATTGTCAGCTGTGCTGCTGACAGGTATAAAATAAAACAATATTATATCATAACAAAATATATTTTTTATTTTATTTAAAAAATAGGAATGTACATTTTTTTAAATTAATATTATTATGTAGGTACATTAGTTAAGAAATGTGTATTATGCCTAACAGGAAGTCTCATGTTTTCTCCTTGCTACTTACTTGCTAAAGAAATTACTGCATTCCTGTAGCTCCAAAGCCATCACAGATAAAAGTTGTCAATACTGCTCTAATACTGAAACTCTTATATTACGGAGCATATCCTAAACCCCACCTTTTTTCTTTTTTTCTAAACAAATCAAACGTATAGTACTTGTTGAGCTTACAGTGCCGAGGGAAACAAACATCTCAAAAGACCATGTATTCAAAGTGAATAAATATTATGACCTTACTAATAAACTAACTGAAAAAGGCTATGTGGTTAGTTTATACGCGGTAGAAGTGGGTGCGAGAGGTATACCAGCGAAGTCCCTCTTTAACCTGCTAAAAACCTTGGCCTTATTAGAATTGCAGTAAGCTCCATATTGGAACGGGTATCCAAAGCTGTTCTAGTAGGGTCCTTCCGAATTTGGCTGAGTGGGTCAGTTTTGACGGCCGTCACTAAGGGTACCCTTAAACCTACACCCGTGTCACAAGTCTCGGGCTCTGTTCGGAGTTTTTCTCTCAGCCACGCGATGGACCCGGCACCCGCATGGTGAATCCATGGAATGCTAAGATATTTGTCTCGTACACTCAACCACCTTTAAGTAATAATGAAATTGGGAGAGCTTCAAGTGAGTGGAGAATTTGGCTGACGTTTCAATATTCAAACCTCAATGTCAGAATAAGTGGGTGCATCCCAGTAGTACCCCATACCGTAGTTCTATAGAACTGTTGGGACTTTCCGGGCTGTCAAATTACATCCCAATAGTTCTATATAGAACTGTAGCATAGTTTTAGCTTTTGACTTTGCTTATAGCATATAAATTATAAACTTTATATTATTTTAATTAATTTTTCATTTTGTATTTAACAAAAAAATGTCCCTTGCGACAAAAGGTAAGTTTTTAAAACCAAGTACTTGTCGTGTCTAAAAAATATTCTTTTATTTTAGAAGTTACACGGGGAACACATTTTACCACTTTGGAAGCATCTTTCGCGCAAACTATTCAGCTTAGAAAAAAATTATATTAGAAATCTCAATATCATTTTTATTATATTTAGCAAAAGCTTTTATGAAAGCTTATTTTAATCTTTCGTCATTCCCAAAGTAATCTTCAGCAATTAAAGAAATAAATTGTTACAGACGTTTTGTGCAATTTAAGCAAAGCTGCATTCGATATAGCAGTGGCGGATTTATAGATTTGCCGCCCGTAGGCTATTCAATTTTTGCCGCCCCTAAATTTTGATATCTTAGTCCACAATCATATCAATTTTTAAACGACTTCAAAAAAAAGGCGTTTCTCAATTCGACCGTATATATATTTTTTTTTTTTTTTATGTGTGTTCGCGCATAACTTCGTCGTTCATGAACCGATTTTGATAATTTTTTTTTTGTTGGAAAGTAGATAGTCCGGTGGTGGTACCATGATAAGGAAACCAGGATCTGATGATGGAATCTTGGAGAAACCGAGAGGAACTTTCAAAAATTGTAGGGACAATCAGTACGTTTGTTAATTTTTCTGATAAGTATTTAAAAGCACTACAATTTGATGACGGTCTGGAGTCGATCTGATGATGGAGCCGATCTACATATAAGAGAACTCCTTGACGATTTACTGCATTTACCTTGTGTTTGGGCTCGATTAATTTGTCTTGATAAGAACTTTACATTAAGATGGGCTGTGACTGTCATTGAGGGTCTGGTGATGAAGACGAAGTACAGTTAAGGGAGCTCCGTAACGGCTTACAGTAGCTACCTTGTGTTTGGGCTTGATTAATTTGTCTCGATGAGAAATTTACATTTAGATGGACTGTGACTGTCATTGAGGGTCTGGTGATGAAGACGAAGTACAGTTAAGAGAGCTCCGTAACGGCTTACAGTAGCTACCTTGTGTTTGGGCTTGATTAATTTGTCTCGATGAGAAATTTACATTTAGATGGACTGTGACTGTGATTGAGGGTCTGGTGATGAAGACGAAGTACAGTTAAGGGAGCTCCGTAACGGCTTACAGTAGCTACTTTGTGTTTGGGCTTGATTATTTTTGTCTCGATGAGAAATTTACCTTTAGATAGACTGTGGCTGTCATTGAAGGTCTGCAGATAAAGACGAAGGACAGTTAAGGGAGCTCTTTAACGGTTTACAGTAGCTACCTTGTGTTTGGGCTCAATTAAGTTGTCTCAATGAGAACTTTACATTTAGATGGACTGTGACTGTTATTGAGGATCTGGCGATGAAGACAAAGGAGAGCTGAGGGAGCTCTTTAACGGTTTACAGTAGCTACCTTGTGTTTGGGCTCGATTAATTTGTCTCAATGAGAACTTTACATTTAGATGGGCTGTGACTGTCATTGAGGGTCTGGTGATGAAGACGAGGGACAGCTGAGGGAGCTCTTTAACGGTTTACAGTAGCTACCTTGTGTTTGGGCTCGATTAATTTGTCTCAATGAGAACTTTATATTTAGATGGGCTGTGACTGTCATTGAGGGTCTGGCGATGAAGAAGGACAGCTGAGGGAGCTCTTTAACGGTTAACAGTAGCTACCTTGTGATTGGGCTCGATTAATATGTATCAATGAGAAGTTTGTAATGTTATAAATTCCAGTTGGTTTAATGTTAACTAAGTCATGATCTGATGATGAGATCTACGAAAACTCGAGGAAACTCTTCAAACTTTATAGGCACATTTGTAGGGATGTTGGAATGTTATAACTAGCTAGTGAATATTGGTACTTATGATTTAGTTCGAGTAGGTTCTTTAATATTTTCGTTGTTGATAAATCACTAAAAAGTATGAAATAAAAAAATTTTAATAAAAAATAAAAACGCCTTCAAAAAGCACTAAAAAGTAAAAAATAATTACGTCATTTACTTACTTTAATTTACTTAATAACATCTATGAAGTCGGTGCCACCCGAGCTTTCTACTTTAAAGACTTTACCTAAACTTGGATGGCACCGACTTCACAGATGTTATTAAGTAAATTAAAGTAAGTAAATGACGTAATTATTTTTTACTTTTTAGTGCTTTGTGAAGGCGTTTTTATTTTTTATTAAAATTTTTTTTCTATCAATAAAATTCCAACTTTATAATTTGTGCCCCATCATCCTCGTTACTTCAACTTTTCCCATATAGTTATTATTATTGAGAACTATGGTACCGTGTTAGATCCTTGATTATTTTTACAGCAAAGAATTATCAAAAAACATTATTTTAAGGAAAAAATATCTCAATCGTATACCACTTTTAAAGTAAGGTAAGGTATGTCTTAAAACTATACAATACTTACAAAATATGAATTAAGCTTACGTAAAAAAATACATTTGGCGAACGTTGATTAACATTTATTATTACACTCACAGTTTAAAAACAATACAATAAATATATCTTTTCTTTATTATTTGTTAGCATTATGATTTAAGTTAAATTATAAAAGCATTACAATACTTTTTTGCGAGACTTTGAATTCGCAAAATCATTTATTATATCGTCGTACGAAATCTTGTTCATTAGCTCTGACTCTATGCACAAGAGAGCTAAAGCGTTTAGCTTTTCTTGACTTAAAGTCGATCGTAGGTAGTTCTTTACTCTCTTCAAGCAAGAGAAGCTTCTTTCACCTGAACAATTTGCCGCTGGTGTATAAAGAGCCATACGAAGTGCTATATCCAAGTTTGGATAAATGTTTCCTAGATTCTGTTCTTGCAGGAATGAAGACAGACTTATTAATGATCCAGAAATTGGTTTTATTGAAATTCTTTCAGACGAAAGGTAGCTTTGAAAGTGTAGTAATTCCTGAACTAGGTCTGTTTCTAAATCATTCGGATACATTTTTTGTAAAAAACTGGCTTTTACTGTCAGAACTGATGGTAACAACTCATTCATTTTGGTAAGAAATGAAAATTTTTCGTTAAATACTTGATAAGCCTCTTGCCGTTTTGCTAACTCGGATATGAGTCTATCTATGACAACGAGAAACGTATTAACCCTGAAATGATCACTCGCAGCTATTCCAATATCTTCATCTGGTGTCTCATCAAATCTTTTTTTTCTTTTTGGTTGTCTTTTTTTCATCTCTCTTGTATATTCTTTCGATACACTTAACTTGATCGCCTTTTCTTCGAAGTACTTGAAATTCTCTCGTTCAGCTATGAAAAACTTACGAAGTGATTCGTAAAGATCAGCAACGGTAATCAAATCTATGTTAGAAGTCTGAATTTGAACATTCACTTTGTTTATTCTCTCTAAAAAAACATCCCATACAACAACCATTACCGCCGTTTCCAGTTTTTCTAAATTCAAAAGTATTCCCGCCGCTTCCTGTCGCGTTACAGGCTTTTCGGTACAGTCATCGTTGATTGATTGCAAAGTTTTAAGAACTTCGGGCCAAGATTCTTTTAAACTTTTACATGCATCCTCTCTAGCTGACCAACGTGTCAGATTTACCCTTTTAACACTTTTTCCTTTTCCGATTTCAGTCATTAACTTTTGCCAGCGTTGTGTGGAGTTCACAAAAAAAACGTAGATTTCCTGTAGCAACATGAAAAAGCGACACGCTTCTGTAGACGATTCAGCAGCCGCAGTTGCCACTAAAGGAAATTGGCGAGAGGGGCCTTATAATTTTAAAGCATCGTTCAGATACCAGATTGTGCTAATTAAAACTGCAACTTTATTATGATACTTGTATAAAAAAATTGGGATTTGTTAAAGATGGGGATCAGAAGAACAAAAATAATTATAATTGACTGAAAATTAGTCGTCTGCAGTAACCGGAAGGGTTCTCTGGTAGAAGGTAGCACAAGACAGCAGCTCCAGTGTTACCAACTTAGTGGATTTCTTAGTAAATCTGGTAGTTTTAAGTCAAAAGTTTATTTTAGAAGAGATGTTTATTTATATAATAAACCAGTAAAAAAATATCACATAAGTTTTGTAATTATTGTAAAACGTATAACTATGTATTAGTTTTAAAAGTGTATATATTATAACAGTTACCTACTAGTTATAAAAAATATATGTAAAATACATATCTATCTACAATTATTATTCTCATTATATATTTTATTACAGTGCAAATTGAACATTTTGATTTTTAGGTATAACCTATTTATTCAAATAATTATTATAGAATCGGCTTTATTTTTTCGTTCTATACATATATAGCTTGGCAAAAAAGTCGTGAAACGGTACTAAAAAATATGATAACTGGCAACACCCCTTTTGCGGGTTGTCAACCACGTCAAGTCCGTAGATGTGTCATTTCTTGAAATCGATAATCGTTGTTCGTGTTATTTTCAATGTTATTGTGTTATTGTGCTCAAAATGGACAGAACCGCAATCCGAAGCTCGGCTAGAGAGATCATTTACAAAGTATTTAAGAGATTTTTGGCAGCACTCTAATCCACAAAAATTTTATCCGATTTGAACGAAGTTCTGACAAAAGGACAAAAGGACTGCTGAAATGACTGGTAAAATGTGGTTTAAATAAAGTAATCGTATAGTATATGTGTGGCTTAAATACAATACCCTCTCATAGTATGCTTGTTTGCATGTAAATGTAGATTCCGGAATTAAAGGTTATGTTTATAAAACGCATTTTCCAAATAGCGCGTTTGTATAATTTTGATACTTTTTTGTGGATATTGCATAAATCACAGAAAAAAATTGTGCGGATTATATGATTTCGCTTATGTAACAATGGTAGGTAATAAACCTGTATATACTTAAGTAAATATCTTTTTTTAGGTAAATTCGTCAGTACTATAAGATGAATTGCTCTGGAAGGACAAAGAAATAAAGGTGTTTTCTCCACACCAGGGAAACATAGAACTAGGCGACCTACAAAAGAATTGGACGATTGGACACGTAATGAAAATAGAGAGTGATTATTACCAAAGGGGACAATCTCTGTATAGTGATATTGACAAAATAATTATAAACCTGCAAGATGAAAGCAATAGTGACACATCCGAAGATAGCCAGCGGTTGATAGCAGCAGATAGATGGTAGCAGCAATTGGAGTTGGCTCGCGCCAAGACGTGGCTGAAGGCTTATCTGGCGTGGAATATTTAGACGAAAGCATTTTTCATTCTGACTAAATATTTATGAATACAAATTTTCTAATTAAAATACATTACCATCCTTTAAGAAGTTTCATTAATTATTTTTCTATCTTAACCAATTTTATTTTGAAAGTGTGTCAGTGAAATCACGTTATTAAAAATTGTATTTAAATCAAAGTATCAAAACCGATATCGTCGTACTATATAGAGTACCCACATGAACGGTTGAGACGCGACCATTATTTTCACGACTTTCTTGTCCAGCTATAACATGATATTTTGGGTTCATGTGGTGCTAGGCTATTGATTAATTAAGTGACATTTAAAAAGGAACTTGTCTGTTATGTATACTTATTTTGACTTAATAGACTTTATTTTTTGACAGACAAATGTTGGGCATTGTCATTGTGTTTAAAACTAACAGTCATATTAATAAACAATATTGTTTGATGTTGGTTTTTGATCATTTTCGGGTTTTAATGTTACATTTTGCATTGATTTAATATACTCCAAGTGATTTAAACGTTGAAAGTAATTGCCATTTTTGTGATTTCCTCCTAACGATTTGGCTATATACAGGATTTACTGATTATGGCCCTGTCAACCGTTTTTGCCTTTGGACATCTAGTTTCCAGCAATTTGGACTTTGTTAACTATTAAAATGTGTTGTTTCAATTGAAACTGCTTCAATAATCTGTAGTGATTATTAGTATTAAACATCATCATCTGCATATAGTAGGAGGGAAAACAGGCACAAAACCTTGTTATGTGAAGGCACATAAGCTCACTGAAACAACAAGGTAGTTTAATAAAAAAAATTAAAATCCCTTGATATGCCCTACAGCTTTAATATTATTTATTCTGTAAGAAGTTCAACATTAAAATATTGTTTCAGTTAACATCTGTCGATGAGATAGGTATGTGTTACTTGTTGTTTACTAGCACAAAGAGAGGTATGTCCAATAGAACATCAGGTATTCCTGTGCCCTCTACAAGCCAGGGAGTCAATATATCTCCAAATTAACAAACAGAGGAAGTTGTAGAAGTTTATACTGATTGTTCTACTACTAAAGGCCTATTAGTAGAATCTTCTGGACAAATTGTGATGCCTACATTCAGCAACAAAATAAATGAGCTTGCATTATGTCAATATTGTTTTATTTATCTACTCTTGTAATTTTTTTTATAATTTTCAGTGGATCTATACAATTAGTCTTATATTTATGTAGATCTCTTTTTTATACGAAATAAGCTTGCGCTTGATCCCAACCTCTATTGATGGTATGTGTAGATATTGTGGTCTAAGATGAAACGCACTCGCTTAGAAAATGCCTATTCACTCTTGTTTTAAAGATACCCAAGTTGTAACAATATTTTCATTTTCTTCTCTGCAATGAATTGGTAGTTTTAACTTCAGAAAAACGAAACGCTAGGAAACTTGTATTTAAGGGATTTACTGTCCTTTTTACCCGACTGCGTCAGAAGGAGGGTTATGTTTTTCGAGCGTATGTATGTATGTATGTATGTATGTATGTATGTATGTATGTCCATTTCTTCGGCACGCGCTACAGCCTAAACGGCTTAACGGATTTTGACATGTGAGGTATCGTTGAATTTGTCAAAATTGTAGTAGTGACATAGGCTATATAAATTTTCAAAATGGCGGCTGTAAATGGGGGAAAAAAGGGGGGATGTGTGTATTTTTTCTCTTATCTTCGCAATATGGGTACCAATTGAAAGGCCGTAAAAAGACCATTTCAAAAATATAAATATCATATCATATTTATATTACTTTTTTAACAAAAAATGGCAAAAAGTGTACTAAGTGTACCGACTCATTTCTATACCATAAACTAAAACTAAAAAGTCTCAAATAAAATTATTATTATAAAAACAAAAAACCCAACTGCTTAGAAGTTATGAACTGAAAAGAGAAAAACAAGGATCACTATATCTGTATAAAATTCTAAATACTTTATAGTGCTGCAGGCGGGGACAAACGTAGTTTTGGTAGATCTTTCTTTCCCCGCAGGTTAAAATATTTTGTCCCTGTTTGCAGCACCATAAAATATTTAGAATTTTATACAGATATAGTGATCCTTGTTTTTCTCTTTTCAGTTCATAACTTCTAAGCAGTTGGGTTTTTTGTTTTTATAATAATAATTTTATTATTTAATTATTGTTAGTTTATAACTACTGTACTTTACAATCAATCTTTTGGCTGAGATATTTACTTAGGCTTATTAATATATTTAGTAATTTTTCTGTAACTATCTTCCATCTCACATTTAACATGCAGAAGTTATGCATAGTAAACTATTGCCTACCTATAACAAAATGCCAGCATAGCGATATATTGGCGATATAAAAACTGTGATATACCTACTTTAATCTTGTACCGCATGTTCACTTAAATATCTAGCTAATATTTACGAGTGTATGTTGAACATATTCCTAAGTATTTAATATCCTGATACAATTAAACAGTAACTTCTTCTAGCAGTTCATTTTTGATTAGTAAATATTTGAGGTTATAAGATAAAAGCTTTCATATCTTTTTGCTCCCAACTTTTCAAACCTACTTACCATTTGCTTTTTTCTTAGTTATGTTATGTTTTACAACTGCTAATAAGTTTCTACTTTGAATGCTACCGTTTTCTTCGGGTCCAAAGGTACATACAATCTCGCCATTCTCCTTTAAAGAATGGGCAGAACATGGCACAAAAAAAGCGAAAGGGGCTTGGTCACGAATTTTAGCTTGCAAGCCATTGTACATGCCAGACATATTCGCGGCATTGTCATATGATTGTCCTCGGCAGTCTTCAATATTTATACCCAGTGTTTCGAGTTCGGAAGTAATGGCAGAAAACATTTCTTCAGCTTTATGTCCCACTGACGGCAAAAACTTGAGAAATCTTTCACAGGGTTTACCTGAATCTAAAACGTATCTAATGACAAGCGTAAGTTGGTCTATATGGGCTATATCTGGTGTTGAATCAATGATGAGGGAAAAATATTTCGGCTTTTTTATCTCATCTCTAATCTGTTTCAAGACTTTATCACCCATTAAGAGAATGAACTCATCGCAAATGGTCTTTGATAAGTAACTGGTACTTCCTGATCCTTGATTGCCAAATCGTTCAATATGACGAGCTAAAAGAGGATCAAATTCTGCTAATAGTTCTAAAACCATACAATAATTTCCGTTATGTGGATCTCCGAACTTTTCAGTCGCTTCACAACGGCTACAACTCTCATCAGAACATTTCTCCAGTAAGTAATTTCTTCATCAATCTGGACCTGTAGTAGATTATCGAGTCGGCCATCAATTTTATTCCTATCTCTCAAACTAAGGATACTAGATTTATGACGTGCAGAATTTTCATGTTGAGCTACTCTCGATGTTCTGCATTTTTCCAGTCATTGAATCCTCCGTTCTCAAAATGAGTTCTACACTCCAATGGACCAAATGCCAAACAGGGTCCACAATATACAGATTTTTTACTTTCAGAATAAACTAGCCAATTTCTGTCTTTCACTTCATTATTTCTCATTTTTCTTTGGAAAATACTAACTGGCAGAAAACGACGCTGATCAGAATATATTCTTTCACTTTTAGAGATGTCACAAGATTTGTTTTGATCAAAACCGTACCTTGCGATAACTTCCCGCAAGTTATCGTTAATTTCCCACAGCGCTGGATCTTTGTTTAAACTTATGGTTGATTGTATTTCCACGTTACTTTTACTTGACGTCTGATTCTGAGACATATCTTCAATCGTGAGGCTTATAGATGATTCTTCTTTTGCCTCTTTATCAAAAACATGAAGATCTTTTTTTTTCAAAATCAGAATGTTTAATGGGCAACGGTTGTTCTGGAACAGCAGAATATATATCGGTCACATCTTCTTTAGATTGTGTTGTATCAAGACATATGTTTGAAGCTTCCGGGCTCAAAACACTGCTTTTAATTTCAGTTTTAAAAAAACTGTCAATTTTTACTGCCTGTCGAATGATTTCTTTTTGCGCTTTGCTTATTAATGAATGAATCAACGTAATCACTCGAATTATTTATTCAATATAAATTTTTAATGTACTCACCAGAGATGTTATAGTATAAAATTATTCACACAATCCACGAAACACTTCAAGAAATTATAGTACACAACTAGAAATATGGGTTCCTTTAAATATTAGCATTAATATAGTGTTAAAAATTGCAGGGCGCAAACATCAAAAGTGACTTTTCTCTTGTTTTTGAACTAAATAGAAGACGTGAATTCCTCGTTGGTATAGCCACACTATATCTGTCTCACTTACTCTCGAACTCAATGCTTCGACGCAACACTTGCGCTATCCATTCAGCCAGACACTCTTACCGAATCGTCATGTCGTTTGTTCTGGCGTTACAATACAAATACGACTACGCAATTGCATGCCTTAAGTGCGAAGCGCGTAGTAGGTATGCTCTACTCTTGCTTAAAATTCTAAATCCGATGTTTTCTCACATTAAACCGTACCTAATAAATATGATGTACATGAATATTATTTAAAAAGCAACTTATCGGAAAGAAAAATGATCGCCGAGCTTTTTTCGGTTATGAGTTATGCTTAATTATATTATATTAAGTTATATTTATGATTAATTATTTTTTATTTAAAAGGAAGAAATTTTAATGCCATATCGTATGGATTTTGGATGATCGTGTTCACAGTAAACACGATAACTTTCGAAAAAATAATTTTTTCACTTCAATTTTTTTTTTAATATACTTGTATAACTGGAGAGAAGCCGTTGAATAAAAAATTGCAGCTGAGTATTGTTTTATCTTATTATAATTAATTCATTCCGATTGGCATTTTCTGAAAAAGTTGGCTTTGCGAAAAAGTTATCAAATATACTGATGTAAACATTTAATTTAAATAATTCATGTACGACATGAGCGCTTAAGGCCTGCTCATTTGAATTTTCCAAACTTTTTCTTACTGCAAATAAAATAATTAACTGATAAAATGTATCAATTTTCTAATGAGCAAATTGTCTCACTTCATATTTTGTGGAGGGAATTTTTTTATTGTCAAGTCACAGTCGTTTAACTATCAGTTATTTGATTAATATGATCTCTATAAGATATTGAACTAGTTTTTTATTTAATAAAAATTAGTCAATTTTAGTCAGTATTTTTGTTAGACCATCGATATTATATCGATTGAATTGGGTAAGCAGATCTCATAATTATTAGGTACACGGAGAAAAAAATATAGCAGTTATCAGTGAAGAATATATGTAAAAATTACTAAATTTCGATTATAATATCGAATCGCGATATTCTAAAAGTTCATAATCATTAATGTATAATTAGTAAAGCGTTTAGGAATTGTTCATGCAGAGATGTTGAAATATTTATTAATTAGCACTGTATATGAGAATATTTCGATTTTTGTTAAATATTTCAATTTCTCTCCAATTTTCGAAATTCGTATTATGTGTGTGTATAATAATTTTTTTTAAATTTGTAAACCGAAATAATAAATTTATGAAATAAATTTGCCGCCCCTTAAAATTTGCCGCCCTAGGCTCCAGCCTACTCAGCCTGCTGGTAAATCCGCCACTGCGATATAGTATGTTTAGATACTTCACCGTAATGCATTTTAGTTTATGTAGATACTCTCAAATTTAAGTGGACATTTATTATTGCAATCAAAAGAGATTTCATATTATACTTATAAAAACTAGGTAATTTATGTGTATCGTACAAATAAGATGTTGATATCGACATTTCTTTAATTTTCTATATAGAACTAATGGGACCTTAAACTCTAATATGGTGTGTCAACAGTTCCATGAAAAAATGAAATGAAAAAATCTTTATTCATTAACTAATTAAGTCTTAAAAACAAATAGCAAGGGCCCCTGTACTAGGTGGAAGACCCGTATTACTGGGTGCCCCGCTCATTCACCACACAGATTTTATAGAACTAAAATTAGGGGGTACTACTGGGATGCACCCGGATAAGTTAGGTATACTTATTTACTTAACTACTTTACGAAAAAACAACACAGAAACTACTTATTCATTCCGATACGTATTTTTTTTTTCAAAATATATATTTTTCCTTTCCACGCTCATACCTTCCTATCATTCACTACGCGAGTATCTTATTTAAACTTAAGATATAAATATAGATGTATATAGTCTCCAATCCTGGGGATTTTCCGCGACTCTATGACATGTTTAATGACGTCATTCTACCTAGCGGGGCTCGACCAACACTGCGTTGTCCGGTGCAGAGTCGGAATTTCACAATATTCAATGCCTCATGACACCATCATGAGGCATTGAATATCACTAAATTATTTCTGTTGACGCGCCACTAATGCCAAGCCCTGCACGATGAGAGCAGTCCCCAGCCACCAGGTTATTGACGAGGCTTCGTTGAACAGTATAACTCCAATGATACCCTAAAAATAAAATTACTAATTATGATTCTTCTTAATTATAAAAAGCTTATCTATACTAAAGCCAAACTCGATTGAGAATGCTTTAACAAATAAATTAAAAATGAAGGTAGAAATCACTAGTCATTTTACACCTATTGACTCGAGTTGCCGCGAATAGTGTTTATAGCGAATTCACTTTGGCGAATAGTCGAATAACTCGACATTACTATTCGACATAAAAAAAACATTAAACAAATAAAAAAATATTTCTAATTTACTCTAAGGTTGTGAGAAAAGAAAACAATAAAGTTAAAGAAATCTGTTTCATGTTATACATACCTACTAAAGCTCTTAAAACCTTTCGAAGAGATAACAAAAATCACGAGTTCCACATATGCACCTATATCAGATGTGATACCTAGCACTGTTTCATTAATCTGATACCTAATGAAAGATGCGCTGATTCAACAAACTGCACACGTTGATGATTTTAGAAAGACGTTGATAGATAATATGGAAGCCCATTTTAACTACTTTACGAAGACATATTACTTGTGACATTTTTAGACCCCCGCTACAAGAACTTTAAAAACGAAACTTTGAAAAACGTAATGCCGAATACCGAATAATAGCGAGTATTCGCGGCAACTCTACTATTGACAATAAATTAGCTTAAAAGTAATAAATAAATTCAATATCTTTTAAATGAGATTTTATATAAAAAACAAAACATAATTTTAAATTTATTAGGCATAAAATGTGTTGCATTTTCTACCTTCATTTTAAATTTGTTTGTTGACAAGCATTCTCAGTAGAGTTTGGCTTTAGCCCTAGATTACTAACCTTATTTTACAACGCTTATTACTAACCTTCGTCGATTCGACTACGCCGTATAAAAGGGGGCTTCAAAGGGTTTAGGGAATAAAATATTTATATGTGTTGTACTTATTTATTAGAATAATCATTTGTTAACATGCTTATACCTTTATTGATTACTAAAATCACATTTTAATTACTTTGGTAGTCTTTTAATTGAGATCAGAGTTTATACTCCTTTGAATATTTTTGTTTTTTAAATGCTTAAATCTTATTAACTAAAAAAAAACAGACTTAAAAAAATATTGAAAATATTAAAATTAAGCAATAAAATCAACAAAAGAACGAATGGTTTCAGAAAAAAACTATGAATTAATACATTTGTGACAAATGTCAAGTTTGTGTTCGCCACACAAAGATTTGTTGCACTTGGTGCAACAACTCTTTGCCATTCTTCGCTTTGCGGAGGGGCAAATTGCACAAATTTTCTTTTTTTTGGCGATAGGAAGATTAACTGTATCATCTCTTTGGTCAGCTTCATGTGAAGTAGAAATACTGGTTCCTGGCATATTCAAAATCGCTGTTATTGAGTCCCGCAGTCCCGCGACGTTTGAAGTGTCGGAATTTGCAATTTTTTTGCATATGTGGCTCGACCAATTTTTGATGCAGTATTTTCAGGTACTCACGCCTTGGTAAAGGTTTTTTGTTTTTGTTTTGTGCTCCAAAGTGTTGGTTACATATACAACATAACTAATAGCGAAGTGACGTGATGGTGTAAAAATTAGTTCATGTGGTCAAGTGCTAAGTAACGGGTCTTCAATTGATGAAGATGCACTAGCCTGAATGTCTTCAGTAGAAGGCGATTGTTCTACCACAGAAAAAATCTCTTCCTCACCATCTGTTTCATAAGCCGGATCAGCCTCAAGGTGGTCTTCTTTCTCACTCGCAGAGCAGTCTTCGTCACTATTATTTTCTAATAACAGCTGAAGAATCGTATCTGAAATAAAAATATATACAAATAAAAATAATGTAGGTTCTTATTTCAATGTAGACAAATAAAGTATAAAGTTTACAGAACACCGAAATAATTATAACGCCAAAAACAGAATGAAAAATAACTCTGCAAGAATAACGTTAATACTAACCTTCGTCGATTCAACGACTCATGGTGGGTCGAATGGCGTACACAGGGCCCCTACACAAAAAACACACCCATACGCCGCGCGAGCTGCGAATCGACATAGATTAGCTGGAATCTGAAATGTGTACGACGAAGCACTCACAATTTATACCGCTTTTTTTAAGTCCGCGTCGTCGTTTTGACGAAGGTTAGTGATCTAGGGTTAGTGTAATGAAGAATGTTCACTAATTTTTTTTTTTAGCTCCGCGTAAACTCGGTTGAAAATAAAAAATATGAGTGAAAAAATTATTACGATACGTCGTTTAGTTTCCAAGATATTTAATTTTAAAATAAGCGCGCGATTCGGAATTCCACCAGGCCGGCGCTCGACGCGATGACGTCACAGCACAACGCAACACTCGGTCAGTCCACTCGCGCGCTCCGGTAACGCCGCGTTGCCCGTACCTTTTACTATTAAAGTGTAAAAATGTCTGATCTACATGCTAGAAAATCATGTGTTGTGCCAAAATGTACAAATACAACCACCAAGACACCAGAAAAGTTGTTTTTTCACGTTCCAAAGGATGTTCAAATGCGAAAGAAATGGACAAAAGCTATGAAGAGGTTGGATTCATTTGGAGCTAAAAGTACAGTTTATTGTTGTGAAGATCATTTTGATGTAAGTATGTCTATAAGTAATTTATGTCTTAATACTTAAATGTATACGGGTGGTTCTTCAAAATTTGGTTAAATTGTGGCCTAATTATGACAAAGGTATTTTTAGACGGTTACCAATGAAATACTAATTCTATATTGTAGGTATAATATCTACATTGTTACTACTAAAATGGCCAGTCACTTTAATAAGTATTTTAAGAAATATTGAAGCCTTTTTGAAATCTGTTTTCTAGGGACTGACGAGACATGATAGGGACTGACACCAAACACAATTCGTTTTGTTTAATCACATTTTTATTGCAAAATTACTAATTAGTTTCAGTCTCAAAAGTATTCAGTATTATATATTGAGGTAGACAATCAATTTTTTCTAAACAGTTACATTACAAGATGTTTTAATATCAATGAAAATTATTTACATTTACGTTTTTTCTTACCATTAAACTGTACTTTGCGTTCAGTACTTATAAACCAATAGTCTTTATAGTACTTAACTAATAATCTTTAAGTATCTAATTAACATAATTTTTAAAAAATCAGCTTTCTAAGTAAGGTAACAAAGTTAGAATTTGAACATAATATTGAGTCTTCTTTTATAAATCATAAATACTATCTATTCTTTCTGACTATTATTAAAATAAAAAAATCTTTAAAAATAAAGTAATCTTTTTGACTATTTGTTTACTTTTCGTAAACGTTAACAGGTTTCTTAAATTTGTAAAATACTGTTCCACTCTTGATAATTTGGTTAGGAACTGACAGTTTTTCTAAAATATCTTCGTAAGGTACGTCAGCGATATCATACGCATTTATTTGAAATTCTGTGCCATTATCATTGCAAACTTTAAGGAATGTAACTGTCAGTTCTCCATCTTCATCATCATATTTTGAGCAAATCGCGGCGTATCGATATTCTTTTCTCTTCATAATTAACTTGACTAGAACATAATCTCCGCTGGCATACTTTGCTTTAGTCTTTTTCTGCGCTATCTGGCTTATGCTAGCTAATGGCACATCATCTTCAGAATCCGTGAAAACATCTTCAATTTGAAGCTGCGTTTTATCGCTTTGGTACGTTAAGCTCCCTAAATTATAATGCTTACATCCAACATCAGCACAGAAGCAACTTAATGACTTCAAGACCAGTTTATTCGGATTATAAATATTACCCGAGACTTGGTGCACTAACAGAGTGCCTTTAAACGGTTTCTGCTTTTTCTCATGCTCCTTTATCATTCTGTTGACTGATTCTATTTCAGCATTTTCAATAACAGAAATCTGTATATTGGGACATCTTTCTCGGAGGACAGCTACAAAGTCGTATAAGTTTGTAATGTCACCTTTCTGAGCTATGAGTTGGTCCGCACTACGTTTACAAGTCGCTCCAATTCCATCTGGTGCTCCTTTTCCATGTCCCGCCTCGTGGAAATTCCATGTGTAATTCATGACGAGTGGATAGAATTCCTGGATTTTGCAGCCCAAAATATAAAACATTGTCTTGTTTCTATATTGAGTCACAGGACCGTCACTCAAGAAATGCAGGTTTTCTACTGAAAGAGGCAACGTTCTCAACACAGGCTGTAAATGTGCCCAAATGGCACCTGCGTTGTGAGATAAATTTAACGATACAGTGCAGTGAGAAGTTATATTATTCTTTGTGTAAACTACCACAGTATGTAGCGATATTTGAGTTCTGGAGCCACCGAAATGATAGGACTGGATTTCATGGTTGCATTTAGTTGTATAATTTTCCGAAAAGTCCATGTGGATTATTGCACCCTTTTCTGTTAGCGACTCTTTCAAAGATTTCAAAGTTTGATATTGGTGAACGATGTTCTGTTCGTGTTGAAACAATTTTGGTAGATCAATCTCTTCTAGTTGCGTTATCAAATCACGAGGTTTTAAGCTGTAAATCTCCTTCCTATACTTTGTGACGTATCGATTCTGTTTAGTTTTTAGATCCATGATCAGTTCCTTGCCTTGCTTCCATTGTTTAACTGCAATTTCCTTACAATTATCAAACTCCATGTATGGCAAAATCTTCATTAAACAGTTCTTGCAAGTTCTCGCTAAGCAATTTTTTGAATAACGATCACAGCAAAGTGTTACCAGGGCAGTTTGATAAGATGCAAAGTTAAGAATGTTTGAATTTTTTAAGGCTTCTAATTTTAAATTGATGTTTTCATGAATAACACAGGCACAGGTGTCACGGTCTGTAAGCTTAGGCACAACAACCCAAAATGGACGCAATTTACAGAACTCCGCGTACCCAATTGTCATCAAGTTCGTTTTAAGGAATTTTTTATGCAAATTTTTTAAAGAATCCAGTAGATATCTTTTTTGCTTTTTTATTTTTTTGCGAGTAATACATTCCTTTTTTCCTGCCGCGCACCGACTATTGTCGTCATCTTCATAAAATCTTTGAATGATTCGTTCAACTCTCTTTTTGTTCCTCTTAGCATCATATTTTGTACGATTAAATCCCATCTTTTTGTATGTAATAGCTTTATTTCCAAGTCTCCATATCTTATATTTATGTGTCAGTGGACTAGACAAAATGGTTTTTAAGGAGGAGGTTTGGTTATGTTGTGAATCAATCTTTTTATCTAAAAGTTGAGTCTGGACAATTTCGCCAAATAATGCTTTTTTTACCAATTCTGCTTTTTGATTAGGGTCGTTGGCCATGGCTTCAATTTTACTTTTTAGTGTAAATTGTGTCTTATTTTTCGTCATCCTACGTTTCAGTCTTCGGTTTCTTTGTTGTGCGCTGGCAAGCTTTTTCTTCAAATTATCAATCAGTAAGTCCTTTCTTTTCAGTACACTATTCCTTTTTTTCCGTTGAATATTACTTCTTCTTCTAGCTTCCACTCTTCTTCCATTGCTTATGACAGGAACTTGAGGAATATAGTCCTCATCCGATGATGGCGGCGTATTTTGGTCCATGTATTTATTAACACTCGTACGAATCTTTTGTTTTTTTCTATAATCTGCTGAGTAGCCTATCCATCTTTTTCGCGCTCTTCTGTGCTCACGTGGTGTCATGTCCTTGACACATTTTCTTTGTCCTTTTTCTTTTTTCTTCAGATACTTCTGCCGTTCTTTTTCTTTGTACTCTGCCAGCAAAACAGGATCATTTTTAATTTTTTCCAAGCGTTTTTTTGCCTGTTCAGACTTTTTTTTTGCGAGTTCCTCTTTGGATAGTAATGTTTTCTTTCTAGGCGCCATATTCTACAACAAATACACAAATTTTATTGTTAAAACCACGGATCACGCAGTATGACCGTCAGTCCCTAGGTGTGGCGTCAGTCCCTAGCCACTTTTACGACGAGGGCCTGACGGTCTAGGGACTGACTAATTAAAGCAAAATCATACATAACCTCATAATTTAAACCAACATCAAAACCAGCAGACGATCAAAATAACAAGGCAGACAAGGGTCAAATTTACAATATGTAATAAAATCTACAATTAATTAACTATCTTTGAAACGACTTACCTAGGGCCTGAGAGTTTGACTGGCACAGCACGTGTATCTGAGACAATGTCGGCGACCGCACTAACGAAAAGATGGCTGTCGCGGCATCGGTCGCGTTTACAACTATCTTCACACCGATGCTTTAGCTTAGGCAAGTTATAAAATGCAACTTATGGTTAGATGGCACGTATTTTTGAATTTCACAAAGAGCGAGGGACTGACATTTTTTAACGTTTACATTTTTTGATTTGAAATAAATAGATAATAAATATTGTTATTAAAAAGTAATTAGCATTTACAGGTTATTAATGTAATAGTAAACGTGTTTAAGTCGAGTTAAATCAAAGTATTAATATACGATTAGAAAAACAATTAAATGCTTGATGAATTTGGGAGATCTTACATGGCTAGGGACTGATATTTGGAGTAGGATGAAGCGATTTTCGAAAATAAATAAAAGCGTGATATATATCAAAGTGAGTGAACAAATGACATGGACTTTACATTATCACTTAGGAAATTCAAATGTTGAATAAAATAGATACAAATATGTGAAAATTGCTACTAACACCAAGTTAACCAAATTTTGAAGAACCACCCATACATATTTATATCTATTATAGGTACCTACTTAGTAGTTTGAATTTTTTGGTATAGTTATTATTACCTATTGTCATTGTCAGGTCAGAGGTGCAAAACCTTTGGTGTTAAATAATAACAAGGTTGCTATTATTATATGTATTTATCTTGAAAACGAATTTACTATTTACGTTAGCGTTTGTTTTATTTATTTGCACATAAGTACACAGTCTAATACCTACTACTATTTACCTACGTTTTTGCTAGCATAAACATCATAATTGATAACCATTTTTTTTTCAGATTGAGGCTGATATGGAGAACTATGTTAAATATAAGCTGGTTGGAGGAAGACTTAAACTTAAAAATGGGATAGTTCCTCACAAATTTCAATGTCAACAAGAAAAGGTAGATATACCCGAAAGATCTGCAGTACAAAAACGGAATAAAATAAAATATTTTGAGAAACTCTTAAGCAAAGACGAAGAACCGATTACTTCGACTTCAGAGGCAACCAATAAACCAGAAGAGGTATTTGTTGCTTGCTGTGAAGACGAAATAGTTACAGAAGATCCACTTAGCTTTAAAAATAATGACCAGTGTCTGAAAATATCAAAGAAAAGTAAAGGGGTACAAGTAAAGCTAAGAAATAAAGGTGCTCATAAATCAACCATGACTGATAAAACATATTTTAAGAAAGAGAGGAAAACAATATCATGTCCAGATACAGTATCAGTTCGTAGTATGACTGACTTATCTTCTACTCTCTCCACACATGAAATGTATACCCCTGATAAAGATTCCTTGAATCCTGATGAAGATTTAGATTCAGATGTGGATAACTCAGAAAGCGAAAAACATGTTTTCAGAAACTATATGCAAAAAGCAGCTCTTTTATGCATATCTAGAGAGCCGCAACTATTGCTAGGTTTACCTAAAGAATGTTATTTTCTCATAAATTTATTATCTGAAACAACAAAATGTACTCCGCGAAATATAATGATGACATTAAAAAAAATACGCTTGCATCAACCAAATGCAATATTGGCTTTGGATTTTGGTTTGGCGACAAGTTCTGTTACTAAAATAATAAGGATTACTGTTCCCGTTATAGCATCTGTCCTCAAATCACTTGTATACTTCCCAGCGTCTTCGAATGTTCAGATGAATCTACCTATTCCATTTAGAAAAAACTATAATCGAGTTCAAAGCATTATTGACTGTTTTGAAATTCAAATTGAAAAGCCTGTCGATGCCGTAAAACAAGCTCTTACTTGGTCTGATTATAAAGGCTGTAATACGATAAAATATTTAATATCAATAACACCCGATGGGCTTATAAATTTTATTTCTCCAGGTTATGGTGGAAGAGCAACAGACTCTTTAATTTTTGAAGATTGTGGTATTTTGCATACTTTGCCTAAAGGAGCAGCAATATTAGCCGACAGAGGTTTTAAAAATATTGCCCATTTGGTAGAACTAAATGGATACACTTTAATCAGACCTCCTAGCGTGAACGCTAAGGTGAAACCAACTAAAAAAGAAGTTTTAGAAACAAAGAAAATTGCGGCATTACGGATACACGTAGAAAGAGCTATCGGCCGACTTAGGAGTTTTGAGTTTATGTTGCCACATGCTTGTGTCGATTTAAAACAAGTCGATCTGTTGGATTCAGTGGTACATTCTGCATGTGGAATAGTAAATATTCAAAGCAGTTTATTCACAGAATCAGCCTAGTACGTTATTTTAATATTAATATTTTATTTTATTCTACTGTATTCTCTAGGCCTTTTACTAACTTTAAAATAAACAAATAATTTTTGCATAAATAGTTTATTATTTTTTATTACAGATCAAATCCCAAAAAATGTGAAATAGAAGCTATAGCTTCAAATATTTTATTATGTTCCACTGACTAAAAGTGTTTGGTGTACTTTCAGAGACATAATAATACATAATCACATTTATTAACATTATTTTATTAATTTGTCAAAAATATTTTCCTTCCAAAACATAACACACTTATCAAAAAGTTGATTACAATATGTTTTATTGTATATTACCTCATGCACATCAACATTTTTCGAAGTTTCGAAGTCAACATGTGCAATACAAAACAGGGCTTTTTTTTTTCCCGGACATGTGCATTTGTGTCTGTATTTGAGCATAGTACTTTTTGCCTAATTTTCCTTTGTCATAGTACAAACTAAATGTATTTTCCTTGTACGGACACTTGACTTCTACAACGAAGTCATCAGTAAGCCCATCAGGCGAGGCACCGATCATTGGCCAATCACTGTTTAAAAAAATACCAGATCCCATTATTTTAAGACCTTTTATTTGAGACACCACACTTATAACATCTTTTTCTAAGATTTTTCCTCGCTTGATAGCAGCAGTTTCTTTGAATTTTAGGGCACCAAATATTTCTTCAACTACAGAGCCATTCTTTGTAGTACATTGCGCAACTTCATGCATTTTTGAAGCCGTTATGCGTCCATAGCGCATCTCAAACCACAAATTCGAATCGGATTGCGCCATTGTATCCTTTTTTATTTGTAAACATCTTGATTCTGTCATTTCGTTCTTACAATATGTAATAAAACTATTGACATCACGTTCTACACAAGATTTTTTGAAATTATTAATTAGGTAATGAATCGAAATCTTTTCAACATCTTTTTTTTCACATACATAATGTGAGAGCGAACATTTTATTTGAAGTTCTCTAAGATTATGTGTCACTTTGTCGAAAAAGTTACCTTTATCCTGTTCTACTTCATTATGTGTTGTGGAACTAAAGTCTTTAGCCTTAATCATTTTGAGTGTAGTCCCGATCCCCGAGAGCTTCGATTTTTTCCAATAACACTTTATAGCAGTTGTTGAAGGCTCCTCGCTTCGGCGATGCAGCCACATTAAAAATGCTACGGCGTGCTTACAACCACCACTACTAGCGGCACAATCCTTACACATTACATTTAAAATTTCATTGTCTTTTTCATCGCATTCTAAACTGCAATGATATGGTGTTGCACGTACGCGATGTTCCGGTGTAATCCTACATTTGACCGTACAAATATTACCTACTCTTTTGACTTGAACGTAACCAATAGCATCATCACCGTAGTTGTCTCTTGCCGATCTGAAATAAAAAACAAATATGTATAAAAACACTTCACGTATTTGACAAATAATATGTACACATTAAAA
The DNA here is from genome assembly GCA_034621355.1 of Mycalesis mineus. NCBI lineage: Eukaryota > Metazoa > Arthropoda > Insecta > Lepidoptera > Nymphalidae > Mycalesis > Mycalesis mineus. The sequence continues at coordinate 8,826,304 of CM067895.1, forward strand.
AAGGTTTAGCACATCTGTTCACCTCACAGCAGTCTTAGCTATAGTCATCGACCATTGGTCGATGGCTATAGTTATGTATATAGGTACAGTTCTTGAAAAATACGAGCGCGCGTGGCCCTTAGTCGTGGTAAAAACGTTTATGTTTATACTATAATACCTACATAAATTTATTTAGTTAAATAGATCAAAGCCAAATCGATTTTCAAATAGGTAGGTATCTACCTACCTATTTGAAAATCAATTTGACTATTAATCTTAATAAGATGATAGAAAAATTTACTCTTACCTCTGCATTTTTACTCCTCGCATTTCAGCGGCAACGAAATCACTATTCTTCGTTAAATAGTAGGCAACCATAAGTCCATCTATTTTAGGTAGGTTATCCGATTGCCCTTTTTCAAATCCGTCATCCATTATACCATATATACACTAATTAAACTGAATATTACTCAATGTACGGAAGAAGCAATATAAAACACTATAAGTAACTCGGCAGGCGCGGATTGGCAGCGAGCGGCCGGCGGTGGCGGGGGCGCGTTGTGTTGTGACGTCACACGCTTCACGCGCGCTTGCTACGGAACGCAAAATTTACGAGAATTTGAAATGTCTATAAATTCATTAATACTTGGTCTTTTTCAATGAAACAAAAACTAGTGTATTTGTAAAGATACAAGCCCTACTAGGACAATAGTTTTAAGCGATTTTGTATACCTATTAACATTCTTCATTGTAAGGGTAAGGGTTGGTATTTAACTTATAAGTGTTTAACTAGCGGACGCCCTCGACCAGACTCAGGATTCAAGCTCTTTCTTCTTAGAGCAACTTTTACTTACCGACAATATATAGCTAGATGCAGATGATATTACAGTGGGTGCCACAGAGTTTGTAGCTGCATCTAAAGATCTTAAGTAGCACCGGCAACCCCAAGTGTTAACTAGCACCATTACAACCAGTAAACCGGCCCATATTAAATAACTGTCGCCCTGTCAACAAATAAGCATTTTTTAATAGTTTTTACATATACTTTAATCTTTATTTACAAAACTGTGACTGACTCCACTGAGAATCCTAACACTTTTCTTTTTTGTTTTACTTTTTAAGAAATAAACTTACTTAAAAGAAAGAAGAGGAAAGTTCTTAAGGAAAGTTCTTGGTGAAGAAGCAGGGCTCAGCAGTTTAGAAATAGATAATTACTTTTTTATGAACCAATAGTCTATCTGGGAATGTCACTTGAATCAAGGCTATGCAGTGTAAGATTGGTGCTAGTGAAGATGCCTGATTGCCAAATTGACATCATCATTATTATTACCAGTCTAACAATCGCTTACTTCGAGGCCAGGCCTCCTTAGGGAGGAGATATAGAGCTCAGTGCCACCACACAGATCAAATGCAGGTTGTAGGACTAAGCTTGTTGCTGTTAATATTTGTTTTTTTTTAACACGAGCATAAACCATCAACATTCCATTATTTTTAGAATTTTGTATGGAAATTTTTAAATATATGAACATTACCATACTGTGAGTCTGTGAGTACCAGTTGGCCCGAAACGTCACAACTGATCATTCAACTTCACTCGCCTTACTGAATTGCAATAAATATACTAAAAATTATCTAAAAAAAAAGACCGAGACTAACCATTGGACCAAATAGGCCGTTAAAATTTGGATAAAGATAGATACAGTGTGAGCTAAGCTTTTTGTCGCCTCTGAAGATGCAGCACGGCGAAATACGCAGGATTATGGCCGCTTGGTGAACTATTTTGTACTATGTCTACGCTCCATATCCCCTCTCCTGTAAGGAGGGAGGCCTGGCCCTGTAGTGGGCTGTTAATGGGCTGATAAAGATGATTATGATAGGTATTCAGAGCAAACACAAAGTTTGCCGAAACTTACGTACTTTTATACATTATTATAGTAGACTTACTACAACAGTATGCGTTCCTGATAGTTTCCCCACTGTGCTGCCTAAGGAAGACCAAACGCCAGCCATAAAAGCCTCAGCTAACATGATTATTCATGTAGGTAGAAATTGCAATGTTTACACATGTCCTTTCTAATGATTGTGTTTAGGATTATATTATATTTAAATACATTCTTATTATATGTTATAAACTGTAAAGTACATATATTACGGATTACGGAATGTGAGAATGATATTATATTAAAAAATAAAGATATTATTTTACATATTTTTAGGTTATAGATACAGCTGATTGTGATTGATTATGACATTGTAACTGACAACTGACAAACTCAAATAGTCATAAGCGTTTTTTAATTAATCGCATTTAAAAATTATGAATATTGATAAACTACAATAACCTAAACAATAAACAAAATAACATGAAAAAGAGTGACAAAACCATATTTTTAGTAAGGCGTTCGAGTTGATGTCGAATGGTAAAGTTCCCTAGAAGGCTGGCAGCATTGTAATTTCTTAAGAGTAAAAACAGTATTTTACTCTATGCTATTGTCAAAATTATAACTGTCAAATTTGAGCAATAAAAAGTGAAAAAGCTACAAAATTTTCAATAGTATTTTAAAAAATCTCAGTCACATTAAATTGCTGCATTGACTAGTCGTGTTACGTTGAAAAGAGGCAAACTGTAAATCTAAGTTTTTATTTTTATAACCAAAACAATTTGTAACAATGGATAACATCAAATGCGGGGACAACGTACTTATCCTATGGAATGACAATGACCCCAATGATTTAAGTAATTTGGTCAATGAAATTCAAAATTCTAATGCTTCTGTTGTTCTGGAAAACTCGAGCGTGATTGCTGAAGGTAAGATAATGTTATTTCCTTCCTGTACTGGTTTTTCCTTTACTTGTACTGTCAGTTACCTATTTCTTTATTTGTTCTTCACTGACTCGTTTCTTTAGTAGTTAATGCCCTATGGTCCTAGATTCGAGACCAGGATCAGTCTATGGAGTATTTAGTATTTCTTTCCTTCAAGTATTTGTTAGTACAGTTCCTTGCCTGGTGTTGGAACATTGGTGTAAGATCCCCAAGCTAGAAAGTGCACTTAAGCCATTGGTCACAGTCATTATATAACATCTAGTAATTATTGTTACTAAAATAAGACATTGTTATATGTTATAAATAATAATTGTTACCCTTAGCCCTCCAAACCCCATTGGAAAAATGTGGTGAGCCTAAGCTCCATATCCTTTATAAGAAGGCAGATCTAGCCCTGTAATGGGCTGCTTATATAGGTTGGTAACTTGTTCTTAGTAAGCTTGACTTGGAATATTTTACAGATTCCCGGGCACTCTCATCGTTTGATGTGATAATATCTAACTGGCTGCCGCCTCATAAAATGCAGCACAATGGCAGCTTACTTGCTCTATTAATTAAGCTATTAAAACCTAGTGGTAAAGTTATTTTAAAAGACACCTTAGATATTAGTTCAGAGCTCAAACTAAATGGATTTTTGAATGTCACAAAATTAGAAGGAAGTGTTTTCATTGCTGAAAAACCCAAGTTTGAGGTAAGCTTTAACTTTTTTTTAACTAATATAATACTGTAGGACTTTTGTATTTATTGCTATAAAGTATGTAATTTTTAGTGTCTGTATATTTATAGACTAGACTAGAGAATTTGAAACGTATAATTATGTCGGATCTGCATCGATCGGCCCTCCCCTCCACTGCCAAACTCCACCGAGTGGCTGTCATGATACTACCCCGACATATACACCAAAATAATATATTGCATATTTTGTGGTCATTATTGATATAGGTAATCATCATTTTTTTTAAATGCAGAATTGCTGTCAATCATAAGCCATTAAGCCTATGGCAGTAGCAGACATCAAGTCAGTTTTGCCAAAACAGCAATTATACAGTTAGATCTTGTGTCTCGACATAGCAAAAGAAATAAGTTGTCGAAGTTAATTTTAATCTGAATTTTCGATGATAAAATTGCATGTCACATAAGTAGCCTTATTGGGAAACCTTTTGAATCCATAGCTCAAAATAAAACAGTGAACTTAGTACGCAACTAATTGATGACATTACAGGTTGGTGCAAAAGTGTTCCTAAAATTAAATAGTAAGCCAGCAGTATGGAAATTAGAAGACACAGTTGAGGAAGCGTGGGCAGGAACTAACGACGATGAAATAATAGACTCAGATGTGTTGTTGGATGAAGATGATTTAAAAAAGCCAGACCAACAGTCTTTACGAGGTAAATATTGAATCATTAATTATTTTGGGATAAGTTTTCTTAAAACCTGATCCTATCGGTACAAATGCAGTTTTCAGTTCAGGTATTAATGCAGATATTAGATCGAATAATGGTCCAATGACTGATCTCCGATATGATGATGATGATGATGATGAATGTTTTTTTTTATTCATTACAAGTTAGCCCTTGACTGCTATCACACCTGATGGTGAGTTTTTAAGTCTATGTGAACAAAGAAATGATCTTGGTTTGGACTGGACTGGATATTTTGAGACCCAAAAACAATGTTGTTTTAGAGCAGGCTATCAAAAGAAAAAAATACACTTAATAGAAATTACACTTCACTTTACTCCCAGCTTACACTGATCATGTTTGAAACTGTTGTTCTGTTGTAACCTTTGCTGAGTAAATCGTACCTAGTTGGTACAGATCGAAGCCATAAGTAAAAAAAATGAAATCATCATCATCATCATCATCATTATCAGCCTATAGGAGAGGGGATATAGACCATAGACCCACCATGCCGCTCCAATGCGCGTTGGCGGGCTTAGGGTGATAATGCTTCATTTATTAACATTAACTATCAGATGTTGAAGACAGTGACCGGGATCGATGGCTTAACGTGCTCTCCGAATGGCTTGGAATGTACTGAGAATTTCATAGAAGAATGAAAACCTCAGAAATATTCCGTGACCCGACCTAGGATTCGAAAGCCAGATAGGCTAACCACTAGACCAACGAGGCAGTCCAACCAAACCCAAGAACCAAAAATTAAATATTAACATCATATGTATGTCAATTTGTACTAGGCAGAGTCCAATCTCATCATAAGTAGTATCTCTGAATGGCTTCTGTAGTAGAGATTTACTGAATTTGCTGTGTTAAGTTTCAGCTAGACTGTCAAATCTGGTTTGCTAGTATGAATTGAACCTTAACATATCTTAAAAACCATTTGTTATTAAACAATTTTTATTCAAAAACAACATTGTAATAGTGGCTTACTTATCAGTCAGCTATCTGAAGTGTTATGCTATCTTCATATCATGATAGTAAATATTGTTGAGGTTTTGTGTTGCGAATAGTACAAGCTTATAACAAGCTGAGGTTTTGTGTTCCGAGCACAGTGACTCGCTTGAATGCCGCACTTCATTGCCAGGAAACCTGTTGTTGTTGATAATACCTTTATTATACCTGTTATTCATGAATGACTATTGAGAATTTGAAATGGTTGTTATTGGTACATTAGACATTACTATGTTTTGTTATTGAATGGTCATATGGTTTAATCATAAATTGCGTATGTACTAAGTATATTATATTATTTTAAGTATATTTATTTAAACTGCTTAATTTTTTTTTACTTTCTTTAATATTATTTGATTATTAAGTCAAGTCAGTGTTTCACTAGACACAAAAATTTATCCCCAAACTTCTTAATATTATATGACTGTCCATATACTGTTATAACATGTATATGTTATCTATAATTTTTAAATATTAAAATATATCGTAGCACGATGTTATACAGCCTTCTTCGATTATTGGATTGCCCAACAAGAAATTATTATTATTTATATTATTAGTATAGGCTATAGCCTCACTTGAATCCTCCCAATAGCTAGACCTGGACCCATTTATTAAATCTTTATTGGCACACCTGAAAATCGACCCCAAGACCTCCGCCTCATTAATCCACTGCATATACCACTGCACCACGAAGGCAATCAATTTTGAATTAAGTTTGAATTTTGTTTCAGTTTGTGCAACAACAGGTAAACGGAAGGCGTGTGCAGACTGCTCCTGTGGCTTGGCCGAGGAGTTGCGAGGGGAGACTAAGGAGACACCTAAATCTTCATGTGGCAGTGTAAGCATTTTACCTCCAAGTTAGATTGCCTATCCATTACAGTGAAGCGAAATAGCACAGCGGTGTACTAATAGTTCGTTCGCGTTAAGAATGCAGTGAACTCCGGTCAACCCCGCTCCCTAACCAGTCCAATCTTTTCAAATTACGTGGTCAAGTTCACAGTGACCTGTAAAAGGCATAGCTTTGAACGCGACGCGCGATTTGATTGGTTAGGTGCGGGGTTAGGTCGACGAATAATGATGACTCACTGCATTCTTAACGCGAAGTATAAGTAAAAATCCACTACATTATTTGAGCCTTTATATTTTCTTTTTATATTTCTATTGAATAGTATTACCCACATTTTTAGATAATTTATATTTAAGAAACATAATATCGAAAACTCGGGATCGACGGGATTCGAACCCTCTTTGCTTGTCACGACCAGTGCGCCTTACTGCTGACATTATGTTTGTATTTTTATATCCAAGTATAAAGCCTGTAATGCTTAGTATGAACTTAGCAAATTACAATGCTATTGAACGCTCATTACAATGAAGTGCTTTAATTTTAAGATGATAATGTTATTCTTTATATTATTGGATTGCCCCTTTTGCAATTATATTATAGCCACTTCGCACAACACTTTGACTAATTATATATTGACGGCCGAGTGGCGCAGTGGTTAGTGACCCTGCTTCTGCGTCCTAGGCTGTGAGCTCGATTCCCACATCTGCAAAATGTTTGTGTGATGAGCATAGATGTTTTCCAGCATCTGGGTGTTTATCTAGATATTATAATTATTTTTGTGTAATATATATGAAAATATTGATCAGTTATCATAGTACCCATAACACAAGCTACCTACGCTTACTTTGGGGCTATATAGCGATGTGTGTATTGTGCTATAATATTTATTTATTTATCCTTCCTTCCTTCCTATTATTCCTATTATTAACCTTCCTTCCTATTATTAACCTTCCGCAAAAATCACTATCGATTTGTGAAAACCGCATGAAATCTGTTCATGACTATGTCCAACAAAAAAATGGAGGGCTTTTTTGTAATGTCCGCCATCCATTTCACTTTGACAGCATCTGTGGCGCAGCGGTATGCGTGGTGGATTTATAAAACGGCGGTCGTGAGTACGATTCCCGGCTGGGTAAATTTTTTTAATTGAACCAGATCTGGCTGGTGGGAGGCTTCGGCCTTGGCTAGTTACCACGTACGACAAAGACATTGCCAAGCGATTTAATATTCCTGTACGATGTCGTGTGCGTCGAAACTGAAAGGGTGTGAATTTCACCCTACTACTGACAAGTTAGGCCTCTACCATCTTAGATTGCATCATCAGTTACCATCAAGTGTGATTGCAATCAAGAGCTAACTAGTAATAAATAAAAAAATATCATACTCCTAACAAGTTAGCCTGCCTCCGTCTTAGACAGCATCATCACTTACCATCGGGTGTGATTCCAGTCTAGGACTTACTTGTAGTTAAAAAATGTGTAGTGATGTATTCAATTTTTTTTTTAATTTCCAGTGTTACCTGGGCGACGCTTTCCGTTGTGCAACATGCCCCTACCTGGGGATGCCAGCCTTCAAACCGGGCGAAAAGATTATGTTGGATCTCAAATCAGATATATGAACTGTGAATTTCATATTAATAATTATATAATATAAAAATTCGTAATACACTTTGTATTAGATCTTTGCATATGAAATTGACGTTTTATTGCACTGACCTAGAACGACAGAATTGGATCGCCTTTCAACTTCACACAAGTGAAATAAATAATTATATGTATCAATACAGTTAATGTTGTAAAAATAAATGATTTAAATAGAACAACTGTTAAGTTTCTTGCCGGCTCTTCTCAACATCAACAGCCTTCCGAGTCGATGGTAGAGTCCCTACAAATAGTCTTAACTTGACATTTCAAAAGTGTATGTAACAAAGCCTACCTAAAATAAAGGAATTTGAATTAAAATTTTTCGTTTTGATTGTTATATAACGTCAATTTCATATGTAAGAAGCAATTTTCATGTTGTGATTCCTTATTAATAAATTAATTCACTTTTGTAATTCTAGACTTTTATATATCTCACTACTAGAGGACGCCCGCGGTTTCACCCGCGTAGTTCTCGTTCCCGTGGGAATTTCGGTATAAAATGTAGCCTATGTGTTATTCTGATGTATAAGCTATATTGTGGTAAAGTTTCATTCAAATCCATTCAGTAGTTTTTACGTGAAAGAGTAACAAACATCCATACATCCATACAAACTTTCGCCTTTATAATAGTTATAAGATGTACTGGTTCTGATTGAAAAATTCTAAAAGTCCATATACCGTGGAAAGCCTTATACTATATAACATCACACTGCAAACTAAATGAGCTAAGAATCAGTGGAAAAAACAGAAAAATTTTACATCTTTCTGAGCTCTTTGAGATTATCTGATAATAAGATATAAAGAGTATATTAGGCTATTTTTATTTATTTTATGCTCTAAACCGCATTGGAGCAGCGTGGTGGTTGTACGCTCCATATCCCCTCTCCTATAAGGAGGGAGGCCTGACCCTGTAGTGGGCCGCTAATAGGCTGATAATGATGATGATGATACTCTAAACCCAATGGAACTATGAAATTAGTAGTGGTAGTGTTACATAAAATTATTCATTCCATATTCTTGTGGAAAGATCGTTAAGTTACAACCTCATGCCTCGGAACACATTAAACTGTCGATCCCGTTCATTATCGTTTGTTTCTTCTAAGAAAAGTTCTTTTCAGTAAAATTCTATGCTCGGGAAGTTGGCTGTGTTACACCACCGTGCTGCGGAGAGCACGTTAAGCCGGCTCTCCCGGTCACTATCATCAACATCTTGTTGTTAATAAATGAAACATTATCACTCTAAGCCTGCCAACCTTGGAGCAGCGTGGTGGATCTACGCTCTATATTGCCTCTGTTACAAGGAGAGAGGCCTGGCCCTTTAGTTAAAATAGGCTCAAGATAATGTTATTGAGGTTCTTTAGGTGTATGAAATAAAACAAAGTGGTAGCAAATATTCAATTATACATATTCTCTTCTTTTTACAAACAGTTAACTTAGTTTTTAACATATCATCGTTCTATAACATTTTTTCATTTACATTAATTTGAAATAGTACTCATTTCGCTATACAATAAAATATACATAATATATAATATTTGCCATATTCGTCATATAATTATATAACAATTTATATTTATTTATCTATTATTAAATGACACAACATTTCTCCATTCCCTAATTTGTTACATATTGAAAACAGTTATTGAATAAGTATTGGTCAAAAATATTGTGAACTGGAAGAAATTATATTTAATGTTTAATCTGTTCTCAATATGCTATCACAAAATTATCTATGGTAGTATAATATCAAATATTTCATTGAGGCTTGACCTCTTTTCTCGAAATATTACAAAAAAAATACAATTTTTGTATCCACGGATGCAGAGGATGGCACAATCATTTGTGTCAAACAATCTTCGCAATGTTGCTATTGTAAATTAACATTTAAAAAGAAAACGGAAACCATTACTGGCCGTACCTAAACATTGGCAACATTTACTTAAAACAAAGTTCCTATGGGCTAGAACTGAGAGCCTTGGCGCCTTCTAACTTAAAAGCCGCTACTGAATGCCTGCGAATCGATTTTGGAAAGTGACACAGATAAATAATTAAAATATTTATCATGTGGGAATTTTCAAGAAAAAAAAACATGTTGCGTTCTAATTTTAAAACGAAACATTTTTTGTTGAAAATACTATAGTAATTTTAATAAATAAGCTTAGTTTGGCTTTGAGTAGCGATTTTTATATATTTTTTTCAAATTATTTCTATTGTTTAAACTATATTTGTATCACCTAAATTATCAGTCACACAACATTCAGATACATCTATCAACACTTATTAACTCAACAAATTAGATTTGAAAGAAGAACAGTAATATCGGCAAAGTACGCGATGTTGCCAGCATAGAAAATATTATACTTGAAACGTGAAAATTATCGCTTTTTTATATTACAAAAGGGGAAACTAAACTACGAAAATTACATTATAACATAATGCATTATTTTGGTATTTATTATGGGTTTACATTTTCTTAGTTAAACAAGGCAAACTAAATTTAGTTTGATCATCTTCTGGTAACACTGGCGAAGTTCACATCTGATAGGGTTTTCAATTATCAAATTACTAGCGGAAAACCGCGACCTCGTTCGCAGACTTTTTCATATTTTAAAGATTTTTTATAATTACAATATCATTTGATTTGCATTATGTTATAAGCCTATAAAGTCAATTAAAAAAAAATATAATGAATCTTGGAATCGACCCCGTTATTTTTTGCTAAGCAAAATACTGGAGCAATTATTTGCCTAGAAGAGGAAAATTAAGGTAATTTCATACATAAGTGCAAAGGAATGACTTAATTTTAGGGTGTACATGCAATTTTACTGCGTGAAATCACTTTTAAATTAATTGACGCACCAATAAGAAAGACGCGGAAACAAGAGAGTGCTAATTATTATTTAACTTTTGTAAGAAAGTTTCGACTGTGTTAAATAAAAACACTGATGGTAGAGTCGCACAGAACATAGGTTATATTAAATTACTTGCGAGTGAGGCGATTATATTTGCTTAAATTAACATTTATTGCAAATAAATATTAACTTTAAGCGCAATATATTAAACTATAGGCAAGATCCACCCAGTTGCATGTGTAATTTAAAAAATATGTCCGAATCAGTGCGGCTACACATGCTTTTTTGCATTAAGCATAATTGTGCTTTGACCATTCCCACAATAATTTCTTAGCACCTTTCAGTGAAATTATAAATTAATACTTTTTGCGAATTTGTATTTTGGGAAATAATACTTTTTGTAATGAATTTTGTACTAAACGATTGTCCATCCTGACGAGAAAGGTGCGTTGAGCGCCCGTCCACAAAATAAATGCCCCTATATTCATAATTTAAGTAATATCTTCGAAGAAACTACTATCCCACAACATTCAGTAAAGCGTCCCAGTCTTTTTAAAAGTTTATTTTCATCAAATTGAGATCTTGCTTAGACTTGATAGCGACCGGCTCGCGAACGTCGCGACTGGCGCGACGGCTACGACGCGTCAGTCGCGCTTGTCTGTCGCAGCTGAGCCCAGTCTTAAAGTTTGTGAGGTAGGCTTAGTCATGATCTAATGAAAGCGCCTTGTTAGAAAATACCGATTAATAAAATGAGATCTTTCATTACAATTAAAAATAATAATAATAAAGACGATATAACTAAAATATTACATACATTATACAACAAATTAAACTTTTTTTAACAAAACACCATCCGTCGACGATGCTTACACGCTTACATGGTCGGATAATATTTAACATACAATTAACAAGCATGTCACATTTTACGGGTACAATGAAATGAAACATTCACAAAATGTAACCATTCGTTTCGATACTAAATAATTGGCATATCGTCGATGCACGCTCAAATAGGATTTGAATTATCGTTCTGCAATATTGACTTGCGAATCCACTACAAGTGTCGGTGTATGTCCGACAACATTCAAACCCGTGGATTCTTTAGTTCCACAGAGCAAACAGTCGAAGAACTTAATCGAATTTACAACGACCAGAAAAGCAGACATTACTCCCACCGATTTGAAATTCTGAAATATGTCGGCATTATTTGTTAAAGGATAACACAAAATTATAAAATAAAATCCTGGATTTACCTACGTCATTGAAAGAATAAAATGGTAATGTAGCACAAAACTTTTACCTGAATTAAAACCGACACTTCAGTTTAACTGTAATATCAAATTTAACTTTCAATTCAACCAGTAAGTATTACGGTTCAACTAAATTGTAAGCATTATTGAAATATTCAAATATAAGTTCTGTATTAGATCCATTAGTTAAAAATTTGCACGTTGCACGCTAACACTGTTAAAGTAAAATGTACCTTTTGACTCTAGTATTAAGGACTGCATTACTTATTACTCTGTTTACTTGTTGTTTATTGTGTTGTAAATACAGTAAGAATGATGACAGTATGCGATTCTGACAATGATTTCAATTGGTTTTAAAAACATAACAGTCGTAATAATTCTTTATGGGATTTTTTATTTAACATGAAATTGAGATTTTTTTTTATATTTTTTCCAGTTAAATACATAACAAATGTTATATTTTTTAATAATGATTTTTTATTCTCTAGTGAAAATAATAAAATATAATTTAATTCAAAGCAATTTCAGTCACGTCGACACAATAACAATTTGTCAGAAACACATTAAAACAGCCAATTTTTGAAGTCCAATATGTGCAAATCTTAAACTAATGTTGTTACCCTTGTTGTTGTATTCCAAATAATATGTTAATGTATTACGCAAAGTAACTACATAATATAATATGTTTGTTAAAACATTACTATGCTCCACTTAATATATAGAAATCAATTTAATAGTGATATGGCCATGCTTTTGTCGTTATTTCCATAACGTATATGTATATCAATCACAGACTACTTGTTTCATTTAAGTGTTTATATAATCTGCGCATTACCATCGAGTATACGATATCTATACACTTCTCTTATCTATTATTCTAAAACATATATATTTCTTTTTTTTTAATCAAGCAATACTTCATACCTACTCTGACCAATAACTACAAAATATCACAGATGGTGTATTTATTATGTATACATCTTCTCATAGAAAAGTTATGTGTATCACACATGGACGTCAAAAACCAATAGAGATGGCGGCTAAAAACCATGACCATTAGATATTTATTTATACAATATATTATAAGTTAATCGCAGACTGTAACAAGGTCAGCAAGATTGTTCTGTCATTATATTTAGAACAATGTTTCACGAATACACAGCTTGGTAATTATGGCTCAAACAACAAGTAACATAACTTTATTAAATAACGACACGTTAACGAATAATCATGTTAAGGAGTTTTTAAACGTAGGAAGCCTTATAGTTTTCTTTCTTCCTTTTAAGAATGCAAATTAATAAACGACAGTGTAGGGTAAATAGTAACCATACAGTATGTTACTGCAGGTAAAATGATAAGTATTATTTAAATGGATCCTTGTAGTGCGCCGGAAAATAGAATAATGATCATTATTCTGTTGTCAGGCGTGAAAGGTGAAAGGAAACTGAACGAGCAAGGTTGTTTCTCTGGGTCTAACTACAAGATATGGTCTCTTAGTCGTAGTGTCACTAATATTTAGCAGCTCAACTCTTGCGGTCTTTGTGACAGTGTGCGATCTACATTAATAGGATATCAACAACATTTATATTAAACATGATTTGATTATTATTTGTCAGTAGAGTTTAGCAGAGAACCTACAATAGTCGAAATCCTTATACCTACTAAACACTGAATAATTAATAAGATGTTTCGATTTCTAATCATTGGAAGTCTTTCCCACTTTCGACTTCAGGTCCGAAAAAATTTATTCGGACCGATATATCATAGATCGTGCTAACACCACATGAGTAGGTAGTACAGAGAGAAAGCTTCATACTACAGCGCGAATCGGTTGCACTACAAGCACGCGGGGTATGTGTGAGTGACCACCAGCCGCTTGTCGCGTACGCGGCGAAACTGGAAAAAACCGGTTTACGCTGGCACAGTTAGTTGACAATTTTAGGGTCATCATATCAATGCAACACGTTTGTTTGGTTGTTTAATTTGTATTAACCTATTGTGACAACCCTGTCAAAATAGGTAACAATTTTGCACGTTCTTAAGAGCTTTGCCTCTGCTCCTCCTCCTTTAATCTGCTCATGTGCTAACACAGCAAATATACGAAGAAGTTTTGATTGAATCATTCATAATTTGTAGTTCCTATCTACTACTATCCACTTCACAACGTAGGTACACCTAATGTTATTTATACCGACTCTCCTCTAAAAATCTTAACCATCCTTATTATACTTAATTTTTCACTGAATATCTAAAAGAACGATGGCGAACGAGCCACAAAATGTAAGGTATGTATTTCCTTACATATGTGGGTAATTAATTATTCAAGTCGTCAAGTTTATTTTTCTTATACATGATGATTTTTTAGGTTCTGTAAAACTGAATTCATGAAACTCGGTCATAACATTGCGCGAGTTAAACATCCTGTATATTCGAACAATAGTTAAATATATGTCAAATATGAGTCTTTAATGTAAATATTTCCTACATTAACAAATTGTTGCTTGTGCCAAATAGATATCATAGAGATGAAATTCTATTTTATCTATGGTACGTATTCATAGTGCAACCTTTGTGGTTAGGTAGGTACTAAGAATTTTGAAAGAGTGCAAGATTGTTACACAGATTTAAAAAAAAATTAGCGAAGGTTTGAAGTCTTGACTCAGAAAAATATGGCACTGCTTTTATTTTCAGCTTTTCAAAGAATTACCTTTTGGCATACATCATTATATTTTTCTGATAAGAATAAGAGACTATGTACACGACGTTTATTTTTTTTTATTACAAGTTGCCCCGAAACTGCAATCACACATGATGGTAAGTGATAATGCGAGTAGATGAAAGCGGGCTAACTTTTTACGGGAGTAGGATGAAATCCACACCCGTTTCGGTTTCTACACGACGCCATCATGCCAGAACGCTAATTCGCTAGGCGGTACGTCTTTGTCAGTAGGGTGATAACTCCCACTAGCCAATCCTGGACCAATTTGAAAAACATAATCAGCACAACCGGGAATCGAACCCAGGCCCTCAGTCTTATAAATCCCCTGGGTCACGGAGGCCATCATTCTACAGATTGACGATTAACTTGCGTTTCCTTCCTGTTCTAATCACGTAAAATGAGCGTCATCAGCTTGTTTAAAAAATTGGTTGTCTGTAAAGTCGGTTTACTGACGATAGTTGAACGTGACAACGTCTGAAGAAAATACTGATGGAATGGTAGCATTTAATTGGTTATTAAAATTTTTAATTTAAGTATATTTTTACAAATATTCATTTAAATTAATAAAATAATTGATTTTGATTTTATAAATTTATAATGAATATATTAATTTTTAATTTAAAATTAATATATTTAATAATTATATTTAATAGACGCATGTCGAACGCTGCCGAACGCAAAGGCCGATTGTGCTTCTTTGTCACTCGTTCCGCGCTCTCGCTTGCACTTCAAGCCTTACATGGAACGCCTCAAAGCGAGGTAACGACGCATGACGTCATGTTTTTTCGTGCGTGCAGCCGGCTCTATCGAATTATAAGACGTAGTCACGTCAAAAACTTCGTATGCATAGCCCCATATCATGAAGTTCATGGATTGAAGAGCTGTTAAAATCATTCAGTCACAACTGTCATTAGGCTCAGAGGACATTTTAACATGTCTATGTCCTCCGAGCTACTTCATTCTATATCCTGCGAGATGTGATACTATCGCAAACTCTGTTCATATTATATTGTTGGATCAAGAACCTGAGGCGACTAACAATATTTCGGACATTACTATAGAGTTTTTACTTTGGTAAAATATATTAAGCGAAATGCTACAAATTGGTGAAATAGATATGTCTGCAGTCACAACCATAGATAGAATAACATTAGCGACTGCCCATAAAAACAAAGTTAACGTCACTATTTAACACGGCCTCATAGTATCAAGTAAGAAGATACTAATCAATCTGGAGAGGGAACTTCGAAGTGTCAGAGCATCAAACACTCAATAATCCTATTCAAATATTTAAACCAAATCCAAATAACTCAGCAATATACGCCAACGGTTAATCGGCATATATCTTTGCTGAAAGGATGGCAACTAGCCAGTCAAAGTTCCACAACCCAGACTTCAAATGACATGACGAAAATGACCCATGTAATTCGAACCTATACACCATTAATACAATTCGGATAGAACCCCCCCCCCCACTCCTTACGTCGCGAAGAAGAGTAGTTGTCTAAAGCAACAAAGCAACATAACGTAACTTGTTTTGTTAAACAAGCTACGTTGAAAATCAGTTTTTCACGCGATTACAATGGGATTTTAAAAAATACGATGATACTGAAATTATCTGGGCTAGTTATCAACCTGCCGACAAAAACGCACCGCCAAGAGATTTAGCGTTCCGGTACGAAATTATGTAAAAACCGAAAGGGGGCTTACATCCTACTCCTAACAAGTTATCCCACTTCTGTCTTAGATTGCATCATCACTTACCATCAAGTGTCATTGCAATCTAGAGCTAAATTGTAACGAATAAAAAAATCAACCTAGCTAACACACATACTGACTTTCATTGTACCATTTCTATTACTTTTTTGTATAGCATGCTCTTTCATTACGTTAGATTTGAAATCTCATTAGTTATCACAATATATAACCTATTATAAGATCTGGTAAATGTGTTTTTCTTATATTTGTGCTCATATTTTATTAGTTCATCTCACTTAAAACGACAAAATTAAATATACATGATTCTACGACAGTGATTTTTTTTTTAATTTAGACTGCTCTGTTTCTTTTGATAGTTTTACTTTGGTTGTAAATCGTTATGTCGTAGGTACCTATTTTAGAGAAAGTTTATTGTGAACTGATTTGTTCTCTCACACTACGATTATTTGTAGGTATCTGGTAGCAATATTAGCACCTATTGAGCATAATCGAGAGCTTTTTTTAAAATAAAATCGCATAATGTTAACGATCTCACTACAAAAGCTGTAACTGGCAGCAAACACATCTGTATGAACTTTTAAAATGCATTTAAATCTTTATATTAGATTTTTTTAACACTCGTGTGAATAAAGTTACAAATAAAACATCAACATGCAAACTAATGCAAGTACATAACTGAATTAGTGTATATAATACGTTCGACTGATGTCAGAATGTAGCGAAATTCGACAGTGCGAGTCTCGACATTGTCTCTATCTCTCTGTCTGACACGATACTATAAAAAGAGATATAGAGAGGAAGCCGAGACTCGCACCGTCGAGTTTCGCTAAAGATTCGACATAAGTCGAACGTTTAGATGTATATTTACACATTTTGGGTTTTTTTTAAAAAAATTTCACTTGCATTAGTTCCATAAACTTACAATGTTCGTTTATAATGGCTTTGGGTTGCTCCGAGAGGAATGTTGCCAGTTACAAAAAGTAGCGCACAACAACTTTGAGACATATTCTACAGTTAACTGTATCTAAGTTACATATTTACAATATTGTACACAAACGCGTATAGAAGCACCCGACAGAAAAAAGCACCTAGTTTCCGAATAGAATAAGCGTACGATTGTGGATTGCCGACCGCTGTAGACTTTGTATTACGCTATGAACCATACGTACAAACATATTAAATTACTAAAAATGGAAAGGAATAAAGAACGTTCTCTTTTTACAAAATCACTGGGCGATTTGTGTCCGTAGGTACAGATTTTAGAGTTTAGAAAAAAATCTTCACTTTTAATGCAATACCTTCGTGCGTTTATAAATCCATGGTCATAGTTTATATATATTTTTATTTACACAAATTGATTTTCCAGAATTCTAACCGGTATAAAAATATGTTTATCCAGGTGCCAAATTTCATTCAAATCACATTTTTTTTTTACATTTACATACATTCAAAATGAATTAAATTCATCTAAACATTAATGAGAAACAAGTACCAAATATAAAAAGGTTGTGCATTAAAAGCGTCGATAATGCTATCATAGCACTCTTAGTGGTAGACGCATCAGTTTAGTTAGAGGGAACCTTTCAACGTTTCTTCAAAGGTCCTTCTTCGAATACGTCGGAGGCGGACCAGCGTCGTTTGCGCGCGTCTTCCTTCACGCTAAGGTTCTCTGGGTGCGTCTGAGGGGGCGCGGGGGCGAGGCTGGGGCCCACGGACGCAGTGGTGGGCGTGGTGGGCGTCGTGTGCTTCCGTGCGACGAGCGACACGCACACGTCGCCAACTTGCAGCCGTTGGACGTGCAGGCCGTACCGTGCGAGCGTGCGCTCCGGTTTACACGACGCCCAGCCTCTGCCGTACACGAAGAATGGGTGTTCTACTGTAGATTCTAGCTCTACCTGTAATTAAATGACACATGTTTTTAATATAATCTCAATAGACACGCGGAATCATCGAAATGCTTTAAACTCAGACTGGCGAAGTGGTCGTCGCGTCGCATTATGATTCTTGCCTATGGCAAATTCACCGCTATTTTCCCATCACTAACGTACGAAGTTGGCGTTTACAAAATTCAGTGAAGCGTCGACACGCATCGCTCCATTCCACATTTGTGTAAGACAACTTTGTACCTTAATGATTTGAAAATGGATATAAATATTAATTTGTAGTTGACAAAATTGATGCCTCGCTTCGCTTCCAGTCTGAGTTGAGCCTTAGTGTTAGATCACCACTACCGTATTGTGCCTATGTAGCTATTGTAGATGACGAGGTCCTGGGTTCGAATTCTGGTATGGATAGTGTAATCATTTTGAGATTTTCTTTCTTCTATGAAAGTTTTAGTAAATTCTAAGTCCGGAGTCTACAAATTGAGAGATTAGAAATTCCCAAAAATTTATCAATTTTACGTTAATTTGAAAGCGAGTCCACTAGTATAAGCAAGGGATATAGATATTTTTAACCGACGAAAAAAATCGGAGGAGGTTCTCAATTCGACACGTATATTTTTTTTTATGTATGACCACGCATAACTTTTTACAGAGTCGTCCGATTTTGATAATTCTTTTTTTATTAGAAAGAGCACACTTCCAAGGTGGTCCCATTGTCATCATGTTAGCATCTGATAATGATATCCTGGGAAAATTGAAGGAACTCTTCAAATTTTAAAGGGCACACTTGCAGCGATTTCGGTTTTTGTCTCGGTATCGGTAGCTTTTTGGCTACTAGTGCCATATAATATACTATGACAGTATAGTACGAGTACGTTACGTGGCGATAAATCACTAAAAAGTAAGAAATAAAATTTTTAACAAAAAATTTGGACATATAGGAATCAGTGCCAGCCAAGGTTTCTACTTTAACGACATTACCTAGAACCCACAAACTGCTTTACTATGTTAAATAAATGTTCCTTAAACATGCTGGCACCGACTTCATAGATATGCTTAAGTGAATTAAAGCAACTAAATGACACAGTTATTTTTTTACTTTTTAGTGCGTTTTGAGTCTGTTCTATTTTTTGTTAAAATTTTTTTTAAGTACTAGGATACGCATACTCGAATTTTCATGATATTAAAGCAGGTGTTCCTCAGGGATCCGTTTTAGGACCAACCCTCTATCTCTTATACACTGCTGATATCCCAGTATCGAACAGTGTACTCACCGCTACATTCGCTGACGATACTGCTGTATTGTGCAACAACAAAGACGCAAATATGGCTTCAAATATTTTACAAAACCATTTAAACAAAATTAATTCATGGATGGCTAAATGGCGTATCAAAGCTAGCTCAACTAAATCAACACATGTGACCTTCACCCTACGCAAAGAAGCTTGTAGCCCTGTCACATTAGGAACCGATGTCATTCCTCAAAGCGATACAGCGAAATATCTTGGCATCCACTTGGATAGAAAACAAACATGGAGAACCCACATAACAAAGAAACGTGATGAACTAAATGAGAGATTCAGAAAACTTAACTGGCTCATGGCAAGATATTCGCATGTGTCGCTTAACAACAAATTGCTTATTTACAAAACAATAATTAAACCTGTGTGGACCTACGGAATTGAACTGTGGGGAACAGCCAAGAACTCAAATCTTGAAATACTGCAAAGATTTCAAAATAAAGTTTTTAAAACTGTTACAAATGCCCCATGGTTCACTAAGACTTCTGAGCTGCATGAGTATCTGGGCATGAAAACTATAAAAGAAGAAGTTGAACTCAGATCAATGAGCTATGAAAATCGCATTGCCACCCATCGCAATAAACTGGCTACATCCCTCAGAGACCCGATAAGCGTGAGAAGGCTAAAACGCGCCTTTATATGGGACTCTTAAAACAAATAAAATGACATTGCACACATTAGAAATTAAGAAAGTGGCATGGCCTTCAATGGAAGACCAGCTACAAATATCATTAGTCCCTCAACAAATTTGCTTATAGCTGTTGTGGCTGATTGCATAATAGAGGAGAGAAAAAAAAAAAAAAAAAAAAAAAAAAGTACTAGGATGAATAACAAACCTACTGAGACAAATAAATCGTGTACTCTTTATGACCCAGAGATAAGACTTCCCAACAGCAAGTAGAGATAAAATTGGAATGTTTTGATGATTTTACATTTTTAGCACACATAATAAACCTACACATATTAATATCTCTGAATATAAAAACAAACATTACAATAACATTATACAGGTACCTATTCGTTGGTAACGTCAATTTTAGGCAACAATTCTTAGGCCTTAGAGGGGCAACGTTTCATCGACTAAGAAACAGCATGTCAATTCTGTAACGAAACTCGACGGTGCGAGTCTCGAAGTTGTCTCTATCTCTCTCTGTATAACACGAAACTATAGATAGAGACATTTAGAGATGAAGTCAAGACTCGCACAGTCGTGTTCGTCTTCGTACCATGGAGTATTGATTAAATTTACATAGGTAAGTAGAGGTACCTACTCGTATATACAAATGAATAATTAGCTGTTAAAAGGGAGAATGGATTCATTAATTTGAATAATTCTTTCTTCATTTTATCTGTCTTTCACTTTGAACAGAAATTCAGAAAGGGAAAGAATGGATGAAAGAAGATTAACAAAAGAGATTTATGAGGCGAGGATGAATGGAAATGTTGGAAGGGGAAGGCCTAGGCGAATGTTCCCACACAAAATTCAGGAAATTCTGAACAATTTCAGGACGAAGAAGCTAAGGAAGTGGGAATTCAAGGACCGTGGTAAGTGGAGGGATGTGGTCTCTGCCTACTCCTATGGGAATAAGGCGTCATTTTTTATATGTATGTATGTAAGGATATGTACCTGTGAGCGATTCCTATCATATGTGAGTGTGAGTGCCAGCCTGTCTCCGCGCTCGTCGAGCCGCAGCAGCGTGCACTGCGTCAGCGCGAGGTCACCGCTCCTCTCTGCACTCATCACGAAGTCCTCTGTACGCATCTCTTCCACGCGCCGGAGCGTCCCATCTTCTAGTCGTATTAACGCCCCTCGACAGAAGTAAGGAGCTGGCGCGCCTCTTTCTGGCGACGGTGGAGGTTCCTGGAATATTGTAGTTTCACTTTATTACAAGATGAATAAGGTTAAATTTAGGTGAAGGCCCGCGGTTAAACAGTCGGACTTTAGTTCTGGATTTGATTCTGTTGGGTTATTGTTGCACCCTTTCCTAGGCTAGACTATGTTAATAATTTACTATGGAGTATGCTCACCTCTCGCGGAGGGGGCTGGGGCGCCGCTGCGGTGACGGGCGGCTCGTGCGGCTCGTGCGGCGCGGGCGGCGGCGGTACGAAGCCCGACGTGGGCCGCGGGCGGATGGGGTACGCGGACGGCTGTGGCGCGCGCGCACGGTACAGGTAGGATGCGTAGCTGGCGGGGTGCGGGAGGAAGGGCGCGTAGGCGGGCGGTACGGGGGCGAACGAGGGCGCGGGCGGCGCGGGCATGGGGTCGCGCGGGCGCCGCGGCGGGTAGCGCGGGTAGGGGCGCGGCGGCGGCGCGAGGAACTCCGGCGTCATGTTGGACGGCGGGTACAGGTGGCTCAGCTGCAGCTGCCCCAGCTGGACCAGCGCCTCGCCGGGGAGGCTCGCCGAGATCATTGGACGAGCTGGAAATAATACAAACATACGTTACCCACGAGGTTTACAAGCAAATAAACTCACTCACGTATGAATAGTGTTACCCACACTAGGATAATTTCTATTTGAAAATAAACATAATATAAAAAAGTTGCGGCACCGACGGGATCCAAACCCGCGTCTCTATGGCTTTCGCGGCCAGAGCGCCTTACTGGCAGGCTACGGTGTCCCGACTAGCGTCGGTGCCTAGATTATGCATGAGATTGTTGGATTTTTGTATCCAGGTATAAGGCGTGTACTGAACTTGCTAAGCTCATACGAGTATATATACAGTTCAATAATATTATACTCAAACTCAAAATATCTTTATTCAATGAAATCTTTATGATTATTTTGAATCGTCAATTTTTAGATTATGAAAAGTAATGGTGATAATTAAAGTTGGAAACTTAAAATTAAAGCTACGAGGGTTCCAAACGCGCCCTGGTCGAGAAGAGCCCACAACGAACTCAGCTAGGTTATTATTATTTTTTTTTATTATCTTACATTATTATTTAAAAACCGAAAAAACTAAGGACCCCGCTCCTTACAATAATTCACTTAAACGCCTTTTTATAATTTATAAATTCATTTACACTATAATATGCTTTGTAAAGCAGTTTGCGTTTGACAAAAACCTTGAACTTATTGAAAGACATAGTAGTGATTTCAGTTGGCAATTTATTGTAAAAACGTTTGCCCTTAAACGAATTATTAATTTTACTATGCAGTTTATTTTTGCTTCTAATATTAATATTGTTACAGTCACAGATATATATGGTAGCGTCCAAATTCGATACCATTTGTTACAGAAGCGGTCCATTTCCATAAAACGTCAATTAAATGTTAGTTTTTGTTGTAGTAAAACTCCACATCTGTACAAGAGCCTTGCGTGAGCCACTTTTGGTGATGAGATAAGAATGTGGAACGGACTACGTCGACATTATAAATAGATTTAAGTCGTGTGCATAATATAACTTAGTAATTGAGTATACAAGATACGCGAGGCGAATTCCGATGCTCCTATTGTTGTAAATAGCAGCTCGTAATATTTATTTTTAGTTAACTCAATGTGCCATGTTTGTTTCTAGATAATTTTTAATCTCCTGGAACTAATAACAATATGTTATGTATTTAAACCTTACTGTTTATAACTTATCTAATTAAACCAACTATATCAATGTGTATTTTGGCTGGTGGGAGGCTTTGACCGTGGCTAGTTACCACCCTGCAAAGCCGTACCGCCAAGTGATTCTGCGTTCCTGACGATGTCGTGCAAAAACCGAAAGGGGTGTGGATTTTCATGCTACCCCTAACATATTACCCCACTTCCATCTTAGATTGCATCAACATTTACCAGGTGTGATTGCAGTCAAGGGCTAACTTCTAAAAAACAATCATTACGTCCCTCTGTAAGGCAAGGTTCCCCTAGGTTATGGCTAAAACCCACCTCGCAATACTCCAAAGGTTGGTGGGCTAACTTGCCATAATATGTATACAACAAAATTTAATTCTAGTACCACAAGTACCTTTCTAATATTTCCAATAAAAAGTAAAAGTTCTTAAATTACTAATTTTACATTTTTTATTAGTTTACTATACTTTTTGTCGAGAAGTTTTTCGCAATAAAGAACCCAAAAAAGTCGACGATCTCAATTTTGGAGTTAACAATATTTACTTTTTGCTTATGTTCGGCATCGATTTTAAAATTGATACCTAGTCTAGACTCACAGAAACATTTCAAGAGCTTTTCTACTCTTAAAAATCTGGAAAAATCACTCAGAACTTAAAATCCTTCCTAATATTATAGAGGCGAAAGTTTGTACGTATGGTCAGATGTTTGTTGCTCTTTTACGCAAAAACTACTGAATGGATTTTGATGATACTTCACAACAATATAGATTACACATCTGATTAACATACAACTGTTGGTTGCAGCGGGATTTTAAAATAATATTCTGATGTCTTCAAAATCGTTTTATATCTTGATGCTTCGGTTTGCGGTTTTTCTTCATACTTAAGGATTTGGATTCAAAGCACTCTAATATTTTATCACGGTTTTTCCACATCGTAGATATTGTTGAATGGGGAACTTTGTATTCTTTACACAAATCAGCATTGTTTGCACCGTTTTTTAATTTTGAAATGATTTCCGCTTTTTCTTTAACAGTGAATGTGCGTCTAACAGCCATACTTATTCAAAAGTATACTAAACCCAGTTGCTACTCAGAATGTCACTCAGTAACTGAACCAAACTTAACTCCGTACCTACCCGCTTCCCTGCCTACTTAGCTGATCTATAAACAAAAGGTAAAGGCCACCACACTTGCTGACCATCTGTAGGTATGGATGTAAACAAAAGATAAGAAATGTTTGTGAAAGAAATAAATGTTTGTGTCTTCGGCGGCCGACACCGGTTGCAATATCTGCATGGGATTTCTAGGAATTTGTTACAAATGAGTTATTAAAAACAGTCTCTACATCCGAAGTCGCTATAGCCACATGAATTTTGTAATAAGTTCTTTAAATTCAAGGGTCTTAGACATATTGTCGCTATAAGTAAATGGTCGCTACAACCTCTCGCGGGAACGAGCTACGCGGGTGGAACCGCGGCCGTGCTGTAGTATGTAATGTCATTTTAATTAACCGACGAAAAAAAAACGGAGGAGGTTTCAATTCGACACGTATATTTTTTTTATGTATGACCACGCATAACTTTTCACAGAGTTGTCCGATTTTGATATTTTTTTTATTAGAAAGGGCACACTTCCAATATGGTCCCATAGTCATCGTGTTAGGATCTGATGATGATATCCTGGGAAAATTCAAGGAAGTTTTGAGTCGGTTCTATTTTTTGTTCAAAAATTTTTTTTACTTTTTACTAATGCATTACTTTTTTGTAGTTACCCAGGGTTCAATAACAACTTGTTTACAACGCAACGTGCCAGACGTATCGACGATCCAATTATTATGTTTTTGTGCGTCCTCCATTAGACGGGTTATGTTAAAAGTCTAATAATCCCTAAGTACCTATCGAGGATAAAAAGTGGACAATAAAGATCGTCAGCATTCCTGCGAGCGCGGCCTGCAGCGATAATTCGTAGAACAAAGAGAGCTCCACACACCTGCGCAAACACTATGTGTGTGTACTCTTGTGTTAGTGCCTCTGTGTGAGGAGGTCCAACAGGCAAGTACAAAAACATCGAGATGTAGGTCATAGTTCATCATCATCATTATCAGCCTATTTTACTGCTACAGGGCCTCGCTCTTTGTAGAAGAGGGGACATGGAGCTTAGATCCACCATGCTGCTCCAATGCAGGGTGATAATGTTTCATTCATTAACGAATACTGATATTAATGATAGTGACTGTGACCGACGGTTTAAAACCACGAATTCACTGGGCTTATTTTTAATTTACTAAAAATTTCTAAAAAAAGAAAAACTTAAAATTACTCCATGATCCGAATAAGGATTCGGACCCTCATAATATAAGCCACATAGCCTAACCAACGAGGCATTCGAATAGCCGTAGAAACTTTTCTTTATAGTAGTTATTGACGGATCAAGCCGATGGCCTGAAGGCAAGTTGAAAACCTCCTCCTATATTCCTCCTATATACATAGCAAAACTTCGCAAGGTGTGCAAGGAACACATCTTATAAAGCGCTGTCCTCTGTCCATCAACCTAAGCTTAAGTGTGCTGGTTATAACCCCGGCAACCATGCCTTTAAGACCAAAAAACATACTGTGTTATCACAGATAGCGAAGAGTTATAAAGGTTTTTTTTGTCGTGTAAAAATCCTACACAAAGATTGTAGAAACAATACAAAAAGTTAGAATTAATTCTATATAGGAGCCATTAATTAGTAAGCGCTAAGTGATTTTTAAAATAAAAAATAAAAATAATTTCCAAATTCTCGCATCTTCATTATCAAGTAGATCGTCAAAAATAAACACAATTTTACGCCAATAGCCTTTAAGCCTAAGTGTCAAGTAAACAACTTATTATTGCCTAGGCACAAAATTAGGCAATCCAGAGTATGAAATTGTAGCTAACTCTTTTAGATATCGAAGTGTTGCCCAAAACAGCCTTTCTAGGCTTGCGTAGTCGGAGCGTCACTGACCTTGCCGCAGACAAAAAAGTCTATCAATTTCATTACTATAACGTGGGTTACTTTAGGAAATTACACTGTGATAACAATAGTCAATAATCTTGAATTAGAGCATGTCAGATTCTTATCAATCAAAGAGTTCACTAATGGAGTGTCGCTAGCAATTGTAATAAGTTAATAACAAGGTTATTGTATTAAAGACTTTTTTTTTATTAAAAATAACACGAGATCTAGGCACATTCTATAATATTATTTTAAGTATCTTGCCACCATTCCACCTGGGCATGATTTTTATAGTTATTAGGATAAGTTACTTGTATTCTTTCTTGTAATTTATGGGCCACCGAAAGTTCTGACCTTTTTAGAAAAGGGATTCAGATAGAGCCATGACTCTCCTATTCATTTTATCGTGCAAACCTGATGTTATGTGATTATACCACGGCCCTTGTACTTTTACAATACTAACTGCACTGCCAATACTTTAACGGCTTTTGAAGGATTCGTTTAATAAACACTTAAATACCCCCATGTTAAAATCATCAGATACTGTCACAGCGGGAAGTTTATTTTTCACAATTTAGTCCATGGAATAAATAATCAGGTAAATCTCTCTCTAAAGGTGAGTGTCGTATTGGAATCTCCGTTCAGACTTCTGAGAGAGTCTGCTTACTGTTGAGACCTCTAGAAACTCTAGCGTCTATGATTAAAGCTTTATTCCTTTATTAATACTATTCCTTTATTAATGTTAGCATTAAAATTGTAAATAGGTTAATCAAGTGAAGTGGTAGACGTAAAATCTTTATAATATCATAACCGATAGATATAGAATTTATGTGCAATTCCGGATAATCCAATCTATGAAATGGAATCTCTTATATAATGAATAGGTACGAAATGTTCTCATAAATATTCCTATCGTATCTCACCCAGCCTTGACTTCTTTTGCGGCAAACAGATGATTTTTTAATAACCATTTAATCAGCAAACTGTTTTAATATCTACTTTAATAGTTGTTTAAATTAATAATCGGATTTAATTGAAAAATATTTTCACGTGTTTTATAAAAATACGTACTTTACGTTTCTCCTTTCATTCATTCTCTTTGCATGATATACTTTGAATTTTAGTCGTTTAGCTCTTTTATCACACTATTCTAATTCTGTCAACTCAGTTTTGCTCCACTCAAATTTCTCAATTCTCTTATTTCTACTGTATTTATTTTACTTCGATGCTTCCTCTGTCATACCCAACAACAACAATGTTGGCACTATTACTCCTCTATATACAGAGTCTAGCCTTTTGGGAAACCTCCTGGCTTTTCAAAAAGTGCACGAATATAATTTAAATATTAATTAATTGTCTTGTTTATTCATTACAGTTTTACATATAAAGAAATACGTATATTTATTCTACGTGCTATTTTAATTTAGATAGAGCTCAGCAACAAGAAATTAAAGGCAGTGTAATTCTATTAATAACTGACACGCTTACCAATCACATTGATAAGGTTACTTGATTTAGTATCCACGGATTCGGTTTTACTTTTGTGCATTACCTACGCATTCTAATTTGAAAGAAAATCGATTAAGTTTTTCATGTGATTTACAAATAAATACGAGATTTCAATACACTTTAAATCCTATTCGTATTTTATTTATTAGTATTGTTGTACCTTACGCTATTTATATACTGATATAAATACTTGACAAGGTATTGCTTTTACAATCTTTTTTCTGTTCGGCATCAATCATTCATAATACACAACATACAAAACATAGTAAATAAATTAATTATGCAAATTCGCATGGAAAATTCTATTCATTTTAATTTTAAAGATCAAGCTAGATCAGGAAAGTGCTTTTGCCATTTCCCTTCCTTTAATTTATTTTAGTTTAAAGAAAATTTTCTATAATACCACAAAATTTATTAATATTGTCTGATATTCCATGTTCCATACGTACATATATAAAGACATAGACAAGTTTATTATTTTTTAAATAAAAAAATATTATCGGACAATACACACATCGCTATATAGCCCCGAAGTAAGCGTAGGTAGCATGTGTTATGGGTACGTACTGTGATAACTAGATATTTTTTATATATTATATTATACATAAATACTTATATTATATACTTAAACGCACAGACACCAGAAAGTATCCATGCTCATCACACAAACACATCACACGAAAATGTCTTTTTTTTAATGATGGTTTTGTCTCAAGTCCATCAATGATAGGTACAATAATGTAATCTTCTTCTTGAAGTGCCTCTTCTAACGAAGGTCGGCGATCTATTACTAGCAGTCGCCGGCGACTTCGTCCGCGTGGAAGCCTCTTACGTACCCTTTTAATTTTAAAGACCGACTTTCATATAAAGCGTGCTCATTCCCGCTACCGCTACAGTTTAATTTTTTATAGTTTCCCGTCAAGCAATATCCTCCGTCCCGTCCCGTGTACTAAAGATTTACATTTTTGTTAAAAATTGTACGATATTACAGTACATAAACATTAACAATATATATTTATGGCAAGCTGATATGTATAGCTTGTATTAAATAGTCTATTTCACTTTTGAGTCTAGCTTTCATAATAAACAAAATAATTTATACAATCCGACACGCAGATCTAGAGATAAGCCAGTTTAAACAAACGAACAAACAAACTCTTCAGCTTTATAATATTAGTATAGATATCCTACATCTGTTGTCCTGATGTAAATTAAATAAGTAGATAGAGACAAACACAATTACATAACAAATATAATAAGACAAGGAGGAAACATCGAGTGATCTTTCCGTGAAGAATGTGACTCACAAAGTCGTTGTCGTGACTAACTCGTTAAAAATTCATACCAATTATCTACTCTGAACCACACGCTCGTTCCACAGTGTGTATAGCCTCCCTGGAAAGATTTTGTTGGTTATTTCACGGTGGTCAGTAATGCATAAACTATTCAATCCCATCTCCGAATAGATTTGATGCTTCTTTCTCAAATACGCAAAGCTATATTAAGATAAGAGGGTATTAAGTTTTTTTATTAAAAGTTAGACCTTGACTGCATGCATTACACCTTATAGAAATGATCATGCAATCTAAAATGCAAAGGGGTTCACTTGTTGGGAGTAGGATTAAATCCACCCTCCTTTCGGATTCTAAACGACATCATACCGACACGTTAAATCTCTTGGTGTAACGTCTTTGCCGGCAAGCCGCAAGGTGGTAGCCGCGGTCGAAGCTTCTCACCAGACACAACGGGATTACGGGACTTATTAAGACAATAGCGTTTAGCCTAGCCGGGATTCAAAACGCGGATAGCGCTGCGCCACTGATGCCGTCAAAAATCATCTCCGTATAATTTGATACTTCGTTCCTTAAAGTCATTTTACCTTCAGTCTAATTAGATTTTAATATAAGAGGATTTTAGGTCAGTGGAAATTAAAAGTCGGCATTACTTTATTAATTGCTTCTTAAACGTTTTCTTTTTTTTCTACAATCTGTTTGGTCGCTAGCATTTGTTCCTGGAAACTCTATTAGATGGCGTTATATGAATCTTTTTAATTTTTGTAAAACACAAATAAAAGAAAAGTCTCTTCATGGACTCTACTTGTCTATTATAAAATTTATATTTTTGGGATCCACATTATACCTAAAAGTCAAAACAGTACGGACGCCCACGGAGGTTTAATATCGAACAACAAATCGATGTCTCAATAAGTAGGCTAGCAACAAACAATATTGGGTTTTTTACATTAATATTTTTTGTTACAAAAGATATTTTTTGTTACAAAAAGATATTTTTTGTTACAATGGCTAGCTGGCATCCGTAGTTCGTGATACGCGACGTAGGCGCAAGGCCGCGAGTTCCCCGACCGCGAGAAAAAAAACACAATGAATGGCAATATGTTTCAAAGTGACTTTACACGTGGTGCTACTGCCTGTACTATTTCCCATGGCTTCATTTGTTTTCCGTATTATTTAAGTCTGAATAGTATCTATTCAGGTTAAGAAGCCGGAATCAAAATTCTAGAGCTGTATTCGTTTCGAGCAATGGCTTTGGCGTTTAGTAGGTAGAGAAAAATAATTAATTAATCATAGTAAATAATTTATTTATTTTGCTATTTTCCGTCACCTAGATCCTATAAGAATTCTCTAAGTACGTCTCAATCTGAACTTTACAATGTTCATTCGCGAAGTTGACTCGGGTTCGTGGGGATTTCGCGAAAAATAGTTAAAAAATTATTGTTATATTAATTTTTTTGACATATGATAAAAACGTAAAGCTTAATCAGACTCATTGTGCACTTTATAAATGCATAAAGTCAATGTCTAACCTGAAGACACATTACGTGTCCAGTCTCCAATACTGTCTACCGTATTGGAGAAGGAATTTTTTATTTTGTACCTATAGTGCCTACCCTAGTTATACCTTGTTCACGCCACTTCTATATAAGTATTTGCCTCACTTCTGTCAGTCATTTTACTAACCAAACTTGCGTCAGAGAGAGATTTCTCTTGGTTTTTTTTTAGGCTTATGTAAGTTTATCCATAACAAATTAAAACAGTCGACAGCAAATACGTCAACTTGATATCGACTAATTAATTTCCAAGGGCTGAAAATCACACTTGCCACCCAATTATTTTTTGCGAGCTTTATTTCATCTGTTAAACATTAACGTCAATCACATTTCGTTTAAAATTATTTCAGTTTACATTTTATTTTATTAAATCTAGGTCAAGGTTTAAACTTAATTCGTTTTTAATTAACGCTACTGTTAATAAATCAACGTTTTATTTAATAATTTTTCAATTTACGTTTTTTATTTTTAAATCATGATTTATTCCATTCGAAGCTGTTTTTGCTGCCTTTTTTGATGCCACAATTATCTTTTTAATTAGGTTTCGATTGTAAAAAGAAATATAATCTTTAATAAACTATTTAAATCTAGGTATTAAATTAAATCAAAACCTAACGAAATCACTTGAAAAAGGTTTTTTCTGTTACGATCGTAACAAAATGGTGTACCGGACAGACTTTTGACTGACACGTTTGTGTTAGAAACTGAAGAGGGGTTAGCAAAACAAAAACATTTTTATAAATCTGTCTTTTAGTGGTTGCCAAGCGACGATTTTAAAGTATGTGGGTTTCGATGGCACACGCCTCCTCCTGATTAACTCTATTAAATTTTAAAAAATGTGTTCTTACTGTTCTGACGTTTCTTTAGTATAGAACACGGCGTTTGAGATGTCACTTACTATATACAAATTCCAAAGCACACACACACACAAAAATAAAAATCGACCAGTCGATTTGAAGTTCATCGCGTTCAGACAAACATTCGCAGGGGAACAATTTTTAACAATACTATCATTAATTTGCATAATACACTAAGCATCTATAAAAATGTTGCAATACACGGCTCATTACTAAAACCAGACATTAGTTAGTTCGCCCTTTGCCCGGTAAATAATAACACTGTAAATGTTAGGCGCGGTCGATAGGACCACGGCGCGCCGCGTAACCCACTTCCGACGTCCGTGACCTTGCCTCCGCCATTCACGTCTTACCCCCTAACACCCTACCCCCTGACCCCTAGCCTCTTACCCCACCTCCGCATCTCGCCCGTTTGGATTATTTAACTAGACTATTTGTTTCATGACGTGTGTTTACTTGCTTTTTTTGTCTGGCTTGCCTACTGCAGTAATTTTATATCGCTTTGATATTAAGCAAGGTTACAGTTTCGTTTGCTTTACTTTTATTTCAGTATTATCTTAGACTAAAGGACTCCCCCGGGTTTTACCTACATAATTCCCGTTCCTGTGGGAATTTGGGGATAAAATGTGGCCTACGTGTTATTCTGATATGTAAGCTACATTATTGCTAAGTTTTATCAAAATCCGTTCAATAGTTTTTGCGTGAATGAGTAACAAACATCCATAATAAATATTATTTTGCTGTCAATAAAAATATTTTTTATTATATTTATTTATTTATAATATTAGTAAGGATAGGAGAAAAATACTTTTCCTTAGATTCAGTAAGAAATATTAGCAGTTTCCTGTCCTGTTTCAAAGAATAGCCAGCGTAATATCATCGTTCGTTTTATGTTGTCCCTTCTAGTTTTTGCTTGATCTTTTATGTGCTATTAAAACTGTAATAATTGCTTTTGCAGAGTTTTGAGTTATTATAATTATTCATAACAGCTTTTTTTGCTTATTTACTGCCGGTAGAGATATCACTCGTTGCGAATTATAAGTAGCTCGTATGGTTACATAAGAGGACTTTATTGTGTACTTATTTCATTTTGGTTCCTCACTTAACCTATTTGTTTTACCTTAACCAATTTATTAGGTTTTACTAATATAGTTATTTAACACACAAAAAAGTTAACAATTTAACACACAAATAAAAAAAAACTAATTATAAAACTGTTTTTCTTTGTAAGTTGTGCACATTAATAATATTTGTAAACTATATATGTGCATAATTTCATCCAAAATTCATCCAGTTTTAGTATAAGAAATATCCAACTAGATAGAATAAGAAATATCTAACCAGATATTTCTTAGGTACTCTATCGAATAACCTTTGTGTAATATGTGGTTACAATGTTTGTATGTGTCTAATAATTTTTTTTTATCAACTACAAGTTGGCCCTTGACTGCTATCACACCTGATGTTAAGTGATGATGCAGTCTAAGATGGAAGCGGGCTAACTTTTTAAGAGTGGGACGAAAATCCACACCCCTTTCGGTTTCTACACGACATCATTCGCCCAAGAACGGCTGGAGCGATTTTTCTGACTTTTTATTTGTTGAACTTTTTATCCTGAACAGCTGTTAAAATATTGGATGAATACAACAAAAAATTATAATGAAAAATTTTCTCTATACATTTTATATTTTTATATGCCACGGCTTCGTCATGGATATTACACTTTAGTTACTTTAATAACGGGTTAACAGGTTAACAGGTCTAGACGAAATAGCACCAAGCTAGATTATAGTCTGATGTAGCACATAGGCTATTTTGTATTAGGTATTATTTTCACAGGAACTATCTATCTCTACGACGGTAAAACCGTGGGACTCCAATAGTGTAGTATAAAATCAATCCATCTGCGCATTAACCTTCTCACAAGTGTTAAAAGCAGCATTATTTAAACTTAAGTATAATATATAGAATTTTTTGTTTACGACCAATTAAACTAGCGTAACGCTAATTCGACTCAAGCGCACCAGAAACGTTCCATACTCGTATCCCGGCCGGGCATAAACAAACCATTAACTTTGATTTAAAAACTACTATAAATATCAATAAACGTCTTTATTTTTGGACTTTAGTGCCTGTTCTCGGTAACTTTTTATTGCCGAGGAAGAACGTAACAACGTCACCTGGCCGGGTCTATTTTAATTTCCACCGAAAGTTATGTCTACAACGCCCGGTTTCGACATCCAAGAAACCGGTAGTTTTGTCTATGGAATTAGCTAATTAATTTTATGTGAAACATGTTGTAGCACTATTTCCATATTACAGATTAATTTTTTCGATCTTCACAATTTGGAATTGGATTTATTTTTAATAATCCTTTATTTATTTACCATATAATGTCTTCACATGTATACCTTCCTGCAAAAAAAATCCCTTAAATTATTACGATATTATCCCCTCCCCGTATTATCATGATTAGGCAATTTAGGGGCCGGAACACCCAATAATTTATGATTACAAATGTGCTCTGAGACATTGGGGTAGGTGCCACAACTAACTTACTAACACCAGGTTAAAAATTTACAATAAATCTTTTAGGAACAATAACTCAATATTTTATAGCTCAACTTCAGTCTCGCACCTAGGACTTCGTGAAGCCACTTAATCAACAAGACCGATGATTTTTATCAATCAGCTTATTAACGGGGCCAGGCTCCCCATCTTGTAAAAGAGGGGATACTTAACAGCGTATATCCACCATGCTGCTGTTGCTGCTGGTGATAATATTTCATAATATATATCGGGAACGACGTGCTTAACGTGTTATCCAAAGCAAGGGGGTGTAACACCAATCTTTTCGACTCTGAGCTTAGAATTTGCTGAAAATCTCTTAGAAGAATGATACACTCAGAATTATTTCTCATCCCGACCCGGTTGCGAACCCACGAGCTTATGTTCCGAAGCCACATACGGACCAACGAGCTGAGTATACCGCCAACAATCCACAAATATTGGCACCGTCCGCAGACAACGTGCGTGCAAATGTGGCTGTTTATTTAAGTGCTTGTTACGCTCTGATAGTACGAGCGCACCTGTTACGACCAGCTGTCGCGTATGTTAGGCGTTACGTTTGCGTACATTAACATGCGCGATCACCCTTGCGCTTGTTGAAGTTTAGTACATTTTAGTACATCTTAAGTAAATAACAATATAACCAAGAGGTCATCGGCGATATCAGCCTATATTAATGGCTATAGTCATTCCTCCCTGTTTTTTATGAGAGGGAATATGACAGGCTAAGGGTGTCAAAAACTACCAACTTCCCAACTGAAAATTGTGTAATATGTACTCAATTTTAATATGATATGTAATATGTACTTAAAAAGGAAAGGTTCGCTTGAACCTTTGCTTTGCTTTGAGGGTGCTTGCCCTAGGACATTGAAAATATTCTAGCAAGTATCCTACATACTTAACTATAATTTAATTTCCGTCGATATTGCTTTTAATTATTAACGGTATCAAATATTTTGACTATTTAAAATAATTTATATTGAAGCATCACTAGTATATTTATTTATACTAGTGATGCTAAAATATATTTATTTTAAATAGTCAACTAGAGGAAATGCCTTTTTTTTCAGACCAACAACCATAGAGTAAAGACGTGAGCAGTAATCTTTGTCAATCACACTAATTTCATTCGTAACGCTGATATTTTCAAACACACAAAATCTAGTATACATTGCAATCTTAGAGTAATTATCTATAGAGTGGACATAGAAGAATTGATTTTTAATACTGTGAACGAATGAGATGTAGATACACGAAACCATTAAAGAGTGAGTGAGAGTACGCCGAAAGATTTTGTCCTTATTAGTCTACTTTGACTGACTCGCAACTTAGTCAAACAAACTTTGTGACATTCTTGTTATTGTGGCGAAATTCAAATTTGTAAATAGTAATAATTTAAAAGTATTTTTGTATTTGACATAGTGCATTGCTGCATTTTTAGGCATGTGAAAACATAACCTTACATTTTAATTATTAATCACCAAAATTAAAAAGGTTTAATGAAACAAGATGGCCACTTTCTTATACATACTTCATTTAGTCGGATTACTTTGTTGCAGTGCCTTGCGGGAGACTCCCAGTAGCAACTCTAGAACATATTTACTCTCAAGTTCAGTATGCATTGCAACAGAGTATAAATTTCATTAGTCTATTTTTATTTCCCGTCATCATAAAATTTCCTAGAATGTTATAATAGCTTTATTATGACGTGGAGCGCGGCTAATTGAACTGGTATACGATTACGAGTGTGTGTGTAAAAGGTATTTTACATTGATGTGGACCATTATGTTGGAAATTAGTTTTGAAGTTTGACTAAATTTTGCATAATAATACCTACTTAACACTTTACGTACCTATACAATAATTAAAACTAAACACTAGCCAAATTTCTTGTCATACAGAGAATACAATCATCTTTAATGTCAGCAATAATTACAAAGAATAATGATTATTTTTGTGAATCTGACGCCATTTCTGCTTACGAGAGATAAGGACAGAGATAATATTTACTCGCTTTCATATTTGTCTACGTTTTGATAGCTCAAGTATACCTAGGTAACAATATATCATAATAGTATCTGCCTACTCATATCTTCATGTAGACTAAGAACGATTTTTCAGTACCTACTAGCACAGGAAAGGGATCTACGCGGCTGGAACAGCTGGTCGCAGTTAATGTCCAGTTTGTCGTTTTAAAAAAGAAGATACAAAATGTTTTTGCATAAAAAGAAATCTGTATAGACTTAAATAAACTCGTACATTTGTATATAAGTGTAAGCCTGAGCTTGCCGAGGCTGAATGAATGGAGCAAGTCACGCGACGGCAATTACGTAAACCCCGAGTTGCCAACGTAGGTGTACCGACTTACTCGTTTGCAGTAAAAACACGCTTGACGTCTTAATTGTATTGCAATAATGTAAATTATCACCCAAAAAGCTGTTTAATTTACAGCGAAACGTTGCTGAAAACCAGTTCCCTACCTGTCTTACACCTTGATGTCAGTCCAGATGGCAGTTATAATTACTCCTATTTATTCCTTTGTGAAAGCAAATAATGTATTTCTTATTTCTATTATATATTTCTCACTTCGCGAACGCCCGGCTAAGCTCACCCGTATTGGAGCAGCGTGGTGGGTGTACGCTCCATATCCCCTCTTTCTATCTCCTTATGGTGCGTATGACATGGCCTTGTAGTAGGCCGTTAATAGGCTGACAATGATGATGATGATGATGATGATGATGATGAACGCCCGACTTCAGTGTGAATTTAGTATTCTCACTACACGCTGGGCATATTTTAGATTTTCGGTAATAAAAAGTAACCTATGTGTTAATTAAAGCTATAATCTATATCCATTACAAATTTTAGCCAAATCGGTTAAGTATTTGCGGTGTGATGAATTAATAAACAAACCCACTACAAAAACTCTTGTCTTTACACGTATTATAATTAATATGATTTCTATTATTTAATTGTAACCTTAAACTTAAACTATATTTTAAGGACCCTATTTTTAATTTAAGACCAGATGTTTTCATAGAGGTGATTTGTAGCTAAGACCCACCACGCAGTTACTCTATTAGTAACTGAAGTTGTTCAAATGCGACGTACATCCACAGAGAACAAACAAAGGTTTGTTCTAAACGAGGATATCGTACTAACAACTGTATTGAGTGTATCACGCAATAGGAGTAGCGGGCGAGGCAAACAACCCCGCCTACGCGACACTGTAACACGTCCGTCATACCGGCCACAACACAGATGTACTGTATCGTACAGTGATATATCTACGTTGCATGCCGTGGTGTATTCATACATAACAGGGTCAGCGATCCGTCAGAGTCAGGGACACAAAAATTCGCTCACTCACGACTCCTTTAAACGACTTCAATCTAAATCTAATCGATTACAGGCATCGCCTATGTTACCAGCCACAACAATTGTATTGTATTAAATTTGTTGCTTTCAAAAAAGGCTGTTTTACACGTACTTTTGAAACGTCAAGTCTGTCAGTACGTAGCGTACCGTGGTGTTTTCATACATAACAGGGTCAGCGATCCGTCAGGGACACGAAAATTCGCTCAAACACGACTCCTTTAAACGACTTCAATCTAAAAAGAAGCTACAGGCTGTTTCGATTACAGGTATTTTCAGGTCTTACCAGCCACAGCACAAATGTATTGTATCGAATTCGTTGCATACCGTGATTTAAAACATAACAAGGTCAGTGATCCGTCACTGTCAGGTTATTGAAAAAATTGTTCGCACACGATTCATGTAAGCGAATTGAGTCTAAAAAGAAGCTTTTTCATTCTCATGTTTCGTAACGTCATTACAGACTTCTGCGTTGTGCCATTTGTAAAGTAGATACATTACAGTAAATATATAGCAGTGACAGAAGACTTGTTGTATCCACTTACTATTACATTCGTTACAGTAGTGAGATATAAGAATAAGAAATACTCAATCGCTTACAATGATTTCCTGACTAGATAAGACTGTATATTAGGGGCTAGTGGCTTTACATAGGTAGTTAACGGTTGGTAAATACATTAACAAAGAACACATTCTTACACACACACACACAATTATATTGTCAATATATTTATGCGTGTGTGGGCAACGATGCCCGGACCGATATGTTTGAACATACTCTTACATAGATTGTAAAGAAGCATTCGCCCACACGCAAACGTCCCCTACAATGTGTGAACTATCAGAGGTAATAGGCGCCATCAAAGACGAGAAACCGTTTAAGAAACATCATCTAACTGGCCTAATGGAGACGAGAATTTACACTGCCGACGGTATAATGCCTTATATACACGAACTTTGTTTACACGGGAAGAAAGTAGGAAAGTCGTTACTGGCAAATTTCACGCGCGATTTGTAATTCAAAGAACGAGTGTCGACCGATAAAAATCGGTTGGAAATGCTGTTTCATTAACATTAATTAGGGGGGGTCAACGGCCGGCGTTCTGTTGGCTAATTTTGTATCGGATCTAGTTAATTGCAGTGGCATTATCGGATTTGTAGTGATGTTGCTTTTGTGTCAATTGTTCAATGGACGTGGCGATTGGCTTATATAATGGTCAGTACAGACTTCTGAAGTAATCATTTATATTTTAGAGGATCAACACATCAATAGCTTTACTGTTGTAGACTTAATCCTAGAGTTTTAGACTTCGAATCCCGCCGTTGGGATTGAGAGTGGGTTTTTTATTCGCACAACCTTTGCGACTAATTGAAAAGTTTTGAATATGAGCTTTCTTTTTATGTTAAAAAAATTAAAAATATATTCAAAATTTGACCAATATATATCCTCCTATCCTATTCAATTAATAGTACAGCTACAGACAGATTTAGGACACAACGCACTACCGTAGTCCGCAGGCGGGTTTCAAACCCACGACCTCTCGGTTCAGAGTTCGAGCAATTTACACGTAGAGCTATTGAGATATTTTTTTTATTGACTATAAGTTGGCCCTTGACTGCTATCACACCTGATGTTAAGTGATGATGCAATCAAGGTGGAAGCGGGCTGACTTGTTAAGAGTAAGATGAAATCCACACCCCTTCGATTTCAACACGACATCGTACCGGAACGCTAAATCGCTTGGCGGTACGTCTTTGTCGGTAGGGTGGTAACTGTCCACGGCGAAAGCCTCCCACCAGCCAGACCAAGACAAATTAAGAAAACCCTCAATCTGCCCCGCCGGGAATCGAACCCAGGACCTCCGACTTATAAATGCACCGCGCATACCACTGCGCCACGGAGGTCGTCAAAAGCACTTTAGGTAAATGTTAGGTAGTAGTATATTTAATTGGTGCCCCAGACATAGTTACAATAATAACTCTAGTAACGATACTTAGGTAAGTAGGTATAGGTTACTTTGTAAATACTGTATCTACAACAACAATCGAAGCCCACGTGTCTATACGCTCCACAGCCCGATTTGATCAACTAGATTAGATGTAACTATTGAAATTGAAGAGCTATCTGTATATTAAACTAGAGCAAGCGTAGTTCCCTATATAAGTAAGTTGTATCCTTTCACTAGGCTAAACCGTATAAGAGAGGAGATATCAATAATTATATCAAATAAGTGTTAAAACTTTATTTTAGATAGTGCTCTCTCATACACTTTATTTTTAACCGATGAAAAAAGAAGGAGGAGGTTATTTTTTTTTATGTATGACCACGCATAACTTTTTACAGAGTTGTCCGATTTTGATAATTCTTTTTATTAGAAAGGGCACACTTCCAATATGGTCCCATTGTCATGATGTTAGGATCTGATGATGATATCCTAGGAAAATTGAAGGAACTCTTTAAATTTTATAGGCACACATGCAGCGATTTCGGTTTTTGTGTGAGTATCGGTTGCTTTTTGGCTACTAGTGCCGTATAATATACTATGACGGTATAGTACGAGTAGATTACGTGTCGATAAATCACTAAAAAATAAGAAATAAAAATTTGGCTGGCACCGACTCATAGATATGCTTAAGTAAATAAATTAAAGCAACTAAATGACAGTTTTTTCTTACTTTTTAGTGCGTTTTGACTCGGTTCTATTTTTTGTTAAAAATTTTACTGATCTAATTTTTTTGATGTTTGTATCAAAAATGTAAGTGAATTTAGCAGAATGTTGAAAGCTTGACGGGAAGTTCGTATATTTCTGTACACGCTGGAAATACAACCACTAATTTGTTTAGATAAAAATATGGAAGTCGGTTGTCAGAGGCTGCCCACGCCGCCTCCGTACTGAACGAGATTAGCCGTTTGAACACGAGCAGCTCGCGAGCCAAATGATCGGTTTATGAAGAAATGTTACCTCTATCTCTCTCTCTCATCACGAGATATGTTAGGTGTTAAAGTGGGACAGGCAGCCGAAGAAAAAGATATACAGAATTTGTTTCATTCAGCGACAAGTTATTCCTTGACTGCGTTCTCTCCTGATGTTCAATGACCATGCAGGCTAAATTGAAAGAGGTACGTATGTTACGGCATCATACCGGAGCACTAAATCTCTAGCGGTAGGATGGTAACTTACCACCGCTGAACCAGACCATACTTTTTTTTTACGTGGGGAAACCTCATGGATACATTCTCGTCATGGGGAGGCAAGAAGATTATGTCAGACTTGTACCGACTAAAACCAAACGGTGTTCCAACTCGTCACCTGAGACTGAATTATGGGAACGTTAGTACCTAGTACTAGCGTACCATACTCGAGTCAATTTAGAAAATAAAAAATCTTAAAGTTAAAGAACCCACGAGTCTGTTGTAAGTCAAGGAATTACCAACTGCGCAAGGTCATCAAAATGTTCGAATACATAAATATGTTTTGTGGTCATACTTTTCTTTGTAATTGAGGTATCACGAGGCGAACATTGTGACCCCATTGTGTGGACCCACTACAATATTCCGAAGCACTATTTCGGTGCACTTCTAGATTAGGCACGTGGCAAGCTTTCACAGAAACCGGGTCGGCTTTTTAATATACCCATTTCCATTAAGCCAGTTAGGTTTGTATTTTGGTTCACCAATTAACTCGCAGACGGATGCATTCGCTATTTGGGGAATGCAGATCTGTAATAGGATTGTACGAGCTCCATGTTTAAGTCATTTTGTTATTGGATTTGTGTACTAACTATGATTTTTTTGCGTTTATGACTGAAGTACTCGAAAAATTTATTTAACGTAGTAAAGCAGTTTGTGGGTTCTAGGTAATGTTCTTAAAGTAGAATCCTTGGCTGGCACCGACTCCTAGATATGCTTAAGTAAATTAAAGCAACAAAATGACAGTTATTTTTTACTTTTTTAGTGCGTTTTGAGTCGGTTCTATTTTTTGTTAAAAATTTTTATTTCTTACTTTTTAATGATTTATCGCCTCGTAACGTACTCGTAATATACTATCATAGTATATTATACGGCACTTGTAGTCAAAAAACCTATGCTTACACTAAAACCGAAATCACTGCAAGTGTGCCTACAAAATTTGAAGAGTTCCTTCAATTTTCCCAGGATATCATCATCAGATCCTAACTTGATGGCAATGGGACCACCTTGGGAGTATGCCCTTTCTAATAAAAAAAGAATTATCAGAAACGGACAACTCTGTAAAAAGTTATGCGTGGTAATACATAAAAAAAATATACGTGTCGGATTGAGAACCTCCGACGTTTTTTTTCGTCGGTTGAAAATCAAGTTCCTTACATCATTTATAACCTATTATTGATCGACGTTTATTAAAAGTTGAAGTTGAATAGAAC
This sequence comes from Mycalesis mineus, assembly GCA_034621355.1. Taxonomy (NCBI): domain Eukaryota; kingdom Metazoa; phylum Arthropoda; class Insecta; order Lepidoptera; family Nymphalidae; genus Mycalesis; species Mycalesis mineus. Next base: position 8,867,842 of record CM067895.1, read on the forward strand.
TGAATGAAATAAGCCCTATAGATTTTTACATATTAAAACCGATGAATTTTTTCGGATGAATGTTTTTAAGCAATTCATTTAAAATCCTGTCTGATAAGGGGTAGTACCTTTGTAAGCTCTTCCTATGGCTGCCTGTAAAATTACAGTCACTTGAGACTCAATATCTAACCTCAGATTAACGTGCCTTGTGAACAAGACGGGCCTAGTTACTTACTAATAAAATAAATGATTGAGATCCACTTTTCAATAGACAAAAGCAATTTATTCCTAACCAAATCAAGCGAGACCAAAATATATGTGTAGATATCTCTGTCAAATTCTTATATATTTAGCCGTTATCTATGGGCGTCGTTTCCCAAAATACGAAAGTGAATATTAAATTTTCAATGACCCATATAATAAATGTTAAAATGAGGCGGCTGAACCGTGAAAATCTTACACGCTTTGCGTCGTTAATAAGGGTGGCCCACGAGAAATTAGGCGAAGCTCGAAATATCTTGGGAGACCTTTTACAATATTAATCTAATATGAAGGTAGGTATAGAGCGCCATAATATTATAGGTAGGTATATAATATGTATACAGAAAAGCTCCTTAATGGTACAGGTTTGCCTTATTCGGGTTTTTTCTATCACGATTAAAAACAATGGTATTATACCTAAGTAGATTAAACATGACATATTTATTTTTTACTTGAAGCCAAGTTATCTTTGCTATGTTTCATTGGACGTAGGAATAATCATACTACTATTATATTTTTTGTTAAAAATTTTTATTTCTTTTTAGCGATTTATCCCCACGTAACGTACTAGTACTATCATATTATATTATTATATATATCTGTCATAGTATATTATACGACACTTGTAGCTACCGATACTTACACAAAAACCGAAATCGCTGTGAAAATTTTATAGGCACACTTGTGCCTATAAAATTTTAAGAGTTCCTTCAATTTTCCCAGGATATTATCCTGTGCCCTTTCTAACAAAAAAGAATTATCAAAATCGGACAACTTTATTTATTTATTTATTTTTATTTAAACATCTTTATTGCAAATAAAAAAAGAAACAATGGTACAATATAAATTTAAGCGCAAAAGGCGACCTTATCACTAGAAGTGATCTCTTCCAGGTAACCTAGATTATCGGACCTTTACATTTGAGTGACGGGGAATTGCAATAAAAATAAAGAAAAATTAATGTACAATTGAAAATGTACACTAATAGATTACATATACAATACAATATATATTATACATACAAATTTATGTATAACTTTGTAAAACTTTGTAAATTTTTTTATGTATAACTTTTTAAAAGTTATACATAAAAAAAAATACGTGTCGGATTGAGAACCTCCCACGTTTTTTTAAAAAATTCGTAAAAGTTCGTGCTTAAAAATTACATAGTGAGATAAGTTGTAATACGTCCTTAAAAGTGTAAAAGTTATGGTTACATGCCTACAGTTACAGTTTAATTACTATAAACGAAAGTATATATTTTTAAACGAACAAATTAGAACGAACAGAATTAAAAACAGATTACATAACCATTGGCTGCTATAATACAATCTACGAGTACAAATAAATTAATAGTAGCGTACCGTAGTGTTGATGCCAAGCTTTAGATACGCGAGCCAAACGAAAATAGTGAGATTGATCAATTGGTCATGTCAGCTTCTCGTCTATAGACAGACGACGCCAAGTGTGTTTCCGTGGCTTGCCAACAATGCGACAGTTCATTATGCTTTTATTCACACCCAAATACACTGATCGGTTGGATTCTTGGAAGAGTGGGGCGCACGCTTTGGCAAGCAGGTTTCACGTGCTGCTACGTTATGATAGGAATAGGGCTTGATTGTGGATTGTGCACTTTAGGGATAGTGTGCTCAATTAATGAATCACCGTCAAACGTATTTGTGACTGTTTTTCACACTCAAATACACTGATCGTTTGGATTCTTGGAAGAGTGGGGCGCACGCTTTGGCAAGCAGGTTTCACGTGCTGCTACGTTATGATAGGAATAGGGCTTGATTGTGGATTGTGCACTTTAGGGATAGTGTGCTCACTTAATGAATCACCGTCAAACGTATTTGTTACTGTTTTTCACACTCAAATACACTGATCGTTTGGATTCTTGGAAGAGTGGGGCGCACGCTTTGGCAAGCAGGATTCACGTGCTACTACGTTATGATAGGAATAGGGCTTGATAGAGATTGTGCATTATAGGGCTAGTGCTCACTTGAAGCACGTTAAAACACATCTGTTGCTGTTTTGCACACTCAAATACACTGATCGTTTGGATTCTTTGAAGAGTGGGGCGCACGCTTTGGCAAGCAGGTTTCACGTGCTGCTACGTTATGATAGGAATAGGGCTTGATTGAGGATTGTGCATTATAGGGCTAGTGCTCACTTGAAGCACGTTAAACACTGTTGCTGTTTTGCACACTCAAATACACTGATCGTTTGGATTCTTGGAAGAGTGGGGCGCACGCTTTGGCAATCAGGTTTCACGTGCTGCTACGTTATGATAGGGCTGGTTATTAAACTCTGGTAAACAAGAGGAATAGGAAGTGCACTTGGTGCACACATTTGTCTACTATATATACAGAGCATAGTGTCCAATAATTAATGGATATATCTTGAAAATCCTAATTACTGCAACTCCAGCAAAAAAACGTCTTTTAGGACAGCAAAAAAAATCGAAAAAGACAAACAAACAAAAACAAGAAAGAAAAGAAAGAATAACTTGATACCCTTGCATTTTTTTTGAAAACTAGTTAAATTAGTTTTAAATTTAAGTGGCTTAGATATGCCCCATTTTGATTAGGACCATTAATTATGGGTACCTACCCGTATGTATACCTAGTACCTAGGTATGGGTACCTAGTACCCGATGTAATATTTAGACATTATTATATTACTTTATCCCTCGAAGCTAGCTAGAAGAATTCACATAAATGTAATAACCTCCAAAATAAGGATAGATGGGTTATTGTCAATATCACGTGACGTAATATCATACGACCGCCATTATTGGCATCGCTCTCTATAAATGTCAGCAGTTAGTGTTTGCAAATAAAAACAATATCGATATTAAAATTTTAATCGATACATCACTTGGGAATCTATTATTAATATGCTATTTATAACTATATACATATATATTATACACTGGTAGGAGAATTAGTAAAGACCAGTACAAATATCTGAAATAACATCAGGAGTCACTGCTAAATTCAAAGATGCACTGTCATGTTTTATTAAAGAAAATCGATTAATTTGTGGTGCTTTGAATATCGAGCATCGAGATCGAGAATCGAGAATTTTAATATTTTTTATACTATTTTAAAATAATGGTGATAAATATTCAGTAGGTACCAAAATTAGAGCACTGAAATACTACTTTTCGTTATAAAACAATGTAATTTAATGGATACAAATAAAAATGGAAAATATAAACATTTTCAAAATTCAGACTGATTTTGCTATCATATGATTGAAAATGAAGAATAGTGTTGTCGATGCTAACAGCGCAAATGATATCGATATTTTGTCCCGGATCCCGACTAAGCTGCAACGATCACATACATCGTATGTCCTATTTCGTAGTATTTGCAAACATATCAATGCTGACCTCGTGTGAACAGTTATTGTTTTCTATTGTGATTCCATTCGAGGCGGTTACATGCGTAGGCGAATCTCATGCACGTAGAATAATAAACGCCGATCCGACAACTGAACCGCCGTGACTAACCCACCTGCAGGATTTACCACCGATTGTATGCTAAGAAGCTTAAGTACCAAGTACCTACTGTGGTTGCCATCATTGCTATTCCGTGCAGTGGAAACTACCGTAACTTTTATAGTCGTTGGACAAAAATACTTAGCGAATATTCAACGTGTTTCGTAATATTATTTAATTCAATGCAGTTTGTTGTGGCTCATTAAGACTAAATAGGGGTAAATATTTAATTTGGCGCTACTTCATGGCCCCCAAAATAAATATGAACGACATATTTTACCATTTATAGTGCGCAAGTAGTGGCATTAAACAATTTCATTCCAACAATTAAAAGTTTAATGCCTACTTAAAAAGACAAATATTTTTATGCGGCGGTAAATATTATCGAAATTTTTTTTCACAGATCGCGTGATTTTATATAACAAAAATAAAAATATTGTTGCTATCGACACTGGGCTACTGTCAGTGGTTATATTTAAACGTTAAAGAACACAATCAGGCTTGTTGTCAGGTAACCTTTGGCTTGTTATGAAAAGCGATAGTGCTGAGTTAAACAAAATTATTATTTGTGTCTCATATGACAGTGGGTTCCGCATGCAAAATAAAAACGTAATATTTGTATCAAGTCCTAAACATTGGGGATATTATTTACGTCAGTACATTGTACAGTATTACAGTAGTAAGATAAGAGTAAAAGAGATACAGTTTGTTTATTTATTCAATGCACATAGTCGTTTAGTGTTGGCAATGTACAATGTACAGTTTGAGTGTGATTCAACTTACTAACAAAATAAACAAACCTAGATAAGCTAAGAAAACAAAGATTGTACTAATGATGTAAGGGGTCAAATCGGAGCTGTTTCTAAAATAACACAATTATTCATAACAAATAGAGTCGAAACGAAAACAAATAGTGTTATCGGCGTCAAAATAAATTAATAAAGATTACACGAACGGCACGTGTAGCGGGTGTGTGGTGAGATTTCGTACTTTTAATATAACTTTAAACCGTACATAGTGATAACCTTATAGACGGTATTATATTTAAATTAAATTTAAAGGGCAATTACACACATTTATAGCCCCAAAGTAAGCGTAGATAGCTTGTACTATGACAATTGAAAAATATTTTATATATTATACATAATTAATTATAATGTATAGATAAACACCCAGACACTGAAAAATATCCATGCTCATCACACAAACATTTTTTAGACATGGGAATCGAACCCATAGCCTCAGACGCAGAAGCAGAATAGAATTTAACACTGAAAAACGCAATTAAAACTTTAACTTTAGTTAAGATTATTCATTTCATAATTCTTAAAGTTAGAACTGTGTTTAGTTAACAGATACTTAGATTTTTAAAAATTAAAACTTATAATTCATTTCTCTTAAATAATAATAGACAAACACTTGACCTATTTCAAATATCAACAATGATTTTTTTAACAAAGTTTATACTACTAATATACTCTATTCAACATAGCTATATATTCGTATCACTAATTGCTGATAAAATTACACTTGTGTTAACAAAATATGATAAAATATGAATACAATAATACCTTCAGTTGTACAACTCACTCACGTCACTAGCAGGTATTAAATAATAAATTAATTATAAGTCGAATTATAATGATTAAGTAATTTAATGTATGATAAATGATAGTACAAATAAATTACAAGAGAATGTTAAAAATTATCAATCTTATAAACTTACAAAAGCGATATGTAATATGATAGATGACAAGTAAATAATTTACACATAAATTACTCATAATCTCTAAGCATTATAGTATTTTATTACATTTCATTTGGTTATCGCAATTTTGTAACTGTATCCAGGGTGAGTGCTTACCTAAATGTTGCTACTGCGTTGGTACATACATGCCAAGCATTTAGTTATAATGATTATTGTATTATATATTATTATTTATTTTATAAATCCACATTTATAATTAAAATTATATTATACTGTGGAATAAGACAAAACATATTTATCGTGTACTCTAATAAGTATATTAAGTACGCAAGAGCCTCAACGTTATCGAAACATTTTACGTTAAATACAACTTTTCAGTTGTAAGCCGTGGAAACGTACTACATTTTTTCTTGTTCCCAGATACGTAACCGGTTTTTTGTTTAATTTTATATAGGTATCATAAAATTTTCTTTAGTAGAAGACATTAGTGGAATTTAAATTAGGCAATTAAACTTTATTTAAAGAACTGCACCACGATACCGCGTAGTCTATAGCTCCTAAATATTTTGGTAGTTGTAATTGGTAATTCAAAACAATATACATTATTTTCAAATCTTATAAACAATGTGATACGTTAAAAATTTCAAAAATAGTTGTAGGGTCTTTACAATAATAATCTCTTGTGTTATTAGGAGAAACTTAACACACTGTGCCTCCTGGGAACAGTGTTGTTTTATTTGAAGTATTTTAGTATTATGAGAATCGCTTACTTTTTATTACTTGAGTATTATAACTTTATCTTTCGCAAACATAATTATATCTCTTTATTGAAACTCCAAAAAATTCTATCGTAGGAATTTTATCAAGGTTTTGTAATCACAAAGAGTCATGTAAATATATTTTTTCAAAGAAATTCTTATACATACGTAAAGAAGAATACTCAAAGAAATTTAAACGATAACAACAGTTTGATTACGAAATTATTATAGACCTTTTTTTTATTTCACTTCTTATATTATGTTGCTTACGTTGCATTAGTCATAATTATATAATGTTCATTCAATATTTATATTATTCAATTCATAAAATATGTAAATTATAAAATTGGTATCATTGTTTAAAAAAAACAGCACAATGAATTGTTATCTATAGGTACGAGCGTCTATCGATACGATTAATTCTACTAGCACGTACGTCACTAGTCTAATCAAACACAATCGGACAACCTAAATATGTCGATATCCCGTATTGTTAAAAACAAACTTCGTGCCTTAAAATAAAAAAAAATAACGTTCAAACTATTTCAATTGCCTATATTAAGATAGCGGACTCATAAAAAACGGCCTTGCTGAGTGGAAATTAATGATAAAATATCCATTTCAACTTTGAATATTGTTTTTGTTGCTGCCTTGTTAATGTTAGGCTGTGGACACATTCACACACACATTTAAATTATTGTGGATATATTAGTTTACATTGAGGTTAAATCGTAATTCTCTCTATCCAATTCTTACTACCGTCCCCCATAAGAGTGTCGTAGGGAGCCGCTGGCAACAGGCGGCTCGGGATAGTTGTGTTTGTAAGACCCAAAAAAAGGCCTGTGTCCAACAGTGGATGTCTACAGGCTGGTAATGATGATAATGATAAAATTCTTACCAGTATTTTAAAGGCAAAGTTTGTATGTATGTATGGATAGAAGTTTGTTACTATTTCACGCAAAATCTACTGAATGGATTTTTATGATACTTTACACATGGGCCATATTTCAAATTTTTCAAGGGAACAAGTACTACGCGGGTCCAACCGCGGGCGTCCTCTAGTTAGATATAACATAGTCTTACTTACTATATTAAAGCCAAACTCGATTGAGAATGCTTGTCAACAAACAAATTAAAAATGAAGGTAGAAATCACTAGTAATTTTACACCCATTTTTTTTAATTAACTAGTTAATTACGAATTGATGACAATAAATTAGATTAGTAAGCTTAAAACTAATTAATATATTCAATATCTTTTAAATAAGATTTTATAAAATAACAAAACATAATTTTATATTTATTAGGCATAAAACGTGTTGCAATTTCTACCTTCATTTTAAATTTGTTTGTTGACAAGCATTCTCAATCGAGTTTGGCTTTAGTATAGTAACTTAGTAGTGGTTACCTAGTAGTTACATAGTCGTATAATAGGTTCGGAATACTGTCTGAAATCAGGCGCATTGTCACTAATTACAGTATTTATCTAAAAGGTTTTTTTTAAATAATATTCTTGAAAACATTTATAAAATTTAATGCGTCGCCCATTGCGTGTACACCCGGTCTAATGCTACTTTTACACTTTTGAGTAACACTATTCTTTTGAAGGTTCAAATATATTTCACATTGTATACCTGCACTATCATATATCACCTAATTTGTATAGTATCTACCTATGACTCCGGTTATATTTTTTTTAATAAATATTAAACGACAATCCCCAAAGTTAGCATAGGTAGCTTGTGTTATGGGTATCTACTTTGATAACCGATGAATATTATATATATATATTATACATTAATACTTATAATATACAGATAAACACCGAGACACTGGAAAACATCTATGTCATCACACAAACATTTTTCCAGATGTGGGAATCGAACCCACGACCTTAGACGCAGAAGCAGGGTCACTATCCACAGCGCCACTTGGCTATCAATTTAAAAATGTTACACTGTACTCTACAAATTTTCCGCGAAGCATACGATTGTGAAAACACAAACGTTCGCTTTTCCGGCCCATTGACAAATGTTTCCTTGAAATGCGCGTGCGCAAACGATGGCACGCGTCATAAAATACAACTTCAAAATATCCCTTTCATTGTCTCGTATATTTTGACGGCCATTGACGGAGGTACAAAAATTCACGGCTGGGCCGATTAGGATCTTAATTGTTCTATGTCTGGCTGGTGGGAGGCTACGATTGAGGCCAGTTACAACCATACTAGGAAAGATATACCGTCAAGCGATTTAGCGTTCCGGTACAACGCCGTGTAGAAACCTATACTAGAGCCAAACTCGATTGAGAATGCTCGTCAGCAAACAAATTAAAAATGAAGGTAGAAATCACTAGTCATTTTAGACCTATTTTTTTTAATTAACTAGTTAATGACGAATTCTTGTCAGTAAATTAGATTACTAAGCTTATAACTAATTCATATATTCAATATCTTTTAAATAAGATTTTTTAAAATAACAAATAAATAAATAAATTTATTAGGCATAAAATGTGTTGCATTTTCTACCTTCATTTTTAATTTGTTTGTTGACAAGCATTCTCAATCGAGTTTGGCTTTAGTATAGATGTGTGGATATCACCCTACTCGTAACAAGTGCATCATGACTCACCATCAGGAGTGATTGCAGTCATAAGTGGAGAATAATAAAATAGCTTGAATAAAGAAACAATACAATACAAGCACAGTGATAAAACCCTGAAATATAACGAGTGTAAGGCACGATGGAATTAATAGGCAACATTGAACTTGAACGGTGCGTGCGTGACGTCACTACACGTGTGCGCGCAAGGCCGCGCCTATCGCAGGCTCGCTCGCTAACTAGCCGTGAACGATCAACTGCCGATCACGATTGGCGAACTTATTGATTTTCGGCGCTAAATATTGTCTGGCTTGAAAAATATTATAACCGTTTATTTTGCTTGCATTATTATAACAATGGTGGTAGCTTTCGGTGCTAAATGTTGTCTGGATTGAATAATTATTCGGTCAAATTAAATTTTGCCATTATTAATACTATTAAGAGGGAAAATATTTCAACCGATCCAACTTTTACTTTTACAATTATTGTTAATATTGTTAGTGTTGTGAGGTCGCTAGAGTAAGAATACTGCTAAATACATATATTTACTTAGAGTAGTTATAGAGTTAGTATTATTCAAGTACTCTGAAGTATTTCTATGAAATATCTTTAGCGGCTATATGGGCATGTCATGGAAATACATAGACACTAATAGTGTCGTGGCGACACGTCGCCTGCTTCTGCTATTTGCAGTCGGCTACGAACTCGTACCCTTATTTTATTTTGGTACTTTCAAAGCACAATATTTATATTACCACAAACATCAAAACACAATATCAATTGCCATATTCGCTACCAGAAGACTGTTCTGGTAGCGAATATGGCACGTCTATGAGATGCATACATTTAAATACATACAGGCGATTATAGACGAAAATACAATATTTCATAGAGTCGTTTTTTTATTACAATAGTCCATAATTGTTGTCCAAAAAATAACCATTACTAAAACAATGCTTAAATTAGGTAAAACATAGCGACAAGCCATATCATTTAGTTTAAACTATTGTGCAGTTAATTTTCCATTTGACAAAGAACAATAAAATAAATCGAAACAAATGACATGACCACACATGACCCAACTCGCAAACCATTGCTTAAAAATAAAACGAAACATAGTGCAAAATAAAATGGGAAGAATTCGGTAACATCCGGTTTGAGGCGGTTTTAGCTGTCAGGCAACTAGTTTGAAGCGGATTGATCCAAATACATTAATGGCGCTATTCATTATAAAAGTTTTTTATATCCTACACACCTATTACCTCAATGGTTTTAACTGATAAAACGATTGTTCTTTTTATTTTATGTAAATCGTTGATATCATTGGCATTAAAGTGTGTAGATATCTCATGTGATAATTAGCATCAGTATCGAATTTAAACGCAAGCGTATTTCATTGAATAGTCTTATATAAAGTCCCACTTCTTTCGCTTGGTTTACTAAATAAAATATACCCAGCCACGTCAGGTTATTCCTAGGTCTTAAATTTTTTTTAGATGTATTGACTAAATTTCTGATAGTGGTGCTAAGATAGTTTTGGCATATAGAGAGAAAGGAAGAAAGAAAATTAACAAGAGATTTATGAGGCGAGCGTGAATGGAAATGGTTGAAGGGAAAGGCCTAGGCGAATGTCCCTGGACCAAATTCAATTTTAAAGAATGGCTAGGTCAGGAGTACCTAACCTAAACTGACGAACTAATTTGAAGGGATTAATGAAAGTGGAAGAAGCTAAAAAGTATGCAAGGATCGTGGCAAATGGAAGAATGTAGTGTCTTCCTACCCCTGTGGGAATGAGGCGTCATGTAACGTAGAGTTATGTGAGTACTTAAGTACCTGTTTTTCCGCGTAGTGAGTATTTTTGCTCGATCTGCACGTAATTATTACTACTAAAAAAAGAAAGTGTCCTTATTTTATCTAAGTTATGGCTAAATAAATCGATACACAGACAAAGTCTACTTTACAAGTGATTTTTTTTTATTTTACTTTGCCGATGATTGTATCATACTGAATATAACATCAATTCTTATTCAATATCAAACATAATATTGTTGTTCTCAAAATATCTACAATTTGTGTGGTATCCATGTATAATTAAGAAACGTGTTTAGGATCAGGTTGCCAGTTCTAAAATTATTACTATTGCTTCTTATAAAAACTAATTATAGATAGGTACCTATACATCTATATATTTATATTAATTAGGTAGATACTAATTTTAGACTCGTTGACTGAACTCGATAAATTTTTCTAACACCGTCATTTGCCAAAAGAGTAAAGTTTTTATTTTTAAACGGCTTCAAAAAAAGAAGTTTCACAATTCGACCGCTATTTTTTAACATTTAAATATATTGTAAATGAAATAAATACTAAAAATAAAGGTCATCAAAGTTTATAAGGTTGTGCTTATTACCTATACGTGTAAGAAAAGCTTTCAAAATGCCTTTTAAAAACTTTGGTTTGGTTTGGTTCAATCAATATTTTTGAAATGCAAACGTTTTTAGTTAAGAAAATTAAGAAAATCAAATCAAGTCCATTTTAGCTACCACAAGTCTTATAGTCCAAACAAGTTATTTATGCGTGATTACCTACCCCATGAAGGTTAGCTTAAAGTTATAAAAAAAAATAATGTATTCCATTTTTTACAGCTGTATGTAACCTTAATTTTACAATGTATTACATCCTATACCTGTTTACAAAAAACTGTACCATTAACATAACAACGACCAGCGTAATTGTAAAGGTCTACAATTATTGATTTTACTTGAAAGCCTAGAACTAAGTAATCCGTCCATACCCTAAAAGCGTTCAGGAGCGATGGAAAATTACACGTAATATTTTCACCAGCTAGGTATCGATCTAGTGCCGCGAACGGTTTATGTTGCTAAGTAATGTTGGCGTAATATCTTTGATACCTTGATAACGGTAAATAATGGATGCCTGACTTACGTGTGAAAACTCATAGTTTATCTTTAATAGTTTTTGAGTGCGCAAATAAACGTGTGCGTCTCAGGACAGCCGACAGAAGTGATGACTTAAATACGGCTAGCGCTGTGGGTTAGAGTGAGGTGAAAGGTATGCGTGAGGGAAGGGGAAGCTACAGGAACTGGCGCCGTACTGCGTTAGCTTAAGTGGTTTACCCTCCCTTAAGAAGTACAAAAATTGACCAGACTTTTTAATTTTCCCTAAAACTTTTCAAATTTTTCTGACCAAGTTTTTAAGGAATAGTAGTGAATTAATCTAATAACGTGTTAATATTGAAGATACCTTTGGGCTCTAGGTAAGTACTACATTAATTACACTCCATTAAAAAAAATGTGACCAAAACAATATATAGTTACTAGCGGTGATAGTTCGAAAAAAGTAGCTTATCTCCTTTGTAGGTCTCTATCTCTATACCAAATTTCATTTACTTAAATTGGTAGTATTGGTAGAATTGGTAAATTTGCATTTATACTATCAGTATACCTACCTAGATAAGAAAATAATTTGGATTTCTGTTTCTTTACAAGTTCTGTTTAAGATTATATATTAATTATATCCTTCATCTTACTATAATATCAAAATTCCATTTTCCGAGACGTTTTGGCATTTTTCGCTGATTTTCACTAAACTCGTTGAAAAATAATAGAATGTTAAGAAATATGGATTTTATTAAATCCCCTTTCAGATTATCCGTATTTACGTAATAAAACACTTCGATCGTAAAACAACAAGAAGTAATCTTATCTTTTTTGGTTGCCAGTCCTTTATCTAAGAAACCGAGTAATAGTAATAACAATGTCATTTTCTTAGACTGATTGGTTTTAACATATTGCTAGTATAAAATCTATGCTACGTATCATTCACATCTTATTGGGTAGATACAAGTGTAATATGCAGTCAAAATAAGACATAAATAACATCTCCTAATCTAGCATTCCATGGATACACCGTGCGGATGCCGGGTTCATCGTGTTGCAGAGAGTAAAACGCCGAACAGAATCCGAGACTTGCGGCACCTTTGTGACTTTTTTGTATTTTTTTATCGACTACAAGTTGGCCCTTGACTGCTATCAAACCTGATGTTAAGTGATGATGCAGTCTAAGATGGAAGCGGGCCAACTTATTAGGAGTGGGACGAAAATCCACACCCCTTTGGGTTTCTACACGACATCGTACCGGAACGCTTAATCGCTTGGCGATACGTCATTGTCGGTAGGGTGGTAACTAGCCACAGCGAAAGTCTCCCACCAGACCAAAACAAATTAAGAAAAATCTCAATCTGCCCCGCCGGGAATCGAACCCAATACCTCCGTCCAGGATGCGCCGCGAAGGTCGTCAAAACTGGTCAACATTCGCCTTCTCTGGTCGAATAAATAAAACCCAAAAACTCCCTGCCTAAAAAGAAATGTGGCAATATTCTCCTAGAGGCGTAACGTGCTGTCCGAGACGAGGGGTTGTAACATCACCAACTTCGCGACTACGGGCTTAGAATTTACTGAAGACTTCTTCAGCCACAACGCAACTTAAGATTGGAACCCAGGACCTCGAGATCGAAGCTACATAGGTTAAGAACAACGAGGCAGTCAAGTTAGTGAACACACTACAACAATCTATTTATAAATACAACCTAAAAGAGACTGTACTGAGCATTTGAATGTCACACACACACGGAGCTTTGTAAAATTTCACTTCATTATATCACAACACAAACAAACAATTACCGTCTGGCAAACGGCAGTGAACCGGGCGAAGGTCACAGTCGCTTTGTGCGGACCGACGCCGACACCGACAGGCGACAGCCCGCTGCAGGGATCGCCAATCCTTTACGTGCTTTCATAATACAACTGCGTGCACTCTACATTAATGAGGACTTATTATATTCTGAAAATTATGTTTTTTTTTAATTAATATTTTGAAAAAAACAAGCTTTTACATAACTCTCACATGTAGCACTAGTGTTTGCCACGACAAAACCCATTTAATTTATTTATTTAGTTACATTTCTACTACTCGTGTATACATGTCACATCAATTATAGTTAAAATATGTCATTATTACGGTGGAACCCTATCGTAATCCTATTCCCCCCTATCCCTAAGGGATTTTCCTATATCCTAGTATCATAATTATTATATATATTAATACAAATTGTAATATATGTGGGCCGATGCTATGAATTTTAAAACTGAACTAAAACTTCGATATCAGCTTAACTAAATTGTGTATGCGTTCACGCCGCAATATGTTTTGCTTTGACTGTTATGTTTTGATAGACACTGTCTTAGCCACAGAGTAATACAAGGTGAGCCTGAGCTCTGCTCTTTCTTATATACAGTATACATGAGAGAAGTAGAGCTCAGACTCTAAGCCTCTACTCTTGAAACAGTATATGAAGATAAAATTAATATTATAAAAACAAAAAACCCGACTGCTTAGAAGTTATGAACTGAAAAGAGAAAAACGAGGATCACTATATCTGTATAAAATTCTAAATACTTTATGGTGCTGCAGGCGGGGACAAACGTAGTTTTGGTAGATCTTTCTTTCCCCGCAGGTTAAAGTATTTTGTCCCTGTTTAAGCAGTCGGGTTTTTTGTTTTTATTATATTAATTTATTTGAGACTTTTTAGTTTTAGTATATGGTATAGAAATGAGATGGTACACTTAGTACAGTTTTTGCCATTTTTTGTTAAAAAAGTAATATGAACATGATAGGATATTTATATTTTTGAAATGGTCTTTTTATTGTTGGTACCCATATTGCTAAGATAAAAGAAAAAAATTCACACATCCCCCCTTTTTTCGCCCATTTACAGCCACCATTTTGAAAATTTATATAGCCTATGTCACTACCACAATTTTGACAAATTCAACGACACCTCACATGTCAAAATCCGTTCAGCCGTTTAGGCTGTAGCGCGTGCCTAAGAAATGGACATACATACATACATACATACATACGCTCGAAAAACATAACCCTCATTCTGATGCAGTCGGGTAATAAAAAGAAACAAATACCATTCCGACATAGATGGATATCCGTTCAGATAACGGTAGTACACCGACATAATATGTGCCTATTATAAAACAAACAACTACAATGAATGAACTGAAATTGCACGTTGTCGTCGTACAACACTTGTATAAGATAATATATTTTATCATTATACGATACATGTTGATAATAAACTTATCTATAAATAGATAAGATAGAAAACACTCAAAGGAACTTTTGAATGTAATTCACATAAATGATATTCATTCTAAAATACTTTATATTTATTTAACTCGCCTTGTTGCATAACAGGGTCCAATTGTTGTTGCCGAATTAGAGCAACTTCCTGATAATCAAATAGAATCAAAGTTGATAATATATGACAATCAAATCAAAATAATTTATTGCAAGTAACCTGTTATTACGGCTATATACAAAGTGAATACTACCGAGAAGAACCCACAATAATATCAGCAGTAGAATAATCTTATTAATATTTTTAAGCGACGAAAAAAACGGAGGAGGTTCTCAATTCCACACGTATATTTTTTTTTTTTATGTACGACCACGCATAACTTTTTACTGTGTTGTCCGATTTTGATAATTCTTTTTTTATTAGAAAGGGCATACATCCAAGGAGGTCCCATTGTCCTCATGTTAGGATCTGATGATGATATCCTGGGGAAATTGAAGGAACTCTTCAAATTTTGGAGGCACGCTTACAGCGATTTCGGTTTTTGTCTCGGTATCGGTAGCTTTTTGGCTACTAGTGCCGTATAATATACTATGACAGTATAGTACGAGTACGTTACGTGGCGATAAATCACTAAAAAGTAAGAAATAAAATTTTTTAACAAAAAATAGAACCGACTCAAAACTTTTTATAAATGCGAAAGTTATATGTCAGTATGGATGATGGCCTGCCTCGTTGGTCTAGTGGTTAGCCTACGTGGCTTCGATCACGAGGTCCTGGGTTCGATTCCTGGGTTGGGTCACGGAATATTTCTGAGCTTTTTCATTCTTCTATGAAATGTTCAGTACATTCCAAGCCCGGAGTCTGGAAGATGGTGGTGTTACACCCCCGTGCCTCGGAAAGCACGTTAAGGCGTCGGTCCCGGTCACTATCATCAACATGATAGTGATCGTTAATAAATGAAACATTATCACCCTAAGCCCGCCAACCCGCATTGAAACAGCGTGGTGGGTGTACGCTCCATATCCCCTCTCCTATAAGGAGGGAGGCCTGGCCCTGTAGTGGGCCGTTAATAGGCTGATAAAGATGATGATGATGGATGATGGATGTTTGTCACTCTTTCACGTATAAACCACTGAATGGATTTTGATACGAACAGAAATATATAATTTTTTTTTAATAGTGTGCAGTGATTTAAGGCATAATATAGGTATTAGATGACATTGATACTGAGGTTGTTACACTTTTTACAACTTCCTCTGTTGAGATAAACAGCATGTGCGAGGGCGTCGTCTAAGCGCTCATTATACTCCCAAATAGGATTCTTAAGTGACTACGAATTCAACGCGATAGGTCATACTGGAATCATTTTAGTTTGTACGATCTGTTTCAGATCTTACAATTTTGTATTCTATATCTGTCAGATGAAAATTAAGTTAAACTTATATACACATACATTGACTAGTATGTATATAATTTATAAACGTAGTGTAAATTGGCGTAAATGTGACGTATGATGTTACGTATGATGTGACGTATGATGTTGAGAGTCTCACCACCTGCTTATGGAGTTTTTGTTGAAAACGCTGCCTAAACCCTTTGAGGTATAACAACACAATATATGGAAGTATTGTTGTCCGCAATAGCATATATCTATCTTTTAAGGATAGCTATTAGCTAGCTAAGCTATTCTTATTCAATTTTTTTAAAACAAAGAGTCACGTAGTTTTTTTCAGGTTTATTGTTTTTTTTATTTATTACAAGCTAGCCCTTGACTGCAATTACACCTGATGGTTTCTACACTACATCGTACCGGAACGCTAAATCGCTTGACGGTACGTATTTGTCGGTAAAGTGGTAACTAGCCACGGCCAAGGCCTTCCACCGGCCAATATGTTCGATGTTCTTGGAAAGTTGCAAAAAACTGTTAATATACTAAGTATGTCTATATTATTACATACGGCATTATAGTCAAACAACTTGCACGTACTTTTACCTATAAATAATAATAATAATGTAATAGAAATACTTAATATCTGTTGACCAATGAATGTATCGTTCTTGCATAATTGGGTACATTTCGCAAACTACTACGCTAGCTGCGAAAGTGGTGACGCAACGTTGGCCCATTGATTAGAGGCGTGAATGTAAGTGCTCAGCGGTTACCTAATATAAGTAATTCCTTCTCAACCACGATCAATGCATTTGAATGATGGACTCGTTTTTTTGTCAGGTAAATTATGCTTGACATTTTAAATATGGTTTTTATGATATTACGCAATAAAGTTAATTTTCCTCGGACTTTGTTCGGTGTTTTTCTCTCAGCCACGCGATGGACCCGGCACCCGCACGGTGAATCTATGGAACGCTAAGATATTCGTCTCTGGATTGAAAAGCTACAACAAGCCTTCAACTATAGATTATATTATGTTCTTGTGTCTTAAACTCTTGCAGAAAATTCCCGAAATCTGTTCACTTTAAGTAATGTCTATAACTTCTATGCAATATTTTTTTTGTTACTTCAGATGACAGTTCTGTTCATCTAATATATAAAATTTTCCTGTCATAATGTTAGTTACCGTACACCTCCGAAACGGCTTTACCGATTTTTACCAAACTTTGTATGTGTATTCAGCAGGTCTGAGAATCGGCTACTATTATTTTTCAAACCCCTAAGGGATACACCCCTTCCACGATCAACCCTTATGTATAAAAAAATGTTTCCTAGAAATAATAGACATGGCTAAACAACGTTTGCTGGGTACAACTAGTTTCTATATAGTTGGTTGTTTCGCTACATCTTTAACAGCCCACTGACATAATCAATTCTTTAAAGTAGAAATATATACCTATTAACACCCAAAAATGATCCTTAAAATAATAATAATAAAAATTCTTTATTACACCAAAGGACATAAGACAATTGTATAAATAAGAAAAATAAGATCGAACAAAAATAACAATAGTTATTGGTGTAACGGCGGCCTTATCACTAGATATGATCTCATCCAGGCAACCATCATGCATAAGGAGAAACACGATTAAGAAGAGTGGTGGTTGGTGTACAATAACAGACACAAGCAATGCTAATATGTACATAAAAATTACATACACAATAAGTTACATACTAATACATAAATAATAATAAATAGTATACTTATAATATATAGCTTCGATCAACACCTTAAGAAGCTTTCGCTTAATTGTTGGATCAAGGGTCGGATACAGAAGGCAGTAGTCCTTGAAACGGCGCGTATTGTGAGGAGGTTCCTCACTCTGGAGCCCTGACCACCGGTTGCTTGAACCCGCAAAGGCCCCGAAAACGGAGGAGAAGATTTTTTTATAAATTTTTAATAGTGTTTTTATGTATATTTTTGTATTACTTATAACATTGTTAAAAATTTTAAAAAAATATGTAAATAAATATAAATGAGAAAAAAAATAGTATACCACTAATAAATATTTATAAAATATTTATATAATATATTTCAGTGATACTTGTAGGTTACCAAGTATCACTGAAATAGGTGTGGTAGTATAATTATACAGGAGTTATATAATAAATAGCTCTACCACTTTAATTTTAATTCATAGATTGTCTGCTTTGTTGCTGAGACAAATTAACGAAGGGGTTAAACACTTGTATGTTTATTTATGTGCAAGGACAAACAAATCCAAAGGTAAAAACAAACAAGTGTCTAAGGGCCGAGTTGATAAACACGAACAATTTATATTCATTGTTTACATCAACACGCTGCGGTGAATATTTTTCTAATGCTAATCACGTTCTTCACTGTTGGTACAATACGCAGAAGCTGGGTGTGTTTGTATGTTAAAGCTCTCTAGCCTTGAGGCACGAGCAACCTTCAAAGGTATACAAGTTTCATTTGTTTTTAACTGACGTAAAAAAACGGAGGAGGTTCTCAATTCGACACGTATTTTTTTTTTTTATGTATGACCACGCATAATTTTTTACAGAGTGGTCCGATTTTGATAATTCTTTTTTTATTAGATAGGGCATATTTCCAAGGTGGTCCCATTGTCATCATGATAGGATCTGATGATGATATTCTGGGGAAATCGAAGGAACTCTTCAAATTTTGGAGGCGGATAAAAACCGAAATCGCTGTAAGCGTTACAGCGATTTCGGTTTTTATCTCGATATCGGTAGCTTTTTGGCTACTAGTGCCGTATAATATACTATGACAGTATAATACGAGTACGATACGTGGCGATAAATCACCCAAAAATAAGAAATAAATTTTTTTAAATAAAAATAGAACTGACTCAAAACGCACTAAAAAGTAAAAAATAACTGTGTCTTTCTTTCATTTGAGTCGGTTCTATTTTTATTTAAAAATTTTTATTCATGTACACTCTGCCAGTATGTTAAAGTTTCGACAGACGTGTCTAGGTAAAACTAATAGGGTGATCACGAGTTTTCAACCAACGAAAAACGGAGGTCATTCTCAATTCGACGCGTATATATAATCTTTTATGTATGTAAGTTTTCTACTATAAGAATATTACCTTAAACCCACAAAGTGTTTTGCTTTTTGTTAAATAAATTTGGATGGTGCCGACTTTATAGATATGGTTAAGTAAATTAAAGTACGTGAAGACGCTGCAAGAAGTATACCAGCTAAATCTCTACAATCTGCTAGAAAGTCTTGACCTGACTACAACTGCAGCAAGTTCTACACTAGGAAGGTCCTTGCCAGATTTGCTTGGGCAGGGAGAATAACTCGAACCGAGTGTTGGCCGGTCAACAAGGAGCTCCCTAAACGTACATTCGTGTCAGTCTTGGACCCTTTTTTTTTTCTCTCGAGACGAATCTCTTAACTGCCGAGTCAGCACGGTACCGCGTGGCATTTCATCGTGCTGGCTGCCTTTAAGTTATTTTTTTTTCTCTTCCTTTTCCTCTTTCCTCATCATTATTGTCCGGAGCATCTTGCCGTATGTGTTCTACTTCGACTTCCCCGGAGAGCATACGCTGAATTAGGTTGCCTGGATCCACTTTGCTATTGGTTCCTTGTGCCGCTGATCTCAGGTCATTAAAGGCCGGACACTCAAAAATAGCGTGTCGCGGTCCTCCCATCCGCAAAATTAGCAGTATTCAGTAGGCGCTTTCCCTATTGCGAAGAGGTCAGTCTTGGACCCTGTTCAGAGTTTTTCTCTTTGTCACACGATGGACCGGCACCCGCACAGTGAATCCATGGAATGCTAAGATATTCGTCTCATTACTATCATAAAGTATAGCTCCAATCTAAGTTGCATTTGAAGTGTTACTGGAATTACAGGCACTTGGCCATATTCGTGTAACCTTTAAAATATGATCACAAAATGCATTGTCAACTAACATAAGTACGATAAGGAAATAATAGGTAATTGCAGGTCATATGTTAACCCTTAAGACTAGAACGCAACAATACTGCTAAGCGACAAAAATAAGCATGGCAGTACTAGTTTTAAGAACGCACTCTGTTAAGAATCTTTACCAAAGGAAACCTTTTAAAGAACCTTCAAACAAGAAGAGTTTAGGAAGGTACATGACGATAGGAAATTAGAATTAGATTAGCATAGTTCCTGATCTCGTAAAAATATCGGGATAAAAAAATTGGTTGTCTGTAAAGTCGGTTTACTGACGATAGTTGAACGTGACAATGTCTTAAGAAAATACTGATGGAATGGTAGCATTTAATTGGTTATTAAAAATTTTAATTTAAGTATATTTTTATAAATATTAATTTAAATTAATAAAATAATTGATTTTGATTTTATAAATTTATAATAAATATATTAATTTTTAATTTAAAATTAATATATTTAATAATTATATTTAATAGACGGATGTCGAACGCTGCCGAACGCAAAGGCCGATTGTGCTTCTTTGTCGCTCGTTCCGCGCTCTCGCTTGCACTTCAAGCCTTACATAGAACGCCTCAAAGCGAGGTAACGCGACGTGCAGCCGGCTCTATCGAATTATAAGACGTTGTCACGTCAAAAACACACCCTGGATTAACAAATAGGCTAATGTTAATCCAGGGTGTCCACTTTTTATTAAAAATCGCTCCAGCCGGTTAGTCGTGAAGTAACAAACATATTCACTCATAAACTTTCGTCTTTAAATAGTAGTATGATACCTCTAAGTCTATCTCTCATAAAAGAACAACTCTAAAATATTAATTATCAATTGAGCAGCCATTAAAATGTAGTCAGGTATCCGTTCGAGCTGGAAACGATAACAAGTGCAAAATATACTGAAACACGAAACAGCGGCACCGCCGTGGCGACGCCACTTTCAATGTTGACACGTTGAAATAAAATACCGTTCCTCCGCCCGTGAGAATATTATTCTTTATTCTTTTCAATTTGAACTTACGTGCGATCGTCTTTCGTTTCTTTTGTTCTAAAAGAGTTCACGGATCCGGTAAGGCGTTATAATTGCAACACAACATATCTACACACATATGCGCACATATAAATAAAATTGGAGTGTATGTTTGTAATCTATACTAATATTATAAAGCTGAAGAGTTTGTTTTTTGTTCGTTTGAACGCGCTAATCTCAGGAACTACTGGTTCGAATTGAAGAATTCTTTTAATCACGCTGCGACTATTAGGAGCGAAGAAATAATGGAAAATGTGAAAAAAAAACTGGAAAAATTATTCATCTGAGGGCTTCCGTTGCGTGCCCTGCGAAAACGGATCAAGATACCAAAAATATATATATGAAAGAATTATTTCTCTTGAAATAATCTAAAAAAATGTCCACTACAATGTTTAACAAAAATTGTTAAACATTGTACGATATTATAATACATTTGTTTACCATAAAAACGGTTCTAGTGAGTTAATTTTAAATGATAGACATATACTGTAGTGGACATTTTTTTAGATTATTTCAAGAGAAATAATTCTTTCATATATATATTTTTGGTATCTTGATCCGTTTTCGCAGGGCACGCAACGGAAGCCCTCAGATGAATAATTTTTCCAGTTTTTTTTCACCTTTAGTACACGGGACGGGTCGAACGATATTGGTTGACGGGAAATTAAAAAAAAAACTAAATTTAGAGGGGCGAGTGAGCGGAGAATGAGCACACTTTATACGAAAGTCTGTCTTTAAAACTAGAAGGGTACCTAAGAGGTTTTAACGCGGACGAAGTCGCGAGCGATTGCTAGTATTGAAATAACCGGTGTTTATCTGAAGCATAAATTCAATTTAATATCTGTCCGTCCGTCGGTTGGCTAATCTTTGAAAGTACCAATCGCATTGTAAAAATTATTTTGTGTATGATAGCCAGACTCATGAGTAGTGACATTGGCTGATTTGTATCCGGGTATTTCCACACATAAAAGTGATTACTCGGGTGAAACCGCGGTCGACCGCTAGTATTACATAGATACATATGTACAAAGACAATATAAAGCAGTATGAATTTAGGTATTGTTTATTGTAAGTCTCGAAATTACTTTCTTTTATAAACCCTGTTATACATAATTCAAGAGACACAAAGGCTTTGAAGTTAAAAGCAATATTTAATTTAATTTTTAATTCACAGAAAAATAGAATTGGGTATTTTACACTAATCAAAATATTAAAGTTTAAATTTATTTTTTTTAACTTAATACTAAAACAAATAAAATGTAATAAAACAAATCAAATTGATCAAATAAATAGAATGTTATAAGCATTTGAATATTTCTGATAAGACGGAGACAGCCATACTGTGATGTGACGTCACACCACAGTATCACCATAGTGACTTAGTACAAATGTTCGTTTTGCGAGAAAAGGACAGAAGACCCCTACTCAAAACATTTAAGTGCCTGTAACTTTGCAGATCTTTATTCGATTTTTAATATTTTTGCAGCATACGTTATTATTTTTATCCTAGTTTATAATAAAGTAATAAAATAAAATGAGTCAAATACCCAATTGGAGTGCAATTTTTGGCTTGAGCTTATTTTTTGTAGTTTTAACTGTCCGTTACTGTGAATGTCGAACGATTACTAAATAGCAAGAGCCCATAAATGGCCAGACCTTTAAGATATTATAAAAGCTGAGTTAAGTTTTGTAATTAAATAAGTAATTTTGACCTTACTAATCCAAAAAATAAGCTCATGTTTATTATAAAATGTAATGACAGTCTTCTATGCGCGGTGGATTAGGAGGTCCTAGTTTCGATTCCCGCCTGGGCCAATTTAAATTATCTTAATTGGTATTACCACCCCGCAAAGACGCGCCGCCAAACTATTAAGCGTACGATGTAGCGCACCGAAAGGTATGTGGATTTCATCCTATTACTAACAAGTTACCTCACTTCCTTCCTAGGTTTCATCATCACTTACCATTAGGTGTAATAAAGAATTTAATGATAATGGGCAACGTCGTGTTATTAGCCGACGGCAAAAGCTCGGGTGGCACCGACTTCATAGATATGGTTAAGTAAATTTTAAGTAACTAAATCAAGCCAAATATTTTTTAATTTTCATAGCGTTTTGGACGCGGTTTTATTTTTTATAATTTTTTGTTTTTGCTAAACATTGTAGTCGTAAATATATTTTTTCCGTAAGCAACACAGTTCTTGTTTTATTCAATAAACGTCATATTTCAATTTTGCCGCGTCAACTGTCAGTTCGTCTGGTAATTTATGTACCGCCTGCTCAGAACATTGATCGTTTGAGCCAATTCTTAGTAGACGACGGGAAATTCTATAACTATACTAAAGCCTAACGCGATTGAGAATGCTTGTCAACAAACAAATTTAAAATTAAGGTAGAAAATGCAACACATTTCATACCTAATACATTTAAAATTATGTTTTGTTGTTTTATAAAATCTTATTTAAAAGATATTGAATATAGTAATTAGTTTTAA
Source organism: Mycalesis mineus (assembly GCA_034621355.1). Classification (NCBI taxonomy): domain Eukaryota; kingdom Metazoa; phylum Arthropoda; class Insecta; order Lepidoptera; family Nymphalidae; genus Mycalesis; species Mycalesis mineus. The sequence goes on from CM067895.1 coordinate 8,891,705, forward strand.
GCTTACTAATCTTATTTATTGTCATGAATTCGTCATTGACTAGTGATTTCTACCTTCATTTTTAATTTGTTTATTGACAAGCATTCTCAATCGAGTTTGGCTTTAGTATAGGTTTGTAAATGTTAAGAAATACCTATAGAATACTCCCCTAGCGCAGACGGTAATGTATTGGCTTACAACAGATAGGTCCTAGCTTGGATTCTCAGCTCGAATCAATTTCGGATTTTATATTTTTATCAGGTCAGGTCTAATAGAAGGCTTTTCGGTCGTGGTTAGTTACCACCCTATCAAATTTAGCGTAAAATTGTAATGATTAAAAAAACAAAAAATTTTTAACAACAAATTGAATTGACTCAAAACGCACTAAAAAGTAAAAAATAACTGTGTCATTTAGTTGCTTTAATTTACTTAAGCATATCTATGAAGTCGGTGCCAGCAAGTTTAAGGAACATTTATTTAACGTAGTAAAGCAGTTTGTGGGTTCTAGGTAATATCCTTAAAGTAGAAACCTTGGCTGGCACCGACTCCTAGATATGCTTAAGTAAATTAAAGCAACTAAATGATACAGTTATTTTTTACTTTTTAGTGCGTTTTGAGTCGGTTCTATTTTTTTGCTAAAAAATTTTATTTCTTACTTTACAGTGACTTATCGCCACATAACGTACTCGTACTATACTGCCATAGTATATTATACGGCACTTGTAGCCAAAAAGCTACCGATACTTACACAAAAACCGAAATCGCTGCAAGTATGCCTGTAAAATGTGAAGAGTTCCTTTAATTTTCCCAGGATTGCATCATCAGATCCTAACATGATGACAGTGGGACCATCTTGGAAGTGTGCCCTTTTTAAAAAAATAATTATCAAAATGGGACAACTCTGTAAAAAGTTATAACATACATAAAAAAATATATATAGATATGTGTCGAATTCAGAACCTCCTCCGTTTTTTTTTCGTTGGTTAAAAATTAGGGTCACATTTATTCAATGAAAGATCTGCTGTTAGTAACTATCAAAAAATTATTTAATCCCTAACATATAGAAGACCATTCATAAGATATAACCATTCAAGAGTATTTATGTGAAAATACGTAGATACATTTTAAAGTGCTGGTATGCGAGTATCGAGGTTAATACTGTTTGATAGCGACAGATATCGCTCCGTAGGCGGTAGCTCGCTTCTTGATAATGTCCAACACACGCCGATGTGTCTGTGTGTGTGGAGTTACCATTAGCAGAGCGTGCAATGTAATCATTAATCGTGTTTATGCCACACGACTGAACCTCATTTAGATGCGACGTTATAATACTAACTGTATATAAATACATTTTTTTATGGACTACAAGTTGGCCCTTGACTGCTATCACACCTGATGTTAAGTGATGATGCAGTCTAAGATGGAAGTGGGCTTACTTGTTAGGAGTAGGACGAAAATCCACACCCCTTTCGGTTTCTACGCGACATCGTACCGGAACGCTAAATCGCTTGGAGATACGTCTTTGTCGGTAGGGTGGTAACTAGCCGCGGCGAAAGCTTCCCACCAGCCAGACCAAGACAAATTAAGAAAAATCTCAATCTGCCCCGCCGGGAATCGAACCCAGGACCTCCGTCTTATAAATCCACCACGCATACCACTGCGCCACGGAGGTCGTCAAATCATGCATAACATCACGCATTATTCCCATTGGGGTAGGCAGAGGCATCCCTCCACTTGCCACGGTCCTTGCATATTTTCATAGCTTCTTATACTCTCATTAATCTTTTCATACAAGTTCGTTGGTTTAGGGTTTTGACCTGGCCATTATTTAAAATGTTTTGAACTTGGTCCAGGAATATTCGCCTAGGCCTCTTCTTGCATCCCTTCTCTCTACATGGCTATAGTAACTGTATTTGTTATACATCACTATACAACATGTTAGGTAACTACCCTATCAAGCCGTCAACCAGGAGTTAGGGAGAGATACTTTTTTTTTATCTTCTACAAGTGAGCAATTTACTGCTCACACCTGATGCAATCTAAGATGGAGGCGGGACCAACTTGTTAGGAGACACCCCTTTCCGTTTCTATACGACATCGTACCGGAACGCAAAATGGCTTGACGGTACGTCTTTGTCAGTAGGGTAGTAACTAGCCACGGCGAAAGCCTACCACCAGCCAGAACAAGACAAATTAAGAAACTCTTAATCCACCCCGCCGGGAGTCGAACTCAGGACCTCCATCTTATAAATCCATCGCGCGCACAACTGCGTCACAAAGGCCGTCAAAATGTATGGAACGATTAGTACTCTACTCTTCCGATAGAAAGAACTTTATCGAGCTGTGGGGCAAGTGCGAGTTTTCACCGAGCGACTACGTAAAAACGTACTCACTCGTAACATCAAATTATATAGTAGAAAAAAGCGGTTACTCTCGCTATAGCTAGATGGCGCTACTCCAATTCCATATAAAATTTGCGTTTACTGTTTTCGGTATCGACACGGTAAAATCTCACACTAGCCACTTTGAAAACTTCCACGTGAAAGTTATCGGCAAACAAGTATCGTATCGTGTCGCGATCGTGTCGTGGTCGTGTCGATCGTGTCGCATTCGACACAGTTGATAACTCTTTGTTGTCTTTGCAACCGCCACCGCTTATCTGACAACTGGCCGTTTATTTAATTACGCATCTGTTCGTATCGCCGTACGTTCACGTTAAGCCTATCTACATACGAGCGGAGTGGCAAAGCCTCGTAAACTAATCTGAAGGGTGCATTAGCGAGCCAAGTGAGTTTGTTTTACGAGTATCATCGACAGGTTCGCTCTCACCGATAACGAGGCTTGGGCGATCGAGCTGTGCTGTTTTATTAATGTAAAAATGGTTAGTACGAAAAATGGATGATTAAAAAACGACTCTATTTTATACTAGGGTCGTTTTTCGATGTATTATTATTAAAATAGATACGGATGAAACTCTACGTTAATGTTGTCGGGGTATGGCTGACAATTTAGTTAGTTAGAACTAACTAAGTAAGCTTAAAACTAATTAGTATTTTCAATATTTTTTAAATAAGATTTTATAAAAAAATAAAACATAATTTTAAATTTATTAGGCATAAAATGTATTGCATTTTCTGCCTTCATTTTAAATTTGTTTGTTGACAAGCATTCTCAATCGAGTTTGGCTTTAGTATAGTTGCTATAATTTACTTAAGCATATCTATGAAGTTGGTGCCATCCAAGGTTTCTCACTTTAAGGACCTCCTCTTTTTGAAGTAGGTCTAAATCAACATATCAGCAAACAGAACAAGCAAGCAAAAAATATGGACTTCATACGAATTCGAAACTAGTCGGACTTACCCCGACAAACGTAACGTAAGTTTCAGTATATTAATAATATGGACAAACTTGATATTTTAAATGTGTTTAATAGGCCCGTTTTTAATGGTTTTTGCATGTATAAGAAGTTTATAACATTTTTTTATCGGCTACAATTTAGCCCTTGACTGCTATCACACCTGATGTTAAGTGATGATGCAATCTAAGATGGAAGCGGGCTAACTTGTTAAGAGGAGGATGAATTCGTACCGGAACGCTAAATCGCTTGGCGGTACGCCTTTGTCGGTAGGGTAACTAGCCACGGCGAAAGTCTCCCACCAGCCAGACCAAGACAAATTAAGAAAAATCTCAATCTGCCCCGCCGGGAATCGAACCCAGGACCTCCGTCTTATAAATCCACCGCGCATACCACTGCGCCACGGAGGCCGTCAAAACATTTACTAGAGTCGTAGTAGTACGCAAAACCTTTGGCTTGCAATATAACAAATCATATATGTGGGTAGTATATTATAATATTAATTATTGTTGATTCCCCGTCTATCATAACGAGGTTAATTATGCACAATATAAGATATAATTGGCTATTACACTATTACTACCAATTAGTAGTGATACATTTATTATGTCTTCATAATAATAATTTACCTAACAACAACTGGAGCTTTGTACGTTAATGCAATATTATCTTTGTACGTCTATACGTATAAATAAAATTGGAGTGTCTGTTTGTAATATTGAAATAACCTCCGTGGCACAGTGGCATGCGCGGTGGATTTATAAAACGGAGGTCATGGGTTCGATTCCCGGCGGGGCAGATTGATTTTTCTTAATTTGTCTTGGTCTGGCTGGTGGGAGGCTTTCGCCGTGGCTAGTTACCACCCTACCTACAAAGACGTACCGCCAAGCGATTTAGCGTTCCGGAGCGACGTCGTGTAGAAACCGATAGGGGTGTGTATTTCATCCTCCTCCTAACATCACTTAACATCAGGTGTGATAGCAGTCAAGGGCTAACTTGTAGTCTATAAAAAAAAATACAAAATGACATTTTTTACAATTTTTGTCTATCTGTCTGTTTGTTCCGGCTAATCTCTTAAACTACGAGTCGAATATCAATAACCTATTGTCTATGATAGCCACTCATGAGGAGTGACATAGAGTAATATAATAAAGGCGAAAATTCGTTACTCTTTCACGAAAAAACTACTGAAGCGATCTTGATGAAACTTTACAATCATATAGCCCACATATCAGAGCAACACATAGGCCACATTTTATCCCCAAATTTCCATCGGAACGATAATCACACGGGTGGAACCACAGTCGTCTTCTAGTACTAAATAACCCGACGTTTATTTACGTTGAGCAAATCTAGACTATGTTCCAACTCTACATTTATTAGTCTGGCCATCTATATGTAATCATTATACACATTACCAATACTCTTATATAAATACAGAAGTATTATATATTTTAATATGATATAAAGCACTACTTACTTTAAACTTTTGTTTATTCAATGTTTTTAGTGGTGTAAAAGAAGATGTACTGACTAAAGAGAAAGGGATGCTTATACGGTGTGGGCGTGTAAAGAAAATGGATAAAAGAAGATTAATAAAAGAGATTTATGAGGCGAGGGTGAAAGGAAGTGTTAGAAGGGGAAGGCCAAGGCGAATATTCCCACACCAAATTCAGGACATTTTAAAGAATCAGCCAGGTCATGAGTGCCCTAAAATGAATGAACTTGTAAGAAAGGATTTAATTCTTCAGCTTGACTATTTTTGTAATTTTACTAAAAAAGGCTAACAAATGTCGGTCAGGTAGAATGTCGTCTAATTGGCCCGTACATGCATTAAAAGCCTTACCATGTTAACAGCTTTTCCGGAAACAAATAAGTTTATAGGGCATCAAGGTGTGTTTAAAATGTCATTTAATGATTACTAGAGGACGCCCGCGGATCACCTCTCCTTCTCGTTCCCGTAGGAATCTCGGGATAAAAAGGTGTCTATGTGTTATTTACAACAACTTACGTCTAGCTTTACAGGATATTCCCAATCCGCTATCGTAGCATATTTATAAACTTACTAGAGGACGCCCGCGGTTTCACCCGCGTAGTTCTCGTTCCCGTGGGAATTTCGGTATAAAATGTAGCCTATGTGTTATTCTGATATGTAACCTATATTATTGTGAAGTTTCATCAAAATCCATTCAGTAGTTTTTGCGTGAAAAAGTAACAAACATCCATACATCCATACAAACTTTCCCCTTTATAATATTAGTAAGGATAATAGGTAAATACTTACAAAAAACATAACATTTAAAGTTAACAATAATTACTATCGTAACACATACACGATTGAGCAACCTTTGTGAGTTCACTCAAAATACCAAAAAAAAAATCAATCTTCTCAACTACTAAGTTTTTATATTTATAGACCTATTTTATATATTTTATTTATCATAGCTTAGAGCAACATATAAGCTGCGTTAATACGTTTCATTGATAACATGTGTAAAGAAAAAAAATATTCGGGGAAAAGAATAACCAAGCGAACGAAGAAGGCGTTGTTAATGTGAACCAATTCACAATTAGACACACTAAATATATAAGTAAGAATATATTTATATCGCCAACTGTTGTGAATTAAATACTGTGGTAAAGTTTATGCCGTGGCGTAAATGAAACGACTGAACCGCCGCAGTCACCTCGCCCATTGTTTTATGAACGTAACTGTAAATTCTGAATGGAGCCAACGTTACCAATGTAATGCACCGGCGGAATACTACATATTGTACATACTTAAATTGTTTACTTAATATTCAAGTTTTTGGTAAAGCTTGAATACTCAAACGCATATCAAATTTAAGTGCGTCTCAAATCAAATTTACAGATTTGCTGTTCTGTGTTTACTGTGTTTTTTTATTCTTATAACACTGTCCACTAGGATATGGGTTACTTACTTTAGGGGGCAGGGATTCATTGTATAAGCTAATTTAAGGCATTAACTTTTCAAAGTATTTTATATAATTTAAGGCTGTAATTTTTTAAAGTAAGTCGACTCGAGATGTACTTAAATTTGATTTGCGTTTCGGGTGTCAGTTTATTCAAAAATAAACGCCGACCATTTATTTCTTAGTTTAAAAGAAATATTTTTTTTATCGACTACAAGTTGACCCTTGACTGCTATCACACCTGGTGTTAAGTGATGATGCAGTCTAAGATGGAAGCGGGCTAACTTGTTGGGAGTGGAACGAAAATCCACACCCCTGTCGGTTTTTACACGACATCGTACCGGAACGCTAAATCGCTTGGCAATACGTCTTTGTCGGTAGGGTGGTAACTAGCCACGGCGAAAGCCTCCCACCAGCCAGACCAAGACAAATTAAGAAAAATCTCCATCTGCCCCGCCGGGAATCGAACCCAGGACCTCCGTCTCATAAATCCACCGCGCATACCACTGCGCCACGGAGGTCGTCAATGATGATTGATATGTTAATTATTCGATTGTATGCTGAAAATAACATGACAATGATCAATAACTAATTCTAAGCTTAAATATTTTAAACTGCGCGACGGAAAATCAAAGTGATTTTTGTTATAGTGATTTAAGTGAAATTTAATAATTGTTTTGTGTTAATTTGTTAAATATTGCTTAAGAATGTCGTCGATTCAGAATAACCATGCGGATAAAGTCGCTAGCAAGTGATAAAGCCATGAAGCCAATTAAAAAAATAATAAGTATCTGAAGAACTACATTTTTAAACAACGATAGACCTGATATTGGCTTATCTGTATCAAGCCAAAGAGAAAAGAAAACAAAAAAGCTACCATAGGTATCTGCCTAAGAAGCGTTGTTAGCATAGATAGTTAATTTTTGCATAGCAATAACGAAAATTATCAACGTAAATGCCCCGAAAATAATAAATAATAATTGGAGTTTATCTACAAATGTCGAGCAATCACGTAGCTTTAAAAGACCAAAGCTCATCAAATAAATAAAAAAGTATTAGTAACCATGGTAAACAGTCATTAAATTGGTAAAAAGTTAAAATAAAAATGGAGATGGAATATTTGAATAACGAGAAAATATTTCTAAATAACTCGTGTATCTTATAATACTCAAATAGATGAAAAAGATCTTTAATTTGGGCAATATTCAAAATAGAAAAAATTATAGGTGTGGAATTCCAAAAAAATTTAAATCTTCATGTTATATCATAGATTAAAGACAACTAGATGGAGTCATAACGCGGCTGCAGGTTCAAGAGCGTGACAGACTTATTTCATTCGGCCTGTGTTAGAAAGTAACACAAGATTATTTTTTGTCCCTTTCAGCGTGTTCGTTTTTATTGTTTGTCAAGAGTGGAGTTTGTGACAAACAAAGGAGATATCTGAGCAATTATTAGCTTTTTATTAAATTTGCTGATAAATAATATAACTTTGCGATTACGATATTAATTTAAACGTTATCGTATAAAGTAATATTTCGTATTTTACGATATTATGTACTTTATATCTTGACATATCATGTCAATAAGGCTGTCTTGCTGTCTCACGAGTGGACACGCTATGGGCTCCATCTAGTTGTCTTTAATCTATGTGTTATATTTAAGTATTAAAGTCAAAGATCTAGCTAACACAGGCTCTTAAGGCTAATAGTGCATTCTCTATCTCTGCTCAAACAGATTGACAGACAAGACGTAAATACATCAAGCATAAAACGTCGATCCAATTACTTGGCTATTCGAAATCTCTATTTATACTGTAAAATAATGCAGAGATAGCCTAGTTACAATATAATTATACAAATTATCTCGGTATTGGGTGGACTAAATGTTGTTAAATAAATAGAATTAACCAGGACACGATACGAATTGACACAGTTGGAGAAGAGCGGAAAAGATCAAAATAAATTCAGTGTAATCTATATGGCATACTATGATACACCAGTTGAACCAGTTGTTAGGCTAGATGCTTCTGATCATGGACCCTGTCATTACCAATTAATATGTGATTAAAATAATTGGAGACCGTCAAATTGAGAAAAGTTGCGTATCTGAGGCACGTGCTACGACACGAGAGATATGAACTCCTACAACTCATTTTGATGGGAAAAGTTGCCGATAGAAGAGGCGTTGGTCGCAGGAAGAAGTCTTGGCTGAGGAATATCAGAGAGTGGACCGGAATCGCGTGTGCTGCATAATTATTTCGCCTCACGAAAGATAGAGAGGAATTTGCGAAGTTGACTTTCGCTAGTCGGAGAGGCACATAAAGAAGAAGAAGAAAGATAATTAGAGAAACGTGGTAGGTCAATGCTCCAGATCGGGCCAGGCCTCCCTCCTTGTAGGAGGGAGGCCTAGTCCTATTGTCGGTTATTAATAGGCTGATAATGGATAGATAAATAAAAGAAAATTAAATAAGATTTAAAAAGTTTTACCCTAAACAGACCTGCATTGAGCTGTTAAAAGAAATAATAATGATAATAATTATGATAGAAATATCTAGCTTCACAAAGACCAACATCAATTACAAAATAAATGGAACAGCTTACTAACAAAGGGACACTCCTTTGATAGTAACCTAAAAAAGGAGTGTCCTTTGTTAGTAAGACGTTTCAATAGATCATTTAAACGTTAACGTTTCAATAATGTCGGTAAGCGTTCCCAATATGTCCCTGTATGTAAATAAAAATTCTACGTACAGTCAAACAATATTTAATAAGGATTGAATCCCCGGGCGTAGTAAGCCTTACGGAACACAAGATTTTCCTTTGAGTCGGTCGAGTACATATCCCTCCCTCATAACATATTCAAGTACAAAAATATGCTTTCCCAAGCGCTTTTGAATCAAAGGTATGACCGAGGAAATAGAGTATTCACAAATTCAAGCATAGGTGTTGAAATGCTTCAAAATTATTAAAATCCTCTTGCATACTAGATATTACATTTCGCTTAACTAAAGTTATTCCTATGTTTGGATTCAATAAAACCTTAAAAAGGTAGGCCTATGAAAAAACGAAGATGTCTCGATTTAATTAAATTGTCCGTAAATCCTTTCAAAATCCCCATTCCCATTATCTTCAGATGATAGTTCAGAATCAGAGTCCGCAATAGTAAGAAGTTTACTAAAAAGTGTCTACCTCGTAACATATTCTACAACACTGTGTTTCTATTATTTTAATATGTTTTGTAATAATATATAGTCTGTATAACTATTACCTTAATCTGTTTCTGCATAGTACCCGAACAAAATCGTCTCGTCTCTTTTATTGTACAGATAACACATGCACAGCTTCATGTTTTCTCGTGTAAGTCGGGTTACAGTTTATCGGCGCGGGTCATCGTCGCGTACTTTTCCTCCTTGGTCTAATTTTAAACCATTAATTACTATAGAAATCAACTGTTTGTAGTAATTGATACGCGTGGACAGTGGACACGTTAATTGACATAACAATTAATAGCGTTCAATGAAAACCAAAAACAAAATAGAGTCATATGAATTTAAAGCAATTAATAACCTGCAAAGGTACAACTTAATGATTATTTAAATATTTACTTATTGGTTGTAAAGTTGTAAATGATATTGCAGCGATTACTATTAAAATCTCTGTTTAAACCAGTCAAAGACAATAAAGTCGACTGTTTAGACTAAAAAGGTTAGGTTACCTGGATTCTTGAAAGCGTCTATTTGTTACAAAACTTCAATGAGTTTTGTATTGAATTGTAAAATATAATTAGCAGTCATTCATTTGCAAGCGACCTAAAATGCTATTGTTATCGTTTAAGTAAGGTCAGAGAAGTTTTAAGGAATGGTGGAGTTCTTAAAAGGAACTCTGAAGGCTACAAACAGGTTTTCTAATTGAAGATATCATGCAATCTAACCAATTAAGGCAAAGTCATCAAACATTACGCAAAATTGAATACATTGTTTTATATTAAGTATCTGTGTCTACGTTTTTTTAATGTGTTATATTTATCATTACCGATGTACCACTTCTGAGACAAAAGAAATATGGGTATCTGCTTCGATATAATGACACTTAGCTTGATTGAAAATGCAAACCTACACGATTTTTGAGTCGGGTGTATACAGCTAAAAATAATTGAAGTAACAAAGATCTTGGCACAAAACTCCTGTTCAAAGGGTTCATATAATGCTGGCATATACCACCTTGGGGGCTCTTTGCGCTTTTTAAGCTAAAGTACCAGCCTAAAATCTACTTAGCAGGTATACTTTACTTGTCTAAAGCCTTTCTAAGAAATGCTGTTCATCTCACAGTAAATGTATGATAATATAAATAAAATGTATGAGGTCGCAGAGTTAATAAATATCGCAAATCATTTTCAGAATTTTAGCTTTCAGTTTAGAAAGGTCGCAGAGTCCAGTGTAGGAGTAGGGCATACCAATGACATGCAGCGACAGGTAGAGACAATGTAGAGTCGCAGTTGTAACTGGTAGCAGGCGCCAAGAGGAGTGTAGTCGACACGCTCGGATCAGATACAACCTAAATAAAGCGGGCCAGCAGGGAGTAGCCGTCTCGACTCTCGGACGCGGAACACACACACACGCGGCCGGCACACACGCCCACGCCGCGCACACAGGCGCGCCTCACGCACACATCCATCGCTAGACGAAAATAAAATCCACTCCTTATGCGCCATGCAAATAGGAAGCCGCCGGGACATAATAGCGTTACCCGGCCGATTGAGCGAGGAGATCCTTACGTTTCGTGGCACTGTCGTAGGACGGTCACGGGCGCAGCATCTCAGGCCGCAGGTCACGACGCTCGTTCGGAGATCTCATCCGAGGCACCGTCCTCTCAGAACTGGTTTTGCACGCACGCTCCTATGGAAAAGTACACGGGCGTGACGTCCACGAACATTCGGCACTCGCGATATCGCGGCTGTCTCACTGCGGTCACTCGGCAGGAAAATCAACGGGCGGAGATTAGCATGAATGATATCATGAGTCGTCACGAGAGGAACGCGAGCGGAGTACGACGACGACGCGGGTCGCAACGCGACTGGCGGCGGCGGCACTACGGAGCTCCGTGCGTAGTGAGTGGCCGTGAGGCGCGGGGACGAGGAAACCCGGCGCGAGTACGGCGCGCCCGGCCGACCCACGCGAGGGGCCCGGGGGACACGGCCGCGCGGGGGGAGGGGCGCGGATTAATCACGTAGTAAGTATGCCCCCCGGGGCCGCGCGCCCGCGCCCGCCCCGCGCTAGAACCTGCGCGCACCGATACATGAATAAATACTAAATGCAACCGACGCTCGTCGTGCCAGACTGAAACCGGACACTTTATCGAAGCTAAATGAATTCCTGGGTGAGCGTTGCCACCGAATCTTGGCTCGGGCGCCGTCGCCGGCTGTGGCGCCGCACCTCCGCTCGCCACATCGACGTGTGATGCAATTCTGTAATCGCTTTTAAGAAAGTTATCAATCGACTCTCGGAATTCAATGCCATGCGCTTCCACTATCCGATGGCTCTTTTATATTATAAAGTTTCATAACCGACAAACTGTTAAACTGTCTTATAATGTTGCATCTCACAATTCCTTTCAGGTTTGAGATAATTCGCGTGTGTTCTTGGTGGGGATTTTCCAACCTAAGCTGGCGATTATAAGACTACTGCTAACTTGTTACTTACGAGAACTGTACATGTACCTTCGTTAAATATTCTGAACATTAAAGCTTTACATTACCATGTTTCTGACTTTTAATTAGGTTTAGCGGTAAAAACCACTCAAAAGTAAAGTTTATTTTCTTTCGAGAGACACTGAGAAAGCAGTTTTATAAAAGCTATTTGGAAGTTGTAAAAAGTTACAGCCCTTATATTGCGCGGCGCTGTGCGGGTCAATTAGCCAATCAGAAACCAAAGCTTACGGCAGCCTCATTTGTTAACTATCCAATAAACTACCTGATTGATAAATAACTCTACAGTGATCTCAGGTTACATGGCTATGTTCCACCCAAACTAAATTAAGTACTCATATCATTATGAAGATTCCCTAGAAAATGAAAAGGAAAAGTTTATACAAATCTTAGCCAAAATATCAACTAAATAGCAAGAACCTTCCTGTGTACAAAAAAAAGAAGAACTGAAGACAAGTCTTCTACGAGTGTGTTCTGCCAGTAGTGACTTATGGCGCAGATAAGTAGACAGTAACAGTTGGCCTCGTTCACAAATTTAAGGTTGCTCAGCTGACTATGGAGCGGGCTATTTTGGAGTCCCTCTGAAGTACAGAATCCGTAATGAAGAAATCCGAAGGGGAACTAAAGTAGTAGCCATAGTTCAAAGGATAACCACGTTAAAGTGGCAGCGGGCATATAAGTTAGTAAGGGGCCATATAAGTAGTAAGGGGCCATATAAGTCGTGGAACAGATGGTCGCTGGGACCGGCATATTCTGGAATGGAGACCACGTAGCGCAGCGTAGAATGTTCCAGTCCGATGTTCCGACGACCTCAAAAAGGTAATGAGAAGTAGTTTGATGAGGAAAGCAGAGGATTGTGTGTGGTGGCGCGCTTTCGGAGAGGCCTGAGTCCAGCAGTGGACGGACACAGGCTGATGATGATATGTTGGATCAATTTCAAATGTTTTACTGAACTGAATTTCCCAACCATTTTACGAGTACGATTAACAAGCTCTGGCATCCAATAAATATAAAAGAATCTAGACGTTTGTGACGTCACAGCACGCGATCACATTGGGCCCTAAAATAGACGTGAAAAAATGTACCGAATATTTATTTTGCAGAAATGATTTATTATACAATTATTCCAATAATTTACTTTTTATATTAAATTTGTGATGTCAGAAATCGGTCAAAAATAAAATTTGATGACAAAACAACAAAAGTAAAAACTTTTATTTCATCAAGACCAGATATCGATATACATCATTTTGTTGTTTTAAATCCATAAAGATATAACTCCCTTGACGTTACATAATTGAGCGTGACGACTCAGTCTGATTTAATATCTACAAAATGAACTGCACTCCAGTTGTCACTTCAAAGAAATATGCTAAATCAAAAATTATCAGAATATCGACTGGTTACCTTTGAGCTACATAACTTGAGATACCAACAAACTTTTCCCGCACTGGCGGAGATATTCGCATTTCCTTATGACTCCCTGCAATTTTTCAAACGTTCGGAGGTGTTACGTCTAAAGTCCCGTTAAATTAAAAAAAAGAAACGTAAACAAAGAGCCAAAACGGCGGACGAATATTATCTGTGTCCTTTTTCTCGTAAACACAAATGTAGTCGGTTTTTCAAGAATAATTTAATTGTTTTCTGTCGTTTCGATGGCTCAATTGTAAATCTCAATAATCCGCTCACTCGAGATAACTCTGGCTATGTCAGGGTTAACATTATTTATTTATAATTCACAGTTGGGCAATAATGTTATATAATCTGACAAAAAGGTTCTATGAAAGGATTGTTACCAAGCAATAAAGCTTATTGCTCTTAGATATTATAATGTAATACTTGTATCGAGTACCAAATCGGCTCGCTTTTCGCCCCTATGAACAACGAGATGTGATGGATCGCGAATCTCATCGCCGCCATTTATGTTTTTTGATTTTTTATTGGGGATTGCGTTCCCACGAGCAGCATGGAAAAAACTAAGTGAATTCTGGCAGAGCCCTGCATGCCAGTAAGGCTAGCCTTGTTCTATATTCACGCCCTCAGAGCCACCGCTTGCGACTAGGTGTTCCCCTAGTCATGAGTACTAAGTAGTAAGTCGTGTAAAACAAACGACATCTAACCGAGGCGATGTACAGGTTTTGAAGTGAAACGTATGTACGTAGGTAGGCAAAGCCTTTTTATGGGATCTGGGTGGCTCTATTGAATAAATATAGTACTACATTTACGACCTTTGAGCAAGTAGAGGACGCTCGCGGTTTCACCCGCATAGTTTCCATTCCTGTTAAAATAGTTCAGGATAAAATTAGCCTAACCATGATGACAGTTAACTCCATACCAAATTTGACTAAAATCGCTAATAAAAAAAAAAGAAGTAACAAACATAAGTACTCACAAACTTTCGCTTTTATTATTGCAAGTAAGTATTAACCGTTCTACCGTAATTAACTGACAAACTTCCAAACATATTTCATGGTTAAATTGAACTGGTTTAAAACAAACAATTACCTACTGACCATACTTGCAGGTACTTGAATTAGTTTCATTTTGACAAAACTGTTATAAACAATTGCATCTCATGATCCCAGTAGTTAGCATCTCGGCGAACCCTTGGTAGGATTATCTCCCATTGTGAGTGAAACGGTTTCTACGATAAGCCATAAAAAGGAACCCTTGAAAATAAGATGCTTAATGAGTATTAGAGTTAAGCCACTATTGTAATATGAAGTACCTATATTAAATGTGTTTCTTTCAGACTATATAAGTTCATTGGCGTCATATTTCTAGTATATACGAGTAACTGTACAACGTACTAATTACGGACGTAGTACCGCGATAAATGTTCAATTTAAAACGGCCAGAGTTTAATGAATAATTCAGCTTTTTACTATATGTATATGAAAGTATACTAAGTACAGTACTTACATTAATAAACAAATTTTAGTATATTTGACTGTCTATTTATTTTGGTCAATTTCTGAATTGGTCAATTTCTGGTATGACTGTAAAAATTCATTTTGTATATGTGGCTAACACATTTATGAGAAGTGAGATAGGCTAATTTGGGTCCTGATATTTCCACAGTACGCGAAGAAAACCGTGAGCGTCTGCTATTACTAAATATTTTTTTATCTACTACAAGTTTACCCTTGACTGCTATCACACCTGATGTTAAGTGATGATGCAATTTAAGATGAAAGCGGACTAACTTTTAGGGAGGAGGATGATAATCCACACCTCTTTCGGTTTCTACACGACATCGTACCGGAACTATCGTGGCGATACGTCTTTGTCGGTACGGTGGTAACTAGCCACGGCGAAACTTCCCACCAGCTAGACCCGAACCAATTTTGAAAATCTCATTCGGCCCTGCCGCGAATCGAATACGGGACCCCTGTCTTATAAATCCACCGAGCAGCCACTGCTCCACAGAGGCCTCTGAGGATTTTCAGAGAATTTTATCACCTGGTATACTAAATAAATTTGTACCACCTGTTACACTAAATAAATAAATTATATCAGCTGGAACCAGTAGCCGGTATCTAAATAAAATCTGTGAGCCCCAAAGGCTACGCGTTGAACTCTTCGGTAAGGGCCATCGATCGATTTGTTACGCTTCGCGTGGAAACGAGTTTTGAATTGGTTTAGACCTTTTCAGGAGATCGCTAAGGTCAATGTTTTGAGTTATATTAAAATATCGAGTATTTTTCAAGCACTATTTAATATTTTCAATTATATTTGCTATAATTTATTTATTTATTATAATGCATAGTCTGCATTAAATGACTATAAAATGTTTATCGAAGTGTGATAGGGTTTCTTGTTTTGAAATATATTACTATTGCTTTCTGTAAGTTAAGAGACTTTATTATGTAAAGTAGTAAAATATATAGTCATATATTTCTTGTGTTTTACCTTCTGTGTATAATTTTAAGATATCTAATGAAGACTAAAAACTTTAAACAATTTAA
Source organism: Mycalesis mineus (assembly GCA_034621355.1). Lineage (NCBI taxonomy): Eukaryota > Metazoa > Arthropoda > Insecta > Lepidoptera > Nymphalidae > Mycalesis > Mycalesis mineus. Next base: position 8,907,643 of record CM067895.1, read on the forward strand.
ATAATTCTATTTTTCTTATTCTCATTTAAGGAGCTAAGTCACAAAAGCAATTATGTTGCTCTTGTAAGGGCATATAATCTATAAAATACTTGGGGCCACGGAAGATCAGCGCTACTGACCACCACAGGGGTAGCGTATGCTGAGTGGAGTTCGTTTTGATACCATACTAACCTTTTCTTCTTTTTCCTTCTGTTTGTATCTATTTCGTGCGTGTTTGTGTCAAATAAACTGATTTTCTTCTTCTTTCAAAAATTAAATTACTTATATTATCTTAAGGCTAATTACTTTTACGCTTAACTAAATTATCTCTATCTATCCTATATAGCAGTGCTTATAAGCCGGCTTATAATATATTATGACTCAAAACAATTTAAATCAATCAATTTTATAATACGAAAATGTATTGCAATGCAATTAAGGAGTGCCAACTAAATGTTACTAAAGTGAAATCATCGTCAAGCACAAACCCGTCATCAATAACAACAAAAAATATAAGATGCGGCGCGAGCACTTATTTATCCGTTCTCTAATGTCATCTCTTATGTGACTCATTCGCCTGGTTACTCAGAGAGCTTTTAAAATCAAATTCCAAAATTCATTATAATTCTTTTTTTATTGTATTCTTTCTCAATAAAAAAGCTTTAATTACTCTATAGTTAACAGACAGGTCTTATATCTGTAAGATAGTTTGTTCGATCCACTGTTGTAACCTCGCTTCGCTTCAATGAATGCCCCTATTAAAGAATCAAAATAATGTAGTAAGTATAGTGACAGTGTGGTAAAAGAAATGTAGTGACTAAAATTGAAAAAGGGATGCTTAGATGGTTCGGGAGTGTAGAGAGGTAAAACGAGTGTGACTGGAAATGTTGGAAGGGCTAGACAAATGTTCCTGGACCAAACTCAGGACATTTCAAAATACGGCCAGGTCAAGAGTAACCCTAAACCGACGAACTAACACAAAAGGATTAATGAAAGTGGAAGAAGCTAAGGAAGTATGTAAGGACTGTGCTAAATGGTAGGATGTCTCTGCCTATCCCTATTTGAATGTGGCCTGTATTAAAAATTAGCCGATGGTTCTTTTTTAACTTAATTTTTCCTGTTATTTTGGGCATATTTAATTGAAACTGTAGATGTAATCTTACAAGTGAGTGAAACATCTCGCTTATATCAGAGTTTTACTCCGAGCATACGTATAACATGTTGTGTACTTCGAGCATGTTTGCTTGTCATTCACCTTATTTCTTACGACGAGAGAGCAGCTGGGCAAACGAGTTGAGAGGGAGCACGTTTAAAGTGTAGGTACTTGTGTTGCCTCACTGTCAATAATATATACGGGGTGGGCTTTTTAAATAAATATGTAAGACTGTCTCGTTCTAAGTAATTTTCAGTAAAAATTTACGTCTGGAGTGGGGAAGTTGGTGGTGTTACGCCGTGCCTCGAAGAGCACTTTAAACCTTTGGTCACTGTCTTCAATCAACTATACAGTATATAGTGCCAGACCTCCCTCCTTATAGGAGAGGGGATATGAAGTGTAGATCGACAATGCTGGTTCAATGAAGGTTCTCGGGCTTTAGGTGATAATTTTTAATTTATTTTTAACGATCACTGTCAGATGTTGTCGAAAGTGACAGGGACATCAACAGCTGATAGTTTGTTAATGAACCAATCCTAAGGCCTACAACCCACATCTAAGCTGCGTGGTGGGCCTAAACTCCATATTTCCTTTCATACAACAAAGGAGTCGCTGGACTTGTAGAACGCCGTTAATAGGCTAATAGTAAGGACGTAACAATGATTTTTAGTGTTGTAAGAGCGTCAGTTTTGCTTATTTCTACAACTTGTGAATCTTTAAAACAAGAGTGAATAGGCATCATCTAAGCAAGTTCATCCCATGTTAGACCACATCTAAACTTACCATCAGGTGAAATCGTGGTCAAGCGCGAGCTTATTTCTTATAAAAAAGGAAAAAGTCGCGGACGCTCGTTAGTATATAAATAAATATAACGAGTTTGAGTGTATATTTTCAAAGTGAAGTATCGCACAGTGCGGTGCGGATCTGTGCGTCACGCAGGTCATCGGTCGTGGGAGATGTTCCGCGTAGTGCGTGCGCGCCGGAGCGTGCCGCAGGTGCACTGTTCATAGTAACACCACCAGCAAGCGACACTAATATGCTTCTCCTGTAGAATGATGCGTTATTTATTACAAGTTGGCCCTTGACTGCAATCACACCTGATGGTAAGTGATGATGCAATGTAAGATGGAAGCGGGCTAACTTGTAAGGAGTAGGATAATATCCACATCCTTTTGGTTTCTAGACGACATCGTGCCGGTACGCAAAATTACTTGGCAGTATGTATTTGTAGGTAGGGTGGTAACTAGCTACGGCAAAAGCCTTCCACCAACCAAATTTCCTAGCGAATAGCTGCGTTATTACAGCGTATCCATAAATATTGACGGTCGAGTGGCGCAGTGAGTAGTGATCCTGCTTCTGCGTCCTAGACTGTGGGTTCGATTCCGACATCTGAAAAATGTTTGTGTGAGCATGGATGTTTTCCAGAGTCTGGGTGTTTATCTGTAGATTATTATAAGTATTTTATAATAAATACAAAAATATTCACCAGTTACTATAGTACCCATACCACAAGCTACTTACGCTTACTTTGGGGCTATATATGGCATGTATTCTCCTATAATATTTATTTATCATAAAAAAAATGTGAGATGTTAAGGGGGGAGGGGTTCCAGCTGAATCTCACCCAATCTCACTCGGGGGAAAAGGAGCTTGTCTAAGCAGAAATGTCACGTAAGTTTTTCCCTCGCGAAACAAAAAATTGCGAGAAAACTTGGTTAGATAAGAAATATTTATCCACTAAAATATATTATACTCTCTTTAAATCACTCAGTAGTGACTCAAATCTACACTGAGATGGTTTGGTCATGTAGAGAGGATGAATGAAAGGAGACTTACGAAGTACGTTCGCCTTGGTCTTCCCCTTCCAACATACTCATTCAATCTTACCTTAAATAATGGAAATATAATGGAATAATAGAAATTAACTTTGTACTTGACCGTGATCTCACTTCATGGTGATATAACATCATACTCGTACCTAGCACGTTATCTTATCTCTAACTACATGTTACGTACAATTTACAAAAGGTTACCTATCACCTAACAAATGCCTCGTTGATAAACAATTACCTAACTCTTAAATTAGTCGACTCATCATCATCATCATTATCAGCCTATTAACGGCCCACTACAGGGCCAGGCCTCCCTCCTTATATCTTATAACTATTATAAAGGCGAAAGTTTGTATGGATGTTTGTTACTTTTTCACGTAAAAACTACTGAATGGATTTGGATGAAACTTTACCACAATATAGCTTATACATCAGAATAACACATAGGCTACATTTTATACCGAAATTCCCACGGGAACGAGAACTACGCGGGTGAAACCGCGGGCGTCCTCTAGTATTATATATATCCCCTATATGTAGCGTTATTAACGACCATTATCAGATGTTGATAATAGTGACTTATTCTTTATTGTTAGCTAATTATTCTTAGGGATCCCACTAAGAATAATTCCGGCGATCCGTCGCAGGATCCGATTCGATCGATGGCATATCGACTAACTACTAGACCAGTGAATCTCAACCTTTTTTTTGTTGCGGCACACATTTAATGATTTCAAAATTTGGCGGCACACAAAGAAAAAGATAAAAATTATTTACTTACTACAACACACTGCATAAATAGTTTATGACAAAAATGTTAAATACACCAAGACCCCGCTTTGCGTCGCTAATGATTCCTGAAAAATGCGACGCAAAGTGAATCACAAATTTTGAAAGCAAATAAAATAATTTTTTTTTTTGGATTTAAATATATTTTCATGTTAAAAATAGTTTTCCTTTTTAAATGATATAATTTAATAATATAAACTTTATTATATATTTGCAAAATTTGGCGGCACACTTTGAAATTTGGCGGCACACAAAAGTGCTGCGGCACAGTGGTTGAGAATCACTGTACTAGACAAATGAGGCAGTTATGTCCCTGTAATAGGCCGTTAATAGGCTAATAATGACGATTTCCCCTAGCAAGCACACTCAAAAAGACCTCTACAACTAACGGTACCATAAATTGTTGAACCATGAAGTTTCTTTCAACTTCTAAGACATTTCACTTAAAAAAATTCCATATTCCGTAAAAGTGTTATCTAAATTGTCTTCTAAATGTTAAAAGGAAGCCATTAGCCCCTTTTAAATGACCACTTAAAACATATTAATTTTACCTATCCCACTCGAAAGTGTATTTATATAAAACAGGTTACGACGCGAAGTCAGATTTGCTTTATCCTTTAATAACATTGGAGAACTAACGTACCTTGGAACACTTATGAGTTGTTTTACCAAATCGGGTGACTCCTACGGTTGTAGGTATTGCTAAGAATGGATTAAGAAACGTATTCTCATTTTTTTAAATGTTTCCTAATAAATATATAATTATATGATTTGGACGTCTGTTTTTTGGGGGGTTGGCTTCAGCCGTGGCTGGTTGACTGCAATCATATCTGATGGTAAGTGATGATGCAATCTAAGATGGAAGCGGGCGAACTTGTTAGGATGAAATCCACACCCCTTAGGTTGTAGGACTTTGTACCGGAACGCTAAATCGCTTGGCGGTACCTCTTTGTCGGTAGGGTAGTAACTAGCTATGGCCATGCCAGCCAGGTCAGGATTAATTAAGAAAAACTCAATCGGCCTCGCCGAGAATCGAACCCAGGACCTCCATATTATAAATCCACTGCGCATACCACTGCACCAAGGAGTCCGTCACTGCGCCAAGGAGGCTTCGCAATAAAAAAAGTATAAACGAAATCAGCTGCCATAGATTTTACGTATTTAACGACGATCTCCAAAAAATTACAACTTGATAACCTCCTCATTTTGGAAGTCTCCGATGATATTGGACAACTAATACGCCTTGAAACACTTATATCATACTTGTTTAACCAAATCAGGCGGCTCCCACGCTCGCTCGCTAAACAGTAACCGAAAATGGATTGAGAAATATTTTCCCAAAAACTGTAGGTATTACGTTGAATTTTTATTCACTTCTTCCGTCCGATGTTATCGTAGAAATGTTGTTCTGTGTCTTGTCGTGTGTGGTCTTCTTCAACTTCAAGTTCGGGATTCGATCCCTAGATCAGTGCAACAGTAAAAAACGCGTGCGTCTCGGGACGCCGAAATGAAAACTTGAATACGGCTAGCGCTGTGGGTTCGATTAAAGGAGTGGGAGCGTTCCTACCGCTACCGTATGCGTGAAAGAAAGGGAAGCCAGATAGATTGGCGCCTGCAACGTTGCGTAACAAAGGGGTTTACTATCCCATAAGAAGATATCACTTAAAAATATTGATTTTTTTCAAGATATTCTCCGTAACATATTGGTTGTTTTGTTTTTTTTTTACAGTTTTACAGTGCTGGTTGGCTTTATGTCTTTTAACTGTTCGTCGTAGGGGTCTTGTTGTTCAGTTAGCTTGTTCGACCATCACTATTACAGCCCACTAAAGAGCTTCTTAAAGAGGGAGCATATTGAGTTTTTTTTTATTTTATCGACTACAAGTTGGCCCTTGACTGCTATCACACCTGATGTTAAGTGATGATGAAGTCTAAGATGGAAGCGGGCAACTTCTTAGGAAGGGGGCCGAAAATCTACACCCCTTTCGGTTTCTACACGACATCGTACCGGACCGCTAAATCGCTTGGCGGTACGTCTTTGTCGGTAGGGTGGTAACTAACCACGGCAAAAGCCTCCCACCAGCCAGACCAAGACAAATTAAGAAAAATCTCAATCTGCCCCGCCGGGAATCGAACCCAGGACGTCCGTCTTATAAATCCACCGCGCATACCACTGCGCCACGGAGGTCGTCAAAAACCCAAAGTTTAGACCCACCACGCTGATCCAGTGTGAGTATGTGGGCGTAGGGTTATTTGATCACTATAAGCTAGAACTTGACTACACTGACACCAAGTGGAAAGTGACGATGCCATTTAAGATGGAAGTTGACCAACTTGTTAGGAGTAGGACAAAACCGGGATGGATTGTCGTCTCTACATGACTGAAGGCTTGACGTGCTCTCACTAGGGGTACCACCACTAACTTCACAACTCCAGGTAATTATGCTCAGGTTTATTACAAATTAGTAGCCAAATAGGGTTTAGTATTATTCCATAGGCCAGACCCAAGACTCCAATCAAAGATCACGTGATCAGCACCCACATAACCCCCTGAACAAAGAGGCAGTGACGGATCAGGCACCAATAATGATATTGAATTTTTCTTTAACAGAGTCTCCGTAGCATCCTAGAGCTGGTTTCTTGCTAGAGAGAGTAGAAAGTCAAGGCTCGATATAAAGGAAGTAGCTATTCCGTTTTTTTTTATAATAAAATTATTATTATAAAAACAAAAAACCCGACTGCTTAGAAGTTATGAACTGAAAAGAGAAAAACAAGGATCACTATATCTGTATAAAATTCTAAATACTTTATGGTGCTGCAAACAGGGACAAAATATTTTAACCTGCGGGGAAAGAAAGATCTACCAAAACTACGTTTGTCCCCGCCTGCAGCACCATAAAGTATTTAGAATTTTATACAGATATAGTGATCCTTGTTTATCTCTTTTCAGTTCTTCTAAGCAGTCGCGTTTTTTGTTTTTATAATAATAATTTTATTTGAGACTTTTTAGTTTTAGTTTATGGTATAGAAATGAGACGGTACACTTAGAACACTTTTTGCCATTTTTTGTTAAAAAAGTAATATGAACATGATATGATATTTATATTTTTGAAATGGTCTTTTTACGACCTTTCAATTGGTACCCATATTGCTAAGATAAGAGAAAAAAATACGACACCTCACATGTCAAAATCCGTTCAGCCGTTTAGGCTGTAGCGCGTGCCGAAGAAATGGACATACACACATACATACATACATACATACATACATACATACATACATACATACATACATACATACATACGCTCGAAAAACATAACCCTCCTTCTGACACAGTCGGGTAAAAATAGCGAACAAACTAGCGAGCAGATCACCTGTTTTTAAGTGATTACCGCCCATGAACAACTGCGACACCAGAGGCGCCACTGATGCGTTGCCGGCCTTTGAGGTGTTTATTTACTCCCCTTGTAAATCCCCGTAATTGTAAGATTGTGGGAACACCGAGGATGGAAGCTCATTCCATATCTTAAAAGTGCGAGGCAGAGAAGTCCTAGTATAGCGGATGGTAGTACTATACCAGTCATCCAGATGGTGAGGATGAAATTTGTTTCTGCGGCGTGAGGTACGGGCAGAGAATCCTAACGGTGGTATTAGACTAAATAGCTCTTCAGAACACTCTCCATAAAACACACAAATGGAACTGACGTCCCTTCGGTGTTCTAAAGACACCAGACTATCAGTTAACTTGGAATTGTCAACAAGTCGAACAGCCCGCTTTTGGATCCGGTCAAATGGAAAGAGATGGTAATGAATGAATCCAATACAAAGAAAAACGCTAGTATTACGTGAAATGCTGATGATATTTGAAATTAAAAATATACACTACAATTTTATTTATTTGTATAGATATATTATAGACACAGCATTCTACCAACGGCAACGGTAGATTGCAACACTATTCAAAACATCTTGTATAGGCGCCTGCTTATTTGAATACGCATTTGAGTGGATTCCACCAGGTGTAGGTCATTGACACGATGTTAATGTTATGTACGTTCCTACACTATTCGTTAATAAATGAAACATTATCACACTAAGCCCGCCAATCCGCATTGGAGCAGCGTGGTTGGTCTACGCTCCATATTTCCACTCCTTTATGGAGGGCTTGTAGTGGGCCGTTAATAGGCTGATATTGATAATGATGATACTATTCTGATAATGTTTCATTTATTAACAGTCACTGTCAGATGTTGTGTGTAACTGGGACCGATGGCTTAACGTGCTCTTCGAGGCACGGGGGCGTAACACCACCAACTACCCGACGCCAGGCTAGGAATGTACTGAAATTTCATAGAAGAATGAAAATCTCTGAACTATATTTCCTGACCCGACCCAGGATTCCAACCCAGGACCTCGTGATCAAATCTAACCACTAAACCAACGAGGCGGCCACTTGACCAACGAGGTAAACGGGGATATGACCCTGATATTGATTGCATTATAATAAAAATTTTTAACAAAAAATAGAACCGACTCAAAACGCACTAAAAAGTAAAAAATAACTGTGTCATTAAGTTGCTTTAATTTACTTAAGCATATCTAAGAGTCGGTGCCCGCCAAGTTTAAGGAACATTTATTTTACGTAGTAAAGAAGTTTTGGGTTCTAGGTAACGTCCTTGAAAGTAGAAACCTTGGCTGGCATCGACTCCTAGATATGCTTAAGTAAATTAAAGCAACTAAATGACACAGTTATTTTTTACTTTTTAGTGCGTTTTGAGTCGGTTCTATTTTTTGTTAAAAATTTTTATTTCTTAATTTTAGTGATTTATAGCCACATCACATACTCGTACTATACTGTAATAGTATATTATACGGCACTAGTAGCCAAAAAGCTGCCGATACCGAGACAAAAACCGAAATCGCTGTAAGCGTGCCTCCAAAATTTGAAGAGTTCCTTCAATTTCCCCAGGATATCATGATCAGATCCTAACATGAGGACAATGGGACCACCTTGGATGTATGCCCTTTCTAATAAAAAAAGAATTATCAAAATCGGACAACACTGTAAAAAGTTATGCGTGGTCATACATAAAAAAAAAAACAAATATACGTGTCGAATTGAGAACCTCCTCCGTTTTTTTTCGTCGGTTAAAAAATGAAGTTTATTAGATTTTTGGCAAATTTTACGTACAAGTAGGTACCTGTTTATTTGAGTCCCACATACCCTCTGGGAGGTACCGGAGTTATCTGCGATTTACGCATCCTGGAGGTATCCCAGATTTCTTATAAACACGACCAATACACCCCCATTCTCCATTTCTTACTATGCGTAAAGCTTACTCAAGAATATGCTATTCAAAACTACATGTTATAAGTTCTATCCTGGGCATTTATAAATAAATATAATATAACGGCCGAGTGGCGCAGTGGGTAGTGACCCTGCTTCTGCGTCCTAGACTGTGGGTTCGATTCCCACATCTGGAAAATGTGTGATGAGCATGGATGTCTTCCGATGTCTGGGTGTTTATCTATATATTATAAGTATTTATGTATAATATATATAAAAATATTCATCAGTTATAACACAAGTTACTTACTTAGGGGCTATATAGCGATGTGTGTAATCGTCCCATAATATTTATTTATTATTTATTTAAATATTTCTTACTAGAGGGAAGCCCGCGATTTCACTTGCGTAATTATCGTTCCCTTGGAAATTTCAGCATAAAATGTGGTCTATAATATAATCCAGGATGTCAGCTAATTTCATACCAAATTTTATTAAAATCGCTCCAGCCGTTGAGTCGGGAAGAAGTATCAAACAAACACACTCACAAACTTTTGCCTATATGATAGTAGTATGTTATAACTGTCGGCTTAGTAGGTGGTACAGTAACTTATGATTTTACTTGTAAATTGGCTCAACATTCGACTTGCACCGGCAGCCGGCTGCAGTTTGTTGACTCGCAGTCATGTCTTCGAACTCAGACGTCTGCCTGCCCACGCTCCTATAATTATTATTTGAGACATAACTACGTACCTACTTTAATGTCTATCTCAGTACCAAATAATCAATATAGAAATCCGTATGTATTAAATTATGTTACACTAGTGGTTAGTGTCTACATATACACGATTAATGTTTGTTTTTGACGTGACAACGTCTTATAATTCGATAGAGCCGGCTGCACGTCATTACCTCGCTTTGAGGCGTTCCATGTAAGGCTTGAAGTGCAAGCGAGAGCGCGGAACGAGCGACAAAGAAGCACAATCGGCCTTTGCGTTCGGCAGCGTTCGACATCCGTCTATTAAATATAATTATTAAATATATTAATTTTAAATTAAAAATTCATATATTTATAAATTAATATATTTATTATAAATTTAAAATATAAATTTATAAAATTAAAATCAATTATTTTATTAATTTAAATTAATAGTTATAAAAATATACTTACATTAAAAATTTTAATAACCAATTAAATGCTACCATTCCATCAGTATTTTCTTAAGACATTGTCACGTTCAACTATCGTCAGTAAACCGACTTTACAGACAATCAATTTTTTATTTAATTCATTACAAGTTGACTCCAGTCACACCTGATGGTAAATGATGATGCAATCTAAGATTAAAACTACACGACATCGTACCAGAACACTAAATCGCTTGGCGGTACCGTCTTTATTGGTAGGTAGGTTATGAACTAAATACGGCTCACACCTCCCACCAGCCAGACCTTTTTTTTATCGTGGAGAAATCCCCATGGACACCCGCTTGCCAAGGGGGCAATCAGGTTATGTCGGACTCCTACCGACTAAAACCCTACTGTTTAACAAACTTTTTGCCTTGACACAGGACCATGGGAACGACCTCGCTCACAACCTCAACCCAGCCAGCAACGCTTGCAAATGCAGCTCTCCTCAAGGATTTATATAACTCATTGAAGGCGGGAATGTGCAACACGCCATCTAACTCGAGGATTCATCTCTAGTGGGCGACGGATTCCTCATATCCATCACCGAGAGATCCTCATCAAAGGGGCAAGTGGCGGTCGTGTACGAACCGCCGGCGTCCGACTGTCCTACGGCGGATTGGATGAGACTCGACGTCGGCCTCCGCAGCCTCCTTTTGTCCCACCAGCCAGACCTCGACCAATTTAGAAAGCCATCCGTCTTATAAATCTACCACTGCATCACGGAGGAAAATGTTATCCGAACAAAATTTATTTGTAGGTACATATCTACGTACCTATGTAGATATTGTAATACACAGTAATACAACACAGCTTTACATAACATGAACTTTGCTAACAAAATTGAAATTCTCGTGCATTACAACACATCACGTACTAGTAGTTACATTAGTATGTTATTTATAATTTATTTGCATGTCAACACTACGCTGCGAACGATATTGCGTCTGGAACCAGAAATAGACGAAATGGCAGACTCAAATATACTTACCGGAGTGTTATGCACTCGCTGCAACCTGTTGGGATTATGATTATTGTGAGCGTTACAATGCAAATACATTTTATTATTATATTTTGTGATGTGGGTTGTAAGTACATAGATTGTATCATGTCCTTATTAATATAAGAGAGACGAATATCTTAGCATTCCATGCATTCACCGTGCGGGTTCCGGGTCCATTGAGTGGCAGAGAGAAAAAACACCGAACAGGGTCCGAGACTTGCGACACGAATGAAGGCTTAAGAGTACTCTTTATGATTAACTAGCGGCCCGCCCCAGCTTCGCACGGGTGCAATGCTTGTACTAAAGTATTTTGAATCGTACATAGTACCCTACCAAATTGCTTTATAAGGACAATCTTTTGGCTTCTGCAGTTGGATGTCAGCAAGGTGAGCCCCTTGGACCAGTTATTTTCAGCCTGGCAATTCATCCTATTATTCGAAAATTAAATTCAAAATTAAATATGTGGTATTTAGACGACGAAACCTTAGGAGGCGATTTAGAGACGATTCTTCAAGATTTAAATTTCTTAAAAACTGAATTTAAATCAATTGGCCTAGAACTAAATTCTGATAAATGTGAAGTATTTTTTACTGACAAGATTGATCAGCTATATCAAAATATTTTCGGCTATATCAAAATTCAACATCCTGGCACCCAATATTACAATATCAAACAAATCGTCTCCGCGCCTCCTTGATTCACCAATTTTTGAAAACGGTTTTGTTTCCTTCATAGAAGAAAAGATTAAAAATTTCTGTGAAGTTTCAGACAGATTACTTGAAATTACCATACAATCAGCTTTCACTATTATTCGGCACTGCCTTTTCGTACCCAAATTTACTCATTGTCTTAGATCATCGCATTTTTGGAAAAACCTATCTGTTTTGGAACCAATGGACATAATTATGCAAAATTCTCTTTGTAAAATCTTAAATGGCTTTGAATGATCGAGTGTGGCTACAAACGACCATATCAGTTCGCCTGGGTGGACTCGGCATTCGCAAAATTTCTGACATTAGTTTACCAGCGTTCTTGGAAAATATTCACTTAAATTACATAATGTAAAGGGCAATAGTGATCTATATTAAATGCAAAAAATATTTAAGATAGTTAAATGAATAAGGATTAATGCAGTATTGCTTAAAATGGCTTCGTAAATAAACCATTAATTTTGGCTGAAAGTAAAAGATAAAAAATGGTTATTGTGTGTTATTCCTAAGAGATAGACATATGCCATTGCGGACTTTTTTGTTGACCTTTTTAAGCTGTGCAATACTGTAGTACATTATTTTGATATATCTCGTAGGGTTTAGTCAACGTTTGCAATGTAAGCGCACAAAATGCGTTAATTTACGATATCACATCAGAAACCTCTAAAATTATCAGTGTTTCTCAACTATAATATGCATGTATTATGCACAAAAACCTTCCTGTTGAATCAGCCTACCAGATAAAAAAAACCGCATGAAAATCGGTTGCTCAGTTTTAAAGATTAAAGCATACATCCGGACTATCATAAAAAAGCAACTTTGTTTTATACTATGTAAAGATATGTAATGATAATGCTCGCCTTCCCTGCTCCAAAATTGTTCTCCCTACTCAGTCAAATCTGGTAGAATCCTACTAGAACAGCTTTGTACAATAGTTCTAGAATAGAGTTTACTGTAGTTCTAGTCAGGCAGTGCGAGCAGATTGTGGAGAGATTTTGCTGCGATACCTCTTGCACCCACTTCTACTACATATAAACCAACCAAATAGCCATTTTTAGTTTAGTTTGTAAGGTTATAATATTTATTAACCTTTAATGTGTGGTCTTTTGGGATATTTATTAAACGTAGTAAAGCAGTTTGTAGGTTATTCGTAATGTCCTTAAAGTAGAAACTTTGGCTGGCACCGACTCCTTTTATTTCTTACTCCTCGATTTTTATTTCATACTTTTTAGTGATTTATCGCTACTTAACGTACTCGTATTATAGTGTCATAGTATATTATACGACACTTGTAGCCAAAAAGCTACCGATACTTACACAATAATCGAAATCGCTGCAAGTGTGCCTATAAAATTTGAAAAATTCCTTCAATTTTCCCAGGATATCATCATCAGATCCTAACATGATGACAGTGGGGATGGGATATAATATTCGTACCTAAGTAGGTTTAGTTCATTTCTATATTGTACCTATTTATATTTTATCTTTATAGTTTATGTTCACCGGTCTGGAAATAAATTAATAAACATAAGACTTGATTTGAAAAAGAAATTGTCTTCGCGTTGAACTGAATTCCTTTAAAAATGATCAGAATTTTCAAATAACCTACAAACCTTGTTAAAAGTAATCCTAAATAGCTATTTATAATAATGTTAATGCGTTAACACAGTGTATACAAAGGTTTGTAATAGTGTGCCGGAATTGCGTAGAATTTCAACGATGTTAATTTTAAAAAGCTTGGCTCATGTGTATTGTGTTTACAATTCTCTTTTTAACGTTCGCCTTTAGATATCCGCGATAGAGACGTTTCACATACACTGGTGATTAAGCATATATTATATTTAAGCCCCTATTCCACCAGCGTTTTGCGAGCGTCAGAGTTCCTTGAACGTCTGCGCAGCGGCGACGTCGCGTTACCGCGTACAATCAAAGAAAAAATAGACTCCGACAAGAATCACTACTCGACGAAAATAACGTAAAAAAAAGAAATGATCATCGTCAGTTTTGGGAAAATCCTATATGGTCAAATCGAAGACAAGAAAGTGAATATTTTGCATTGTACTCTGATAGTATTAAAAATAGCGAATCTGAATCTTCTATTTGCGAATCTCGGAAACTATATACGAAAGAGAGGCTTGTTATAACTCAGAGGTAAGAAAAAAAATACATTTAAATTTGTCATAGAGGTTGTAAAACAATGTACGTGTTTGTACTTGTAGTCAAAACGCTGGTGAAATAGGGCCCTTACATCCATTGATGTACAACACTACATACGAGTAGTATAAAGCTACGATCTCACGTCGTTTTTTACACGTCTTTCTGTCTGTTCTCGAAAATTGTTGAATGGATTTTTATGCAGTTTTCGTCAATAAAAAGGATGACGACGACTTAATTGTATAATTTATTATGGTTTAATGTACAAATTCAAATATGACGATAGTTGCTGTCACACCGCTTAAAAGCTTTTATTGAAAACACTGCTTCTTCTTTTGAGGTATGACAAAACAATGTAATGTAGGATATTTCCTCCTTATTAGGAATACTAAAAAGTCCGCGATGGCATATATCTATCTATACATATGTCGAATGAGGGTCAGACATAGTGAATAAAATAATAGGGTAATCCTTTGTATTTAGAGTAATTATAACTAAACCACAAATAGATAACTGAAAGAATAATTAACAGCAACTTAATTAACAGTGAATTACTACTGGCAAATTATAGTATTATAATGATGCGTAACGTCTCGTGTTAATTAATGCAACCCCAAGACACCGCGACTCAAGCTGAGAGTAATAATTAATTCGTTTGCACAAATTAATTATCAGAGTTGTCTAGGTTAAGCGATAAGCAAAGTACAACGTCTGCACCACGCCACACCAGAGCCAAGACTGCCCAGCAGTTGTAGACCCGCTCCTTTTATACAACTTAGAATAACTCAAGTAGTGGGGTGAGTCGAACAATGCGTCGCCGCAAGAGGGCGTAGCTGGTGCACGTGCAGTTCACAAACTTTTTTCTACTCGCGTACGATGACGCAGGCGCCGTCATATATAAACATATAATACCCAACCCAATCTGTCCATAATACCCAATCCCCAATGATTCATAAACAAAAAGGGATGGCTACCATTTACCTTGATAATTTTTTTAAAATTCAACTGGTAAGTAGTTTTAGAGATTAACCAGAATAGACGGAAAGACAAAATCTTAAATATTCATCTTTGATGTACTTAAGTAGGTACAGAATATACTTTCATAAGTCTTGTGCAAAGCTGTTGATTTTAATTTTTTTAATTTTAATTAAAAAGATTCTCTTTGTATAGACTATATCCTATGTGCGAAGTCCCCACAATCCACAACAGTGCCGTGTGCGCAGTCTGCGCGATCTATTTCCAGCCGCACGTAGTCCTACGCATCTAACGTCTACTATTTGTTTATTTGTAACCGACATTCTTTAATAACGCCATTAATATATACGTTACACACAAGAATATTTGTATTAATCATATTTTGATTATTTTATCACTTCGTATAATTATTATTAACCTATTTTAGTTGCTCTCTGCTAGGTCTTTCTCCTTAGAAAAAGAATATGAAGAGTGGTGAGTTTTTAATATTCTAATGGAAAAAAGAAAAGCTCAAAATTTCTTAAACCGATCCAAGACTTGAGACTCCGACAAGTAGCCCCCTATGTATGGGTGTTAAAATACGAGTACCTATATGGACCGATTTAAACGCATTTTTGGCTGATGCCAGTTTGTCAGTTTAGTCACTCATCAGAGAACTTAAAAATATGTTTAAAATAGGTACTTCACAAAGGTTCAAGTATTGAAAAATGTTGACATTTTAATCAAAATATTACCTACGCGTGTTAAAAGTAATTAAAACAGTTGTGAGTATATAATGATAAATTAAAAATTATAAAAAAATTTTAACAAAAAATAAAAACGCCTTCAAAACGCACTAAAAAGTAAAAAATAACTACGTCATTTACTTACTTTAATTTACTTAATCACATCTATGAAGTCGGTGCCATCCAAGTTTAGGTAAAGTCTTTAAAGTAGAAAACTCGGGTGGCACCGACTTCATAGATGTGATTAAGTAAATTAAAGTAAGTAAATGACGTAGTTATTTTTTACTTTTTAGTGCATATTGAAGGCGTTTTTATTTTTTGTTAAATTTTTTTTATTTCATACTTTTTAGTGATTTATCAACAACGAAACATACTAAAGAACCTATTCGAACTAAACCATAAGTACCAATATTTACTAGCTAGTTATAACATTCCGACATCCCTTCAAATGTGCCTATAAAGTTTAAAGAGTTTCCTCGAGTTTGCGTAGATCTCATTATCGGATCATGACTTAGTAAACATTAAACCAACTGGAAACTATAACCTTTCAAACTTCTCATTGAGATATATTGGTTCACAAACGACGAAGTTATGCGCGAACACACATAAAAAAAAAATATACGGTCGAATTGAGAAACTCCTTTTTTTTGAAGTCGTTTAAAAACATACGTATAATTAAAGCTTTAAAAGTTATATTCTAGAGCACAAGGAATAAGGTGCTAACATTTCTAAAGCAGAGCTTTGTACATACAAATACCTACGACACGAAACTTCAAAGGAAGGTAGTTAATTAAAAGCTCACGGCTTGGGTTTCCGCGATTACTTCCTCTTAGAAAACTGGAACACTTGTGCTAAGAAAACCACAAACTGTAACTGAGCATACGTTTGACTGTAATACTAAACTCTCATTAAAAGAAGCATGACGTTAAGTTGCCACTTCGCTTCAGTTCAGAAGTTTATATTACGAATTACTTCGTATACTTCAATTAATTGTAGGTATGACGCCATGTCTTACACTTCAAAGGACATGACGTCATTACAACGTCATCTTGTACACATTCAGATATACAAGGAAAAGGATGCGCCGATGTGTTAAATAATCTAGATAAAATTATAGGTAGGTTGTTAGTGGCTAAAACGCAAAATTAACGCCAATTACCAAGAAATATTCATTTGCCTGACTGAACGAAAATCACCCTTGGCTATGTCCTGAGTAACGACGCACGAGTCCGTAGTCCGAGCACGAAACTTCCTACAAAAAAACGGCCAAGTGCGAGTCGGACTCGCGCAACGATGGTTCCGTACAAACTTGTAGGCATTTTTTTGATATGAGTAAGTATTTGATATGAGTTTTAACTTGATATCCCTACGCGTTTAGGAAATGTGTAATAACACTTTCATAGTTAATACGTTTCGGAGATTCTAAAATACATCATCATCACCATCATCATTATCAGCCTATTAACGGCCCATTACAGGGCCTGGCCTCCCTCCTTATCGGAGAGAGGATATGGAGCGTACACCCACCACGCTGCTCCAATGCGGGTTGGCGGGCTTAGGGTGATAATGTTTCATTTATTAACGATCACTATCAGATGTTGATGATAGTGACCGGGACCGATGGCTTAACGTGCTCTCCGAGGCACGGGGGTGTAACACCACCAACTTCCAGACTCCGGGCTTGGAATGTACTGAACATTTCATAGAAGAATTAAAAAGCTCAGAATTATTCCGTGACCCGACCCAGGAATTGAACCCAGGACCTCGTGATCGAAGCCACATAGGCTAACCACTAGACCAACGAGGCAGTCGTAATACATAGTTAAACAATTTGTACTAAAATGTGGTAATAAAAAAACGGAACAATTGTTCTCCACGTTGCAACCAAACAAAAATACAATATTTTTGGAAGAAACATTCGCCAGCGGGAGCACATATTTCTGTAAAACAAAAGCAACACAGTTACGAACTGAAATAGGCGCGCGCTCAAAGCGGCGAGACTCATTAGAATCTTGCAGTTTAGGTTCCTGTTGTGTTCACTTCCCGTTGGATCTAGGACACTGCTGTTATAATACACAAGGAAACTACCTATTTTACTACTACTACTATTTACTACTTGAGTGCAATCACCCTTGGTGATAAGTGGTAAGACGGAACTTGTTAGGATGAAATCCACACTCGTGTCGGTTTCTGCACGACATTGTACCGGAACACTAAATCAGTTGGCGGTAGGTACGTCTTTCCCGGAAGGGAGGTAACTAGCCACTGCTGAAGCTCCTCACCCGCCAGACCACGACCAATTTAGAAAATCTCAATCTATTTTCTAAGGATTCTAAGGATCTCCGTGTTATAAATCCACTGCGCAAACCACTGCACCGTAGAGGCCGTCAAAGGTCTCTGGTTGATAAACACAGGGAAGAGGAGGAGAACATTTTAAAGGACGAATGCCTTGCGAAATATTGCTCAGTTTATAGGCGGTGATTTTCTACTTGTAATAGGGGTTAAAGAATGAAATTGCCGTTTTATTGTAATAGGTACTTCGAATTGACATAGAACCTTCAAAGTTTAAGATTTTAAAGTGAAACTTTTTTCATACGGTACCTGTGTAGTTCTTCTTTTAAAAAATGTGCAACATTCGATTATCAACTTTCAGTTCTTTTTTTTATTCAGCTTAGACAATAAAGATGAATCTCCGAAAATTCGTGTGATTTTTGAATACGATTCCGACGCGGAACTAACGCGGCAGAAACAGCTCGCAATATTAATGTTGCGTTTGGAGAGGGGACTGCTAATGAACGTACTGTGCGATTTTGGTTTAAACGCTTTCGTGATGGAAACTTCGATTTGACGAACGAACCACGTGACAGACCGCCCACATAGGTGAATAACAATGATTTGAATAAGATGGTGGAAGCCGATCCGAAGCAAACTACCCAGGAATTAGCGGCATGGTTTAACGTTACTTTACCAACAATATCGACTCATTTGCGTCAAATCAATAAAATAAAAAAAAATGAAAAATGGGTGCCTCATGGTTTGACTGAACTGCATAAAAAACGCATGTTGAAACTTGCATTGCCTTGTTGAATCGATACAGAAATGAAGGAATATTGGATCAAATTGTGACATGTGATGAAAAATGGATTCTTTACGATAATCGTAAGCGGAAAATGCAATGGCTGACCCCAGGTCAAACGCCGCAACAGTGTCCTAAAGCAAAGCTTACCAATAAAAAGGTAATGGTAACTGTTTGGTGGTCTCAGCGTGGTGTTATTTACTATAGCTTTCTCCGATCTGATCAAGCAATAACGGCAGATGTCTACTGCGCCGAACTCCGAAAAATGATAGTGAAACTAGCAGTGAAACAGCCCCGACTTATGAATCGATCTTCACCATTATTGCTCCATGATAACGCGAGACCTCATACAGCACGAGAAACCGTTTTAACTCTACAGGAACTGCAATTAGAAACCATTCGTCACCCTCCATTTTCGCCAGACCTTGCTCCAACTGACTACCATTTTTTTCGTGATTAGGACAATTTTCTACGTGATAAAGTTTTCTTCTCAGGAGGCAGTGCAAAATGCTTTCACACAGTTTGTCGAATCTAGAACACCAGAGTTCTATCGCAAAGGCATAAATGAGCTTCCTATTAGATGTCAGCAATGTATAGATAATAATGGTAATTATTTTGATTAAATAAATATGTTAAATTAAAAAAAAACGTATTTTTATTTTTGAGTACAAATCGGCAATTTTATACTTCATATGTTGGTTGTTAGTTATTAGGTACTATTTAAAAAATCCTAACCATAACTAACATTATAAATACGAAAGTAACTCTGTTTATCTGCTTGCCTGTCTGTCTCGCATTTCCGCAAAAACTGCTTAACCAATTTAAATGAAATTGCTAGTTGTCTATAAATAACTATGTCTAGTGTGAATACATGATAACGCCTACACGTCTCGGTACACTCGTTCGTTTCCTAGCTCATAAGCATTAACTTATGAACTAAGAAAAGAGCGCGTATAACAAACTATAAAAATAGATAACCTTTTAACCCGTGTCACCTCCTTTGTTACGTATCACAGGATACTCACAATAAACAGCAAAAGCTAAATATAATCTGCAGTTCGCAGTATGACATTATTACACAATATATTTCTATGTAACAAATATAACATGAGAGACAAAGCAAAAACTTATTGTAAGACAAATGTGAGAATATTTTTAAAGAGAAACTAAAACCACATTGTTTTCTTGTTGCTAAAATAGTTCAAAGCGGTGCGGATAATTGGGAACTTGTATTTTAGGATGTTGAGTTACGTGCTAATACTAAGAAATAATGTAGTTATACATAATAATAGGTCTAACCTCCATATCTCCTATTCTACATAGAGGGAGACCGGGTCCTGTAGTAGGCCGTTAATAGGCTGATAATAATACGGCATCGGGACCGTAGCCTAGCAGATAAAGTATTCTGGCCAAAGAGACGCGGACTCAGATCCCGTAGGTTCTACTGTTTTTATTATTATATTTATTTTCAACTATGCCTAAATTATATATAAATTGATAACAGATTTCCAAATTTCAGAGTAATGGTAAAGTGTACATATAAACGTTTGACGCGTTTCTGGGTAAAACTATAACAGAGTTAGCAAACCAAAAACGTGTTTGTAAATTACAATCTATGTGACAGTCGTTGCTGGCAACAATTTAAATGTGTTTCGATCATTGAATTAGTAGATATCTACTCCGTAGTACATCATTATCTCAATGGTTTCGAAGTCACAATCCTTCTATATCACTAAACAAATTACTACGCGTTTCTGCTGAGTTGGTGTTAGCCACAGAAACGCATTGAGCTGTCACTACTACATCAAAAGCCCAACCATCTTCCATAAATAGAGAGTCAACATATTAGAGACGTGAGGCAACAAAGATGAAAAAGCCACATTTGGTGATAGCGACAAAACATACATCCATCTAATGGCTAATTAATTAACATTCACATACCTACAGTAGGTATTTGACGTGCGGTTCGTGAAATAATTTAGTTGCCGTCCAATTAGGTACCGCCTTATCTCCCCATGATCAAAACTGAACAAGTTCGCCGGTAAATGTTTCTAATTATGTTAAATTGTTCATCCGAAAGGGAGACGATTCTAATTGAGGATGTGATAGAATTTGAAGGTATTTATTGACCTTAGTAAAGCGGCATTGGTGGCAAGGAGATAACTGCAGGTGGTAGAATCGGCTTACACAACACGACATTCGTTTGTAGAATTTTATATAAGTATTTTTAAGTAATAGATAGGTTACTAAAACTGAGAAAGGTATGCTGAAATGGTTTTGGTCACGTAGAGAGAATGAGTGAAAGGAGACTTACGAAAGGGATTTATTTCTAAGGTGAGAGTGAATGAGAATCTTGGAAGGGGAAAACCAAGGCGAACGTTCCTGGATATTTCAAAGTGTTCTTTAAGGTAAGTTTTGGCAGGTCTGTGTCGATGTTTGCATTCGTCAGTTTTTGGCGGAAAATATAAAAAGGCTAATTTAAAACGAAAATATTTCCCAATCACTTGATTACGAAGCTCTTTTTAATCGACTTCAATAAAAGGAGGTTATCAATTCGATACTGCCCAGTCTTCGTATATGTTTTATCAGCGTCTGAACAAATGTGCCAAATTTCAAACTCCGGAACAAGTCCGATTTAATTAATTCTTTTTTACGATTTAATTCATCCTTCAGATATTTTTAAACGAATTTCTTGTTAAAATCGCCTTGTGAAAACGTCCTTTAAACTTTACTTCTTCGCGAGACGAAATCCTGTCAAAGAATATCGATCTGAATCGCTCTATTTTAACTGTTTTTAAAGGAGCGCTTTTAAGGAAAATAAATTAAACGAACCCTTGGATTTATTTACGGCGCCAACCATTCGATGTCAACTTTTTGTTACGTCCATTTTCTCCGAATTCAAAAGCATTGGCAGTTATCAGAACCAATACAACGTAATTGGGCTTTCTATTTAGGGAGCTTGAAGCTCCAAATACTATTGCTATATATGTACTCCTATACTACTGAAATTTCTGAATATTTGGTGTAATAACTATACATACATGTCCGCTTGCTGTGTTGTAATAAGAGAAATTACATTAATTTAGATATAAAATACAGTTTGACTTGTGCGCGTTCCTAAAGCAAATTGTGATAAAACTTTTGTAGGTAAGTTGTTTTCATACGTCCGCGAAGGTCCTAAAATCACTATCTATTGATTTTTATGTCAACTTCACTAAACCTATAATTTCGTTACATGTTAAAAAATAACTTAATAACAATAATATTCTCTATTTTTCATTCCTTAAGAATATACACCCAAGTTACAGTTTTAACTAAAAACAGTAAATAATAATGAAGAGAAAAATATGTAGACAAAAAATTTCCAAAGACCATTAATCCAAATTTTTCAACGAACCGATATAAACAAAATTAACGAAAATTGATTCCTTTACGGTCTACAGATTTAGCTTTGTTATAATGTTAGCTTAAAGTGATTCTCGGAACAATATTTTGCGGTTTTGCTTTAAGTTGAACAACTAATTGGTACGTTTGAACGGGTTTAGAAATAATCCCTGCTGTTAAAGGCGATTTAATTTCACAGCTTCTATATTAAAGCCTCAGACTGACTGCCTCGTATGTCTAGTGGTAAGCCTATCCGGCTTCGATCACGAGGTCCTGGGTTCGAATCCTGGGTCGGGTCACGGAATAATTCTGAGTTTTTCATTCTTCTATGAAATTCTCAGCAAATTCCAAGCCCGGAGTCGGAAAGTTGGTGGTGATACACCCCGTGCCTCGGAAAGCATGTTAAGCCGTCCGTCCCGTTCATTGTCATCAATATCTGATAGTGATCATTAATAAATGAAACATTATCACCCTAAGCCCTCCAATCCGCATTGGAGCAGCGTGGTGGGTATACGCTCCATATCCCCTCTCCTATAAGGAGGGAGGCCTGGCCCTGTAGTGGGTCGCTAATAGGCTGATAATGATGATGATAATGATACTAAAGCATAATTACTATACTAAAGCCAAACTCGATTGAGAATGCTTGTCAACAAACAAATTAAAAATGAAGGTAGAAATCACTAGTCATTTACATCTATTTTTTTTAATTAAGTAGTAAATGATAAATTCATGACAATAAATTAGATTAGTAAGCTTAAAACTAATTAATATACTCAACATCTTTTAAACAAGATTTTATAAAAAAATAAAACATAATTTTAAATTTATTAGGCATAAAATGTGTTGCATTTTCTACCTTCATTTTAAATTTGTTTGTTGACAAGCATTCTCGCTCTAGCTTGGCTTTAGTATAGGTAAAGTGACATAAATACCGACTAAAAAGTTACTTCTCGTGCGTTTATTTTTATTTTAGGTACCTACTACAAGCTAGCACTGGACTGCAATCACACGTGATGGTAAATGATGATGCAGTCTAACTTGTTAAAAGTGGGATGCAATCCACACCCCTTTCGGTTTATGCACGATTTTGTACCGGAACGCTAAATAAATTGATGGCACGTCTTTGTCGACGATGGTAACTAACCATGGCCAAAGCCTTCCACCAGCCAGATCTGAATCAATTAGGAAAATCTCAATTAGCCCAGCCCGAACCCAGGACCTTCGTCTCATAAACTCACCCTCGCCGTAAGAATAAAGATACGTAGTTAATACGTAAAAAAATAATAATGATGAAAAAAAAAACATAGTACTGATCTACAAGAGTCTTCGGCCGGGATGAGGAAGGAAAAAACGAAGGAACGCGTTAAAAAACAACATCCTGTATATTTTGTATAGGCCGGGTCACGCGGGGCTCCCGGGGGAGGCACAGGGTGCGTCATTCATAGCTGGAATTGGGTCACAGCATTCATAGCGCGTTTAAACTAAACTTTAAGGTTTCATGTTGATCTTCATATTTTTTTTTTGTGATATTGGACCCATATATTGGACCGTAGAGCTCTACGGTTAAGAGAAAGGAATATAATGTAATTTTATGTCGTTTCTTCTAACACAGTGTAGAGAGGAAAAATTCCACCCAAGGGTCTAGCAACACTGCAACATTTGCCATCACTTTCCGGTGTAGAGACGCCATTTCAGCACTTAAAGGTAGCCTAGCTTCCAAAATATAATAAATGCTAACGTAACTGTCTGTTTGTTATTCAGTTAAGTCTAAAATACTGAACCGATTTACATGAAATCTGGTACATAGATATTCAGGAGCCTGAAAAAGGATATACGCTACTTTTTGTTGAACTATCACATAACAAAATTTCTTGTAGAGGGAGCTGTGGGCGTCCGCTAGCAGAGCGGTAACCAACAATTTATGCGCCCTGTGCCAGCGTAATAACTGCGCCCTGCGACTTGAAACTGACTGTAAATATCGGGTCTGAGTGTCCAAAAATGTTTAGACTCACTCAAATCTCATGTAGCTTCGCCATGTCCAGTCATTCGTCTCTCTGTCAGCGATTTAATGACTTTTAACACTCAAAAACATCTCGATTACATATATAAATAGTCCACGATTGCTACCTATATACACCCATGTGTGTAGTAGATTATTACCATTTAATTCTTGTTAAAATTTCCACTGATAATATTAAAAGCAAAACACAGCTAGGCGGTGAACTAAAAATCATTCATCGCTCGGAATTAGGTCACGAGTATTGGTCATGACACAAATGCAAGTGACACCGACCTGATAATACGATGCAAGTTTATTCTGTTTTGAAAATATCATTTTTAATGTGAAAACTTTAAGCGCGCTGTTCATTTTAGAAAACTAAGCCGTTACACTCGGCTATGTAACGTTAATTTGAGTAAAATCGGTTGTCTTAAACTACGAGTAAGCCAGCGAGAAATAACCTTACTAATATTATAACTATACTAAAGCCAAACTCGATTGAGAATGCTTGTCAACAAACAAATTTAAAATGAAGGTAGAAATCACTAGTCATTTTACATCTATTTTTTTTTAAATAAATAGTTAATGACGAATTCATGACAATAAATTAGATTAGTAGGCTTATAACTAACTAATATATTCAATATCTTTTAAATAAGATTTTTTACAATAATAAAACATAATTTTAAATTTATTAAGCATAAAATGTTTTGCATGTTCTACCTTCATTTTAAATTTGTTTGTTGACAAGCAGTCTCAATCGAGTTTGGCTTTAGTATAGGCGAAAGTTTGAAGCAAAAACTACTGGATGGATTTTGATGAATCTTCCCAATAATATAACTTACATATCAGAGTACCACACAGGCCACATTTTATACCGAAATTCTTACAAGAACCAGGATGTCGTTACTTTATAAACAACAACAGAAAAGTTAGTTGTGTTTGTAAGCGATGCTGATGAAAGATTCAATCTCAAACACATCCAACTTCCTATTTTGTCCAGCCAACAAATACGCGCACAAACTAATTATATTATAGGTACATATTACATAATTATGTACCTTATAATAGTCAATATACCTACAGTAGATAGAATAATATTCAATTTCAGGTAAATTAAGTACTTAGGTACATATATAATTTGACGATCATTATAAAATTGACACGTGTATGTTATTTGTTCCAATAAAACTATAAATAGTGTTAAATTGGTTTTCCTTTCAATTATTATAATTTTAACAATTAACAAAATTACACGAGCTAAACACGTGTTTCTTGTATCAATGAAACCACATAATATAATGTAATACCTACATGAAATCATATTGCATTTCTGACGTGCCTCCGTGGCGCAGTGGTATGCGCAGTTGATTTATAAGATGGAGGTTCTGGGTTCAATTCCTGGCAGCCGATTGAGATTATTTTCTGAATTGGTCCTGGTCTGGCAACATAGACCACGCCAAGCGTTAAGATGGAAGCGAGTTAACAAGTTAACCCGCTTCCATCTTAAATTGCATGAACACTTATCGCCAGGTGTGATTGCAGTCAAGGAATAACATAATAAAATAATAATAAAACTCATGAGGAGTACAAAGACTAAATTTTAATTTGATAATGATGATCGGGAATAGGAAGTACACGGGTGAAACTGTGGGTCAGTACGCCATTACAAATTTAAAAAAAAAATATTTAGATAATAATAAGTAGAATGTATTTAACGGCCGAGTGGCGCAGTGGGTAGTGACCCTGCTTCTGCGTCCTAGGCTGTGGGTTTGATTCCCACATCTGGAAAAATGTTTGTGGTGTGATGAGCACGGATGTTTTCCAGTGTCTGGGTGTTTATCTATATATTATAAGTATTTATGTATAACACATATAAAAATATTCATCAGTTATTATACCCATAACACATGCTACTTACGCTTACTTTGGGGCTATTCAGCGATGTGTGTAATTGTCGTATAATATTTATTTATTTATATTATTTGTTAAGTTGTGTGCGTACAACCTAATTGGATGTTCCCGGGTGTAGTATTCGCAATGTAAGTGGGTAAGTATGCCCTTGTACCGGGGATGTAGGTCACCGGGCCGCTGCATCCAGCTGAAGACACGGCCTGACCTATTTCCCCTGCAAATAGTCCACGCGTTTTACTTACTGGCGTAACTCACAATATTTACGTACTATATTGTAAAATGGCCGTAAGATAAATATTTTTTTTTTATCGGCTACAAGTTGACCCTCGACTGTTATCACACCTGATGTTAAGTGATGATGCAGTCTAAGATGGAAGCGAGCTAACTTGTTAGGAGTGGGACGAAAATCCACACCCTATCGGTTTCTACACGACATCGTACCGGAACGCTAAATCGCTTGGCGATACGTCTTTGTCCGTAGGGTGGTAACTAGCCACGGCGAAAGCCTCCCACCAGCCAGACCTAGACAAATTAAGAAAAATCTCAATCGTCCCCGCCGGGAATCGAACCCAGGACCTCCGTCTTATAATTCCAACGCAAATAAATAAATATTATAGGACAATCACAAACATCGTGATACAGCCCCAAAGTAAGGTTAGGTAGCTTGTGTTATGGGTACTATGAAAACTGATGAATATTTATACATAAATACTTATAATATATAGATAAACACCCAGACACTGGAAAACATCTATGCTCATCACACAAACATTTTCCAGATGTGGGAATCGAATCCACGGCCTGGGACGCAGAAGCAGGATCACTACCAACTGCGCCACTCGGACGTCAATCGAATGCCGAATGCTAAGATAGAAGTCGTATTACCTGTTAGGAGTAGAATAATATCCCCACCCCTTCGGTTTCTACATGACATCGTACCGGAAAGTAAATCGCTTAGCGGTACGTCTTTGTCGATAGAGAGGTGATTAGCCACGGCCGGGGCCTCCCACCAGCCAAGTCTCAGAACATACAAATCATATTTACTTCATCATCATCATCATTACCATTTACCAGCCTGTAGACGTCCACTGTTGGACATAAGCCTTTTTTAGGGACTTGCAAACATAACGATCCCGAGCCGCCTGTTGCCAGCGGCTCCCTGCGACACGTTTGATGTCGTCAGTCCACCTGGTTGGGGGTCGACCAACGCTGCGCTTTCCGGTACGAGGTCGCCAATCTACCACCTTGGGCCCCAACGTCCATCCGCTGTTCGAACTACGTGGCCCGCCCATTGCCACTTCAGTTCTGCGACTCGCTGAGCTATGTCGGTTACTTTGGTTCTTCTGCGGATCTCCTCATTTCTGATTTGATCACGCAGAGATACACCGAGCATTGCTCTTTCCATCGCCCGCTGAATGACTCTGAGCCTTCTTATGCCCGCAGTCAGCGACCAAGACTCGGATCTGTAGGTCATCAATGGCAACACGCACTGTTCAAAGACTCTCGTCTTCAGCCGTTTAGTCCTGGAGCAGTAACAAACCTACACACACTCACAAACCTTTGCCTTTATAAATAGCAGCATAATTAACTGGAGTGTAAGATAAGTCAGCTCAAAACACAATTTACATGCTATCTAAGATTTGCATGAACAAAAAGTATGGAAAAAGTGAATTCTACTGAGTTGGAAAGAAAGGAACCATCACTTTGAAGGTACGAGTATATACGTGAAATGGTAGGAAAAATAATAAGGTTTAACCAACATCCTAAGAAGCTTTCGTTCGGATAGATCGCGGAATAACACAGTAGAACTACGGTAATGCGAACTTAAAGACAATCACCAAAAAGATTCTAGTTCTACAGTTTTCAATTTATTGAGGGTTTTCACTTAATTTTATGTGGAAATAATCGACTTATACTAAAAGTATGTCGAGATATTAATTTTCTACTTTCTTGTATTATAACTCCGAAATCAGATTTTATAACATATTTTTATTTTTTTAAGAACACAGTAAACAGAAAAATGAAATTATTATTAAATAAATGAGATAGAAATGAAGAAAGATTTATGTAGTTAACAACAACCATGGGTTTGGAAGATAGTCATTCTACTGTTAAAAGTATGTACCACATAGATAACAAAGGTTTTCATTGCATTGGTAACCATACCCTTCTGTTCACATGAAGCAATTATACTTAACTGAAGACTTCTACCTACGAGTAACATAAGCTTTTTCACTTTTTAGTAGCACTCTATATTTATTAGTCACAAAAAGCTTTTTTTATACACGTTACCCCTTAACTTCGTCTTCGAACAGTGATGACCTACGGATCCGAGTCTTGGTCGCTGACTGCGGGCTTTATAAGAAGGCTCAGAGTCACTCAGCGGGCGATGGAAAGAGCAATGCTCGGAGTATCTCTGCGTGATTGAATGAGAAATGAGGAGATCCGCAGAAGAATCAAAATAACCGACATAGCTGAGCGAGTCGCAGAACTGAAGTGGCAATGGGCGGAGCACGGAGTTCGAACAGCTGATGGACGTTGGGGGCCCAAGGTGCTAGATTGGCGACCCTGCACCGGAAAGCGCAGCGTTGGTCGACCCCCAACCAGGTGGACTGACGACATCAAACGTGTCGCAGGGCGCCGCTGGCAACAGGCGGCTCGGGATCGTTGTGTTTGCAAGTTCCTAAAAAAGGCCTATGTCCAACAGTGGACATCTACAGGCTGGTAATGATGATGATGATGATGATGCTTAACTGCATCCACACCTAATAGTAAGTGATCTTAATGATTAAAATTCTTAATGAGCCCAGCCGGGAATAGAACCTAGTACATCCGTCTTATACAGCCACTGTGCATACAATAGCGCCACGGAGGCCGTCTAGAGCTTTACTGATACTGCTACTAATATCCTACTAGTACCTACCTACTAGAGCTTTTACTGAGTATTACTATTTCCTACATCTTTATTAGTTACAAAAAGCTTTAGTACTTTCTACTAAATACGACATTAGTAGAAAAGCTATTAAGTTCTAATATTGTTACTTAATAACAAATAGCTTTACTGCTACTAATAAATTCTTTAGTGAATTTCATATAAAGTTACTAATGATAGAACAATTAAGTACAAAGCTTTTTGATGTATGTACATAGTTATTTTTGAATCTGGTTGAAGGTTGTTATCATACTCGTGTATCCGGATAAAATAAAAAATAAACACTTGATCGATGGAAAAATGTTGCATAAAACAGTCGGACGCTATCGTGATTCTTAGAATTTATTCACTAAACAAGTTATGAAGCTCGGCTCTGCATGTGTGACGGTGTAAGTGCCTCACACATGTGTGCAGTGCAGTGACAACACGTTACGAGTGCAGTGCGAGAGACCACGGCTACGTTTTGCATACAGTTCAATAATAATATAAAAAGATAGTAGTAGATACAAATATGTATAAACTTTAAGATTAAGGCGAGGGTGAATGGAAATGTTGGAAGGGGAAGGCCTAAGCGAATGTTCCTGGAGCAAAGTCAGGACATTTCCAATAATGGCCAGGTCAAGAGTAACCTAAAACGACGAACTTGTATGAGAGGATTAATAAATAAATAAATAATAAAAATCTTTTATTTCAACCGTATTAACGGTCATAGCGGTGTTAGTAAATACATTAATAAACTTAAAAACTAGGTGTTAGTGATACATTTATAACTACTTAAATCTATTTCCGGTCCGACTTGTCAGTACATGAACTAATGAGCAGTGGTTCAAATACTGACAGTCGAGCCTGGCCGCAAAAGCACTTAAGACACTGTTGGAGCTGGCTCGGACTTTTCGCAACAGAGATGTGCACCGCTTACGCATGGTTGCATAGAAGCAATCCACACGAGTCCCATCAGCATCCTAAATGCATTATTGTATTGCACGCGTAGAGCGCTATATTGTTTTTGAGTGTAATCGACCCACAGGCTACTCGTGTAGAATGAAGTGCAGTAAGCTTTAAAAAGCGATACTTTAACCAACATTGCACACCGAGCAAACCTGCGGACGATCATATTTGCCCTCACCGACAAAGCCCTACGCTCGCGTTCCATGTCGGCATCGTCTTTCAGATTAGGGGTCAGTATATGTCCCAGATATTTAAAACGTTCCACCCTTTGCAAAGGAGTCCCATAAAGCTTAATAGGGGGAACCGTAGAGGGCAGCGACTTCCCCATGGCCTGAAAAACCATGCATTCACTTTTGTTTACATTATATGCTTAATGAGAGTGCAAGGACCGTGGCAAGTGGTCTCTGCCTACTTCTACGGCAATAAGGCTTAATGTTTTGTATGTATGTACCTATTTAATATGTATATAATAATTAATAAAAATGTCAAAATATATAATTATGTAATAAAATTCAATGTTAACTTATAAATTACTGTGATGTTTTCTAATTCCTATTTTCTTCCCGGTGGACATGTCGCCAATGGTTAAAAATCGGGCTCACTGATAACCTTAAGAATTGCGTTAAATAGTCTCGATCTGTCCCAAAAAGAGGATCTGCGATTTCGTATAATCTCAAAAAAGTCAGCGACTTTTGGTTTAGCGAACTTGTTTTGGCGCACTGAAGCGTCTAAGATATCTCATTAAGATACGGTATGTGTCATCATATTGCACCCTGATTGTGGTCATTGGCGACCTTTTGTATTTCGTCCATTATTGACATGCTTAAAGCATTGACGATGTGTACGAAACTAAAGAATTATTTACCTTAGGCACTCTAAATTATATCTTCTTCTTCTCGAGTCGCTTCCTCAGCTTTGAGGATCGTGGCACCCCAACGACAAAGCCTTCTTTATGGTGTTTCGCCATTTCTTTCTATTTGCAGCCGCGCGAATAGCATTTGAGATGGCCGCGTCAACTGCCATCTTCCCTTGGTCCGTCCATCTCATCATCATCATCTCGGGCTGCGTCCGCGGAGTCTCTATCCCTCGATCTTGCCAGTAACCACAAGCTTACATCAAGCATGAATTAATAAAATTTAAATCTTTTTTTTAGATTTCATTTCTGCTAATTGGTCACAGCCTACAGATAATCTTGCTAGTCACGTAGACGGTAGGATGAGATAGAGGAATTTAGGTGAGAACAAAGTTAAATTAAAATATTAGAATAATCCTGGATTTAATAATTTAGCTAAAAGACGATGGTTAGTCAAAAAATCTAGTTGTTATAAAAGAAAAATGCTTATACCTTAGTAGTACCTTAGTAGTAGTAAGGGATTAGCTTAGTTACTAAATTAAATAGCTACGATTTTCCCTAAGGTTAACCAGCTTTATTAAATTGCCACTTCTAAACAGATCAATATTCTTTCGTGTTATGACTGAAGATTAAAACAAGCACCAATTTTAAGTATTTATGATTTCTTTTCCTTTTTTTTATTGAGTGGGGATGAAAAAAATCCGGATTTCTGAGATTGGCATGGTAAAAATAACCTTTCACAACTCCTTGATCACTACGTAATCGCTGAGCATTTCTTCGTGCTATTCCGTATTTTCTGTCTGCCTCATTTTCTTCCCTTCTTTTATATATTACTTTTATATATTACTTCTGCCTTTCGTCTTCACTCAACAGCATACATGCAATAACGTGTCTCGCGTTTAATACATCGTTTTTTTTTCTGCGGCTACTCTTAGGTCTTTACAGCCTGAGCCTTCAATTCTAATAATTAGTTATTAAGGGCGGTGCCGAATCGGCAGTAAAGTCACTACATACTGATGAATGTGGCA
Source organism: Mycalesis mineus (assembly GCA_034621355.1). Classification (NCBI taxonomy): domain Eukaryota; kingdom Metazoa; phylum Arthropoda; class Insecta; order Lepidoptera; family Nymphalidae; genus Mycalesis; species Mycalesis mineus. Next base: position 8,939,569 of record CM067895.1, read on the forward strand.
TTTCAAAAGTACACACTTGTCAAGTAAGCTTACTTGGAATAAACGAATTTTAATTTTGATTCCTAAAAGAAAAAAACACGTTTTGACTCGGTTTATAATCAAGCAATTTTCTCAATGGCACAATTGGCGTTTAATTCTTATCCAAGAATATTACAACGATCTCTTAGCTTACAGAGTACACGCGTCGAAGCCTGGCCACAACAGAAGCGCGCGCACAACGACAAGGCTCGCGTGTGCGCGTGCCTGTACACGTAGCGTAGGCGTTACGTACACAGAGCTTTCACAGCGCAGCCTTGGCCGCGGGACACGTGCGTCGATAGAGCTGCCCCTCCTGCCCGGCCCTACGATGATTTTTACGATGCTCGTTTTGGTTCGCGTCACTCGAGTTCAAACTTGTTGCATTTAAATGTATTATTTATACTTTGTATCTGCACCCAAAGCAATGTTGCCTCCAATATAATATAGCAAAACAGAAGTTTCATTTTCTCTATTTATATGAAGGATGAAACATGGAGTAAAGTTAAATAATATTTTCAAAATAAAAGAGCTTTTGTTTTGTCATCATACCGAAAGCATTTTTCCGATAATAATAATTAATAAAAGATGTATAAAGTGAGAATTTATTATTGTGTCCAATACAAGTTCAGAATTTTATAATATTTTAATTTTTTCTTAATAAAAAATACCTACCAATTTCGATATTTTGAAAACGTAGTGGTATTAGAGCAAACACAATCAATGTAATCAAAAATTAATCATGCTGTTTTTGTGTTTTAACGTCATTTAACAGACACACACCCAAGTTTTAATGTGAATTTATTGTAATATCTGTTTGTAGTTTTATATTGTTTTTTACGAAGAATCTATAGTTGGCCTTATTTTAAGAAAACTGTGTTGTTAATTTTGTATTTATTGTTTACGCTGTTGACTTTTCTTAAACAATAAATGACTAAATAAATAAAAAACATAACTTACTAAAAATAGGATAACTTTTCTGAAAATTGTTTTCAAATATTTTTTCCATTTAGTAAAAATGCTGAAATGTCTCCTTATTTACACAAAAACTTTATTTACAACCGAAAAAAAAACATCGATAACTATTTACATTGTTATTCAACGCACAACACTGCGGGGGTAGGAGGAGGGTAGTCCACCACCCCACTCTATCAGCTGAGCGGCACGTGTACTACGTCTAGTGTAGATACACGTTATACACGCTTCCTGTACGTGTAACGTGTACACGTATAACGTGTATATGTATAACGTACTGTAAACACGGCTCTCTCTACATTTACTTTGTTAGTATGTATTTAGGTACCGACTAAATATATGATCAAACAACCCTCAATATACTCAAGAGCTATAAGATGCCTATCTCTACACATACGATAGATAAATAGTACTAATAGAACCGTTGGACCGATATACTCGAGATTGAATGAGTTGTAATGAAATCTCTGCCTTATTGAAGTAAACGCTGTGGCGTGCAGAAGGTTTATAACTAGGGTAGACACTATGGGTACTAATTATACGAAATGGCAAATTCCTTCTCCAATACTGGTTCGTTGTGTCCTTAGGGTAGGCAGTGACTTTATGCATTTATGAAGTGCACGCCATTGAGTTACTAACTGCTTCCTTAGTTCCCTATTACGAGGTTCTATGTTCGCGTCCTGGGAAATATGAATTTTGAAATGAATTCTTTATTTCATGATATTCTTTGCATAAAGTATTATTTGCTCGCAGCTTCGAATTTGGTTGTGTTACACAGCCTGATGCATGATTTTGGAGATCACGTTAAGTCGTCGGTTCCGAACTTTTCGTTATTAAGCTTAAAAAATCAAACATCACCCTAAACACGTAAACCTCCATTGGAGTAGAGTTGGGGCTCAAAGCTCCATAATCTCTCTCACTTATGAGACTAGACACTGTAACAGGTCTTTAGGTAATAGGCTGATAATGATGACGCCGCCCGATGATCCCAACCCTCATACCGTACCGAGTACCGTAGTAGGCCTAGGATCGTTCATCCTATAAGAAGAAGAACCCTCCCAGGGTTCTTCTTCTTCTTCCTGGGTGTTTTCCGCACTTGGCCAACATGGTGGCCGTTGTACGTGGGTCCCTTGGTGTAGGCTCCCGCTGACTCACTCCAGCCAGCCGAGCTCGCTCCAGAAGCTTAGCAGGCCGCCCAGGTCGCCGATTGCCTCTTGGAGTGTCGCTTTGGAGCCAATGTATATTTCACGTTGTTCCGATACTCCTCTGCAACTGAGCATAACGTGTATCGGTGTCTCGTCGTGTTCCAGACAAGCCCTGCATAGAAAGCTGTCGGTTAAGCCTAAAATTGAGAGATGTTTATTTAATGGACAGTGTCCTGCGATCAGTTCTATGACCGTTCTGAGTTTTGCACGGGTTAACCGTGTGAGCTTTTTGGTTAGTTTTGTGTCAAGGCGCGGTATTGCCTCTTTGGTGTGTTTACAGCCAAGTGTCTGTGTCCAAATTTTAGCGTGTCTGTTATAGGTGGCTTTGTGTAGCCATGTTTTGTATTCACTGAAGGGTATAGGAACTATGCCAATGTAGAATATTCAATCATGATCCATTGGTACATCTTGTAAGACGCGGAGGGTCGCGCTGGATTTTAGTGGGTATTTTGGCCGTTTCTCGGCCAGCGGGTCCCACATACCCCCCCGGTCGCAGTCCCTGTACTGCCTCCGGAGGGATGCGTAAATGCATATCCCAGTGAGAAAAAAAAAAGGGTATAGGAACTATGGGGTTTGGTCCTATGACCGCCAGTGTCAAGTTGTGAGGTTATTAAAATAGGCTGATAAAGAGGTTAATGATGATAATGATGATGTAATGAAAACAAAATTTGACTTAAAAATGTTAAAAGCTTTTTCATAGTTGATGAAACTCGCAGACGTCCTATCTGATGTTAAGCACTTATAATACAGCTTATAGGTATTATAGCTTAGGACTTCGTTGGGAACATGATTGAACAAGTTCCTTGCGATTGTGACCTTGTAGCGTGTTCTTTGCGCTTTGTAAATAGCGTTCCACCGTACGTCAAGCTGAGTCATAGATGTTAAGCTTTATCGAATGCCAGTGATTTCTCTGAAAATCCTGTCCTTTAGACCGGAAAACAACTGAACTAGACAGCTTTTCCCGGACAAAATGGTCTGATAGAAATAACATAACTATAGAAATAGGAATTATGTTTTATTACAGTGGACGCCCACGACTTCGTCCGCGTAGACTTTCAACCCTTCTCTTAAGGGAATACTACAGATTTTCGGGGATACACAGTATCCTTTATCCTTTCTCGTAGTATGTACTGAATTTTGTACTTTCATCCTTAGTGTATTCGGTTTTTATCATAACTTTTTTTTCTTACTTTCAATCTCAAGGAAACACAGACTACAGCCTGCTCAAATATAAGCTTTATTCACCTGTAAAATCGAATGTAAATTGGTCCACTGGTGCGCAAACAGACAAAAATTTTAAAAATAGTTACAACAACTATCTGTATCATGTATATAGTACATCCCACTTACTTTTGTTTTAAATATTCTATGTGTAGAATTGACTTCGTTACTATTTTATCATATGTATAGAGTTTGCTATGAACATAAAATGAAACTACAAAAGAACACATATATGTAACACGAAAAACAACTCTCTATACACAACAAAATAAGTAGGTACAATTTCCTGTGCGGGTAATGTTATGTCGGCCATTAAAACACATCGTATTTATAATGAAAGAAAACAAGAAACAATGCGCTACTATTATTCATTCTCTTACAGATTTGGTCGTCACTTTGTTTTGCGAGCGCCCGATACGATCCTCGCGCGCGCATCAATGCATTCGCGGTGTGACGGGTTCCCCATATGGCCGAGGGTGTGCCTTTTATGGCACACATAAGTGGCCACTCACCCACCGCTGAACGAGCCAGCAATATCAATGAACTGCCCATCAATAAAACATGTGGCACTAAGCCAGGAAAGGAAACGGCGAAATGAGAAAAAGAAATATTTCAAAAAGGCATGCAATGCGTACACTCGATTGCGATTCTTTGTGCTATTGGAAAGCATTGAATGTAAAGCTTCGCGTACACGTTATGAATTATTCGAGAGGGTATTAGTTTTTATCCCTCTTTCCGTTTATTACGTGCCATATTTGTCCGTGATTGATTTCGTGTCGTTACATAACTCGTGTTGCTGGGCGGCCGGACATTCTTTTTTTTATAGTAATAACTGGCGAGCCAAACAGATGATTCTACTGATGAAGAAAAAGCATCGCTTATAAACAGAGCAACAATTCGTATGGCATGCAAGGAACACGTCCTATAAAGTGCAGTCCTTTGTCCATCAACTGAGACGTAGGTGTGATGAAGCTGGTGAAATCAGAAACATCTTTTTCTTCTTCTGGAATATTATTTGACAGTAGATATAAGCATGCCGGTAATATTTTCCGCAAGAGCCGTCATAAAGTACTCGACTAAGTATTATTAAATATTAAACAATATTACAAATCGTAATAGACAAAAGAGTTTTACGTTTTTTTTATCGACTACAAGTTGGCCCTTGATTGCTATCACACCTGATGTTAAGTGATGATGCAATCTAAGATGGAAGCGGGCTAACTTGTTAGGAGTATGATGAAATCCTCACCCCTATCGGTTTCTACACGACATAGTACCGGAACGCTAAATCGCTTGGCGGTACGTCTTTGTCGGTAGGGTGGTAACTAGCCACGGCGAAAGCCTCCCAACAGCCAGACCTAAACAAAATAAAAAAAATCTCAATCTGCCCCGCCGGGAATCGAACCCAGGACCTCCGTCTTATATATCCACCACGCATACCATTGCGCCACGGAGGTCGTTTCATTAAACGAAGTCGGTCTGCGAGGTTCCTGACACGTACAACCTCTGAACTCGTTGCGAGATATGCTTTATCGATGGGTACATGAAGCCGGATTAAATAACAAGTATAAAAAGAGGTCCGTGGGAAGAGCTTTGCCGCCCGGTCATGAACGCATTCCGTGCCTTAAAATCGTAAACAATAAAACCCAGCCAGCTTATTAAAATATTAATTACATTGCAAATTAACCGCAACTGATTTGCGTTTTGACTCACTGTTTGTTTTAACCTTTTGTTTACGTTAACTATTTCCTAATAGGTAAATGAACAGCTGATGTCACATTCATAAATAGAACAGAACGATTATTTAACAAATCAATGGGCTTTATTGCCACGCACCAATTATTCCGGAAGTATTACATAAATAAAACTATTTCAGTTTAAAAAGTTTAAGCCAATGTGAAACGTTAAAAAGATATATCAGTACCTAATTTAAGTAGGTTCTATAAATTAGATAGATTCGAAATAAGGTACTACTTGAGAGACTTTGTATTGTCACAACTTTCATCATCAACAGAGCAAATCATCTCATGAAGAATGTTTAGACTCGATAGGTACATAAACAGTTACAATATTTAAGTCTATACTAAAGCCAAACTCGATTGAGAATGTTTGTCAACAAACAAATTAAAAATGAAGGTAGAAATCACTAGTCATTTTACACCTATTTTTTTTTAATTAACTAGTTAATGACAATGGATTAGATTAAAAAGCTTAAAACGAATTAATATATTCAATATCTTTTAAATAAGATTTTTTTAAATAACAAAACATAATTTTAAATTTATTAGGCATAAAATGTGTTGCATTTTCTACCTTCATTTTAAATTTGTGTGTTGACAAGCATTCTCAATCGAGTTTGGCTTTAGTATAGATCGGTATAATAATTTCGGAGTTCATCCCAACAAATACCGTGACACAATATCCTATGTAAAATTATTTGTTTAATGTGTGTATAATGTAATATAATCAGTTGAGTCGCCCGAATCGGTCCGGCGCAGCGCCCGCGGGCCCCTAATGAAGCAGGTTTAAGCAGCTGCATTCCAGCCACGCATTTTCTGGGAACACACTTTTTTAAGGTGATGGAATGTCAGTTTTTAGAGCCGGTGCGTATGATTTTTCATTGAAATTAAAAAGAAAACGCTGTACGTTCGCCGAGTGGCAATAAAAGCGGCTCAGCATGCCGCTAGCGTCTGCTCTCTTCTTTTTGCCGTCTGCAATCCTCGGCATGTTTTATTATAACTCGGCAAATGCATTCAACTAAGGATGGACGGATAGTTTTATATGGAGCGAGAGGTGATCCGTGAATGTATGGTGCTCAATTTCGTCTATATTAGGAGAGCGGCTCTCTTTTAACAACAATTTGTATTTTGCCTGTGGAAAGATTAAATTTTAGATGGTATTTTTATGGAATTGTGCAGTCGATACACGCGTCGTTACTGATTGTTTTGCTCGAGAACTTATGATATCCAAACTTAGATTGATTGGTCAATACTTAATTAAAACCAAAGACATTTTATCTTTATTTAATGGAAAATGTGATAAGTTTATGGTAATATTAAAAAATATATAAATATCTTAAAATAAGTTTATTGAAATGTTATGTGCCTTCTAATTTATTATAAAGGTTTATCCTCCATGACACAATAAAATCTATATTTTTTTAAATTCAATAAGCTCGCTTGCTACTGATCGCCTGTGGTGGACTAATATAGATACAATTCATATATTAGTACAAGTAGGTAGTAATGTGCAACTAACATTAACAAGTTCTATTCCGTTTTTTAGAATTGAACAACTAAGTAAACAAATATGGCCGTACCGATAACTGACATTATTTTGACGTTAGATTTCAATCTTAATATAGGAATGGACCTTTGTTGAACTATATCAGGAATTAACTATTGAATAAAATTTTGACCCGAAGAATAATTTAATTTATATTTCGAATCCTATTTTTTTATAGGTAACATTCATAGTTACAAGTAGTTTGGCTTTGTTTACCATTATTATCAATATAATTCAGGCCTGGATCGAAAATTTTTGTTCGTTTTACCGCATGCTACTGCGTAAATTTCCCATGGGAGGTGTGGAAGCCTGTCGCCACATCACGCAAGCTCGGGACGCGCCGCTGCGTTGCCGTGAGAACTCTCGTATGGGGCCATCACCCGAATGTTTTAGCTCTACGAATTATAATATTATAGCCATAATTTAACATACTATTTGTCATGTATTTTTTTTACGATTTGCCAAGAGACATACGACAGTCTGTATCGTTAAACATCTTTAAAGATCGGTTGAAAAACTACTACTTATCAAATATACTTTAATTATTATTATATAAGTAGCTGTATATGTATGTATATTTATATAATATAGTATGTATATATATTTAAACTATTTGTATATTTTTATTGTGTAGGCCCAATGTATATGTAGGTATATTTTATTTTTTTAATATATATACATTATTGCACTATCCGTTTTCCATAACTTAGAGTACTTCAATGAGGGTTGTCTGGAGGAGATCGCTTTTAGAGATAAGACCGCCTTTGTACATTTAATTTTTGTTTTTGTTTTGCTTTTGTGTCTCTGTATCTTTTAAAATGTGCAATAAAGAATTTATCTATCTACCTATCTATCTATTTCGTGTTCATTAACTTAAGCTGAGTGTAGTGATAATTGCTAACTGTACTTGTACCTATACTGTGCTTAGGTAAGCTAAAAAGTACGATTATATTTTAAAATAAAGTTTGCCTCGTTGGTCAAGAATTTAGATTATTTAGCTTTAGATAACAAACTCTCTTTTTTTGACGCTGGAAAATAAATTTACGAATCCCGGGTGAAGCCTGCGTAGGATAGAATAGATAGTCTCCGCCCGGGTATGTAGGAGATGCTGGCTAACAGTGTCAGCCAGAATACCCACTAACAAACAACTCTTAGGTCAGGCCATAGCGACTCAGGACTCGATTATTTTAAGGGCTTATTATTGACGTGACTACGTCTTATAATTCGATAGAGCCGGCTGCACGCACGAAAAAACATGACGTCATGCGTCGTTACCTCGCTTTGAGGCGTTCCATGTAAGGCTTGAAGTGCAAGCGAGAGCGCGGAATGAGTGACAAAGAAGCACAATCGGCCTTTGCGTTCGGCAGCGTTCGAAATTAAATATAATTATTAAATATATTTATTTTAAATTAAAAATTAATATATTTATATATTAATATATTTATTATAAATTTATAAAATCAAAATCAATTATTTTATTAATTTAAATTAATATTTATAAAAATATACTTAAATTAAAAATTTTAATAACCAATTAAATGCTACCATTCCATCAGTATTTTCTTCAGACGTTGTCACGTTCAACTATCGTCAGTAAACCGACTTTACAGACAAACTTTTTTTATTTTTTATTTTAAGGGTGAATTGCCTCTTTTAGGCACGGGAGAGTAACACCACCAACTTCTCAATGCTGATAATTTTACTGAAATAAAAGCAATAAGAAATAAAACCTTAGCATTCCATTATCCAATCCAGGACTTAAATCCAAGTTCTCGCCCTCTGAAGCCACATTGACAAACCACTGAACCAGTAGGCTACATTTATATATTTTTAAAATCTTTGTGTTTGCAAATTCTGTTAGAAAGCCTAAACTAATCTAACTAAAATAGTATAAATTATTTTGATATTATTAATTTTTGATTGTTTTTTATTTAATCACGATAGAATGGTTAAATGGATTTACGTGAGATAGATTGTAGTCTGGAATAGTACATATTCTACCAATCTCCCCACAGGAACAGGAACCCCGGTACATAACTAGAGTAATATAAACGTTCGTAATTAAATAGTTCGTCTTTACACATAACTAAAATTTTTATACCGTCGCAGCTTTGTTGTAATCCAGGATCTTAATTTGAATAAATCACTAGCTTTAAGCTCAAGGAATCTGAACTAGTTTGTTTTAATTATTCTTAATTAGAATTAATAATGTTTCCTTTTATATCCTGCTGCAAGCGACTTTAAAGGCGTCTTTCAAGTCTTTTGAAAATTTTTACATTGTCGTTCATGGTTATAATTTGAGACCTTAATTTAAATAACTATTCGATATCTGTCGTGCATCGTTTAGTTGTTTTTTATTCATTACAAGTTAGCCCTTGACTGCAATCACACCTGATGGCAAGTGATGATGCAATCTAAGATGGAAGCGGGCTAACTTGTTAGGGATAGCATAATATCCACACCATGTCTTTGTCGGCAGGGTGGAACTAGCCGCGGCCGAGGCCTCCTACCGGCCATTACCGAAGTAACTCCGAAAACCTCAGTCGGCCTTGCCGGGAATCGAACTGGGCACCTCCGTCTTATAAATACATTCTTATATTTCTTATAAATCCATCACGCCACTGCGCCACGGAGGCTATCAAAAAATTCTTAAGCTTAATTTAAAAGAATAACTTTAAGCTCAAGGAATCTGAGATAGTTCGTTTTAATAACTTTTAATTAGATTTAATCTCTTAGTAAAGAATTTAATAATCTGAGTATTTAATAACGTGTTCTCTGTTGTCATCTTGCAAGCAACGTTTAAGGCTAAGTGGCGCAGTGGTGTGCGCGGTGGATTTATAAGACAGAGGTCCTGGGTTCGATTCCCGGCGGGGCACATTGAGATTTTTCTTAATTTGTCTTGGTCTGGCTGGTGGGAGGCTTTCGCCGTGGCTAGTTACCACCCTACCGACAAAGACGTATCGCCAAGCGATTTAGCGTTCCGGTACGATGTCGTGTAGAAACTGAAAGGGGTGTGGATTTTCGTCTCACTCGTTCGTTACACAAGTTAGCCCGCTTTCATCTTAGACTGCATCATCACTTAACATCAGGTGTGATAGCAGTCAAGGGCCAACTTGTAGTCGCTAAAAAAAAAAAGTTAAGGTCTGCACAAAGAAAGTTCCTGCGACCATGTTTCATTTTAGGCAAACCTCCCATCGCCATCTCTAGGGTCACAAGCTACAAAGTTTTTCTTACAATATTAATAACGGTCGCATTCAAGAAACTTCTTTTGTAAGTTGGCTTTTATTCGCAAATATTATAAAGATAAATAGTTAAAACATTGAAAAGATATAACTTAATACGTTTTAATTTAACCACAGTACCTAATTTGATATTCACAGAACCATCCAAAATGCCGGCATATCGGATGATTTGGTAAACTCTTTTCTCAAAATATCGACTTATTCAAACAGAAATCCCGAGGAATAGCGTAGGTAATCTCTAACATATTGCACAAAAATAAACTAGAAAACCGACCACTCGAACGTTTATCGCTCCCGCCTAATTAGTAACATTAATTTATCTGAGTCCTTAATAGCTTGTTAAGACAAGAATAGAATGACTAAGTAGGGCATGCGTGCGTCTTAAAATAGTATCGTAAGTAGTGCGAATCGTTGATAGTTGAGGAACGGCTCAGTCGCTAAACAAATGATTGTGGACAATTAGTCAATTATCGCGAGGCCAGAGGCGGCGCTCGCGCAGTGGACGCCGCAAAGCGTAGTTCGGTAGCGGTCTAGTGAAGCGCTGGGCAAGAGCCATCGATATATCATTATTTCTTACATCGATATAAGTTGTCAATCGCCGCACCAGTCCTTTAGTGTCATGTACATATAAAATACTAGTTGACCTGGCAAACGTTAATCTTGTTATATTATCTTCCTAACAAAAGTCGCGATTACGAAATGGACGAGCGCAGAAGCTATGATTGAGTCGAGCCTGAACGTTAGAAGAAAGAGTTTCCAAATGTGTCTCCTGTTTGTAGGCTGAGTGAAATCAATGTTGCTCCCGTGACCGAGCTTAGAATTCACGATCGTGATCGTCATGATGAAAATTGGGGAATACTAGTTCGTAGTCACTTTGTATGCTGTTATTTCCTAAACCGGTTTTCTTCCGACAAAGACTTTTATTTTATTAAAATTATAATTATAAATATTTTAATTTCACTTCCTCATATTATGTTATCTCGAATTTAATGTGCAAGAAAAAGAATATGATTCAAACTATTGCAATAAATGAAACGGGAATTGATAGGACACTTAAAGCCTCAATTAATGACTTTTGCATATTATTTGAGCATTAATAACGTAGTTTTGACGATACGTAACGTCAAAAACAGGACAGCATTTATCTAAATGAAGAGACCAAATATAAGACTAATAGAATAATTATTTCATCGATACCACCGCACATTTTCAGCACTAGTAGTATCAGTGAGGTACAGTTGCTGTGTTAGTGCACGGCGGCAAGGACATCGACCCCGACAACCTTGAGGCTTGCAATTAATTTCAATCCACGTCGAATCGCACAAAGCGCGGCTTGCGGGCACAACACTATACAGGGTTGCTATCTTTCCGAATTTCCGCGGATTCGTCCTAGTTTAATGAGTGTCCTGCAAAAATATATCTCGTGTATATAAAACGTCAAACGTCGCCCAATATCGGCGAAATCGCAAATCTCAGCGGGATTTTTTGAATGCGCCGCTTTTGAGCCACGTTCGTCTCTACCTGGAATGTCTCTAAAAGCATTCGGGTAGGATTTTATTTTCAAACAGGGTTTTTAATTAAGTAAATTATGGGCTAGTGGGCCTAAGATGCGCACGAAGATATTTCTCGAGTAGAGACATAGACAAGACATATCTTCGCCCAATAGTCAAAAGTATCATTCTCTTTTTCCTTGCTATGGGGTGAAATTAAACCTATAGGTTACGTGACTCGTACACCGCATCGCAATCAAGCACCTATAGCTGGAATCAACATCTACCCTCGCTTCGCGGTTAACGTAATTTAGTATGTTTAATTATGTCGTTTTAACCTATTGTTCATGTGATACTGAGTAGATTAAAACGAAACATTTGGTTATACCCGACTTGATAATGCGAGGTTTTTATATATGAAGCAAGAAGCAACCTTCGACCATCTATCGAAATTGGAATTCTCCAACATTTTGACATTTTGTCGTATTGGACTGACAGTCGAACTGAAGGTGGAATGATCGACGAGATGTTCCTAAGAATTATTTTTTTCAAGTATCAACATACAGATCGAGAAGTTCTTGTTAAGGTTGCCAGATTATAAAAATGGCTACCCCAGCATCATAAAATGAAAGTTGATGAATTAATCACTAATTTGTGAACAGAGTTACGTTTCAAATACAAGTGCTCACTGACCTTTATTGTAGTGCAAAATTACGCATTACTTATTAACTAGGTACCTACACTACAATATTACTTCGGACGAGTGTGGGTTTTCCCTCGGTCAAAGTTGACAGGCAATTAGTGCAGTTAGTCCTATTTCATCTTAGGCCGTGGGTTCGATCCCTACCACTGAAAAAAAGATTGTACACCAACGGTATTTTATAAAGTAATAATAATAATATTATGTCCGTATGAGTAGTTCAAGCTTGAAAGTGTAACAGACAAACTCACATACACATTTATTACTACAATTCGTTCGCGTTAAGAATGCAGTGAGCGCCGGCCTCACCCCCGCCCCATAACCAATTAAATCTTTTTATATTACAAGGTCAAGTTCATAGTGACCAGTTTAAGGTGTAGCTTCGAACGCGACGCGCGATTTGGTTTGTGATTGAGCGGGGCTAGTTTGGCGAATAATGATGACTCACTGCATTCTTCTCGTGGACGCACTATAGTCACGTTTCTAGATTCTGACGTCTTAACAGCTGAAGTGTTTATTCATTAATTAAACTACTAAGTATCTACTGATAGTAATTAGTGCTATTATATATCCTCATGTAAAAGTTAATGATTATATTATCAACGGATGATGACGTAGGTACCAACCTACCTACTGTGTATGATACAGGAAAATGTTATCCTTATCAAAGATATGCCACGCAGTATCTATTAAGTAGCTACCTACTATATATGAGTGTAATAAAGCTCATAAACCTACTAGGATATTTAAATTTATTGGTATCATTAAGAAAGCTTTTTTAGTCATTACAAGTCAGCCTTTGAATGCAATCATCAACACTTAATGGTAAGTGATGATGCAATTAAAAATGAAAAGTGGCTAACTTGTTAAGAGAATGAAATCCACACCCCTTTCGGTTTCTGCGCGACAACATCGTACAACAAGCCACGTCCCACCCAGGAGTGATTTAGAAAATCTTAATCGGGCTCGGGAATCGAACCTAGGACCTCTGTCTTATAAATTAACTGCGCATACCACTGCGCCACGGACGCTGTTAAACTTTTCACGATAATAGTAGATTTTAGGGGCTAAAGTGACCCATCATATACGAGGTATTTTAAGTCCTGAGGAAGCTAAATAGTAACAGAGTTATAATGAGTCTATGAACCAACATGTTACGTCTACTTTTCACTACGATGGCGAGAAAAGGAGAATGCCAGACAATGTATAGGACTTTAACCCACTAATAAAAACATATTGTACCTCAATGTATTATGCATCATTTTATTGCATTTTTTTTACTATTTAATATAAATTACATTTAAAAGCTCTAGAACCCGAAGTATTTGACACGAGCCTAACGTTGGTTATCGTGCATTTCCGTATTGTTGTTCTTGTTCCAAAGCTTCATTAAATACACTTTTAAAAAGGTTTAACGACTCTGGATACTTGTTTTTTAGAGCCCACTTTTAATGAAAATACAATAAAAACGATTTAAAAGGCTAAAACCCAGTGCAACAATAAAGATTTTAAAATGCGTAAAGAGTGTAAATTAAAAGGAAACAGTTTAATTACTTTTTTTAACAGAATTTCCTATATGTCAGAATAACCGATGTCCAACAGTAAAAATGGCTTACTGTAAAGCATTTATATAATAAAAGAATATTTTTAGTATATTTACAATTTGTGTTCTTTCTGGGTTAGGATCTGGCACTCTCCTTTAATAATTCAGTAGGTAATTTGAATGTTTAGAAAATTCGAAAGATCTCGTGCCTATTGCTTTTTCTGATTATTTCTTACTTACTTTACTTATGTTTCTTACTTTTGTTACAAAATAACACAGGCCACATTTTATCCCGAATTTCCCAGCGGAACAAGAACCACGCGGATTAAATCGCAGGCGTCCTTTAGTTACCTATTACTATTTTTGGAAATTAGTTCATCTCGTATCTACTAAGTAGGTACGTAGGTGTGTAGATACTTGCCTATATAAAAGTGTTCGGACTATAGATAAAGTACAATGTATTGTAATTGCATTATTGCAACAAGCACTTACCTTTAACCTTTGATTATGTAAATAATCTCTAACACTTACTATGCCTTTCACAAAACGAATGTACGACGCGCTCACAAACACGGGCGTAAGCACTTTACTACAATTTTACTATACCTACTTTACAACCAAGCGGCAGAGCAACATTGCCCGTGAACCTAACACGGAGATTAACAATTATTCAACATCCATTGAAGCCTTGTTTCTATTAAAGGATTGCAACACGCTCAAAAATGTACAATGTATATGGAACATATGTGAAATATTTATTGTCGACGATCTTCTTAATTATAATCTTTGTGTCAGGATAATGACCCGAGCATGCCCGTGCGCCGCCCGTGCCGAGTTATATCAATGCGTACTACGAAGTACCTTTGTTATTATAGGCCCTATTGTTATGGCTATTTGGAGCGATGCCGTAGAGTTAAACATAAGAGTATTATGTATGCGTGATGTTATATTTTGTACGCGTAGGCGAATAAGTGCAGAGCGTAGGTCGTTTGTTTTTAGATAAGTATGATTTCGGTAACTATTTCACAATGTTTTTTTAAATGTCATCATTTGCTGACGACAAGTAGGTATACAACAAGTGTGTGTGTGTTAGGTAGTACCATCATGACTATAAGTTTTGCATTAAGAATTCTAAGTTTTACTACAGAGCGGAGACTAATGCAAAAAGCTACCTAATTTATCCATTTGAGCCTTTGGACAACTCCCCCTTGTGAGAAAGCCCGTGATACAGATACACTTTGTGGAAATATCGACAAAATGAAAAATTGCCGTTATAATGTAAAATATATTATTATTGTAGAATAATATTTATTATTGTTTATATTGTACCATTTGCCTACCTAAAGTTGACCACTATTATGTAATAGGAAAAAGCATAGATACCCATTTATGTATTTTGTAAATCCATTTAGGTATAATAACATAAAAGTTAACGTACCCAAAAGGAAATTACATATATTCATAGTTACAGTTAGTTGAGTAGGTAGATATATATAATACATCTTTAAACACAAATATAATCTTACAGGTAAAGATGAGAAAATCTCTAGGAAAACGTCTATTTACTCCTATTTCTGAGAAATAACTAGGTAGTATAAATTTTATTCTATAGGATGACTTCTAGGAACTCGTATTAGGTATATTCTCTTTAGTGCATAAGATTTTTCTGTGAATACATATTTCCTGTATTCTTGAAAAAAATATATCGTACGAACAGCTCGATTGCATCTCGTCGATCGTCCAATATAGCAAAATATCATTGGAGAATACCGATTTTTCAAACATCCGCTTTGCAACCGGCTTCAAAACTAACTTTCTTGTCGAGACTCGACATACTGATACATTAGTAATAAATTACTATCAACTGAATTAAAATTGCTTAGTATATTCTGGTAACATAATGCAAATGGGGGTATAGTATAGTAGCAAGTTTTTTATAAGTAGTAGAGCTCTTTGTGACAATCATCAGAGCAAGTACTTCCACCACGCTTGATTCTGCCGCTAAGCAGCACTAGTGTATTTGAAATATCCTTACTAACATTATAAAGGGGAAAGTTTGTATGGATGTATGGATGTTTGTTACTTTTTCACGCAAAAACTACTGAATGGATTTTGATGAAACTTCACAATAATATAGGTTACATATCAGAATAACACATAGGCTACATTTTATACCGAAATTCCCACGGGAACGAGAACTACGCGGGTAAAACCGCGGGCGTCCTCTAGTAACCACATAATATCTTAGCTTTAGATAATCAAAATACCAATTTCAAATAACATTTTTAATAAGTACATATCTAACTGAATACCAAATACGTATTTGTATTACAATTTTTAATAACAAGTAATTTAAATACTGTCTAATCCTGGTTAGATAATAAGCGTCATCATCATCGTCATCATTAACAGCCGGAGGACGTCCACTGCTCGACACAGGTCGCCATTCTAGCACCTTGAGCCCCCAACGTCTATCAGTTGTTCGAACCACGTGCCCGACCTTTTGCCACTTCAGGTCTACGGCTGAGCTATGTCAGTTAGTTTGGTTCTTCTGCGGATCTCCTCATTTCTGATTCGATCACGCAGAGATACTCCGAGCATTGCTCTTTCCATCGCCCGCTGAGTGACTGAGCCTGTTATCTGAGTGACCTGTCATCTACCAATGTTTTACTCCCGCACGTGTTTACGTTTCGCTCAGGACTACAGTGAGAATACCCTAGATCCGATAACTGACTAGTGCTGACGTTTATTTAGCACAAAGCCTGGCCACAATAGATCTAGCAATTGCTAGATACGACCAATCTACTTCAATTAGTTTCAGTGTTATAACAACTATACCTACATTTATTCTATTTTTATTATCATTATTTATATAAATGGACTTACTTTAGTAACTACGTCGTTAATTTCAATGGATAATATGGGTTATTAAAACTCAAGTGCATTTTGTAAAATCAAAAAAAAATTTAAAAAAAGACACGAGAGTGTTAATACCTACTACATTCTTATTTCATCACAATTAAATATAATAATTAAACGTTTAAACCGTCTGTTTGTTACTCAATCACGCCTGAACTACAGAGTGTCGAGTGTGAGTTTGTTACCGAGCGACTGCGTAAAAACGTAACGCAAATTTAGTAGCGCCATCTAGTTATAGCGAGAGTAAACGCTTTTTTTCTATATAATTTGACATTATGAGTGACTACGTTTTTAGGCAGTCGCTCGGTGAAAAACTCACACTTGCCCCACTGAACTGATTTAAATGAATTTTGGTACAGAGATAGTCTGGAGCCTGCGAAAGGATAGGCTTCTTTTGTCGAACCATCACAAAACAAAAATTCTCGCAGACGGAGTCGCGAGCTATCGCTAGTAAATAATAAACATTATGTTCATTTTCGTAACCGACTTTCGTCCGCGATTCATTTAGCGAAAAATAAAAACAATCATGTACAATGTTACAATATTTACATTAAACAGCTGCGTTTAGGTGTTCAGTTAACATTCTTAGGTACATATTAAAATATGAATGTGAATCATCAGCTAACAAACATATAGTGCGAGGTATATACTACACACAGTGGTATTAACGTGAATGAGGATAAACGACTTGTGTTTACTTTGTGCTCGTGAACTAAAATAAAAGACACGTAATACACGCAGAATTTCGATTCTTAAGGCGAATTCTCCTATCCATTAGACAGTCATGTAGCGTAACGAAACTCGACAGTGTGAGTGTCGATTTCGCTAAATACTATTTCTCTCTATCTATATAAAATAGGGAGAGAGAGAAAGTCGTAGCTCATACTCTCGAGTTTCGTACCAGAATACCGCAACTGCTTAGACTTAACAATGTTGGTCCCTGGTCTGTGGACAGTTAATGACCGCTACAAGAAGTAGGTACATCTATAAATTCAAATTAACACTCCTTTATTTCAAATAGGCTTTGTAAAAAATAGTTTGAATTGTCAAATGAAACTATTTGTCTACGTCACGTCTTTCTTACGTCCCATCCGAACGTAAGGAATAGAAGGATAGTTTCGTAAATATCGATGTCACCCATTGATATGAGAGAAAAACGATTTGTAGGTAAACGTAGATAAACTCCTTGCAGGGCATCTTAGACATTCTAAAGGCGAAGAACCCGTAAGTTAATGGTATAAATTCTAGTGCTTAAGCTAGTGAAAGCTCCTTGTTTAAAAGACCTTGACGACCTCCGTGGCGCAGTGGTATGCGCGGTGGATTTATAAGACGGAGGTCCTGGGTTCGATTCCCGGCGGGGCAGATTGAGATTTTACTTAATTTGTCTTGGTCTGACTGGTGGGAGGCTTTCGCCGTGGCTAGTTACCACCCTACCGACAAAGACGTATCGCTAAGCGATTTAGCGTTCCGGTACGATGTCGTGTAGAAACCGAAAGGGGTGTGGATTTTCGTCCCACTCCTAACAAGTTTGCCCGCTTCCATCTTAGACTGCATCATCACTTAACATCAGGTGTGATAGCAGTCAAGGGCTAACTTGTAGAAAAAAAAAAAAAAGACCGGCCTCAAACCCTAAACATCTAAAATAGAATAAACAGTAATATTGTAGTGTTTTTTACAACGTATGCGTTTCATAATTATGTGTAATAATTATGAATGTTGTTAGAGCACTAACTTGAAAGAAAGTTTGACACTTAGGTACACTTGTTTTATAACGCTTACATCAGTCGGTTGAGACGATTCGCCTTAATTATTTTAAACGTAAACACATTATGCTGGATTTATTGTGGAATTGTGCAATATAGTTGCAGATTTTTCAAGAATCTTGGCAACGAAGAAATATTTTATGAATTTCCTGGCCAGACCGCCGACCAAGATTTTTCAAGGTCTTGTTGCAGATAATAAAGATTTTCAACCTTTTGATTGATTCTGTACAATAAATATCGCAGAGTCACTACAGACAGTCAAACTCGACAGCTTTTGAAATTATACAATGGAAACAGCAGTAAAATTCACGATTTACTCTATTAATAACTGTCTTTCAGTTCGCTTTTTGATTATATATTTACATTACTATATTTGAATGATTAGAATTGTGATATTAGTAGTTAAAGAATCTTTCGACTGTTTGTCAAGTGTCGAATACAGAAGGCGTTATCTTTGTTATGGCGCGTATTGTAAGGAGGATCTTCACCCCTAACCATCGGTTGCTTAAGCTCAAGCTCCGTACCCTTTGTATGTTTTTATGCGTGACATTGTTAAACATTTTAAATAAATGTATAAGAGCCACTGTAGAGATCATTATAGTGTTAGTTACATTTATTTCGAGCACTCGATCAGACGACCTCCAGTGACAGATGTAGATTTCCCAAAATTCATTTCTTCCACGGCGGCATCAGTAATATGAATGGCGAATTCCCCTGCCCACTGACGGCCTGAATGATTTCGACATTCTTGGCGCAGCTCCGATAATCCGAGAAAAAATAAACGAGCCGCAACGTAAATACCCACTCCGAGTTTGAGTGCGCACGGTGGCACGAAAAATAAATCACGACAATATGGTACGGTCGGCATAACGTATTTTTAAGAAACGCAGGCTCTCTTTTTAGGGTGCCTTCACATTAAACGAGCGCATGATCATTAATTGTTAAAATCGGTGAATTAAAAACCATAGCAGAGTAAGACTTCTCATATTATGCAAGAAACACAACGCCCTTATGGACTTCGTAGTCTAAAATATGTCCATCAGAGCAAAAAAGCAATGCTACTTGGCTGCATAAATAAGCTTGGTGGTATTACTTCATTGGAGCTCTGTCACAAAACACTCTTCTAGTTCAAATGATTTTAGTGTTAACAGGGCAAGAGCATTCGGTCGTCATTTTATCCACGTTCGCTATTTTTCTATGGAATAAGCTCTCTTGCGGGATGTAAACGGCACTAGCGTGCGAACTATTGCTTAGACCTTAGATTGATCAATTTTGAGAGAGCAGAGCTTGTGATAGAATTCTTTTTGTTGAATCTTGTTCTTGCTTGTTGATATTTTTATTGTGATCATAACTCTATTTTTTAAATAACTTAATTATTTTTCCCCAAACGAACAAGAAAGAATGCACTTGTTCTAACTTTAGCTCTTTGCTCGTTTAGTTTAAGTCCACCTTTATGTATAGTTAGTGGCATAACGTATTTTTACGCAACGCAGGCTCTTTGTTTATATATAGTTAGTGTGCTGGCACACAGACAGACGGCAGAGACGGCTGGTTATTCAACCGGGCGCATTCCGCGACGGCTCCACTTTTTGCTCGCCCGTCCGTCCTCTTGTGCCCAAGAAAAACGACCAATTAGAGCTTTTATGGCAGGAATTAAGCTAAGCGCAAACTGAAGCTCTTCTGTATTATATATCCGAGATTTTAAAATATCAGAAATGATCCTCCTAGTTGCCTTAACTAGGCGTGGATTAGCCTGGCTATCCAACGCGGAAATGCAGCTTATATTCTTGCCACCATTCCACGTGGACATGATTTGTATTAGGATAACTTAGCTTAAGTTCCTTATATATATTTTTTCCGTATATAAAAAAAAATGATCCTACGCAACTCGATATTTGATGATGTTGCAGCGAGGGTGTGTTTCGATCTGAAGGCCATGACTCCTGTAATTACAGGCACACTTACAATAAAATGCGCTAGAAGTAATAATACTACCACGTTTAATCCACTAGTCCAACTAAAACAATGAAATTTAAATTAAATAAAACGTTACAGGTGTATTTGTTATCTCAGTGTGCGCAAGAGCTTAAATTCTCGTAGTGTCCGCGCTTACGCCTCGCCACGACGCTTTCAAAACATCACTCTTGATACATTTTAACGTCAGATGGCGTGCCGTCAATTGCGCTTGTTTTGCTTTCGTTATAAGACTACCAATTTCAATAATCTCGTCTGTGCTTTAGAGACAAAAGACATTCAATGTTACACGTTTACTTTTGTTTATCACGGGCCGTTCTTTTTCCTCGAATGATAAAGTCCACACGAATACGTCTCGACTTATTATATAATAGTTCTGGCGCCAGAGAGATCGGCCATTGTTTTTTTTAGTCGAAATAAAAACTGACCGGCAAATGAATGCTTCTAAATAGCCGCCCGCCGGTCACAAAATATACGGATTTAATTGTTAAAAGCTAGCTGAATGGGCCATGAATGATTTTTAAATATAAAATCATATTTAACACGCTGTTTGGATACAACACCCACGTAGATACTTGTAAGATATAACAAGACACTCGAACGACGTCAGGTAGAGACGAAAATAAAACTGGAGTTCTAAATTCGTGCTTTTATTAGTTTCACCAGTAGCGGATCAAGAGGGGAATCAAGGGTCTCGGAGCAGCAACTTCGCCTTCCCTGAATATTGTAGACACCTGCACAATGTCAAATTATATTTACAATATGTATAAATAACTGCGAATTTATTTTAAATAAATTAAGTTGTTTAGAACCAAGAGCAATTTATATTAGAACTAAAACTATCGCGAGTATCCATTAAAATGGAAACGTCTGAAACTTTTTCAACCGTTTCTATTTTAATTATACAAGTTAAATCTAGAATACTTTTTATGATTTCAGATCTGGTCTGGTGGTGGTAAGCTTCGGAGTATCTAAAGTTCTAGTGTGATACGCTTTTGTGAGAAGCGCCATGGTTAGGTATTAGTAGAATAAGCTAGAATTTCTTTTTAAGGCTAGATAGTGACAAATAATGTGTGTTCATTTACCTTCAAGAGTACAATCAAGGGTAGTTGAAATAACATAACATAAAACTTTAACATCTAAGAATTATTTCTACTTTATAAGTTCGAGTCTCACAAAAGTTGAGAGTGATACTTCAGCTTTCTTCAGCCCTCGAGTTTACCTCTAGCAGAGCTTCTGCGTTTACCCATATCCATCGATGGCAAGCAGTATGGTAAATATATCACAAAAAGGTACCCACCTCATCAAAAACCTGGTTACGCCACTGGCTCCCATCAACTAGTTTTTAATCTGTAGGCCATGGCGGACAATGTAGAGCCAGATGAATAAAAAAGCCACGTTTTATGGTCGTCGAGCCACGACGCCAATACAACCGCTCAACGCGGATCAGCCATAACAAAAACTCAAACTCCCGTGGAGCACCATCCACATTATTTACATTTTTTCACATTTTATGGCGAAGTGGTATCGAATTACGTATAGGAATGCGTAGTGGGGTAACTCCGACCCGTAAACGTGTCTAGGTGTCGGGTTTCTGTTTTTAATTTTTTTCCGCTACTCGTACACATGTCCGTGGTTTAAAAATCCGTATGGGTTTGACCTCTTTGTTGTTTTTGTAACGGCTAGCATTAAAAATTCTAATTAATTTTCAGTGTTATGGGCCCGCCAAACATTAGACAAGTGGCATGGTAAGTGGCAATATTACTTGTCATGACGCATTTCATGAACCTCATCTTGCCCATCTCTCCCTATTTTCTCGTTTTTTAGGGGGGTTCTACGTGTAGGTAGAGAAGGCAACATCACGGTAGTGCGAGGAGCAAAGTGATGAGCAGCGCCGAGAGCATAATATGG
This sequence comes from Mycalesis mineus, assembly GCA_034621355.1. NCBI lineage: Eukaryota > Metazoa > Arthropoda > Insecta > Lepidoptera > Nymphalidae > Mycalesis > Mycalesis mineus. Next base: position 8,961,812 of record CM067895.1, read on the forward strand.
CAGGACTGTTAACTTAAGGCTGTGGTGTTTGAAAGTCCTTAAAAGAGGTATATGTAGTGATAATGATGATGATGATGATGATAAAAGTCTACCATGGTATAATATTGCGAGTAGTGTATAAAACGTTATAGACGTACCTTGCAGTGTGAGTAGTTCTTAGGGGTAGTGAGATATCTATCCTTGTAAGTACAATGCTTCATACTGTGATACGGTGGCGATACAATGTATATTACAAAAGAAAATTGAAAAAAATTGAGCATATCTATGAAGTCGGTACCAGCCTAGTTAAGGGACGTTTCTTTAACGTAGTAAAGCGTAAGATGTTTTTAGTAAAATGTCATTGAGTACAGCAGTTTGTGGGTTCTAGGTAACGTCCTTAAGGGAGAAACCTTGGCTGGTACTTAATAGATATGCTAAGTAAATTAAAGCAACTCCGATTTTTTGCCGTTTAAAACTGACTGTCGACTGGACCACCGAGGCAGACCTGGGGCAGAAAATTTATTGCTCTAGTTATGGCCGTGCCAGTGGTGCCCAGGCACAGGAGGCAGACCTTGGATGGGCGCAGAAAAGGTCAGATTAGGACCACAAACACACAATACCTAAGAGTAGAGTGAGTCACAAGTAGTTCTACTGCGTCACCGCCCCTTGTCCACGTGATATATCGTTCTGTAACAAAAGGTAGACCGGACTAGTAGGCGCAAAGATATCAGGCGCGCTGATAGCAGCGATGGTTATGTAAGCACAGTACCATCGATGTTTTATTTATTAATAATGCACGGAACGTATCAAAACTAATTACGGCAAGATATATAGGTAGGTTAATACCTATTACGCATATTCGGTAATTTGGCCGAGGGTTCTCACAAGCTGGGTCATATACTCATTTTGCTAAAGCATATATCATCAAAACTACAAGGACCCTGTCAATAATACACGATTTAACACTTCTCTACAAATAATAGATCTTCGGGGACTTGTATTTGGGAAAGACCTCTATTTTTGGTTGAAAAAAACTTTACCTGCGCGACGAACCTGTCCACCGACTTTACTACGAAATTACGTTTGTGAAAAAAAACTCCGATAGTTAAGAACAGAGGTTCCCAAATATCACATGCTTAAATTATTTAATAGCTTCAAAGTAATCCTGAACTTAACGCCAAAAACTTAATAACATAGTAAAGATAAAAATATATAAAATAGAGCTTCGCCACCACAATTTGCACTAATGCGGTTTGGCGAGCTTAATGTTTAATTAATAACCATTACTATCAGATAATAATAATAATGGCGGGGACCAGACTAACTTACTCTGAGAAGGGGTACAAGCACTATCTCTCCTCAATCAACCCGATGTAAGAAATTTTCATAACAATTTCTTCAAATAAGCTCAATATTTTATAGCCACTGGAAAGGACTTCGTAAAGCCACATACCAGACCGACATTACAATTAAAACGGTTTATATGTATCTGTCATTTTTAAAAGCTAAAACATATTTTTCACAGATTAGACGTTGGTTTCGTTTCACTCAAGCAAGACTCCTTATAGATCTTTGACAAACTTTTAAAATTAGGGATGGCGCTAAAGTATGAAAAAGCTTTGTCAGATATAGCACTCTATTGTATGGGTGAGTGTAAGTGAATCCTGCCCGGCGCTATTTTCCGTTTGAACATAACTTATCTGTGACGTACAGTTCTGAAGGGCTATTGAAATTTGTGAGCATTGTCACAATTCCTTACAATGTCCGCGCGGTGGGCGTCCCACAGTTATAGACACGGCGTTTTAAAAGATAATTTTTACTATTATACTCAATTGCTTTTAAATATGAATCGCACAATGTAAAAGTTGTGCTCGTGGTAAGCAATTAATGTCCTTTGGTGTCTAAGTTTTCAATAATGCTTGAAAAAAATAAAGTAAAATCGACTTTTTTTCCCTTTTATTAATTTTAAAATTGAATATTACTAACAAATTAATTTATTGACTAGTATGAATATGAATAGTGTGGATTCCTGGTTTTCTGGTAATTTTATATATAATTTTCATTTTATATCATTAATTTAAAAATGACAGGTTTTTCATAAAATATTATTTTTTCTCCTATTTCTCATTTCCTTTTTAGAAGCCAAATGCCTTATTTTCTCGACAAGTTAAAGCACCTTGCTACTATACTCTTATTACCTATTTAGGTACGTACTAAATTACTGAATCACCAAAATTTATATAAAAAGTACTGTATTCATAAAAATTAAGCAATTATTGTATAAAATTAGCTGGTTAGTAACAATTTCGATGACCTCGTCATCGTTACAATTTGCCATCATCTTAGCAGCTCATCAAAATTGTTACTAACCAGCATTTTTTCTGTTGCTTAATTACGCCATTTATCTGTGATCCTATAGATTCAAATTCATTATTTAGTTTAAAATATATTATATACAATAATACCTCATATATTGAACCAGCAATTGCGCTAAAATCATTTGATATTGTCTTACAATTGTAATTCATGGTTCGTTAGGTGGTGGGGCCAGCCTGCAGCTAGGTTCCACCATGAACGAAGTATACAATGTTAAGTTGTGAGGTGTGTAAATCTTATAATGTGAGGTAGATACCAACGTTATCACGCAAAAAAAATATTCCCTGCTATTCTTAGTAGTTTGTGCATGGAAAAGTTGGCGTCTCACGTGCTTGATACCTTGATCACTTTTTAAACGTTTTCCCCGGATATTGGACGACTGCCGTTTTACAACTCCTGTGCCTCGGAGAACACGTTATTCCTCGGCCCTGGTCGTCATCATCAACAAATAAAATATTAATTTACTAAGCCCACCAACCCGCTTTGTAACACTGTGGTAGGTGTAAGCTCCATGTCTTTTCTCCAATGTGGGCCATTAATAAGTTGATAATGGTGATGAAAAATGATAACAAAAGAATAGAACTTAGAGCAAGTGGAAAAAAATATATAACATGATCTATCCAAGACATGCGTCATAAATGCAATTAAAACGACACTTGTACGGGCTATTCTCACACTAACAATAATTAGGAGCGGTTTACAAAGCACAATGGGACATATTGGGCACATGTGTGCAAATCTCCACATTGTACCCATGTTGCGGACAGATTCCGAACGAGGGATGGTCCGGTGTTATTAAATCACATCTCTAGTCGACTTGACTATGCTTTAGGCATTTTTATTCGACTGTTGTGATGGAAAAACTTTTTGACACTGAAGTCCTCGCGCAATTTTTGCCTAACTGTTTTTAAACTATACTTAGATCCTACGAGTATTATAAACGCAAAACTTTGTGAGGATGTACGTGTGTATGTTTGTTTCTCTTTCACGCAAAAGATACTGAACGGATTTTGATTAAACTTTACAATAATACAGCTTAACTATCATAATAACACATAGGCTAGTTTTTATTCTGAAACTTGTACGGGAAAGGTAACTACGCGGTCGAAATCGAGGGCTTTCTTTAGTACAAAAATATTTACATTGGTGAATAAATGAAAATTGGCAAATTTTAATCTACCTTTTCCACTGCCAATTAGAGGGCCCCGATTTTATTTCAAGATCAATTAAAAGAGGATTATCGTATTATTTTATTGTTTCAGGAAGCGCTCCTCAATAATATAATTCGTCGAATATGATCTTCAAATCCATTATTGTATAGTAAATAATCCGAGTAATTGGCAGATATTTTTTTAGATTGTGCAAGAATATTATATTAGATAATAATAATTTACTTTGAAAGGCCTATGTATGTGTAGTACGTAAGTATGAAAGGACGAATAAGGGCTGGTAATGGATTGAAGATAATAATAATTATCCTTTATAAATACAATTTTAGTTTCGCAGTAGTTGCCTAGTCAATTTGAATCGACTTAAAATATTTATCTACTGGAGTTGGCAAACGGCTGCCCAACACTAATGCAAGTTCATAAAAAAAGTATAAATGTCAAAAGACTGACTCCAACTTTTGCACTTCATCAAATATAAATAATTTACCTCCGAATAATAGTAACCAACCTGCTCTCAGCTAGCCTTTGTCATTTCCAGACAATGGAATTAAAAAAAATGGACCCAAAGCCCCTCTCAAGCTTTTGTCAACAGAAAATACGGTTCTGTATTATTGTTTTTAACTTAGTTTGCCTTTTGTGTTCTCGAGTGGTTTTTTGAATAGATACTTTTGAGTCTTAATGTTACACTTTTAATCTGCAGCTATTGCCTGCAAGTGTAATACGGGCCTTGGTTTTTTTCTTTAAACTGATTAAATGCTAAGTCCGACAATTTTCAACACAGAAACAGTTTATTAAAGTAGTTTTATGTTCTATACTTATCTACCATTGATTTGTGTTTTTTTTATTGAAAAGAGATACACACAAAAAAAATACTGAATGATTTTCATTACTTATCCAACGACTAATACAATTTAGTACCTAAATCAGTAAGTTTTTATTTTTTATTGACTACAAGTTGGCCCTTGACTGCTATCACACCTGATGTTAAGTGATAATGCAATCTAAGATGGAAGCGGACTAACTTGTTAGGAGTAGGATGGAAATCCATACCCCCTGGGGTTTCTACACGACATCGTACCGGAACGCTAAATCGCTTGGCGGTACGTCTTTGTCGGTAGGGTGGTAACTAGCCACGGCGAAAAACCTCCCACAAGCCAGACCAAGACAAATTAAGAAAAATCTCAATCTGCCCCACCGCGAAATGAACCTGGGACTTTCGTCTTATAAATCCACCGCCATCAAAAGTACTCATAACAACTCATATTATCGTTATAAGTATATTGTACTGGCCCATTAAAGAGTTAGGTCCTTGTAGAACAGAAATATGGAGATTAGACCCACCTCGCTTCTCCAGTGCGGTTTGGGGCGATTAGGTGAAGGTTAAACGGTAGGTAAATCAATAACTCTCTAATAATTATGGTTATTATTAAAATCAGGGTGATGACATGAGATGAAAGGTTTTCTCTATGTGGGAGGATTTAGAGCTTATACCCACTTCGCTACGAATAAGCGAGCCTTTTTTCTAAGTTAATAGCTGAAATGTGTTTTGTTGCCATCTAGCGGGTATTTGACGAACTTGTTTGTGGTTGAGCCGGCAGTCTGCAAGGCTGACAATGTGGTGTGTTAGTGTACGGGTTACCCGACAGAGAGCGCTGTTCATTTTGTTGAAACAAACCCATTTTGTTTTAGAAACACAAACCCTTTTTTAAACTCAATGAAAGTAATAAAATAAAAAAAAATCTACCTACAGGTAAGCATTTGTAAATTCATTTATCCTAAAAAGTATTTTTTCATTCTATTAAGAGTATGACAGAAGCAACTGACAACATCGTGTCATTTGATACATTTAAATCGTCACGTTGAATATTAACAAATAAAATAAAAAATACAAAAAATCTACCTTTTTCATGTACTTAACACAAAAATGTCACAAATATTCCACAAAAGTTGTTTCACAGCACGCAGCACTGGTTACAAATATAGAACTCTCTCAACCAATACCGGCGAAAAGAAGCGTAGAGATTCCAAAGAAGATAGCACTTTTGAGAGGAAGTTTACCGAACTGCAGCGGGAGATTACTTCCAGAATCGTGAAAGAAGTCGACAACACACAGAGAATTCGGCAATCGATCCAGGATAAATTCGATATAGTCGAATCTAAAATAAACACAATGCTGGATATTCAATGCGTGATACAGTCACTTAGACAAGATTTGAGTGTAGCAGAAAGCGCTTTGGGTGATATTGCACAGAAAGTTGACAAAATTGAAGAATGCATCGGCGTGAGTGATTGCTCAGCTTCGAGTCTCGTGTCTAGCAGTTTCTCCAAATCGAGACCGATTTTCGATTGTACAAAAGGAACTGACTCTCTTAGTAAAGAAGTAATAGATTCTACTGCTGCTAATTTATAAATAATACTTACTTTTGTGTGCAATTATATTAATTTAATATTTTAAAACTATTTTTACCTGAATTTCGAATATTTAATTTGTAGCAAGAACGAAAGTATTTATACTAAAGCCAAACTCGATTGAGAATGCTTGTCAACAAACAAATTAAAAATGAAGGTAGAAACCACTAGTCATTTTACACCAATTTTTTTAAGTTAACATGTTAATGACGAATACATTACAATAAATTAGATTAGTAATCTTAAAACTAATTAATATATTCAATATCTTTCAAATAAGATTTTATACATAATTTTAAATTTATTAGGCATAAAACGAGTTGCATTTCCTACCTTCATTTTAAATTTGTTTGTTGACAAGCATTCTCAATCGAGTTTGGCGTTAGTATAGATGTTTTCGCATTAGTTTATTTATATAATCTTAATTCTCCACAACCATATTTTCGTAGTCTGTAAAACTGGACTTAAGATATGCCTACTTAACTTTTTAGCTGTATAGTAACACCTCAAATACAGTGAAGACATTATTTAGGAACCTATAAAATCTACAAATTATAAATATAATTTATTCAGGTAAATAAAAGGTCAACATAATATTTAACATACCTACATTGTTTAAACTACTATAAAGTTATGGAGCGTCTTGACAAACACTGATAGCTGGCTGATGTGTTAGCTTCTTGAAGTTATGAGTAAAATTCTGTTCTAGGAATGAGCAAACTATGTAGTACTTCGTCATTATCAGTTTATTAACGGCCCACTACAGGGCCAGACGACCCTCCGTGGCGCAGTGGTATGCGCGTTGGAATTATAAGACGGAGGTCCTGGGTTCGATTCCCGGCGGGACAGATTGAGATTTTTCTTAATTTGTCTTGGTCTGGCTGGTGGGAGGCTTTCGCCGTGGCTAGTTACCACCCTACCGACAAAGACGTATCGCCAAGCGATTTAGCGTTCCGGTACGATGTCGTGTAGAAACCGATAGGGGTGTGGATTTTCGTCCCACTCCTAACAAGTTAGCTCGCTTCCATCTTAGACTGCATCATCACTTAACATCAGGTGTGATAGCAGTCAAGGGCCAACTTGTAGTCCATAAAAAAAAACCTTACTCCCTACAGAACAGCATCACGCTGTATCGTTGCAATGATAATGTTTAATTCATTAACGATCACTATCAGATGTTGATGATAGTGACTGGGCCGACGGCTTAACGTGCTCTTCGAAGCACATGGATGTAACACCACCAACTTTCGGACTCCGGGCTTAGAATTTACTGAATATTTCTTAAATGACAGATAAGGTCAGAATTATAACACAACGCACAACCAGCCCCAGGATTCGACCCCACTAGACAAACGAGGCAGTCAATCAGAATGTATTTAATAAATTTCTGTTCTGAAGACCATCCATCTAGACTGCATTAGGTCTACTAAATACTCGTTGAACTACTTCACATCAGTTAAAACAAAAAATTTCATAGATATGCAAATGTACCAATTTGAATTGCAAATAAAAATACATATTCATAATTTAAACATATTTAATTTCTTTATTTGTCATCAGGATCGAATTCTTTTTTTTTAATATTACAAGTAGTTTCTACTACACTGAAGGAAAGTTTAGTTTTGAATAATTTTACAATAAAGGTACGAGCAAACTATGTCGGGGCGGAGAGTAAAAATCCGCTGAAGTCGCTTTATAGGGAATACTAACCCCTTACGACCCTTTTTTCACAGTTAAAAGTAGCCTATGTCCTTTTCAGACTCTAGACCATCTGTGTACCCAAATTCAATTTCAATTTCAACCCAATTTCGGTTCCGTAGTTTTAGCATGAAAGCAATATAGACAGGAAGAGTTACTTTCACATTTCAATAGTTAGGATAAGGATACAGCACACTAAGACGGGGCGTAGTGGTTCTGATTATTGTGTAGCGGATTTTGGTGCAAGCGTTGCAATCCGTCCCGTCCCGTTGCAATCCGTCAGCAGCGTGAATGAGAATGCAGCGCAACCTCACTTCGTCTTCAAATAGGAGGTAAAAGCAAGTTCTTCATCAGAGCTGTACATATTTATAGTCGCCACAATCCTTCAGTCGCAACGTCTGACAATGTACTATACTTTATTCGTCAATGCGCTGCCACCCGGACCTTCACTACTGTGCTTAGCGTATTTTGCCCAGCGATGCGGCTCGCCCCGACCAATTACGACCCGACATAGTTTGCTCGTACCTTAATCCTAGCAGCTTGTAGCTGACCACATCAATCTCTACACAATTAATTGAATAACAACATTTAATGTAAACAAACATGACATGAAGGCTGCACTGCAATTATGTTTAATGTCCAAAAAATTACGTGAGCATACTATGTCTAGATACTATAGACAATTGTTAGTAATCTCTTTTTTCTGATGAGATTTCTTTCCTGTTGGCTACAGTTGGAGTTAGCGCGTTGTCGCAAGGCATTTCCTCGTGCTGACTCTCTTTAAGTTCTCTTTTCCTCTTCTCTTCCTGTTCCCCTTCTTCTTTTCTCGACATTATCTTTTTGAGCATTTGCCCATACTCCTTCCATTCGTTTTCGCCGGAGAGCATACGTTCAATTAGATTTCCGGAGTTCATGACACTGTTTGCTCCTTGTGCCGCCGATCTCAAATCATTGCAGCATGACATTCAAAAATAGTGTGTCGCGGAGTATCCTCTTCTCCACATAATACTTAAAGTACTAGTAGTACTTTTCCGATTGCGTAAAGGTAGGTGAACACTCCGTAAGTAATCTCCTGTCTAAGTATTTTAGATAAATACGCTTATAATATCAAAATTACACGTCTGGAACGCAAAGTCTCCCAGGTAACGGCTTTAAGCCATTTATTTAACATCGTTTATAAACTTAAAAACCCAATAAACAAAAACGAAGGACATTCATCATTATTGCAGTTGACACTTCATGTATTTTTAATTAATCGTTTCAAACGATACACATATCCATACATTAAATATATAAACACATGAACTTACTGATCTTTAAGAATTACTAACTTACTTAGATAATAATAAGATAATAGACAAAGATTGGCATATTGTTAAAACTTTTTCAGAATAAGAGATATTTCAGAGATATAGGTATATAATAATTTAAGAAGACATTTTTGATACAAATGCGGAAATTTCAAACAGAAGTATACAGGTATTTTTTTTTATAAAAAAATTGGCGATCTTTTGGATTTTGCATTACGTATTCGAAGCTGACAACGTTGATTGAATATCTTCACTTTTTGCTTAAACTTCCTAACAGTTCAATAATTTATTAAAAACTTTTTGTAGCTAGTAGGACATGAAACTTCTTTTTGAGACATCGTGTAGATGTGGCCTGCGAAGGTAAACTTACTATCTTTTCCTATTCAATTTTCTATTAAAGATACCCATGGCATACCTTTCATACATACATATAAAAGCCATGAGTACGAATACGAAAAATTACTCAAAATCCTTTTCTTGAGGCGAGGGACATTTCCATCGATTTTTCTACTTAATTTTTGATATATCAGCTACGACAAGTTTCCTAATATATATTCTTGTATTACAAATTCTACTTTTATACAATATACTTTTTTATTCCAACTACATATATGCCTAAAATTTAAATTTTATTAAAAAAAAATTCAAAAGATTAAGATTTTTTGTAAGTATCAGTTCATGTGTTGAAGACAGGTATTTGTAATAGACAGTAATACATTTTACGAAAATACATTCAATTGAAGATATTTTATCTTATACACTAACGTATATTTTTGAACCATATATATTCTTGCACTACTACATATAACTAACTAGATTCAACGCAATAGAAGTGTTTTTTTAATGATAATAAATTAAATTAATTATGACAAACATTTGGTATGGCACTGGATGAAGAAAATTATATATCTAGATACATTAAATAATAATAAAATTAATATATCATTACTTTCTGTCTAATACTGATAAAAAAATGTATTGCATATAATATGCTATACTTTATAACATATATCTGTGCAATGTAGTGCGAGAATTAGTAAATTGGTTTCCAATTCAGCTAATTAAAAAAACTGGCAGTATGTAAAGTTTAAATCATGTTTATAACATAAAACTATTAGATAGAGGCATTTAATTGAGAAAAGGTTTGTCAACCTTCATTTGCAACAACGACTTTACGAACAAGTATAGTAAAAAAAACGAATCAACAATCATTTTTGATTCAAAGCGGAAAAACATTTTTTGAGCTACTAAAATCTTATAACTATATCGTATAATTTGATAGGGCAGTATCGTTCAAAATTAGTAATACAATAAAAACAAGGACATGATCACATCTGTACTTAAAATACGACTAGTAGTAAAATTATATAACAATTTGTAGGCGTAACTAACTTAAATAAACTAAACAAAAACTAGCTTTATAACATCTACGTAATGATATAAACAAATGTTTATTATTTACAAAAAGAAGATATAAACTTTCTATATCTAGGAAATATAGCTGCGATATCTAAAAAGTAAATTGCACCAAAATTACATATTATTATTCATCATGGGTTTTATGTTCACCATTAAACCCCTTAGATATAAGCCATAACAATAAGAAAAATTCAATATAAATTAAATGCAACAAAATTTGGCTAAATACGATTAGTTTTACAAACTAGAATATCCATATAAGTTTTTGTGCACCAATCCGTTCCAAAAAATAACGCGACGAATATGCAATTTTTTCTAGCACAATCAGATTTGAAATCCATTTTCTAAACTTCTAAAGCAAAGTAGAATATCACATCGAGAAAGATAAAATTAGGATAATAATTTTGCTAAACATTCATAATACGTTACACTATTTAATTAGTGTAGCTGAGCTACAGCCATTATATTCTAAATATTTAAATCAACTTTCACAAACTTAAATGCACCCATCTCTGGAACTTTGAATAACTAGACCTTCAAAGCAATAGTTATGCGTCAATTTAAAACAGGTAAACTTTATACCTTATGCATTCCATAATTTCTTTATGAATACACCGTAAATGAAATATGTATATTTAAGAATATATGCATTCTATTTTTCTTTCACTGAATGCTCTTTATTTATTTAATCAAAAAGACATACGAGAGCATGTATGAACCCGTGGAAGCAATCGGAGCAGCAATTGCTCTTATTCCGGTTGTCTTCTGGCTCGAAGCATGGTTGTTTCAATTTCTTAGGGCGACGGCCGCAAAGTTTGGTGGGTTGAGGTTCTTCTATGATCTCGGATCGCGGACTCAGGAACACTGGGGCTGCGGCAGGCTCAGTAGGCCGCGGGTGAGCCCATCTCCGCAGCATCGCCTCTTGTTCAGCACCCACCGGAACGGGGGCAGAGAGTTTGCGCGCCCTAGCCAAAACCAAAGCCCGCTCTATGGGCTCCAATAGCTCTAACGCCAACGCCCTGTCTAACTCTTCTCCCGATAGAAGTAAATATCGCGGACAATACGCCAACTCTCCGAGAGCAGCGCGCTTATTGCTCGGTGTCAATTCACGTTTTGTTCGTTTACAAGCAGCCGTGCTCCATCGAGCCAGTGCTTCTGCTAAAACAAGTTCACTTGATACTCGTAGGGTGTCCCGTTTTACTATTAAAGCCAAGTCCTCATACGTGAGATCTTCTAGTTTTTCGTGATTGAGCGCCTCGTCTGCGTTCTCATCTATAACAAGAAGCGCGTTATGTGCAAGCGAGTCGCACCACATGGCGCAATGTGAAAGTGTTCGGGCAGCCGCATCGCTTTCGAGGGCTGGCAAGGGCGGTGCTGAGGCAGCTCCTGGCAATCGCGCACATAAGAATCGCAAATCGCGCAATACTTCAAGAGCGACTTCCGCATCTAACATTTCATCGAGGCGACGCGCACATCTTTCAGCAAGATGAGGACATAAGAATTTGTAAGCAGCGTTCAGGGTAGTTCGGGCAGTTACGACTGTAGTTAGTTGCGTCGGTTCACAGTAGTAATAGCGTAGGAGCTGCTCAAAGCCTCGACGATCGATATAGTCGACGACGATAACATCTGTCTTAGCAGATAGCAAAGCTGCGAACACAGGGCTCGTGGCGGCCAGCACGCGACGATGTCCCGGCACACGAATTGTGTCTCCGTTGATTCCGGCAACGAACGTGATGTCGCTTTGTTTCTCACTGTCGTATAGATTATTATAGTCAGTTAATGGTTGTGCGAGTATGTCCTCTTCGCGTCGGTTCAAATGGTATTGCAGCAATTGTGTGCCAGATGTTGAGGCCTGGGACAGTTGGCCTTCCCCGTTGGTGTCGGTGCATGCAGGATTCGTTACGACAGTCATGTTGAGCTTTTTCTACAGCCTGGAAAAATGAAAAGTTTAATATTATTACGGGCGTAGCTACGAGTATGTTTCATTGTACTGTAAAAATAACATACATTTGCGATCGATCACTTAGTGCATCTACCATGTATCGGGATGCCAGACGCTAATTGGCTCTGTTAGCGCCCTTATTACCCTCTCGCGAGGATATCAGTGCCATATAAAGTATAATTATTACCTCAGTTTGCGTTGCGAGTCATTTCAAGTGTTAAGTAAACCACCAAGGGCAACTTATATTCAAATTGTATTGTGTTATTAACAAACCTTTTTAGGGTTTAATACCAATTTTATGAGGAAATCTCATGAATTTTTTCATAACTCGATAAAGGAAGTGTTATTATATACTCGTAATATTATATACGCTGGACGATACAGTCAGTAACTTATTTATTCTAGAGCACTAAAAGCTCGCGATATATATATACTATATATATCGCGAGCTTTTATATATATATACTATATATACTATATACTCGCAATATTTCCCGGCCGAATTTGCAAAGTTTAACAAAAATCTAGAGATTATTCGTTTTAATCCGATTTTTAAAAATCGAATTACCCTTGGATATTCAGCTTTCGAAAATAATGCAGAAACTTAGACCCGGAGTTTTTATGGGCCCCAGGACCGGGTCCGGCCCGGCCTTCGATCAACAATTAGGTACTATTGTTGATCGAAGGGCTCAGTCTCCCTATTCTGTAACTACATTTTTATAAGTTCACATATTACCAATCTATGATATACAAGAAAACAGACAATTGTTGGTTCTGTGTGTAACATTTTATTTTAGCAAAACAACGCTCACAGGAAGATGTGCGTCAACATCTTACAGTGCGTCATCAGAGGCGCATCAACAAAATTATACTCGGAGATCAATACATCGTACAAACGCTCTTTCACAAACAAACTGCAGCAGAAACAATCAAGATCTTAGAAAATTCTTTACAGATTCTGTAGATATTTTATTTTATTATTAAATTAATTTTAAATTCCCAAGTAGTGTTTTAAAATTTACAAAAATAAGGAAATCTGAACTATAATGAAACCATTATCTTCCTAAAATGTCTGAAGAGAAAGATGTAAATAATGTTATCAGAACATATTCTATCTACATATTTTTAACCGACGAAAAACCGTTGTCCGATTTTGATAAATCTTTTTTATTAGAAAGGGCACACTTCCAAGGTGGTTCCATTGTCATAATGTTAGGATCTGATGATGATATCTTGGAACAATTGAAGGAACTCTTCAAATGTACATGCACACTTGCAGCGATTTTGTGTATGTATCGGTAGCTTTTTGGCTACAAGTGCCGTATAATATACTATGGGTATAGTACGTGTATGTTACGTGGCGATAAATCACTAAAAAGTAAGAAATAAAAATTTTTAACAAAAAAATAGAACCGACTCAAAACGCACTAAAAAGTAAAAAATAACTTCATAGATATAGCTTAAGTAAATTAAAGCTACTAAATGACACAGTTATTTTTTACTTTTTAGTGCGTTTTGAGTCGGTTCTATTTTTTGTTTAATTTTTTTTGTAGTTGATTTTAATTTGCAACTATCTGTAAACAAGTCATAATTTTTGTACGGGTGGATGGTTGTTTGTTAATTTTACACGTAAAAACTACTGAATTGATTTTGATGAAACTTCCGATAAGCCATATTTCATCCCGAAATTCCCACAGAAACGAGAACGACGCGGGTGAAAACGCGGGCGTCCTCTAGTCTGTCATACGACATTGGGCTGTTCGATTGTAGGTAAATCAATGCCCCCGTGGGTTAAAATTAGCAATTCCAGTAACATGAAGATGAAGCCCTGTACTAATTATCGTCACTTGTTTAATATCGATGTCTTAAGCATGCTGTGTGCCTAGTGTAAGATTTTACCGCGTCGATATCGAGAACAGTAAACGCAAATTTTATATGGAATTGGAGTAGCACCATCTAGCTGTAGTGAGAGTAAACAATTTTTTTTCTATATAATTGGACGTTACGAGTGAGTACATTTTTACGCAGACGCTCGGTGAAAATCTCACACTTGCCCCACTGATTGCAATGTTGTAAATCTAACGATCGCGATCGGCACTGTTGTTTACTGTTTTGTTTGTCAGTTTCTTCAGAATGTACAGAATTCATGGCGACGGCATCACCTAAATATTTGCGCTGTCGCAATCTAATGTCTTCCTGTTTAAATATAAAAGATCCGAGAAATGCGTTACGAAACTGCAGTGGTATTAGCGATTGTCGCCTAATCGTGATCTAAAAACCCTTTTAACTAATTTGTCACTTCTTTCATAGTCTAACAGTCTAATTGGTAGAGTAGTCAAAAACAATATTTTTAGTGTCGATACAGTAAACTAGTAGTATAAAATACCAATAGTAACATTTATTTTCATTCAAAGAGCAACAGCTAAGTTTCTCGCCGACTCTTTGCGATTTAATCTGCCTTGAACTGGTGGTAGAGTCAATACGCACTGACAGACTTGACTTTTCCATAGTGCATGTATAATTGCTTATAGCATTAAACAAAATAGTCCAGTCAACGTATAGAGCCCCTATTTATCTTAGTCTAGGTTATTTTAAGTATTTAATGTTTTATTAATGACTGCCTGTGTCGCTTTGGATCACGAGGTTTTGTGTTCGATTTCAAGGTCGAGTTATGGACTTTTTATTTCTTAGTCCAGAGTTGAAAAGTTCGTGGTAATTCCTGTGCTTCGAAGAGCATGTTAAGCCATCGGTCTCGGTGACTTTCATCAACATCTGATAGTTAAAAATGCATTATCACCCCGTATTGGATAAGCGTGGTGGGTATAAGCTGCATATAATAAGGAAATCCTGACCCTGTAGGCCGTTATTAGGCTGATAATAATAATGTATTCACTAGTATAGGTAAGCATTATAGATTGAGAGCTGACCCACATACATTCGCATAGCTTTATGGTGCTGAGCTAAAATTGGCCTATATTTAGAAGCTGAAATCCGAGCATTTAATGTTACGAAAGGGAAATACGTTCGCTATTTCCTCGTTCATTATTTGAACTGATCACTACTTGTATTGACAAAGTGCATCTATTAGTTGCTCCAAAGGGCATTGGCGGGATTAGGGTGATGATTTTTCATTTATGATTGTTAATAAAAGTGACCGGTACCGATGGCTTAACGTGCTCTCCGAAGCACATACGAAGTGGTGTAACACAACTAACTTCCCGACTCCGGGCTTAGAATTTACTGAAAAGTAAGATAAAAGAAATACTCAGAATTATTCCATGACCCCTTGATTCCAGGGATTGATTGTTGTCGCAATGCACGCCAATACAGTACCTAAGTATGGTGTTTTCAGCGTATTTGGTGCCATACCTTGAGGATTTCGTTACTAGTATTACGGTTCCGGGAGTTTCTTCTTCTTTAAAATCTAATTACTGCTACCTTAACGATATCATCTTTTCACCTCATTGTGATCTGGCCACTGTTAGTTTGCGGTCCGGGACCAAAAAGCCGCAATCTAATAATTGGCAAGTTGTCTTTGAAGTTTATCTCGGTCTGCTCTCAAGTTACTGGGCCACAAATGTTTACGTAAACAGTGAGATAATTCCACTAAATACGCATTGTACGCGCACATCCTAAACCCATAGCAAACAATCGCTGAGCAAATTCTGTTCGGATTTACGATAAGCTTCCTGTAAATCTACTTGCTCCAGTTACATTCCTGTAGGTAAATCTATATACTATGCTGTCTACCCAATCACTAAATCTACCTACTTGCTTTTGTTTAAAGACAGTCTACCTTATCAAAGGCAGTATACCTATAATACATTTGCAATCTAAGTACTTAATCTTATAACATTAGCATCTATTTATATTACATTAGCAACGTGAATGATTCTAAAGATAGATGTTTCTCATTTAAAAAATTAACAAAATACTGAGAGGATTTTTATGAAAAAACCTCTTGAAACCTGAAAACCAAATAATCCAGCGGTGGAAAAACAGAAACTTTCTTTATTTCGTACTTGCGGACGCCCGCGACTCCTTCCGCGAAAAAAGTAGTCAATGTCCTTGTCAGGCTGTATGTACTAATGTACTCGTATCTACCAAACATTTAAATCTAGTTTAGGCTTAATTGAGTAACAATTTAAAAGAACAAGAGTTACTTTCGCTTTTATATTATTAGTATACTTAGATAGATGTAGAGACAAGCGATTATTCTTTTATATCTATTACATCACTTAATATCCAATGTGCTCCAATTATTATACACCTTGGAATTAGTCAAGGCTGCACATGTTAACACTCTTAAAAGTTACGCAACTTAGGATGCACGCATCAGTTCTGTTTAAGCCAGACGTTTGCATTAGGTTTACGATTTAATTTCCTTTTAACAAATAATAACATTTATAAGTTAGCAATTACTCATTAACATCTGATAACGATTATTATACAACGTGTTAAGTAGACACCCTATCGAGCCGTCAACCAGGAGTTAGGGAGAGACAATACATGCCTAGAAAAAGATAATTAACTTGCTAGACAGAATACTGAGAGAGATATGTAAACAAAAATTTGCTTAAATCTTCAACCCTTTTTGTTTATGTTAGTATGTTTTTTTTTAATTTTTAATAATTATTTTTAACCGAAGAAAAAAAACTGAGGAGGTTCTCAATTAGACACGTATATATTTTTTTTATGTATGACCACGCATAACTTTTACAGAGTTGTCCGATTTTGATAATTCTTTTATATTAGAAAGGGCATACTTCCAAGGTGGTCCCATTGTCATCATGTTAGGATCTGAAGGTGATATCCTGGGGAAATTAAAGGAACTCTTCAAATTTTGGAGGCACGCTTACAGCGATTTCGGTTTTTGTCTCAGTATCGGTAGCTTTTTGGCTACTAGTGCCGTATAATATACTATGACAGTATAGTACGAGTACGTTGCGTAGAGATAAATCACTAGAAAGTAGGAAATAAATTTTTTAAAATAAAAATAGAACCGAAATCACTGCTAGTGTGCCTATAAAATTTGAAGAGTTCCTTCAATTTTCATTTAATTTACTTCAGTATATCTATGAAGTCGGTGCCAGCAAGTTTAAGGAACATTTTTTAAACGTAGTAAAACAGTTTGTGGGTTCTAGGTAATGTTCTTAAAGTAGAAACCTTGGCTGGCACCGACTCCTAGATATGCTTAAGTAAATTAAAGCAACTAAATGACACAGTTATTTCTTACTTTTTAGTGATTTATCGCCACGTAACGTACTTGTACTATACTGTTATAGTATATTATACGTCACTTGTAGCCAAAAAGCTACCGATACTTACACAAAAACCGAAATCGCTGCATGTGTGTCTATAAATTTTGAAGAGTTCCTTCAATTTTCCCAGGATATCATCATTCGATCCTAACATGATGACAATGGGACCACCTTAGAAGTGTGCCCTTTCTAATAAAAAATTATCAATATCGGACAACTCTGTAAAAAGTTATGCGTGGTCATACATAAAAATATATATATATATACGTGTCGAACTGAGAACCTCCTGAGTTTTTTTTCGTCAGTTAAAAAATACTCAGATTGTTATATTTTCCGGATGAAACAATGAAAGGTAAATATAGCTATCGTTCTAAAACATCTACCTTATGCAGCAAGTTTAGCCAAGTGAAAAAGATTCGTTTGTTACAACGCTGAGTGTTTGCTCCAGGAGATCACAACATAGCAGTTTCAGAAATAGAACAGAGTGTGACATGCGGAAATGATGTGCAAGTTGCAAGCGAATTAAGCTTCCAGTCTAATAATGGAACTGTAGAACTTAGTACTAATATACCTTTTACATTGCAGAGATGAACATAATATACTATGAACCTATTTTAATATTCTTGCTTATGTAACTTGGACTATAACTTAGGGCGTCCGTATACTTGGGTTTCTATAGGTTCGACGCGTATTTTCAATAGCTTTCCTCAGACTTCAATTAATGGGATAATCCAATTATCACTATAAGATATTTATGATATTGACCAGAACCGGCGGCTTAACATACATTTCTTAGAGCTTTATAAGCTCAAGATTTTGTATTCATCAGGAATTTGCAATTTAAAGCCATAGTCCCTATGTAACACACCCTAGATCTAATAAGAAAATTGTTTTGGAGGCTTATTCATCTAGATGACATTACCGCAAGTTAAAGCAATTACTTGGAAACATAAGTAGTTTTAAAATAGACCTTTTGTCACGTAAATGAAATTGTCTCAATTTCCGGGCCTTGGCTGGTGCCATTAAATATGTTGTCTTTATTCGAAATACGCTATATTTATAGAGTTATGTTACTGATAGATGTAGAGAAAACTTCGATAAACAGTTTACAAAATAGTTTCTTCAAAAAGCTTTAACTTGATAACAATCAAAATTAATAATTTGAAAATCTTCCCATTGTGATAATACATTAAAACATAACATCACACCTTATTCCCGTAGGGGTAGGCAGAGACTAGATCCCTCCACTTGCCACGGTCCTTGCATACTTCCTTAGCTTCTTCCACTCTCATAATTCAATCCACTGGGATAATGCTTCAATAATATATGAAAAGTTTTAAACACTATACACATTGATATACCTACTTATACTTCCAAAAGGATTGTTATTATTACTATCTATGAAAAACAATTAGTCACTTGACCGCAACCTCAAAATAAAACTGCCAGTAAATAAACTATTACCGCGTACATGTCATTACCTACCAACCACCATACATACTTTACTTTGTTTTGTTTTCTATTGATTTTCAATACACAAGGTCCAAGCCTGTTATTATTAAAGTCTTTATAGGAGACTTGAAATTTATAACAATACTTTTTTAAATGTTGTTGTTAAGTTTTAAAATCTATATTTTTATATAAACAAATAATAATGAAGTATATTCTCTAACAATCATCATCATTCATCAGTATTATCAGTCTATTAATTGACGACCTGCGTGGCGCAGTGGTATGCGCGGTTGATTTATAAGACGAAGGTCCTGGGTTCGATTCCCGGCGGGGCAGACTGAGATTTTTCTTAATTTGTCTTAGTCTTGTGGGAGGCTTTCGCCGTGGCTAGTTACCACCCTACGGACAAAAACGTATCGCCAAGCGATTTAGCGTTCCGGTACGATGTCGTGTAGAAACCGAAAGGGGTGTCCCTTAACAAATTACCCCGCTTTCATCTTAGACTGCATCATCACTTAACATTAGGTGTGATAGCAGTCAAGGGAAAACTTCTAGTTGATAAAAATATGGAGTTTAGACCTTCTCCAATGCGGGTCCGTAGGATTAGGATGATAATATGTGATTCATTTAACAATACCTATCAGATATCTATACTAATACTAGCTGTACCCGGCAAACGTTGTTTTGCATTAATAATAAAAAAAAATTTAGATGAAAATTAGATAGTAGCCGATTCTCAGACCTGCTGAATATGCATACAAAATTTGGTAACAATCGGTAAAGCCGTTTCGGAGGAGTATGGCAACGAAAACTGTGACACGAGAATTTTATATATTAGATTACGAAGCTGAACAGTTTGTTTGTCTGTTTGATCGCCCTAATCTCAGGAACTACTGGTTCTAATTCAAAATTGTTTTTGTATTGAATAGTCCATTTATCGAAGAAGCCTGTACAACGCTGTAACGCTCCCGTAACCAATATGAGCGAAGCATCAGTGGAAAATTTGGTAAAAGCGGGGAATATCTTTGAGGGCTAATATAATATAAAAAGTTATAAGGAGTAACTTAGGCTATTTTTATTTTCGTAATAGTATTCGTTTTAATTCCACGCGGATAAAGGACTACTAGTTGATGATAACAACCGGGATAACACCATTTTCCTAACTTTGAGCTTAGCATATATTCCTGCTAAAAAAAATAAATCGAATCCTGTACCTCACGATAGCTAACTACTAGACCAACGAGTCGTTACTCCATCCAATATTAATAAGTGTATGATCAACATATTAAGAAGCTCATTTAGTTTGCTCAACAGCCATCCCGTGTATTCAAAGAGATCCTTTCAGCTTAACAAATATTGATACAACAGGTGGGTTTCATAACAACGCCTTTTATAGACGCGACATTGAAATCCGAGAGGTTATTTGCTGAACAAAATATCGTAACATTTGTATATAGGTATCTACAATGTAAGTTAACCAAACCAAACACCAATTTGGACAGAACACATATTAACGTAATAGATATTACAAATAATGTTCCATTCGTTATTTATAATACTTATTAGAATTGATCAGAGTAATTCTATTACAAAATTGCTAAATTATTTAACTACCTCCCTGTCTGGCGGTATGCGCAGTGGGTTTATAAGATGGAGGCCCTAATTTTAAGTCCGACTAGACTAATTAGGGTTTCTAAATTGGTCCACGTCTGACTGGTGGCATGCTTCGACCGTAGGCAGCTAGTTACCAGCCTGCCGACAAAGACATACCGCCAAGCAATAGCGTTCTGGTACGTTATCGTGTGGAAATCGAAAGTGGCGTGTCCTACTCCTAACAAGAAAGCCCGCTTCCATCTTAGATTGCCTCATCACTTACCATCAGATATGATTACAATCAAGAGCCAATTTGTAATAAATATAAATGAAAACAAACCCAGGGGTACCTAATCATTATTTAAAAAACAGTAGTCAAAGATTTTCTAAAGGTAAGGGCTTGGTTAATGGAAGCCCTCTCAACAAAGAAACTTTATTCCAAGTAATACCCAGTTCGTAGGTACGTATAACGTTATTTTTCGTCGCACATTGTTAAAGTTCGTAGAAAAATCATTTATAGAGATTCTCCAACCCTCGCCCGTTCTAAAAATAGTACACAAGAGGAAAAATATCGATAAAATGAAATGAGAGTAACAAATTCTTTTTGCAAATATTTTCATGAAGACTCGCAAATAGACCTCGAGGGTTGTTAAACGTAATTATTACTAACCAACATTTTTCAATTTTTTTTTTAATATCGGTTTATCAGTCCATTTTACTTCTATCTACAGTCCTTCGGCTGTCTAACTGCTCGCGATAAACTCAATAACCATTGCTTTTAAGCGATCTTTACCAATAACTTGATTCTTAATGAAGGTTAAGTATATCTATATGTTTTGGGCGAATTAAATGGTACTAGACAATAATTGTTGGAAGTGTCCAAAAATCCTAAGATGCCTGGGAGCTTTCATCGGTTAAGCTGCCTACTCTTTAATGAGATATAACAACTGGTTGCCTAGTCTCTCTACCTACAGCACAGTTGGCATACAAACCTATAGCTATTATAATGTAGGCGTGCGCTAGAAAAGGTTTCTTCAAAAATTTTTTAACAAAAAATAGAACCAAACGCACTAAAAAGTAAAAAATTACTGTGTCATTTAGTTGCTTTAATTTACTTAAGCATATCTATAAAGTCGGTGCCAACAAGTTTAAGGAACATTTATTTAACGTAGTAAAGCAGTTTGTGGGTTCTAGGTAATGTCCTTAAAGTAGAAACCTTGGCTGGCACCGACTCCTAGATATGCTATGCTTAGGTAAATTAAAGCAACTAAATGACACAGTTATTTTTTACTTTTTAGTGCGTTTTGTGTCTTTGAGATCCTAGCATGATTGATGATGATGACATGACATTGGGACCATCTTGGAAGTGTGCCCTTTCTAACAAAATCGGACAACTCTGTAAAAAGTTATGCGTGGTCATACATAAAGAAAAAAAAATTAAATACGTGTCGAATTGAGAACCACCTCCGTTTTTTTTCGTCGATTGAAAACTCACTTCCTAAAAGAGTGAAATGGGTGCTAAAAGTTTGTATGGAGCACCAAGATTGCTAAGGCTTTTCGTTTCGATAAAACGGCATTCCATACGGACAAAATCGTAGGCGCCTGCTAGTACTTAATTCACATTTCCAGTGAAACTGAAATCCCCGACTAAACGCTTGGAATATTTTGGCAACTATCGAAGCAGGGCATAACTTTCCAGGGCGGCACCGGCATGTCCGCCTCGCCCTATATATAGTAAACTAGGTCAAGAGTAAACGTGAAAAAAGATATGGCGATGCATTCTACCAGAGGCTTTTACGAATATTTGCCTTGTGAATTTAATAGTGTCTTGTCTAAGCTAACATTACCTACTAGTTGATAAATTCACATGAGCCTACTGTGCGTTTATAACTTTATAAGAATTTATTGTTTTTTTTTATTGCAAGAAGTAAACGTTACTTTGCGGAAATTCAGTATAAAAAGGTAATATATTAGGAAAACTATTTTTCGCGTAAAAAAACGAATCCAAGCGACAAAATGCGACACACAGATGCGACAAAAAACTCTTAATCAAGGTTTCACTCCGATAGCATCCTCGGAGATGATTAACTGTAAAATCTTCGCGGACATACATACATATGCCATCACGCCTCATTCCCATAGAGGTAGGCAGAGGCCATGTCCTTCCATTTACCACAATCCTTGCATATCATTTGTTCCACATTAATTAAACCCTTCATACTATATACCTATATGTCGGTTTCAGGTACTTTTGACCTGGCCTTTAATCAGGATGTCCTCTATTTGGTCCAGGAACGATCGCCTTGGTTTTCTCCTTCTAACATTTCTATTAATGCTCGCCCAATAAATCCCTTGCTAAGTCTCCTTTCATTCTTTCTACTACATGACCAAACCATCTCAGCATACCATTCCGAGTTTAAATCACTACATCTTCTTTTATCACACTGCTCTCTTATCACACTATTCTTAATTTTGTTAGCTACTGAGTTTTACTCCACTCATACTTCTCGCTAGATCTATGACTTTTATTTAGTAATGTTTCAACTAATTTAAAATTATTCCATGTATTGTGATTATTATCTAATCCCGAAAGCACCGATGACCAATCAACTACGTTTTATAGTTACATCAACACTAAAAATTTTGATTCCCTCAACATTGTGAACATAAAAATGCCTATAAAAGTTTAAGGTCAAACTCCTCGATGAGCAACTGGTACAGATTCACGAGCTAATTTGAATCACAAGTCGGTATTTGCGTGATGAATCATTATGACTTCAGTGTTGTGGGCTCTTTGGATATTTTACTCAGAAAATAATTTCATGTGTTCACAATTGAATGAAATTAAATTCTGACTGTGACCTGAAAATTATTGCTAATGTTAATTTGCTTTTCCCGAATTTTTTACGGGCAAGGGATCTTGCACGTTTCACGCGGGTGAAACTGCGAGCGTCCGCTAGTATTATAAAGGTTAAATGCTTTTAAAATAGCCTAGCGAAAATGCTAGAAATTAATAGAAAAAGAAACATCCTTATCCTAAACTTTTACGCAAAAACTATTGTGAGGATTTTAATGAAACTACAATAGCATAGCTTTTACATCCAAATAGCACATAGGCTACTTTTTCCCGAAATTCCTACGGGAACAGGAACTACTAACTAGCAGGCGTCGTCTAGTTGTACATAATCTCTTTACAATATTTTATTAAATTCTCGGCATATTTTCTTATTGCGAGCAATATTATAAAAGCTTACAATAAAGCATTGTATGGCTGGTCCTTCGTAATCTCATCCATGTATAGAGTCTAATATTATACCTTTACATAGTAAGATAGGTTCTAACAACATAAGCACACGCAATAACGTATCCAAGCTCTGATATAAATAGATAAGAATCAATAACACAACTTGTATTACGCACACGTCGATTGCTATGTTTTATATGTAGTGCGCGGAGTAAATAAATAAAACATTGATATCTCAATTAACATAGTAAATATTAAAACACTATCGTACAACAGTTAATAGTGAGTATGTTGGTACTCTTTTAATTGAGTCATCACTTATCCTTATCAAGTACTTACTAGATTTTATCCGCGACTGCATTTGTGTTCATTTAGATTTCAAAAGCACTTGTAATTTAATCTCCTCCTAAAATAAACGAATATCGAATTTTTAAATTTTGATTTTTTAATTCTATTTATATTGACGTGAGGGGTGATTGAAATCGTTTTGAATGATAGTTAGTTTTTGATTACTTTTAAATTTGTAAAAAATAGTATTTGTGGGTATGTTCTGTATATTCATTTATACGCAAGTAACAAAAAGCGGTTATTTCAATATTACAAACAGACACTCAAATTTTATTTATATGTACTGTACAATTACAATTTTATTTAATGTACCTGTATTTTTAGTGATAAATATATTGCAAGCTGGAAGGTGGGATCTGGCAGAACCTATTATATTTATTTAAGATCTGTATGTACCTATATTCAATGAATTTAATACGACTAAGCTAATACAATACAAATATTTCTGTCATTGATCCTAAAAAAAGTTTAATATTTTCTTTGCAAATAGTACTTCAATTGATTATCAAGATTTTCTGGTAGAGTAAGCTTAAAGCAAAAGTTATCTTTTATAAAATAGATCGGCCGTAAGGATTACTCACTGAATATAACCGAATTCTAACCTAACCTAACCTAGAGCTAAATAAGGCCTTATCTCCTAGTCACTAAAATACTTGGATTCGATATTAAGCAACATATCTTTTGGCTTTGTAACAAGGAAATCGAAGGTGGAAAGTTTTATAAAAAAAAAAAGAAAATCTGAATTGAATCGAAGTGGTGAGAGTTCGCCAGAATGGTACCTACTTTACCTACCTACACCTAATCCTAATAACCGTTTATGCCACGTCACTGGGTCGAAGGGAGCTAATATTCGTGGAAGCTTATTAGGCAAGTGACTTATTGCGCTGTTCTCGTACGTTATACAACGAACAATGAGCGTACGTAATTTACAGTTTACAAATTATATATTCGATACTTACATTCACTCAATCATTCATTTTTATTATGTGCTGCACCCTATACTTATTCAAGAATGCGATATGACAAATTGACATTTTAGCTTACTCTGTAGGCATTATTTAGTGTAAATTAAAGAAATGTTATGTTTAAATAGTTCTTCTGATGTTGCTTATAAACAACAAAGTTTTTGTTCGTGTTTAAAACCGTTGGATTTTTCTGAAAATTAAGCATTGCCCAAAGAGTACGTTTGTTCACCTTTTTTATCAATTCAATCGACATTAAGTTTACGCTAACGTATTTTGACGTAAACTTTTTATGTGTGGTAGAGTCACTAGATAGTGCTTGTAAATGTAAACTAAGCTTAGCTAAAATAAACTAATTTGAATCTTTGACTTTTCTTAAGTGCTCCGGCCTCCGGAAGCTTATTTTACTTTAATCCTACAGTTAAAATAACATTAGTTACATTTTGTACCTACCATTTTATATAAAAAAAAACATAGTGAACAAAAACATTATTAAAATGCCATCTACATTTTTAAATATATAAATAAGATCACTTTATGTTCTAAAAGTCAGTGTACTCAGAAAGAGTTCGAGGGTTCTGAATTCTGCGTGTCCCGTTCTTTTTAATATTGTTTGTACTCGTATCTATAAGGCCGCGCGCAGATAGCAAGTAGCACTACCTAGCCGCCTGTAAACGCGGTGTTATACAAACAACAAACATTGTAGAACACAGACTTCACAATGTCTGATTCTGTCGGCGTAGGCTCTTATAGCGGAATACTGAAACTTTACTGAATATTTAAAAATTCTCTCATATTACTGAGCATCTCCAGATCTCTAAATCCGTACACTCAATCATGACTCAAACATCAAAGAGGGGTACTAAAATTGGGCTTTAAGTGAGTGGTGGATTTGAGTGAAGTTTTGTTGTTGGGCATTATCCAGTTTGTTTATGTCACGTGACTGAGTCGAAGGGAGCTAATATTCGGTGAAGCTTTATGACCGAATGACTTGTTGCGTCATACTCGTCCGTTATACGTTAATGAGTTGGTAATTTATACTAGTTCTATGTATTCTGTGAGTTTACGCAAGTGTTCAGGCGTACTGATTTCTGTGTTCCGCGTTATTTTTGCATTCTGCAGAACAGAATGCTTTAAATTCTTGCTGTCTGTCTGTCTGCCTTACCGCACTATTTTTGTTCCCTTAGAACTCCCAAAGTCTGAGGTAAAGTACACAAGTAAAGAACTATTTAAGTAAAGTATAACATTGCGTTCTATTTCGGGCGTAGCAGAAATGCAGGAGTGTTAACGGCTGGAAACCGTTCTCCGACCCGAGCTTATTATAGTTGTCTTGTAGCACCGTCTGACTGGCTGTCAACGCGGTGTTATGTAGTGACAGACATTCCGCAAAACACAGAACTTAGAACGCCTAAACACTTTCAGTCTGCGTGAAGTTATTCTGTTCTAAGTCTAGTCAAATTCTGCACGGTGTACGAATTGGTTTGGTAGTACAAAATAGTCAAAAGCCGCCATGATATCTGTACAATTCGCTGTGTTGCAACTTCTAAGGGTACTCGAAATTCGGCGCGGGCTGTACCCATTTGTGTCACGTCATTGAGGCGAAGGGAGCTAATTTATATTGTTGGAGCTTTATGAGCCAGTAACTTGTTGCGCGGTACTCGTACGTTGTACATTGATGACTAATTTACAGTTTACTCAAGTGTGTGGCCTCCGGGTGTTTATTTTTCTTTAGCTCCCGTAGCTTCAAATAAAATTTAGTTACAATGTATACTCATTTGTCACAAATATACTACCTAAATTATTTTTACTTAGGCACTCAACACATTTACATTTTACTTGTGTAATTTCATAGACATTTGAATTGACTGTGCATTTTTAAAAATGTTTTTTCTAGTAAGATATACTAGGAACACGCAGCATTTGGTAGCTCGGCGGATCTACCGGTCTAACGGTCAACTGTTTTCCGAATCGATGGTAGAGTACGTACTGACAGGCTTGATGTTCTAAAAGTGCTTGTAAAACAGCCTACTTGAAATGAATTGTTATGATTTTTTATCTGCGCAACGGGGCATCGTTAATGTACTTTAACCAACGCAACATTTATTTATTAAAAACTTCATAGATATACTTAAGCATATCTATGAAGTCGGTGCAGCAAGTTTAAGGAAAATTTATTTAACGTAGTAAAGCAGTTTGTGCGTTCTAGGTAATTTCCTTAAAGTAGATTCTTGGCTGGCACCGACTCCTAGATATGCTTAAGTAAATTAAAGCAACTAAATGACACAGTTATTTTTTACTTTTTAGTGCGTTTTGAGTCGGCTCCATTTTTTGTTAAAAATTTTTATTTCTTACTTTTTAGTGATTTATCGCCACGTAACGTACTCGTACTATACTATCATAGTATATTGTACGGCACTTGTAGCTACGGATACTTACACAAAAACCGAAATCGCTGCAAGTGTGCCTATAAAATTTGAAGAGATCCTTCAATTTTCCCAGGATATCATCATCAGATCTTAACATGATGACAATGGGACTACCTTGGAAGTGTGCCCTTTCAAATAAAAAAAGAATTATCTAAATCGGACAACTCTGTAAAAAGTTATGCGTGGTCATACACAAAAAAAATATACGTGTCGAATTGAGAACGTTTTCGTTACAAATTACCTATGCATTACATGGACTATTGACTACCTTAATCAAATTATATATAGTTTATAGTTTTATCGTCCAAATGCTTTAGTTGTTTGATGTACTTATATATCTTTAAATATATTTCTACATACGTGTAATTTACGATATTCACCAAATTAAGAGTAATTAGGTATTTAAACTTATGTTCGACTAAGCATTTGACGACCTCCGTGGCGCAATGGTATGCGCGGTGGATTTATAAGACGGAGGTCCTGGGTTCGATTCCCGGTGGGGCAGATTGAGATTTTTCTTAATTTGTCTTGGTCTGGCTGGTGAGAGGCTTTCGCCGTGGCTAGTTACCACCCTACCGACAAAGACGTACCGCCAAGCGATTTAGCGTTCCGGTACGATGTCGTGTAGAAACCGAAAGGGGTGTGGATTTTCGTCCCACTCCTAACAAGTTAGCCCGCTTCCATCTTAGACTGCATCATCACTAAACATCAAGTGTGATAGCAGTCAAGGGTCAACTTGTAGTCGATAAAAAAAAATCATTAGCCCTAACCTAACCTAACTTTGACACAGTAAATATAAATAGGTTGCTGTTAAGGTAGTCAAATGACCCCTCTACGTAGTAATAGAATTTATAATGTACTCACAAATAAATAAGCAGCGTAGCGTCCACTTTGCACGTCCCGCATTAAACTTATGACCGTTAATCCCTCGCTGAAGGGTTTAATATAGGGATTTATTTAAGCATTATTCATATTCCCTAATAAAGAATGGAAATATTTGTGTATATAATTCGCCATTTCAAACATTTCCACAGATGGAATATTTAAGCTTCTATTACGTTAAATGCGTCAGCAATACGTGGTAGGTTTAGTACTAATCTGGACACGTCACGCGGGAAGTAGGTAAAGTGACTTTTGTCGTGTCGTGACGTCGTCGTGTCGTCTAATTAAATGCAAAATGTATTCGTAATAATTATACTTGTCAACATTACTATAAATTGTAAAGAATCTGAGATTAAAGGAGCGAGTACATCTGATGTGAAACCTAAAGCGGAGAGTAAGCGTTTCGCAGTTTACGTGGTTTACCTGAACTTTTAAGGTTCTTTATTACATAGCTATTAAATTAAAAATTTAAAAATCCCACGACCCAAATAAAGATTAAACTTTGGTCATTCTTCAGCAAAAATATAAATCGGTTTTTCCGTTTTATACCGGCATTCCAGGGCTTCATATGCCACATCCCATTTCCAGCATCAGGTCCTCGGCAATTAGAAACATGAAAAGAACCAGTCAAGACAAATTCAACGAGCCCAAACTCGATGGGTTTACTAAAAAGGTAGACCAGGGTTACGTCTCCTACCTTCGAGCCTTATCAGACCAGCTCATTGGTTCCAGAAGACATTAGTGTTTCAAATGTCAAATCACACACATGCTTTCAAGCAAACTGGGCGTGTAATATTTCTATCACACCTAACAAACGACGTGATGACCTTGAAGACCTGAACCGATTTCCACCAAGCTAAGAACACTCTCGACTGACATACCTTTCAAACAAAAAATACCGCACACAGAAACGTAAAACTTATAACACCCCGTCGTTTTTGCGTCGGGGGTTAAAAAGGAAGCAACGTAACTTATACAGGAACAATTATCTGTCAAAACCAAGTTACTCCAAAAATACTGGGCATTCGTTACATTACATCAGTAAACCGCAAAGGTACAACAACACAAATAAATGAATGTTAAGTTCCTACATAATATAGTAAGATTGAGAAAAGTAACCGTAAACCCTACAATCAGCTGCTACGTTTGCGTCAAGTGTAGGTGTTCTCTTAGCTTCATTAAACGTACTTACGACTAGTTAGAACTTAACTACTGATCTCGAATGCTTATATGTAAGGATTTAGTTTAAGATAATAGCGAAACTGAAATAGAAAGACTAATCAACTTTAAATGTTTTCTACAACATATTGAACCGATATGCTAAATCGCTTCGGTACGATTTGCATCTTGTCAAATTGTTTGTTATTATTGTTGAAGCCTTAAGACAAACCTTACCTAATCTAGGAATCATAAAATACAGGAAATATTTTATTTTTTTCACAATAATAATTGACGAATCAAGCAAATGCCCCCCCTCACCTGATGATAAATGAAAGACCATCGCCACAATAAAGATCGTAACACTTCGCAGGGCAGGCCATTGCCAACAACTCTGTGGTAATCAACCTAATGCGAAGGTCTTGAGCTTCATGAGCCTGTAATTGCACGGCCAAAGTCTCCTGCCAACCAGACCTGGATCACTTTAGAAAACTTTCGGGAATCGAACCCAGAACCTCCGTTTTTTAAATCCACTACGTATAACACTGCGCCACGAGGCATAGCATTAGTGTAGCAACTCTACTTACTGTAATAATCCTAGCTAGAAATAAAACCTTACATTTAGATATCAAACATTCAATTATCGTATGCACACTGTATACGATGGTTGAATGTTCTTCTCCTCTCTTCACTGTTATGTCAAAGGGAAATTCCAATGCACAAAATGCAATTTGCATTGCTATCTATAAACTTCAGCTCGCTTTGAACTTGAAACCGGCATTAAAATCGATTTTGTAGGTACACAGACATACTGAAGAACGACAGGATACATACGCATTTTTCACTGTGAGCATTTTGCTCACACAAAACTTATTTATCAAAAAACGACAGATATCTTCGGGAGAGCAATAAAAAATTGGCAACATGCCAAAAATGCAATAAAAGGAAGGATGAAATGACTAACAATCGCATCATAAGAACCATGTGCACTACTTACTAATTCTAAGGAAGTTCGCTGAAATCTCATATGTAATAGTTACAAGTAGATTAGTCATTCATAAAAATAAAAATTATGTATTTTATAATTATTGGAATGTATTCAAAGTTAGCATCTGCTGTTCGGTCTTATTTCATATTCTCTACATTACGGGTAGAGTTGTGGTATGTAGACCGCGCTAAACTTTGAGTCCCCAATGAATTTGAAATACGCCGAACTGCGCAGTTGCCATAGCAGTGTAAGAACTATTTATTATCTATGCTAAATTCAATTTGTGCAGTGCGCGAGTATGCGTCTCATGTTCTGGGTGGACCGATGTTTGGCGAGACCAATAGGCATCTACTATTATCTCTGTAGGTATTGACTATCTTTATACGTAAGGTAAAGGGAAAAGCTGATGTACTTTAGGGACCAAAGGTGCTAGAATCGTCACCCCAGCAGTTGACCTCCATCGGCTGATTTGATGTTGTTGACGATGATATGATATAAAAAAATTTTAACAAAAAATAAAAACGCCTTCAAAACGCACTAAAAAGTAAAAAATAACTACGTCATTTACTTACTTTAATTTACTTAATAACATCTGTGAAGTCGGGGCCACCCGAGCTTTCTACTTTAAAGACTTTACCTAAACTTGGATGGCACCAACTTCACAGATGTTATTAAGTAAATTAAAGTAAGTAAATGACGTAGTTATTTTTTACTTTTTAGTGCGTTTTGAAGGCGTTTTTATTTTTTGTTAAAATTTTTTTATTTCATACTTTTTAGTGATTTATCAACAACGAAAATATTAAAGAACCTACTCGAACTAAATCATAAGTACCAATATTCACTAGCTAGTTATAACATTCCAACATCCCTACAAATGTGCCTATAAAGTTTGAAGAGTTTCCTCGAGTTTTCGTAGATCTCATCATCAGATCATGACTTAGTTAACATTAAACCAACTGGAATTTATAACATTACAAACTTCTCATTGATACATATTAAAGTTTCACAGCCCCGAGGGGTCCCCTGGCAACCGTCAGGCAAATAATGACAGCTGTCATTATAGCTCCATCGCTACCCGGGTAGCCGCGGGCCTCAAAGAAGGTTTGAATGTCAGGCCCACAGGGGTTAATCGAGCCCAACCACAAGGTACAAGCTACTGTTAACCGTTAAAGAGCTCCCTCAGCTGTCCGTCTTCATCGCTAGACCCTCAATGACAGTCACAGCCCATCTAAATGTAAAGTTCTCATTGAGACAAATTAATCGAGCCCAAACACTAGGTAGTTACTGTAAACCGTTAAAGAGCTCCCTCAGCTGTCCATCGTCTTCATCGCCAGACCCTTGATGACAGTCACAGCCCATCTAAATGTAAAGTTCTCATTGAGACAACTTAATTGAGCCCAAACACAAGGTAGCTACTGTAAACCGTTAAAGAGCTCCCTTAACTGTCCTTCGTCTTCATCTGCAGACCCTCAATGACAGTCACAGCCCATCTAAATGTAAAGTTCTCATTGAGACAAATTAATCGAGCCCAAACACTAGGTACTTACTGTAAACCGTTAAAGAGCTCCCTCAGCTGTCCTTCGTCTTCATCGCCAGACCCTTGATGACAGTCACAGCCCATCTAAATGTAAAGTTCTCATTGAAACAACTTAATTGAGCCCAAACATAAGGTAGCTACTGTAAACCGTTAAAGAGCTCCCTTAACTGTCCTTCGTCTTCATCTGCAGACCTTCAATGACAGTCACAGTCTATCTAAATGTAAATTTCTCATCGAGACAAATTAATCAAGCCCAAACACAAGGTAGCTACTGTAAGCCGTTACGGAGCTCCCTTAACTGTACTTCGTCTTCATCACCAGACCCTCAATGACAGTCACAGTCCATCTAAATGTAAATTTCTCACCGAGACAAATTAATCAAGCCCAAACACAAGGTAGCTACTGTAAGCCGTTACGGAGCTCCCTTAACTGTACTTCGTCTTCATCACCAGACCCTCAATGACAGTCACAGTCCATCTAAATGTAAATTTCTCACCGAGACAAATTAATCAAGCCCAAACACAAGGTAGCTACTGTAAGCCGTTACGGAGCTCCCTTAACTGTACTTTGTCTTCATCACCAGACCCTCAATGACAGTCACAGCCCATCTTAATGTAAAGTTCTTATCAAGACAAATTAATCGAGCCCAAACACAAGGAAATGCAGTAAATCGTCAAGGAGTTCTCTTATATGTAGATCGGCTCCATCATCAGATCGACTCCAGACCTTCATCAAATTATAGTGCTTTTAAATACTTATCAGAAAAATTAACAAACGTACTTGTTGTCCCTACAATTTTTGAAAGTTCCCCTCGGTTTCTCCAGGATTCCATCATCAGATCCTGGTTTCCTTATCATGGTACCACCACCGGACTATCTACTTTCCAACAAAAAAAGAATTATCAAAATCGGTTCATAAACGACGAAGTTATGCGCGAACACACATAAAAAAAAAAAAAAAATATATATACGGTCGAATTGAGAAACGCCTTTTTTTTGAAGTCGTTTAAAAAGGGAAAGTGACTGACTGATGTCAATATTAATCCCAAACAACAGAAGCAAGCAAGCTAAAATTTGAATTGTTATTTCTTATTCTATGAAAATATTCATAATATAGAATTTCTGTACTTAACAAGTGTCTCGAAAAGGAAAAGTTATCTGTGAAAGTTTCAGTTATTAGGGATTATTATTATGAACAGTCACGTTCTTATCGTGTTAAACTCGAAAACTTCTGAACGGATTTTGATCGGTACAGAGAGATTAATTAGAAAGGAGATTATAATTAACTTTTTTAGTTTATAATGGCCGAAAGATGACTATGACTGTTGTAGATGTCGGTAAAAAATCTTGTTGAATTACTGGCGTGTGAAATTACGTTTTATTTCAGTCACATCAATAACGAACTAATTAAGTCAAAAAGAAACAAAGTAACTCTACTTTTAGTGATAAGTACTATATTGTATTGTGAAGGTATTCTAAATTTTCTTTATTTATTCTCAATTAATACGCATAATATTATCCCTAAGTTATCTTTTTTCTTAATTACAAGGTACCGTTTATTAAAAATTAATGACATGTTTAAGATGTTTGAAAGCACTTTATGTACCTACATTTAATTCATCTGTTTATGTGACTCTACCACCGGCTTGGAAGGCTAATGAGAATATTCGGCAGGAAACTAACCAGTCTTTTTTTTTTAAATCATACATTGCTATAGTTTACAATGATTATTACTTTCATTTATAATTTATTCTAGTTCGTGTGCGAAGGCGAAAGAATATCTAATGGCATCCAATCATCTTTGGTTCTAAGGAATTTGCTTAAAAGTATTCAGTCAATTAATATATGAAAAAGAAATGTACAGAATTATCTTTACTATCGCAATTAAAATAAAATCTATCAAGCAAACTAACAAACATGCTTTACGTTTTTGTTTATTTACAGACAACTTCGTTTGTTTGTTTTAATTAACAAATCTGAATAGTTCAACGCATCAATTAAATTCGCGAAAAAAGTATGATAAATCACAATCATTATAAAATCAGCTATGTTTGGTCGGTTAGTTGCCGTCGAAAAATTGACGGTTTATTAATTACATTGCTTCTTAATATAAAAATATACTTGAAAAAGTACATATTGTCTACATTCGTACATGGTTTATAAACACTAAGTATACCGTAGATATTCACATAATGTACCCATTAACGTAAGAGATAAGTACTAATATAACAATAAAATACACACTAAGTAGGCATTCCATTTAAATTCATCGATAACATTTTAATTAAACCTCAAAAATAAATTTTGTAACAATATCCACCTCATGTTATTGACGTTAATTAGGTGGGATTAATTAAAACGATGCAGTGGCACTTGTACCTTATTTGTTATTACACTGTTTACACAACGTAAAAAATAATAAATAGGGCAGTTTAATTACCTGTTGTTGATAGAAGAAGCTCACATCTCAATGTTGTAGAATGACTGGATTAATAACACTGCACTTTGTTGTGTATCCCGATTGTTTGAGATAGATACGTGTGTTTACGGTGACGGTGGTATGCTTTGTGAGGTATGGGCGGGTCGCAGGGTGGCATGCGCGCGCCGCCCGCCCTGCCCTGGAAAAACCCGAGCTCGCCGCGTCTGCGCACTGCAGTTTCAGCGCTTTCCCGCGGTAAAAATACCAACGCTTTTCGCGTGGAGTCGCGGCTAGCCTCCGACTTGGAGTGCTCACTGTTCACTGTTCAGTGTTCGCTTCTAGAGGTGTCGTGTAACGCGCAGGCGCATGGTCGCTTTTGAAAACAAACAGGTAGCTTCGTACAGACAACTGTATTGACCAATTTAATGTTTCAAGAGCGGACCTGTTGCTACGGACAGCGCGCGCGAATATTGTTATTAAAATATTTTATTTTTAATTACTATCTTTAATTAATTTATTTATTTTAGGACATTGGATAATGAAATAGGAATGATAGCCCATATTGGCACTCTACTGTGCCTGGCACAGCTTTTATATACGGTAGGGGCCGTATATAAAAGAGTATAAAGAGCTTCGATTCCTTACAATACTCTAATGTCGGTTGGCGGGTTTAAGGTAACAACGTTTACTCTTGTAAAAATCATTATCTATAGATGATAATGACTGGGACTCATAGCGTGACGTGTATTCCGAGGTAGAAGATGAATGCACCATTATAACATCAGGCTAATAAAGTTTCAAACAGTATTTATAGAAAAAAATAGCATAATATTTCATAGCCTAACTTGAAACCCGGACTTCTAGAAGTTTTGAAGAGACAAGAACTTCTAAACTGGATTTACACCCGCGACAGAGAAGTCAAATTATATTAATTAAACCTTCGGGACCCGTCTCGGCTCCTGTAAGCAGTGTCAAAATTAAATTCTGTTTTGAAGACGCAAGTGTCTGTATGCCTAAGATGCGCCTAATGTCTCGTATCTATAGAGAAGGTATAATATCGTCTCTCTCTTCTTAGCCCCAAGGCAACAAAAGAGAAAGCTCTATTTCAGATTGCGCGCTATTAGGCGACCGTAGGTAGGTAGGTCTTTTTGTCTACATGGCATAATATCTCTTTCGTGCACATCTTAGGTCTACTGGAGTCATCCTTTTTGTTCTTTTTTTTATTAACTACAAGTTGGCCCTTGACTGCTATCACACTTGATGTTAAGTGATGATGCAATCTAAGATGGAAGCGGGCAAACTTGGTAGGAGTAGGATGAAAATCCACACCCCTTTCGATTTCTACACGACATCGTACCGGAACGCTAAATCGCTTGGCGGTCTTGGTCTTGGTCTTTGTCGGTGGGGTGGTAACTAGCCACGAAGAGAAGCCTCCCACCAGCCAGACCAAGACAAATTAAGAAAAATCTCAATCTGCCCTGCCGGGAATCAAACCCGGGACCTCCGTCTTATGAATCCATCGCACATACTACTGCGCCACGGAGGCCGTATACGTGTTCACGATTTGACTGTTAGACAGTGTCATAGTTAGGCCTTTATGCGCCCAGCGAACTGCAAACTACACCCCTAGGAATCCGTCGGCTGCGCCTATCAGCCTGGTTCAGATTTTCTGAGGTATGAGTTAGGTGTGTAATTTGCTAACTATTATGCGTTGGTGTGATCAGATCCGCACCAAACGCGACTCCACGATCTACGAAGGCTTGCTGGTAGCTAAAGACAGAACAAAATGGCGTGACGCATCCGACAAGATCGAAGATGGAGGTAGTCACGTCAAGTCAAAAGTATCATTATCATCGTTATCAGCATATGAATGGCCCGCTACAGGGTCAGGCCTCCCTCCATATAGGAGAGGGGATAGGGAGCGTAGACCTACCACGCTGCTGCAATGTGGGTTGGCGGGCTTAGGTGATAATGTATCATTTATGAACGATCACTATGACATGTTTACGATAGTGACTGGGACCGACGGCTTAACGTGCTCTTTGAGGCTGTTGTACTGACAAGTTTCATAGAACAATGAAAAGTCTAAATGATTACATGACCCGACCCAGGGTACAAACACAAGACCTCGTTATAGGCTAAACGACCAACGAGGCAGTCGGATTTAATCTATTCTATTTGGTAAAAAATTGATACACTTACCTACCTACATAATCAACAACATAATATTGAATTGTCTAATTTCTATCGTACTACTACGTGCCAATGTCAAGCCTACGAATGCGCATTGCGCATATTGGTTTTTTATTTTCATTTTCATTAAGTAAATGAAACATCTATTCAAACTCCAGTAATCAGGAAATACAAAATTATCTATCTACTATTATTATTTAGTCATGTTCGATTGAGGAACTGACTCAGCTTGTATTGCTTTAAATGTAATTATTACTTTATGTATATGTCGTATTATTATTTTCCGAACACCATAAGTAGGTCTGCCCGCGCCAAATTTAGTGAGGTATCCTGATATTGAATTTCTTCGAGGTGAGAAAACTATCGCTCAAGCATCATCTGATGGACTGGGCCTCCCGAAAAACGCCACAGTGGCCGGTTAAGCGCAGTCCTTTCTGTTTGAAGCCTATTTTAGAAGTGATATTTTTTATGGGAGGGTAAACCGTTCGTTACGTAAGGCGCCAGTCTGTTTGGCTTCCCGGTCGCTTACGCACACGGTAGCGCTAGGCAGGCTCCTCCTTTTTCACTCTAACCCACAACGCTAGCTGTATTTAAGTTATCACTTATTTTTCGCGTATCGAGACGCACACGTTTTTAATTTTAATTGCAATTAGGAAGTTTAAATTCGATGCGTCCGAATGTATTAATTAGTCTGTAATTATAAGTAAGTATAGTGCCTAGGCAAACGCCTCGTGTTCGGAGCGGACTTGATGATTGGTACAAACATTACCTACCTATTCTTATTTACCTACAAACAACTACAAGTCTGTAGCGCTATTTACGTACTCTGCCACTAAACGTTGGAATAATATTCCACCCCCATTAAAACAAGTTAAATCAAAATTTAATATTCAAGAAGCTTCTGAAAAGATTTCTTCTTGATAAGCAACTCGAATTCCAGCATAACGTGACGGAGATCTCTTTTTTATAGATATAAATATATATATATATATATATTGTTAAGCAAAATCAATCAGCATTACCAATAAATTATAATTATCTAGATGTGTTGTGTATATATCAAATATAAAAAAATATTTATGTATGTATTTAATGCATAAGACAATATCTAGTATAAACAGAAATAATTTAAAAGTTGGTTATGTTTAATTGGCAAATCTAAAACTCGGACTATCGAGTTATAAAAAAAATTAACCGACTTCAAAAAGCTAACCGTGTTCCTAAAAACTAAAAAATTGCGTCATTTTGTTGTTTTCAGTGGTTTTTAAATTTAAAGAGTTCCTATGATTTTCCCAGGAAAGAAGAACCTACTCTTTCTAATAAAAAAAGAATTATCAAAATTGTACTACCTACTGTGTAAAAAGTTATAAATAATAAAAAATTAAAAACAAATATACCTATGCGTCGAAATCAAAACCTCGTCCGTTTTTCCGTCGCTTTAAAACATTGAAACACATCAGCACTTCTATTAATTAATATGCAGTCTAAAATGTTGGTTTTAGATTAATAATTATTGTTTAGTAATAGAATCGTTTAAAAAATTATAAAAGAGAAACAACTTAGCTTGGAAGATATGTAAGTACTCGTACATACTTTAAGTGTATGTTTGTATTAGATACCTAGGTACTTAGTAAGCATTGATTTTTCATTGTTGGGAGTCTAGACTGGCATCGAATGGGGGAAGTTCGAAATTACGACGGCGGGATGTCTGGACGGAAATAAAACCAAAATACATCCCTACGGAATACGTACCAAGTGTAATATAGGTATATGTACGCGTCTATGTAAACAAAGAAGAACATAATATAAAGTGTAGCTGACCCAGTACAGGGCCAAGCTTCTCTCCTTGTAGGAGACGATATGAATAGAGCATAAACCCGCCACGCTGCTTCAATGACAATATTATAGGCCCATTATAGGGCCAACGGCTTGACATGGTCTCCGAGACCATAACCCCTTTTTTGAAATATGTGAAAGGTAAAATGTTAAACCATAAACAAGTAATAAAATATGAAGATATTCAAATGAAGTTTCTTTAGAGTGTATTGACTCTCCAACAAAATGTTAAGAATATTTCTACACCAAAAAAGTATCACGCGGCAGGCGCACTACACAATGTCCTAATCCTTTAACTAAGAAGAAATAAGAGTATAAATAGGTACCTAGTATCTGCCTATCGAAAAATAAAAGAGCATTTCACATCTTAACTAGGTAAGTAACATTTCGAAATTAGAATCTTCGACGTAAAACGTTTTATGCTCGGCTCGACTAGACTGGTTTTATGCATGAAACTAGAGTAGACTCGGAAGTTCCTGACTTCCCAAATAGGTAGTCATCATCATCTTTAGATATCCGCCAATTAACGGCTTACTACCGGGCCTGGCGTCTAAAAAAAACTCAATTTTATTTTATAGCTCAACCCATACACGAAACTAGGACCGCTTGATCAAAAGTCACATAGGCTAACCATTGGACCAAACTGGGCCAATGATAGATTAGTAATAGTGCGATATATTATCCTATTACTATTTTGTGCTATTTGGTCTGTGGAGCTACATTGAATCATAGATTAAAAATATGCTTTTTAACAGAGATTTGAAAGTTACAAAAACGCAAAACGCCAGAGCGAAGAATATAAATTAAAAAATTATCAATTGACAGTTGACATTGATAGTGACATTTGATACTTACAGTGACAACTGCGGAGTTATTTTGTATCAATTTGTTTTCATTGATTAACAAGTAATAAGTATTGATTATAAATAACTTAGTGTTTATATGGCTAAATCTTCATTTAATATTTATCTTTTAGCCATTCAAGACTAAACCAAACAGAATGTCATCATTCCATGATCGACAAAAGAGTTTATTTAACCACCTCAAAGATGCAGAGGAACAATACAGTTTTTCAAAGTCAAATAATGTTAAAGAACAGCCTGATTATGGCGTTATCGATAGAAAGACATATAAAAAACTAAAACGTGAAATGAAACAGTTTCGAGGCAGAGAAAGTATCTTTAAACGGCCTGATGCTAACCTTCGGGAATGCTTACGGGCCAGATCGGCTCCGAGTTATATGAGGAATCCACAGAAGTGGCAATATTATTCACTATCAGATGTTACACCTGAACAAATGTCGGATAAAACTAATACAGAAACTGCTTTGGCATTTATGCGTGAAATGGAGGATAGGGAGTCAAATAAGGAACAGGACATGGAAAGTAACGATGAATCCAATGTAGTTTTTAAGAAACCAACCTTCAACATCTCTAAAATGATCAAAAAATTACCTGAAGAACAGAAACAGCCTGTATTTGAGAGTAACAAAATCATCATGCCAGAGTATGTAGTGGGCATGAGTAAGAAAAAAGTAAATAAGCCCAACATTAAGAATATAAAAAAAGATGACGGAGAAATCAAAAAGGAGTTGAAACTGAATCATTTATATGAGGATAGCGATGATGATAATGAATTAAGTAATGATTGTACTTAATAAACTTATTTATTTTGTAATTGTCTTTTTTTATCAACCATTGCATATATAAAGTTGCTCCCCCTACATATAGATCTTTTAAATTATGCAGATTTTAATGTTGGCTTATTTTATACAAAATTTAATAATCAATCAATTGCTCAGGCATGGGTAACTTACAAGTTCTGACTCTAAGAGGGTTGTGATGAAAGTTTCCATGTGGATTAAGTTGCAGGTGTCTACAATAGTGTTTCTTGATATTACAAGAAGCATTAGCTGTAAATCTCCATTGGTAGATATTTTACAACATTTGGTTAATTTTATCTTGGGAAAACTATTTGTTTACAGATATTTATTAGTTTTGTCTTTCTTGACAGATGACTCAAGTGAAGACAATCTAATTAATTATTGGTCCACTCGAAAGAGGAATAAGTTTACTAGAGCTACACAGTTTTGACTACACTGTCGTTAATATTTACACAAAAATCAAAATACAATATACCCATATATAAATCTATTTATTGCCATAAATGCTTCAACACTGTGATACAATAGCAGATTCAGACTTGATTTCTAAGTTGTCAGATGGAGTTTCCGTTTTGTTGTCAGCAAAAGCACTCAGGTCTCTCATCATAGAGTAGGCATCTTCACCATCTGCATAGTATTTGGGTTCAATTTCTAAGATCTTGAAACCAAGTGAGTTTGTGTAAAGATTCAGTGCAGCTCTGTTGCTTTTTCTTACATGCAGTGATACATATTTGGCCTGAAATGTAATCAAATAATTATTTATTTTTGCCTTATATCACCTGTGTAGATTGTATTTCTATTGATTTATTGGGATTGCTTGCCAACATACATTGGAGCAGCTTGTTTTTGTTTATCAACTACAAGTTGGCCCTTGACTGCTATCACACCTGAAGTTAAGTGATAATGCAATCCAAGATGGAAGTGGGCAGATGATTTCGGTTTCTACACGACTTTGTACCCGAATGCTAAATCGCTTGTCGCTAGGTACTAGGTAGGGTGGTTACTAGCCCCCAAAGGCTCCCACCATCCAGACCAAGACAAATTAAGAAAAATCTCAATCTGCACTGCCAGGAATCGAACTAAGTGTAATTAATCCACTGCGCCACAGAGGTTGTCAAATGATGGATCTACATTCCATATGTTTCCTCTTTTACAAGAAGGGAGGCCTAGCCTTGTAGTGTGCCTTAATGGGCTGATGATGACCAGAATAATAAGTAAGGACCCTGTCATATTCCAGACTAAAATAATCTGATGTTTTTTTTATTAAAATCTCCACCATGTCAAATTACTAAATTACTTAATTACTAAAAAAAAATTACTTCAAACTGGTACTGAGAATTATATGTAATTGAGGACCTCAATATTGACTGAAGAAGAAGAAGACAGTTGAGGTTAAAGTACCTGGAAACACTCCACCATAGCTAATGAAGCTTGATTCATGAGCTTTTGAGCAAGTCCAAGTCGACGATGGGATCTTTTGACTGCCAGTGAGGTAATGTGTCCATGGCGGTTATCTTCCCCATCTTCTTCCATCTTTGCTAGTACATAGCCTGCAACACATAATCCTTGTTACAAAAAAAACATTGTTATATTTTCTATGTAATGTATTTAACATTTAATCCCAATATTACTAATGTTGTATGTGAAGTCTGCCAACCAGCACACATCTTTATGGTTGATGAAGGTAATTTTTTTTATCTATTACAAGTTGGCACTTGACTGCTATCACACCTGATGTTAACTGATGATACAATCTAAGATGGAAGCGGATTAACTTGTTAGAAGTAGGTTGAAATTCACACCCCTTTCTATTTCTACAAGACATCGGAATGATAAATCGCTTGGCGATACAGCTTTGTCGGTAAGGTGGTACCTAGCCACAGCCAGACCAAGACAAATTAACAAAAAGAAATCTCAATCTGTCCTGCCAGGAATCAAACCCCACTATCTTATAAATCCACCGCACATACCACTGCGCCACAGAGGCGGTTATAACAATTATATAGGTAAATATTAAAAACTAACCTACTATGTGGCCTTTTTCATCCTCAGCCACATAACTGAGTTGGGGCCATGACAATCCATGATAGAAGTAATACTTCATCTGATAGTTTTCAGGTAAACATAACAAGTTGCAATGTTGCATGTTCATAAGGTCACTCGGGCGTGCGCAACGAATATTCATTTTGATATGTGTATATCAACCTTATAAGTTCAATAGTTTATTAATGAGTATTATTCCCTTCTAGTTTTCCTTTGCTTAGGCTGCCGGGTCTCTGATGCTGGAGGGGTATCTGACATACCCCCAAGAAGTTCTCTGACAAAGCGAAACTTCGATAGGCAGCACTTCCATACGACGTACCAACCTGAAACAAAGACAAAGAACATCAAAATAAATAACGATCTACTCTTTCCGTTATCGTAATTACAGGCTCAAAAACACAACAAGCACCATATGGACTACTTACAAAACAGTACAAATATTAAAACTAAAAATACACTACATACAAAGGTTATAATAGCCAAAATCACTTCTTTCATATTAACTAACTTTGTTTATAATATAATATGAACACTAGATTATTGCGGAATGCATTTACCCGAAGTATTAATTTATCACATTAGTATTTAATAGTCATGCAACCTAAACTATGTCTATCTACTAGAAAAATTACATAGAAAAAGTGCAATAAAATGCGTGTTACTCAAAATCAATGAACTCCGCCATTTTGGACATTTGAATCGGATGCATTTTACAAATTATTTTAACATTTATCAAAAATGTACACAACAACGTACGTTTTCTATGGACAATTTTGCATCTATACGGTTTCAGAATTTAATAAAATTACTCCTACTACTTTTTAAGTTACGAAAATAGATATTTCTTGTTGGATAACCTAAAAACACAAATGTCAATGTCTTATAGAAATGGTTGACATTGACAATGACGTTTCTAAGTGAAACTCTTTGGTAAATAGGTAGAGAATCTCATAGCTTAGGAGCTAGATTCGCTTAGACACTTTACTGTTAGCTAATCTTGTAAACTAGGAATCGAGATTTCTTTATCTAGATATATAGGCACAACATTTTACTTATTGACATATATGTATCTAAGATTTTACCCGTAGCCGTACCTAAAGGTAAAGCTAGTTTTATTTTACTGGCTATGGCTATGGCCATCGGGGCTTTGAAACTTTAATGGCCGTCTGCTATCTGTGATTCTGTGCCGAGTGTGTTGTTATCTATGGTTGTTATCGTAGAGGGAGAATATTCTCTGTATGGAGAGTAGAGGTAAGGAGGACAATCTTATATGGGAGAAAAGTTGAAAAAGTGTCCAGTTGTATGCGTTAAATAACAGTTCAAAAATCCTCCACAATGGCGCTGGTGGATGCACAGGGTATGGTATGAATGTAGCAATCGTAGATGAATTGAAGTATGCCGAGTTAAAAAATTTAATGTCATTATCGACTAAAGTAGTTAATTATTGAGAACTTCAACAACT
This sequence comes from Mycalesis mineus, assembly GCA_034621355.1. Classification (NCBI taxonomy): domain Eukaryota; kingdom Metazoa; phylum Arthropoda; class Insecta; order Lepidoptera; family Nymphalidae; genus Mycalesis; species Mycalesis mineus. Next base: position 9,005,580 of record CM067895.1, read on the forward strand.
TACGTTGTAAGAAATATTGTGGTACATATAACCTTACAGAATTATAACCAATTTAAAAAAAAATGATTTCTAAAGTTTTATTTTGTATTTGGCGCTTCTTTTGAAAGTTACTTTGATGCAACTGTGGCGCCATCCTAATTTAATACATTTTGACGGACACTTTTTATATACAGAGATTGTCCTCCTTACCTCTACTCTCCATAATTCTCTGTCTACGGTTGTTATTATCATTTCAAATCAAATGTCAATTGTCTATGACTTAAGTTATGCTTCGATTTACAAGAATAAAATATTTACAATTTTCGTACATTTAATTAAAACTTAAAATTGATTAATTGAAAACATAAGTTTACTATAAAATTTGAGTCTAGGATAGGAGGTAGTTGGACACAAACGTGGACAACATATTTAGTGTACTTACTAAAGTAGGAATACTTGTTGCAATAAAAACTTATGCTTATTTTTAGTTTTCTTTTGAGAATTTACTAAGATAAAATGGAAGAGGATAATAATGAAGATAGATCTTCTGGTGTTGCTCAGTAAGTTATTTTTTTACAATTATCACATTACACTGCATTGTGTAGAATTAGATATATATTTCTATATTTTTATTGTTCAGTGATATTTTACAAAGTCTTCACTAAATTTTATGCCCATTTCAGAGCATACTCAGCTTTTCAGATGGGAATTCCTGACTCTAGTTTTGTACTGCTTCTATACAATGTCTGCTGTTTTATAGTTCAACTTGGAATCTGCTTAGGAGTTCTCTTTTTTTTACTTTTAGACAGTTGTAATTCATTTACCATTCTTAGAACAAATCATGTTACTGGTTCAATTTTATTCATCTGATTCCTCCATGTTCAATTATTTAAAATATATAATTGTTTAACTATATTTTTTATCTGATAGTCACAGAAGCAGAAACTTCAGAGAAGAGGAAGTTAAAGCTTTAGTAGATCAGATCTCAAAATACAAACACATAATTTTAAATAAATGTACCAATGCATCAACCAACCAAGCTAAAGATGAAGTGTGGGACAAGATATGCAAAGAAATCAACAGCCAAGGCTTTGAACATAAGAGAACTGTTGATGTATTGAAAACAAAATGGTTGAATCTTAAAAGGGAGGCAAAAAAAGTTTCAAGGAACATAATAGATGCAAATTGCACTAATATAAACAATGTAATTTCACAAATTGTAATGATGATAAATGAAAATGAATCAAACATGAGTATTACAGAGATTCCTCAGGAAGACAAATATCCTCTAAAGTTAGAAGGTATACAAGGTAAGAAAAAACTGTTTGAAAATCTAATAGAACTGTATTCTATGTCAGATTTATGTCAAATATCCTTTCAATATTCACATTAATCAAAAATTTATTATTTACAAAATACCTTTAAACAAGCAATTCTTGTATATAATACAATATAATTTGTATAGTTTGTGTATTAACTAGTCATCTTATAATATATGTCGAAAGAAGCCCACTCACCCCACGCCAGAGCCAAGACTGCCCACCATTTGTAGACCCGTTCTCGCAGTAGTGGGGTGAGTGGGGGAATCCAAGGATGCGCAGCCGCTAGAGGGTGTGGCTGGTGCACGTGCTGTACACAAACTTCTTGATAGTCGCGTACGGTGACGCAGGTGCCGTCATAAACATAGTTATCACCAATCTTAGAGTCAGCCCTGATTATGAGATGTATGCCTGTGTATAAACATTACATTACACAAATTGATTTTGTAGTATAAAATATTTACCAGCACTGCCATGACCATTTCAGCGTCTTGTAACTTCAAAGAACACTAGAGCCCATTGTGCCACATTTATATGTAGAAAAACAATAAACCGAGTTCACTGAGTTGCCGACTAAAATGTAAAGCAAATTTATGTAGAATTGAATCAGGTGCCATCTTTGTATTGCATGATTAAACACTTTTTTTTAACTGATTAAATGTTACAAGTAATTAAGTTTTTATGAAGTGACCCAGTGAAAAGCGCACACTTGCCCCTCTGGTGATTAATTAAAACTATATATATTGTTACTGTTTACAGATACAGCAGAAGAAAATGACATTGATATGTCAAATCCATGGAACGGCAATGATCAATCAGATGAATCAAATGGTGAGTAAGGCTCTAGTTTGTAACCAATCAAAAACAATAACAGCAAAAGACTCTCAGAAACACTATTTGAATTCTGTGTTGTTCGCCATAAATCTTATTTCATACTGTTTTATGTTTAATTTTTGGGATATTATAACACTTTTATTTGTCCATCAATATAGTCCAATCAGGTGCCTAGGATTGAATAGAGCTTGTCAAATATTTACTTCAGGCCATATGAATTTAATTAGTCTTCTATTTGTAGTTAATCCTTTTTAAGCTCTAGCTACTGATATGCCTGTAGCTTTAAGTATGATTTTAAGTACTCTAAAATGAGTAAAGATCCCTTGCATCTTCTTGTCCTTGCTGTACCTACAAAAGTAATAGCAATATTATTCTGATTTTTCCATCTTACAAAGTTGTTCTGATCTGAAAGGGTCAAGGCAAGGCATTAAAATAGAATTTTAAAAAGGTAGGAGACCAGTCATATAGCAGGACGCGCCATTTCAGAGCTAGAACTTTTAAAAGTTTAACTACTCGTTTTTGCTTTCCTAAATTCATTGCATTTAGAATTTTTATATTTGTGTTCGCATATCTCCGAAACTACAGAAGAATTTCTTAAATCAGATTAAGTAATTCTTTTTATGGTGTAATACTGCAAGTTTCATTAAAATCGGTTCAGTAGTTTTTGAGATAGGGATGTTTTTATGCATGACCACGCCCATAACTTGTCACAGAATAGTCCGATTTTGAAAATTCGCTACACTACACTATGTCTTTCATGCGCATCTTAGACTAGTAGTAGTAAAATAGTTATAAAATATGCGATAGTATAAATGTTACTTGTATTAAATACAACTATTTTCTTTACAGATGACGATGATGATGACGATGATGACAGTAAAAGGTTAGTCAATCTGATTACATTATCTATAAATCCACATGTAAATAAAATAACTTCAGCTTCAGCAGTTAACATGCAGCTTTAAAAGTTTATTTATTACATTAAATAAATTAATATATTAAAGTTAATGATTTTGTTATAATAATACATTTATTAACACTAGTGATAATTATCTATATTTCATTATCAAAATGCATCACCTTTTTTAAATGTTATAACAGTCATAAACGAACCTCCCCTCCCAATATAAAGGGCTTATAATGCTTGGTGGAGATAATCAACATGAAAAATATATAATGAATATTTCAAACAAAAAACGTCAAGGTTTGGATATTATAGGCTTATTTTCATCATGATATTTTTTTAAAATATTTTTAGAGGCAAAAGGTGCATGAATTTTACGCCCCTAGAGTGCAGTCTCCTCTTAAGGTGTGTAAGAGAAGAAAAGCATAATATAATAAGAGGAAGAGGGAGTTCAAAAAGAGCTATCCAGATTGCGAACTCAGCCTGGCATAGAGTAAGACATTTCAACCTTTCAGTTCTTCAAATAATACTGGGTGGAAAGAATTAATAAATTTCAATTTATTCCGAGACAATATAAAATTGTACTCAGTATATTTAAAATTTCGAAATATTACAAAATACAATACATAATATATTTTATACATTTTCAATCCTTGGATAAATGTTTATTACTCTTTCACACAAAAACTACTGAATGTATTTTGGTCAAACTTCACAATAATATAACTCACATATACGAATAACACATAGGCCACATTTTATCCCAAAATTCCTACGGGAACAAAAACTACGCGACTGAAACCGCGCGCGTGCTCTAGTTCTAAGTATTTTTTTGGAAATCCATACTTGTTTGACAACTTTAATTTACAAAGTATTTATTTAAGATATTTATATTTTATATCCTTATATTTATTTAAGATAACACAGAAATACAACAGGCAAAGCACTTATAAGAGAAGCACAAAAATGTTGCGCACAAAATTTGATAACATGAAAAGATTGACCTTTAGAAAACGGAGGAAGAATATGAAGAATGAGCCGCTTGATGAACATCCTGTTGAGGTGACTGTTTCATTTTTAATTCACATTATTTATTATCATCAGTCTATTAACGGCCTTCTACAGGGCCAGGCCTCCCTCTTTATAGGAGAGGATATGGAACGTAGACCCACCACGCTGCTCCAATGCGAGCTGGCGGGCTTAGGGTGATATTGTTTCATTTATTAACGACTAGCTTTTGCCCGCGACTTCGTCCGCATGGAATTAATTATTACGGCAGCCTAATTTTTCTAAGCTTTGAATGTCATATTTATTAATATCTAATCAACTGCCTAAGAAATAGGTCTTAAGTTTTCAAAATGACGATACTTTCATACAACATTTCATCCCCCCTTTAACCCCTTACAACCCTTTTTTCGCAATTAAAAGTAGCCTATGTCCTTTTTCAGGCTCTAGACTTACTGTGTACCAAATTTCATTTAAATCGGTTCAGTAGTTGTAGAGTGAAAGCAAGACAGACAGACAGACAGAGTTACTTTCGCATTTATAATATTAGTTAGGATTAGGATTATTATCAGATATTGGTGCTAGAATGGCGACCCTGCACCGGAAAGGGCAGTGTTGGTCGACCCCCACTAAGTGGACTGATAACATCAAACCTGTCGCAGGGAGTCACTGGCTCAGGATCTTTGTGTTCAGAAGTCCCTCAAAAGGCCTATGTCCAGCAGTGCACGTGCACCGGCTGTTAATGACGCGCTCGCGAACCGACCCAGAATTCGAATCCAGGACCTCAGAATCGAAACTAAACCCGCCTAACCACTAGAGCAACGAGGCAGTCATATTATTATACTTACATAATAATTACAATTCGAGAGAGAGACGAATATCTTAGCATTCCATGGATTCACCGTGCGGGTGTCGGGTCCATCGCGTGGCTGAGAGAATAACTCCGAACAGAGCCCGAGACTTGTGACACGGGTGTAGGTTTAAGGGTACCCTTAGTGACGGCCGTCAACACTCACCTCCTCTGTTCAAGTTATTCTCCCTGCCCAGCCAAATTCGGAAGGACCCTACTAGAGCAGCTTTGGACACTCGTTCCAATATGGAGCTTATTGCACTTCTAGTAAGGCCAAGGTCTTTTAGCAGGTTGTAGAGAGACTTCGCTGGTATACCCCTCGCACCCACTTCTACCGCGTATAAACTAACCGCATAGCCATTTTTGGTTAGTTCATTAGTAAGGTCATAATATTTATTCACTTTATTTTCAGAGATTAGCCGGAACAAACAGACAAAAATTATTTAAATTTAAATATATGGCCCCGCATTAAATTTTCATTCATTGTACTTTATATTGCTATATTGATTGCTATAAAACATCGTCACACCATACAATCATGGATGTAGATTTAACAGATGTTTCAATCAATAATATTTGTTCCATTTTAGGTAAAATATGAGCCCAACATGGAGTCAAATAATTTTGTTATTCAGAAGGATGTTGAAAATGATGATGGCGATGATGATGATGATGATATGGAGCAAGTGTCAAATGCTCAAAACGAAGCCAGCTCCGACCCACTGTATCTGGTCCTCAATGGTGATTCGGGAATGGGTATTACAATATTTATTATTTATTGCTAGCAGATGCCTGTGACTTCATTCGCGTCGTAAATAGTGGCAAGCTTCTAAAAGCACCAAAAATAAAAAGAAATTACGTAACCTTTTTTTTTAAGAAAAATGGGTATTGCAAATTATGCTCAAAACATAGATAAATGCCATCGCAGACTTATTTGTAGTCCTAATAAAAAGATACAATTCTTTCACATTTACATTTTTTCATCTCAAATAGATAGCAGCGTTTCCGATGAAAGCTCCAAAGTTGCCTAAATTTCTGCGACTTTTGCAACAATTCTCGTCAAATTTATCCGATTTTCATACAAACTGTAGAACTTTTTTTTTATAGTGTATAGGCTAGCACTTGGCTACGATCACGCCTGATGGTAAGCGAAGATGCAGCCTACTGTGAAACGCGCTTGCCTAGAAGGTGCCTATTCACTCTTGACTGGAACTTGGACTCGAAGATACCCATATTGTAGGTGGTAGGGGAAACGTGAGCTGGAAGGGCATTCCATATTTTCGCCGTTCGAATCAGGAACGAGGAAGCGAAACGTTTTGTACGCGTCCACGGAATATCGACTACGTATGGGTGCAGACTACTACGATGCCTAGCAGTTCTATGGTAAAAGGGCGAGGGGGGAACTAGATCAAAAAGTTCCGGTGCACACTCTCCAAAATATATTCTGTAGAAAATCTACAGACAGGCAACTTTTCTGCGATGATCGAGTGTTTGCTTAACTTATATACGAAAACTTAGTCAAACCAATTAACAGTGTTTAATAGGCTTTCATTTTATCGCAAATACACAGGCAGACAACCGCGGCTGGGGACATTGTTGTTTAATATTATTTTTAAAATTTCAGAGTCAATAAGCTATTCTGGGTCATTAAGTCAGTCTGACAATAAGGAAGTGGTGAAATTGAAAATTGAATTACTGAAGTATCAATTGGAAACAGCAAAAGTAAGTAAATTGTAAAATATTATCTGTTATATTCAATTTTGTTATTTTTTCGCAAATACTATCGCATCTTGCGTCCTTAAAAAATCGGGGAATACCCTCATTCAAGTAAAGTTATCAACGCGGTCATGATACCTGCGCAGTTCGGCATATTGCAACTCCAAAGGAGACTAAAAGCGGGTGCATCCCAGTAGTACCCCATATCATAGTTCTATAGAACTGTTAGGACATTTTCCGTGCTGTCAAATTATATCCCAATAGTTCTATATTGTACTGTAGTATAGTTTTTGCTCTTGACTTTACTTATAGCATATAAGTTATAAACTTTATATTATTTTAATTGATATTTCATTTTGTTTTTAACAAAAAAATGTCCCTTGCGACAAAAGCTAAGTTGTCTATAAAAATATTCTCTTATTTTAGAAGTTACAAGGGTGATACATTTTACCTTTTTCACACAAATTATCCAGTTTAGAAAAAAATGATATTAGAAACCTCAATATCATTTTTAAAGACCTATCCATGGACATTTATTATTGCAATCAAAAGAGATATACTTATAAAAACTAGGAAATTAATTATGTAACGTACAAACAAGATGTAGATATCGACATTTCTTTAATTTTGTTCCCATTAGTTCTATAACACTAAACCCTAATATGATGTGTCAACAGTTCTATAGAACTAAAATTAGGGGGTACTACTGGGATGCACCCATAAAAGCTTGGTATGATTTTACGTTCTACCCTACCTACTCCATCCATTCAATAGGTCTTATATCACAAAGGTAGTAGTATCCTATAGAGGTGCTAGTATAGTTCCTTCGCGTTAAGAATGCAGTGAGTGCCCGCCTAGTGCCGCCCAATAATCAATCAAATCTTTTCAAATTACAAGGTCAAGTTCAGAGTGACCAGTTCAAGGTATAGCTTCGTTTTGATTGGTTAGGGAGCGGGGCTACGCCGGCGACCAATGATGACTCACTGCATTCTTAACGCTAACGAACTATAATAGTCTCCTAATAAGTGACTGCAACCATGAAACGTATATGGACGTTTCATGACAAATATTGACATAATTATATTTGAGAATTCTTTTCCAGCTATCTACTATATTAATAATTTCGTGACGGGGTACGGTAGACTCGATTGAAACCTTAGATATGAATGAATAACAAAACATAAAAAAATATTGATTTCGAGTCGACAACATATATCCGTAAAATTCGGATCAAGGAGAATTTCGGTAAATTATAACAACATTGACACAAATCGTAGTTGCTATCCAAACTGCATTCGCCATCTTAGATACGCCTCGCGTGCGTCGCGCTAAAAAAGTTTTCATATAGCTATAATGACGTGGGCGAGCGCTAAGTAACGTTTTTTCTAATGCTCACCTTCTTTAAGGGGCCAAACGGGAGTTCAAGTCTACACCAAGTTTCACGCGGACGAAGTCGAGGGCGTCCGCTAGTACATTAATATTATACATATTATAGTACTAGCGGATGCCAGCGAATTCGTCCGCGTGGTTTATTAAAATAAATAAGATTACTAAATTAAAAATCCTTATAACATATTGCATGTTATATTAGCCCTCAAAGATGAATAATTTTCCCCCTTTATTTCCACATTTCCCGCGGAGTCGTCGCTTCTATTAGTTGCAGCGTGATGTTAAATAGCCTTAGGCCTTTCTCAATAAATGGACTATACAACACAAAAATTCCTGAGACTAGCGTATTCAAACAAACTTCTGCTTTTTATATTATTGGAATTTTATTGGATAAAGAAATGCACTTTGTCAATATAAGTCGTGATACGTATAACGGCATAGATTGACATTGACATTTAATGTAAAATATCCGTTTATACAAATGCCTTCTTAATTTAATTCGAACACTAATAACAATAGGTTCCAATACAAATGTTCTATTTATTATTTTAGATAGAAAGACAAAGAATAAAACAAGCGTTAGATGCAGAAATGTCAGACAGACAATCAAAAGCCATAGAAGCATCGCTTCGGTTGCGAGCGGCGCGACTACAAGCGGTTGCTTCTGCGTCGAAGCTGCCTTCAGCACATCCCGCGCTGCAGTACAGTGAACAAGAGAAGCTAGCTGAACAGTATATACGACAGTTTGACATTAATAAAAGCGAGAGTGACATTGATTAATCATATTATTATTTTATTTACCCGCCTATAATCTAAGACGCACGTTTTACATCTGTAATGTTAAAATTTAAAAAAAAATGTTCTATGTAAAGCATAGATTAAAGACTACTAGATAGAGCCCATAGCGTGTCCACTCGTGAGACAGCAAATCAGCCTTATTGACATGACATGTCAACATTTAAAGTACATCATAAAACGTTATGTTTTAAAATATCGTAAAATACGAAATATTTCTTTATATAATATAGTTTAGTAAACGCATAACACATGAAATTTGCTAAAAAATAACATATCTAAGCTTTAAATCATCAATCAATGAAGTTTATGCCTACTTACGTATGAAACGTAATTCCTTCGATTTTCTGTTCGCTGCGACTGTTGCAGCCGAAAATATTACAACCCACCATAGCACGATAACGTTTAAATTCATATCGTAACCGCAAAGTTATATTATTTATCAGCAAATTTAATAAAAAGCTAATAATTGCTCAGATATGTCCCTTGTCTGTCACAAATTCCACTCTTGACAAATAAAAACGAACACGCTGAAAGGGACAAAAAATAATCTTGTATCACTTTCTAATAAAGGCCGAATGAAATAAGTCTGTCACGCTCTTGAACCTACAGCCGCGTTATGACTTCATCTAGTAGTCTTTAATCTATGATGTAAAGTAAACCATAATTGTACGTGATGACGTCATAAGTCAATAGAACATGGCGTTACAAGCCCATTGTGTCTCTATCGTTTGGTCCGCACTCGCGCGTGCACGCTCGGCTTGGGTGGAACGTGACTTACGTGCATACTGCTGGCGGTCATGTCGATGACGCTATCCTGTCAAGACAGAAGTATCGCTTCGGTTGCGAGCAGCGTGACTACAAGCGGTTGCGTCTCAGTCGAAACTGCCTTCAACACATCCCGCTGCAGTATAGTGAACAAGAGAAGCTAGCTGAACAGTATGTATGACAATAAAAGCGAGAGTGACATTGATTAATCATTTTATTATTTCATTTACCCGCACCTTTGACGGCTTGCGCGCGGTGTCGGTTGATTTCTTAATTGGTCCAGATTTGGTGGGAGGCTTCGGCCGTGGCTAGTTACTACTCTGCCGGCAAAGCCACCAAGCGATATAGCGTTTCGGTATAATGTCGTGCAGAAACTGAAAGGGGTGTGGGTTTCATCCTGCTTCTAACAAGTTAGCCCAGTTCCATCTAAGATTGCCTCATCACTTACTATCAGGTGGATTGTACTGAATCAATAAATAAAACCTTTTATACATTCTAACGGGGTGACTTGCTTAAGCGACGAACACGACGCGACGCAACGCTGCTAACGCGACGAACGCGATCAAAACAGCATTCCCTACTTGCGGCCTATACAGTAGGCTGCGGCGATAATGATGAAAATAAAAGAAGTTTTAAATACCAAAATTTTGTATATTTACTTGATTGCGTTTTACAAGATGATTAAATTATAATTCATTAATAAAATTATTATTTTATAATAATATGCATTTGTACAATTTTCATCTATATACCTAACTAAACTACGACATCTAGGAAATATATTACACATTGCTAATATACAACATGCTTTTTACATTGATATAATCGTATCTACGGCAAACTATTACATTATTTATAAATTACATAAACTTACATTTTGTTTTCAAGTCCTCAGTGACGCGCCTTGAATATTAGGAAAATAAAAAACCTGGATTGAGGGCGCCACGAGTACTTTTTATACAGTCTGTGCATAGTAGCTTAGTGGAAGAAGTTAATTCTATTTTTATCCGCAACATGGCGGGCTTTTTATTTTTCTAGTTAGGCATTACACCAATTTTAACATTTAGAATAGGTAGTAATAATTAATGTTATGAGTTCATAACATAATAGCGCCGTTTTATAGAACAATTTTTAATTCATTGCGGGATTTTGAGCAAAGAAATTTATATTATTTATAAATAATAATATGAAAATTACGGAATAGACTGAGGCATAAAAACCCAATCTTTTTGTCTGCTTAAAAAGTATTTGTCGCGTACTCAATCCAGGCTTTTTCTTTCTTTGAAAGGCTGTAGGGTCGTGTATATTTTTTAATGGAAGTACACCTGTTGTGTTGTACCATCAATACATTACATATGCACGTCACAATAAGCATTCTCCCCTTCTTGTAAGGTCCTTGTACAGTGAGTAAAAGTATTTTAATCTCACTAGTTCGGAAAGGTTTTCTTTTTAGTTCCAAATCAACACTCAGTAATTTCTTTAGTAGTTGTATACAACTGCAAAATTAGATATTTTTATCACTCTTCGTTGCGTTCAGGATTTTATTTTTAAATTATTTAGAATCCTTTGCTTCTTCGCTACTTATTTAAATACACGTGCATAATTTTGCAGTTTATAACAACAAATTAGGTCCTTCCCTCTTGACACTTTTTACACTTAATAATAAGTAATTATTAATGGAATTTTTTCACATTCGCATAGCAGTTATAGACGATTATGTTAATATAATATACACATTATATATGCAGTGAGAAGAATCTTAAGATTCACTGGTATGTAAAATGATAATAATTGAGCCAAATCGTTAACTAATAAAATCATTCAAGACATTCCGAAAAATTACCTTAAGTTTAACATTAATTGTCACATATTTTAGAAAAATGAGCATAAAATGATACGTTCATTACTATTACTGTTCAAGGAACATTCGATTCGCGGCGACCAAGTTCTAATCGTAACTTCGTGGCAGCATCACAACATTATAAAGTTAATTAGTTAAAAATGGTTATCATAGAAAAATTACACAACGATTTTAGAGACCAATATCTCCATTATTTACAAGCATATTTCGTAACGTTTACACATTTATTTAATCGAATTAATTTACGACGTTTGCGCGTAAAATTCGTACGCTACATTTTTATAATACTTGTTTAAATTGAAATATTGTATAAAACTGGACGGACAACTCAACTCACTACCGCAACTGAGCATCCAGCAATTCAAAACTTGCGTGTATAAATTCAAAAACCATTCCAAATTAAACTAACGGCAGCCTTCGTTTTATTATATAATATAAAATGTTAATATTAATAGAAACTTTGATTAGTGTATTCGTTCTATTGGCAGTCTACGTTGATATATGTGCGTATTGCAAGGGTTGTCTTTGGTAATAAATGATGTCTGGAGGTGTACCAGCCTCCCATCCAATTGGTCATGTAACTCAGTGTCCAGCACGTTTTTACAAATAATATTCAAACCGGTATACACAACATTAACTTATTCATCACTTGTCCGTCACTTTAAGTACACGATCAGTAAAATCAGTCCCAACCAATTCAGCAAACCAACACGATAACGTTACCATAAACATTCGTATCTAATCTTACCTAAACTTTTCAGCAATTCATACGTCTGCCAAGCCGAAAGGAACATTAATGCATTATCCTATATTAGTTGGCAACACTGCTTCTTGCTTGATCTCAGGCGTGTTCTTTGTGCATAGACAATACATCTCTAGTACGTCATCAGTACGTAGGTACTTCGCTCGTCAGCTAAGCGAACTATCACAGCTTTGAACCCAGCTCAGTTATACTTATAGTACTGGAAGCGACGGGGTCCCAATCGTGTGTGGGGCGATGGGAGTCAACGGAGTGAGAGGCGTCGCAGTCGACGACGGAGGAACTGTTGTCCCCGGGGTGGAGTCCTGCGGAGGTTCCGCTGCTCGTATTAAAGCTCTGCGCAATTCCTGGGCCCGGGATGCGAGCGTTCGGGCAGATTCGGCCATCTCCGCGACAGCACTCGCGCAAGGGAACTGCAATGCCGCCGCTTTCGTCTTCGCGACGGTTGCAGCCAGCGCGTCGGATAACGCGTCGGAACAACGAAGTATTTTTGCTTTGAGACCGGCGTGTTGTGCACTCCTGTAAATAAGGATACTCTTTAGAACTATTAGTAATTAGGTGAGATTTTAGATTATCATTATCAACTATGTATTTTAATAGCACGTGGGGTGAGGTCTCTTCAATAGGAGAGAGTATTATGTTCCATCACACTGCTCCGATTATTGAGTTTAGGATAATAATATTTGACTCTGTTACAATTATTTTCAGATGTTAATGAAAATGATTTGCACGAAGGAACTCCACTTATAATTGCCGATTCGGGTGCATCCCAGTAGTACCCCATACCGTAGTTCTAGAACTGTTGGGATACTTTCCGTGCTGTCAAATTATATCCCAATAGTTCTATATAGTACTGTAGTATAGTTTTTGCTCTTGACTTTACTTATAGCATATAAGTTATAAACTTTATATTATTTTGATTGATATTTCATTTTGTTTTTAACAAAAAAATGTCCCTTGCGACAAAAGCTAAGTTGTTAAAACCAAGTAGTAGTTGGTCTAAAAAAATATTCTCTTATTTTAGAAGTTACAGGGGGACACAAATTTTTTACCACGTGGAAGTATTATTGGCGCAAACTATTGAGTTTAGAAAAAATTATAATAAAAACCTCAATACCATTTTGAAGACGTTTTGTGCAATTTTAAGCAAAGCTGTATTCGATATAGTATGTTTATAGATACTCTCAAATTTAAGTGGACATATATTATTGCAATCAAAAGAGATTCCATATTATACTTATAAAAACTATAGATATTTTATATGTATCATACAAACAAGATGTTGATGTCGACATTTCTTTAATTTTGTCTCATTAGTTCTATATAGAACTAACTATATAGAACTAATGGGACACTAGGCAATAATATGGTGTATCAACAGTTCTATAGAACTAAAATTAGGGGGTACTACTGGGATGCACCCGCCGATTCACGAGGAAATTACGCTACCAATTCCTGAACTCATCATCACTTATTTGTAACTTTGTATTTTATTATTTGGTGTACAATAAATAATATTTCATTCGTTCATTCATTCACTTAATATCAGAGATTGCAGTCAGGGGCTCACTTGAAATTGAATAAAAATTACTCCAGGCTACTCTAAATGTCTCGTAAGTAAGAAAAGTTCAATAATTCGCAAGACTAACTTAGGACAGTGAATAAAATGCAAATATAAACTAGTATTACTAACCTATGCACAGTGTCGCCAACGTGTACTATTCTATGAGCGCTCAGGACAACGAATTTGCCGTGAGCGAGGAAGACATCGGGAGGCTGTCCCATCTCAATGGTGCGCAGGAACGCCTCGACCGCCGTGGACAAGTGCGCGCCGTACGTGGCCGTCTGCGCCGCGTAGAACGCCGCCAGCTGCCGGTCGTCTGGCGGTAGCCTCGTCGCTGCGGCTACCGCGCTTACCTGAAATAGGTATCTAATTAGAATCGCATATTGTGTGGACATTTTATTGCTATACTAAAGCCAAACTCGATTGAGAATGCTTGTCAAGAAACAAATTTAAAATGAAGGTAGAAAATGCAACACATTTTATGTCTAATAAATTTAAAATTATGTTTTGGTTTTTTTTTTAAATATTATTTAAAAGATATTGAAAATATTAATTAGTTTTAAGCTTACTCATCTAATTTACTGTCTTGAATTCGTCATTAACAAGTTAACTAAAAAAATTAGGTGTAAAATGACTTGTGATTTCTATTTATTTTATTTTTTATTTAAACATCTTTATTGCAAAAAAAATATAGAAACAATGGTACAATACAAAATAAAGGCAAAAGGCGACCTTATCACTAGAAGTGATCTCTTCCAGGTAACCTAAATAAACGGACCTTTACACTTGAGAGACGGGGAATCGCAATAAAAACAAGATAAATTAATGTACACTCGAAAAGGTACACTAATAGATCATAATTATTTGTACAAATAAAAATACAAATACATACCATGTATAAATATGATATATAATATATAACACTAATAAATACATACAAAAATAAATATATACATAAATATATATACATATATACACAATATAAATATATATTTGTACACGAAATAAATAAATTACAATAATAGATAGTGCTGTCTAACTCTGTTTTTAAATATTGTTAACGTCTTTGACCCTCTTATGTCATCAGGGAGTGCGTTCCATAGAGAGATTGCTTTAAGAGTGAAAGAATCCAAACATCCTTGTGTGTTACACTTGACCGTACGAAGTTTGTAGTCCCTGCACGAACGCTGAGAGTCCCCAGAGGTGCAAGGTTCAAGGAAGTTAAAGCGCTCTTTAAGGTAGGGAGGTGTCCACGGAAGAAACAGAATACTATAAAGAAGGGAAAGAACATGTAGATTACGCCGAAGCCTTACTGGTAGCCACTTAAGCTTCTTGCGATACTCAGTGATGTGGTCATATTTTCTGAGCCCAAAAATGAATCTGATAGCAAGATTCTGCAAGCGTTCCAGTTTGTTAAGGAGATCCACAGTCAAATCTAAGTAACAGGTATCGGCGTAATCTAAGATAGAGAGGAGTAGAGTATTCGCCAGCACGATCTTAGTCTTGATAGGCAAGAGATTTTTCCACCTTTTTAAGGCACCGTAAGCACTAAGAACTTTTTTGCTAATTAGAGCAACTTGTGGCTTCCACGATAAATTTCTGTCAATGAGAACTCCAAGATTCTTTACAGTATTGCTGTAAGATAACTTAGACCCACCAAAAGTAATTGGCGGTAAGGTCAGGAAATCAATCTTGGAGATTTGACGAGAGTTGCCCAAAACAATGACTTGAGATTTATCAGCATTAACTGATAAACCATAAGCATTACTCCAGTTACTTACGGAACTTAGGTCATCATTAAGGTGTTTAACGGCCTCAATAATGCGATCGACTGGCGAATGAACATATAATTGGAAATCATCGGCGTACAGATGATAAGGCAAAGAAAGATGACAAGTGACAGTGTTTATGAAGATAGAAAAAAGAAGTGGGGAAAGCACTCCACCCTGAGGAACACCAGCATTGAGAGTGCAAAGAGATGAGATTTCATCTTTTAGGCGAATACATTGCTGACGACCATGTAAATATGAGTGGAACCAATTAACAACGGGTGTAGAAATATTAATGGAATCAAGAATAGCGAGGAGAATTTCAAAATCTACTGAATTAAAAGCATTTGAAAAATCAAGTAATGTTAAAATTGTCACTTGCTTATCATCTATCCCAAACCGGATATCGTCACAGACTTTTGTTAAAGCCGTGACCGTGCTGTATCCACGACGAAAACCGGATTGGAAGGGACTAAGGATATCATTTTTAGAAAGGAAGAGTGAGAGTTGGAAATGGACAATGCGCTCAAGGACTTTAGATAAGAAGGGAAGAATAGAGATGGGTCGATAATGAGAAAAAGAAGTTGGATTGGCTATTTTTGGAATAGGTATAACATGAGCTATACGCCAAGCACTAGGGAAGGTACTGGTAGTAAGAGATTCATTAAACAGGTAACATAACACAGGCATAACGATGTCAAGACAAAGATTTATCATTTTGCGACTGATACCGTCATTGCCCACTGCATCAGATTTAACAGCAAGTATATGTTTTTTGACTTCATCAGCACTAACAGTCTGAAAATGGAACGAGGGAAAATTAGGTTTAGGGCGCATACCAATGGATGTAAGGGTTTCAGGTTTCAAGGTAAAATTGGTTATTAGTTTGGAAAAATGATTATTCAATGCGTTTGTCACAGATACGTTTTCGCTGACACCCAATACCCAGTGACTCCAAAAATCTCCACGTATTTTGCGTATTTCTACCATTAACTGACGAATGAATGTAATTACGCTGAGCATCCCTGCAAGTTCGACTACACTTATTACGAAGCAGCTTATACCTACATAAGTTCAATTCTGTTGGATTTAATTTATACTTGGATTTCGCCGCATTGCGCTTCAACATCATATTTTTTATATCCTGGGTAAGCCAAGGTGCCGGGAGGTGCTTTAGTTTGATTGGCCGTAAGGGAGCATGGATATCAAAAAGATCAGTTATTATAGAATTAAAAATAGAAATCTTATCTTCTATAGTTGGCGAATCAAAAATTTCTACCTCCATTTTTAATTTGTTTGTTGACAAGCATTCTCAATCGAGTTTGGCTTTAGTATAGATATTCTTTGCGCTATAATACATCCAAAATCTTCTAGAATCTGCTTGGTCATTTAAGCAAAATCCCCATGATTTTTGCTTTAAAGCACAGTGCACAAAATACATATACTAACGTTCGCGTTAAAAGTGCAGTGAGCGCCGGCCAACTCCGCTCCCTAATCAATCAAATCTTTTTAAACTACAAGGTCAAGTTCACAGTGACCAGTTCAAGGCATCCAACGCGACGCACGATTTGGTTGGTTAAATGGTTAGAGGCGAGGTTAGCTAGCGAACAATTATGGCTGGCTGACTGCATTCTTAATTACTATTTGTAGTTTAGTTGCTGTTTTATTCGATTGCGATCTTCCATTGAGTGAGTAGTTTTGGAATATTTCAATATGCACTACTGACCTCTCCAGCATGGTCAGCGTCTCGCACCAGCGCGTCGAAGGAAGCCCTCAGTTTGTCCGGCAGCGCGGCGCGGATCTCGGCGTTCCGTCTGCCCACTGCCGTCCGGGACTCGAGCCGCACGTAGTCGTACTCTTCAGTCCATTCGTGCTCCGGGACTGCTGGCGATCGCCTATTTGACAAATGTCGATGTTACAGACATGCCATTTTTGGAACTTTTATACGCTATTTTAAGCACACGTCATTTTAACTGCTAGGTACGCATTATGAAAGGCAAACTCATAGAGGATTAGGATAATTTATCGAAATAGGTAAAATGTTCTGTTCAGCTGTTCAGTGGTATATTTGATTTCGTACCATTGAGGTCCTGAGTTTGAAGTCGAATTATAAAATATTAAACTTTTATTTCTTCCAAATTCTTAGAAAAATAACCTACTGTGGAGAAATGGTTTTACACCGCTTTCCATCATGGAAACTCCAAATCCGCTCTTCTATAAAGATACCTGGCTCTGTAGGCACCAGGCATGGACTAAAATATACGCATTGAAAGCGACTACCGATATTTATTTCGGGGTCTGACTAATTAAAATGATTAGAAAAACTAAAAGTTCTCATAAACTCAGTACTCAACTACTCAGTACAGAGCACCTGGTCGTCAAAGGCGGAAATGGTTGGACGACTTAAGAGAGTGGACCGGACTCAATTACCCGCAACTAAAGAGAGTTGTACAAAATAGAAAAGCTTTTCGCATAATGACCACCAAACTTCGTTTAGAGGATGGCACCACGTCAATGAATGGAACTCAGTACCTGAACAACAAGGAAGCATTGCCGTGTATGAACGACGCCGCGCGCCGCACGTCCTCGGTCAGCGAGCGCGCGCACGCCACGAGCTGGTCCAGCGCGTCCTGCGTGCCGTCGGTGGGCTCGCGGTCGCGCTCCAGCCGCTCGGGCGCCCAGTCGCCCGCGTCCAGCGCGCTGGTCGCCTCGTGCGTGATGCGCTCCGCGTCCTTCAGCGCCTTCACTAGCGGCCGTAGCTTTACTGCGATACCTGGTGACAAGTATTATTGACGTGACAACGTCTTATAATTCGATAGAGCCGGCTGCACGCACGAAAAAACATGACGTCATGCGTCGTTACCTCGCTTTGAGGCGTTCCATGTAAGGCTTGAAGTGCAAGCGAGAGCGCGGAACGAGTGATAAAGAAGCACAATCGGCTTTTGCGTTCGGCAGCGTTCGACATGCGTCTATTAGATATAATTATTAAATATATTAATTTTAAATTAAAAATTAATATATTTATTATATATTTAAAATATAAATTTATAAAATCAAAATCAATTATTTTATTAATTTAAATTAATATTTATAAAAATATACTTAAATTAAAAATTGTAATAACCAATTAAATGCTACCATTCCATCAGTATTTTCTTCAGACATTGTCACGTTCAACTATCGTCAGTAAACCGACTTTACAGACAACCAATTTTTTTTTATTTACTCTTTATTTGTACACCAAAACAGAGACATAAAGAGCATTAAGTAGAACTGGTACAAAAGGCGGCCTTATCGCTAAAAGCTATTTCTTCTAGGCAACCTTAGGATTAGGAAAACATTAGGACACTAGAATTGCACAAGATATTAATTGTTAAAGATTTTTTATGTCACATAGATTAAATTAAGCTTGATTAAAATTGTGTTTGTGTGTACCAATGATGTTTAAATTAGAGCGCGCTTAAAGATGGTTATTCCCTGAATACCTAGGGGACACCTAGTTAGCTAAACCTATCTTATTGTTTAGATACTCGTACCAAAAATAACAAACAACTTATCTGAAATAAAAAGTAGTGGAAAAAACAAGAATAGATGTTACATAAATTCTTGTTTAATAACTGGTAATGAAGACCCTTAATGAAATTTTACCACGTTTAGTAATTATTTTTATAGCTCTCTACCGAGGCAAAGTAGTCACGTACCTTTGTCTTGGGCATCATGTGCGTTGGCCAGCGTAGCGTCGGCGAACACGGCGAGGTCGTGTAAGGCCGCCCGCAGACGCGCGCCCGCTACACGTACGTCGAGCACTCGCGGTCGCAACGCGCCTCGACGCCGCCAACCCGGGGACACGTACGATAGGAGACGTGACACTGCCGCTGATGCTTCCTCCTGGAAACCAAAAATTTATCTGTCTATTTTATTCGTTCTTATTTACAGTTAAAAACATAAATAGTCATTATAGTATTCTTGAGCTGTCTAGTTCGAATAACGAAGATTTAATACTGAAATGTTTTATATATTTATAACCCGCTTGATGCCGTCACTCTAAATGGTCAATCATCCATTCATGTACAAGTTTGTACATTTTTTTTAGTAAAGTAACTAAAATGTTAATCCTTTAAAAATAAAACCAGAAATATAAAACCCTAGGGACGGGATAATGACCTCGTTTCTGACCTACTTATTATGCTAGTATTTTTTATATTTGTGGTAATTATCGCAATTATTTTACCTGTAGCCTTTCAAGAGCTTCCAGCGCCGCATCACAAGGTAAAGGTAGTGCTCGCGTCCGGGGCACGTCATACGTGCTGGACGCGGACGCGGCGGAGTGCGCCGAGTGTGCAGAGCTGCCGGAGTTTGCGGACGCACTGGACGTAGCGGACGTTAGCGAGCCGGTGCCACTGCACGCAGAGTCCGCGCTCGCAGGACGCGGCGCTCGCGGCGCGTCGTATAAGTCTGTAGCCAGCCTTGGGCAGTCGTACGTTCCAATTATACGTTGCACTGGCATCGGCGCTCGAGGTACGTCGTAGTGTGAGCATTCTTCAATCTATGAAGGGAATATTAAGTTAGTATTTTTCCGCAACCGTCTGATGATGATCGTTACACGAGTTTATCATCGTTTAGCCTGACATTCGTATTAGACTCAGTTTGTCCTGAAAATTCTTCTCCTAATTAGATCTCCGCCCATGGGACTTTTATAGTAGGTACCTACTTTCAACACAGTCTTATTGGAGGTTAAGGGTAATATTGGCGAAATACAAAAATATGGCTAGTAGTAAAAAAATATAAAGCGCATTTATAGTTCTTTAATAAATAAATATAAGGCGCATTTATTCATACTTCTTTAAAAATTAGTAAATACAAAAAAGTAATATTTTTATTGTCCCCACTCAATTTTAAAATTTTAAGCAATGTATTTTGGTATAGAAATTACAAACGTCCGCGTCCTTATCCTTAATCTCGGGCTTTGAGGCGCGACACCCATTAGCCCTATAAATCTCTAGCGAATATTAATAACAAGCGTTCCCAATTTTCTTTTCAAATAACAAGAATGAAACTGAGCGAAATTACTTCAAACCATTGCTCGACTCAAATTTACGTCAGACATTGATGGAGTATGCTGTCATTAAAACCATTGTTTTATTTTCATCAAAATGTGTCGTCAGGATCCCTATTTTTATCATTACAATGGGAGGTCAGTAGACCAAATTCCCCTGACAACGTAAATTCTGCGCATAACTGATGAGAGGTCGTGACACTGCAAATCTCGAAGTCACGTAACAATCCTTTTAGGTATTTTCCCCAAACACGTGTCGTAAACAAAGGGCATTGTAAAGGAAACCGCGGAATATACTCGTAGCTGATTTCGTATGTTATATTTCCTTTTACACATATTTATTCTGAATTAAATATTTACCTACTAATATATAATACGATAAATGTACCATTTATATTTAAATAATCAAGGGCCAAGCCTCCCTCAAGGCAAGAAGATTTGGAGCTTAGGCTAACGACGCTGCTTCAAAACGAGTTGGCAGGTTTTCTAAACCTAGACAACAATGTAGCGTAGGTAGAGTTTAGGTTCTGTTAATAATCGCTATCAGATTAACGCACTTAAAGTGTTTTCCATGACAAGGAGGTACTACCAACTTCATAACTAAGGACTGCTACAGAGATTTTCTAGAATGAAAGAAAAACTAAATATTTCAAAGCGCGACTCAGGGCATATATAAACTCCACTAGACTAACGAAGCAGTTAACCGTGATATAAATATTCTACAAGTCCTAAAGATCCGAAGACCACAAAGGTGGCATATTAGACCAACGAGGTAGGTAGATAATCTGCCCCTGAGAGGAAGCCGGCCCGCCCGCCCGTAACACGCTTGATAGATATCCAGTATCCTATATGGTGCGTTAACATAATTGGCTTACTTTTGTGAAGGCGGGTGACAACTGTGCAGGCAAGGGCTGGTGAGCAACGGGCGCAGGGGTGCGGGTCCGTCGCCTCTGCATCGCAGAACTTGCGTCGAACACCCCAGCTACAATCCTCAATCTGTTTCCAGGGCATATTCCCTATAAAGAGTACAAAAGAAAACGCTTAGTTTTTAGTATAAATAGAGCTCTATCTGACAGAGCTTATCTGAGTTCTACAGCCAAGACACATCTTAATTTTTATATTCCGGTTTCATAAACGACAATAATGAACGCTGGTCAATAGGCATGCTATGCGACGTCTCTTTAGCAAATCCTGCGAAGTGCCTTCTGTTTCGTATTGTTCCGTCATCAACTACAAAAGAATTGAGAGATATCTATAAATAAAAATTAACTATGGTACTTGTTTAGTTAATCTAGAAAAATAAGTTTATTTCAATCATTGATCTGTACTTATAGTTGTATTTGATGGATTTAATACGATTCTCATTATAAAACATCATTAATTAGACAGAGACTGATGTTGATTAATCGACAGTTTATAACAATGCAATAAATGCGTGGGAAAATTAATCGTTAAACTAGTTGTAAATTAACTACAGATATTTGGCACTAAGAATTAGTCTACAATGTGATTTAAAGTGGGGATTTTTTGCGATGCACCTTTAAAGTCTCTTTAGTATTACGAGCATAGGCTCGTAATACTTAAGTTACAGCTTTGAAAGTGAAGAAGAACAGTCTTCTTGACTTTCAAAGCTGTAACTTAACTTTACTCACATAAATGCATTTTTCCTCTCATCTTTCTAGTTGTAGAAACATGGCATGGCATGGCATTCGTTACCTACTGCCTACATTTCAGAATTTAGCCCACACTAAACGTTTAAAGCTTACAACATTTTTTTCCTCTTTATAATCATCTTTAGTTCACAGCCCGTTTCTGTAAATTCAATTAGGTTGTTATTATTAATGGAAACACGTCATGCGGACGCAAAAACGACGTGCGATGACCTCAGAGTGCGCCGCAACCAAAACAAGATCTCAATTCTCGCGTCTACAGCTGCATTTTACTGCAGGCGAAATGCAAATCCTTGTAAATGTACTCTCTATATGCAAATTGTAAAAAACTGGCGTTGACAACTGCTTTAATTTGACTGGGTTATCTGAACTGATTAGAATTTAAAGTTGAAAATGTTGTATTTCAACATTAAGGCTGAGTAATGGTCCACAATTCATGGACATACACGTGATGTACTTATCAAGAGTACAAGCGGTCTCGCTTACCTGTAGGATCACGAGCGGGCAAACTTTTAGGATATATCTCAGTACATTAGTAGCATGTGTGTCAATGCTGAAACTGTTACTATTCAATGTTGTCACATTCTACTCTTAATGTTCTGGTGATGTTTACTTCCTCTGAGCGAGCAGAGCCACCAGCCCTCGCTGCCGCCGGTGAGCAGATTGCCGCGCCAGAACGCCAGCTCGTCCGGTGACTCCGCTACGTTGTCGTATAGTGCAGCCACAGGTTGCAATGTGTGATCTACTGTCAATGTTCTTGCGGTGTTTACCTGTCTTCCTCTGAGCGAACAGAGCCACCAGCCCTCGTTGCCACAGGCGTTCTGCTCCAGCACGGTGAGGACATCGTCGCACTGGAACGCCAGCTCGTCCGGTGACTCCGCTACGTTGTCGTATAGTGCAGCCACAAGTTGCAATGTGTGATCTACTGTCAATGTTCTTGCGGTGTTTACCTGTCTTCCTCTGAGCGAACAGAGCCACCAGCCCTCGCTGCCGCCGGTGTTCTGCTCCAGCACGGTGAGCAGATCGCCGCGCCGGAACGCTAGCTCGTCCGGTGACTCCGCTATGTTGTCGTATAGTGCTCGCGCCATGCACTGTAACAAAAAAAATTCTTTGTTAAAATAAGCCGCGTAAACTTAATATCTCCTTTTTCTATCCAACAAGTTAGACATTAATTTAATAATGATTATCATCGACATACATAAGTCGATGATGATTATGGCAGAATTTTATAATCGATTTCCTAATCGACTTCGAACATGGGTTTTACGCTAGATACCGGAATTAAGTACAACTATGGGCTCGGGGAACGTGACGACCGTTGACGTCTCTGAGCGGAGATCCAACCGAAGATGGCTTTATTAAGCTCAGACTCAACTTAAGTAGAACTTCTGCATTTGACTTACATGTATTCTAATTTGGTAATTAAAGTAGTAATATTATAACTGTACTAAAGCCAAACTCGACTGAGAATGCTTGTCAGCAAACAAATTAAAAATGAAGGTAGAAATCGCTAGTCATTTTACACCAATTTTTTAAAATTAACTAGTTAATGACGAATTCATGACAGTGAATTATCCAATTCACTGTCATGAATTCGTCGTAGTAAGCTTAAAACTAATTAATATATTCAATATCTTTTAAATAAAATTTTTTGAAATAACAAAACATAATTTTAAATTTATTAGGCATAAAATGTGTTGCATTTTCTACCTCCATTTTAAATTTGTTTGTTGACAAGCATTCTCAATCGAGTTTGGCTCTAGTATAGTGAGATTATCTGTGCGTATTACAAATCTACAAATAAAATAAATCTACTAATATTTTAATTCGCATAGTATTCCCACAACTGCGTCAAAAAGCTCTTCATTATTTAGTGCGTAATGTTTTTAAATTCACAGCACTGTAAATAAATGCGTCTGTAATTATTCCTAAGTCAATAAAAAACCTGCCCGCATGTGTTTCGAGTCGCACTAATTTATGAGCTTAAGCATCTTGCTTGTTCTCCCTAGGGAAAAATAAATTGTTATTACTGCATGTACCTATAAGTACACATACCTTTGCGTCGTCGCGATAATGTTAAGCGAGTTAATGTCCTGTCGATGGATAAGTTATCTATGATCTCTAGTTTCCTATCGTCATAAAAGATTTAATTCTATAAAATATTTTCATAGTAACTGGATGTAATATTTTCCTATTGAAAGTTTTGTTTATTCATGTTTGATTATACGTACTTTTAAGTTTTTATAGTATATATTTTATAGTATAACTAGTGTAAAATAATATATGACGACCTCTGTGGCGCAGTGGTAAGCACGGTGGATTTATAAGACCGAGGTTCTGGGTTCGATTTCCGGCGGGGCAGATTGAGATTTTTCTTAATTTGTCTTAGTCTTGCTGGTGGGAGGCTTTCACCGTGGCTAGTTACTACCCTACCGACAAAGACGTATCGCCAAGCGCTTTAGCGTTCCGGTACGATGTCGAACTGAAGGGGGTGTGGATTTTCGTCCCACTCCTAATAAGTTAGCCCGCTTCTATCTTAGACTGCACCATCATTTAACATCAGGTGTGATAGCAGTCAAGGGCCAACTTGTAGTCGATAAAAATAAATCTATCATTTTTTACATTGTTAAAGAAGTTAAGTCTCTTGAAACAAGAACATATCAAGCGTCCAAGGGAACTCTTTGCGTTTGTAGTTTTAAGTTAAAATACACTAGAGGCGGGATCAAGGTTTTTGTAGGAAAACATTCTACAAATTTCGATGAAATAAAATCTATATCGTGTTCCAATAGATAAAGCAATCAAAATGTACTCAAAGAAAAAAGATCCTTAAAATAGGTATCTACTTTTAAAAACCGCAAACAACGCATAGAAATTTTTTAACAATATTTCGTAAAGTGAATCAGATTTTATTTATTTAATCAATTTCCGATGTCGAATTTTACGATTCAACATTGTAGGATCGACATTCCTTATGTTATAATAATAGATGCTAGTTCTTCGAAGTGTAGGTACCTACTTTTCTTATAATAGATACCTAATTCCGTTTCATTAATAAATAAATTGTTTTTGGCTGGTGGGAGGCTTTGGTCGTGGCTAGTTACCACCCTACCGACCAAGCGATTTGTCGTTCCGGTACGATGTCGTAGAAACCGAAGGAGTGTGGATGTCATCCTAGTGCCTAGTTCTAACAAGTTAGCCCGCTTGCATCATCACTTACCATCACATGTGATTGCAATCAAGGACTGACTTGTAATTAAGTAAAAAAAAAAGAAACGTTTAGATATTTATCATTAAGTATATCGTATCTTACGCATCATAAAGTAATAGCCCAAAGCTTTTCACTTAAGTTAACCTCAAAGGATGAATATAAGTCGTAAAACAACATGAAAATATATCGGAAAAGGCCGAAAAAGGCCGCAGTGTTCATGAATTACCGATTGCCAATAAAATTGAATGACGTACGGGTTTCACATTAACCCAATTGCGATCAATTCTTTCCTCGCTCGTATGTTCAATCAGTGTTAATTAGTAGGTAGCTTCCATCTCCATTGTCTGTCATTATATTACAGCATCTGCGCTCATTATCGATGATAAATGAGAAAATATTGTTATTATTTTTCTAGAGTTCCTGTCCTCAACAGGAAAAAAACCTACGTAGGTGTAGGTAGGTAGGTACGTACGTTGGTAGGTACCCAGGTAAACATTGGGATTTTTCAGATTCTCATTTTGAGAATGTTGACGATGTTTCACGAACTTGTAATATATTTGTAATCTATTTAATCTATTTATTTAAATTAAATACTTTTGAAATTATATGTAATATGCGTAAGTTGGTACCTTTCCTCATAATTTCCGATTTAAAATTTTGAAAAAAAAATACCTTTTACATTCTTACCAATATGTAGCCATTTAATTGGTACAGAACTGTCCGTATACGCGAATCCCACTCACACTTGGCTATTTTTTAACCTTAATTTGCGTGTTACAACGTCGTAAAGAGCAAGGGTGTACGACATAAATGATGCGACATAAAATATTTGTTCTTATGGGGGTATTCGTAAATAAATTGTTTGTAGGATGTGAGTAGGAAGAGAGAGCGGTTATTAGGGAGCTGCTTATTAACATTTGACACCTTTGCATCTGCCTACATAATTTGGCTCAGATTACGCTGGTTCAGGGTTGTCAACCCGAAGTCTACGCGGCTATCTTATCTTGTAAAATTCTGCGTTGAAATAATATTTTTAATTCATAAGTAAACGCCAAAAATTTACTTTTATCGATATTGATACAATTATTTTTGTAGGAGTAGGTCTTTCCCATTCACTCTTGCCTTATGAATCTCTTTCGTAAGTCCCCTTTCATTCATTCCACTTATAATATCTACACTTTTAAGTCAAGGCTTGTCATTTTCTAAGCTAGCCCGCTCCAACCTAGACTTTATCGTCACTAGCCATCAGACGTTGACGACCTCCGTGGCGCAGTGGTATGCGCGGTAGATTTATAAGACGGAGGTCCTGGGTTCGATTCCCGGCGGGGCAGATTAAGATTTTTCTTAATTCGTCTTGGTCTGGCTGGTGCGAGGCTTTCGCCGTGGCTAGTTACCACCCTACCGACAAAGACGTACCGCCAAGCGATTTAGCGTTCCGGTGCGATATCGTGTAGAAACCGATAGGGGTGTGAATTTCATCCTACCCCTAACAAGTTAGCCCGCTTCCATCTTAGATTGCATCATCACTTAACATCAAGGGCCAACTTGTAGTCGACCAAAAAAAAAAGACGTAATTATCATCAAAACCAAGCTGCTCTCAATCAAGCAAACAAAAAAACAGCAATCGTATAAAATCGTATTAATGTTGGATGTTTAATTGTAAATAACTCAAAACGTCTGCGATGTCAGTCGGCTGTCGTCATAAATCCCGCGTTACGGTATTCCATAATATCGACAGCCCGTGCCGAACGAGCGGGCGCAGCTGCAATGAGCGCGTCCCAAATATAACGATAATGATTAATAGACTGAGAGCCGGCAGTAACGATTCAAATTCATTTATTGCAAGTACGCTTTTTTAAATTTGAATATGTCATTATTTCAAATATTTTAGTACTTATTTCGAGTAGCTTTGTTTAGTAAATGAAATTGTTTTATTTCAAGAAGGCTTCTATATTAACATTAAATATGTCATTAAAAAATACACCCATAAGAAGAATGTATTATGAGTGTATTTAATTAAAATTGGATATCTTAAAGATACCCTATAGCACAGAAGAAAAAAATATGAAAGCAGAGCCTATAAACGGTTCATTTCACAAGTCTATCAGCGAAAGAAACTGGGAAAGCAGAATTTACTGAGAAGAGCAAGGAAACACTAAGAGTCTGACGTTTAAAAAGCGCTTTCATACAGAAGATAAACCGATGTTATTGATTCCATGAAGTCAGTTATCTTTTTAAATTTAAGTTATAACAAAGTTTCATGTTTTTGACAGTTAACAAATAGAAATAAGTACCCATAAAAAAAGTTCGACATTAATCTAATCACCACTGATGACATTATAAATCGTTTGGATGATTTATTAAGTTAGCACTATGCATTTTTTGGATGGTTCAAAGGTTACATAAGTAACAATCGGACAGTGATCCAACTATTAATTTTGTTAAATGATTACGTACAGCATATCAGACATCTTTAAAGCTACATTATTTTCGACTGATCATAGATTAGTTAGTCAAATAGTTATCCTTTTAGGCATGCCCTTAATTTTACTGCAAACAATAACATCATTAAAACAAAACAAAACAAAATTACATAAAAATAATGAAAAACACGCGATAAAAAGATAAATACAGAAATATCATCGAACAGACAATTTTTTTGTCGATAAGCAAATATTTTTTTCATATACTTAATAGATTCAGCTGCTGCATCTTTGCCTACGCCGATAATGACAGATTGCATTGTGCAACGCAACCGCGGCCGTGGGCGACAACGTTGAGGCAGGCCATGTCCGTTTCCGATCGACGCAACCAACGCGACCATATTTTATGTAAAGCCGCATCCAGACATGCGAGATAAGTCAAAAACCGAATGTTCGTCGAATCATGAGTTATTTGGCTCATTAACAGACTACTTCCCTCCAGAGGGTGAGACCTTGCTCCCTAAAGGCACTTTCGGGGGATGTACAGTTTATATCCAACACGATTTCTATCAGTTGTTGATGACAGTGATCGAGACCGACTTAACATGCTCTCCGAGACACGGAGTAACTCCAGCTACTGGCTCTTAACTTTTACCTAATTATAAATTTTCTTAGAAAAAGAAACGCTAAATACTTTTCCTTAGTCCTCGTTCCTTGAAAAGACGTTGTTCGTAATCTTCACAGCCGGCGTCTTTCGTAAAAATCTTCGATTGTTTTTGCTTCGTTGATTGCTCGTGATTCGACGAATATTCAGCATTGGGCGAATCCCGCATATCTAGATTCGGCTTTAGTGATATAACGTTTATCGTTCATTTTACAACAATCACCAAACGACCGCGATAATTACAATATTTATTGAATGCGGGCGCTTTTGTTGCGTTGCATTGTTTTGTTTTTAATTGATTTGCTAACGAAGTTTTATAAAAGGGCTTTAATTAAATCGGGTCGCCACTGAATAGCAAATTGGTACTCAATAAACTGAGGGTATGGTTTTGTAATTTTGGTATAATACGTAGGTAGGTATATCTCGATAATTAATATTTCTATTTCTAAATAGAACAAATAAATACTTGAACTTAGTCGGCATATCTACTGAATCTGTAGAGGTCACACCAAAACATCCAAAAAATCATCAACATCAATCACATTGCAATCTTCAACTAAGAGCACACGGAGACCCCGGAATAAACAATAGTTTCTCTCATATATTAATTGTAAAAAAAACCGCAGCATAATCATGACGCATTACATTGATATTTGTAATAATTGTTCATAAAGAAAATACAAAAAATGGTAAGAAAATTCGTTTTCTTTACTTTCAAAAAGGGGCCATATTCTTGTGTGTGCAAGAGCATAGCAACATTTTGAAATTTTTTTATTATAAAAATGGGTGTACATTATACAAACCACTAACAATTTTATCCGAAACATTGTGGCACTTCCCACTGGGTACAGTTTTAGAATTACACATAGAACACTGAGTCCTTCGTATTTTCCTCACGAACGCTATCAAATTTATTTTGTTCACCATTTTGCACGTGTTAGTACAATTACCGACCGCACAGTACTGAAATGTAGTAACCATAACAAGTCAAATATATGATGTTATTGAATGTAGATTATTAGAACCGGTCGTCTCGAGATGAGTCAGAACACAGAACACAGAACACATGAACCGCATGCGATGACGTCACGGGCGTACGTGCATTCGACACAAAATATTGGTTTCATCATGTGGAAGCTTAGATTATACGTGAAACCCTCCGTTCATCTTGCTAAATAAGACGCCAGTCATGATCACTTGAAATACTATAGGACACTTTGTATTGCAACACAATGGACTAAGTCTATGATGGCCAGACATTCGTCATTTTTTAAAAGCTGAAAGTTTGTCTCCCCAAGCCGTATAAGTAATAAGCAAATATGAAGATTAATACGTGTAATAAAACTACGTTTCAAGGAGTCACACCTCCATGTGTGAAAGCCTCCATTCATCTTGCTATATTCAAAAAGCTTCTTATGGACTCTTCGTAATTCATCAATAGTAAATACTGATTAGATATTGACTTGGTAACCGGTACATCTTTGCCAATTTACATAATATAGAGAATATCCTAAATTACTCCCGGAATATAAAGTCCTATATTAATCCGGGTTACTTGAATACAGGATCTCTCGATTATAACGCATTGCATTAAAACAGACCATAAAGCATCTCTCGATTGTGAGGTTTTGCATTCCAACAGATCAAGTTTTATTATGATCTCTATCTCTGGAACCAGGGTTGATGACACCTTTTATGTCCTCCTTGACGTATTCGTCAAAGGCGACACTTGGGCTTTAACGTCTGGAGTCCGTCCGGATGAGACTGGTAAAACCAAAATAAACGAGCATTGTGATACTTAGTTATATGAATGATTTCACTTGTTCTTACGAAGGTGCCGTTTTACAAGATCTGGATAGGGAGGCTCAAGTATCTAATCATATAACAAGTATATTTTCATGTGATTCACAGCTAATATCTTCGGTCATTGTAAGAATCGCTACAACATAGCGTGACATCACTATAAGCCTTTACTTGCCATAAAATTTAAAAAATGTTATCGAGATTATGTCGGTAGGTACCCGTTCATACGTATTCATGCTGACATTATATTTCTCTACCCGTGATATACGGTCACATTTAAAGATTATTACACATGTTGAGTACATATTTTACTTCGTCCAGAAATTATGGTTACAGCCGTATCTAGATGAGCTTTTAAAGCCAATATAAAGTCCTCTTTCAATTTACGCAATATGTGTGATTTATGTATGTAATAAATAAATATTTTTAGGTCACTTTCGATAATACCGGCTCATCCATTATGCCCATTATTTATTTTTTCAAAATTACTGAAACATTTCACGGGCTTTTTATATTTAAGGTAAAATGTACAATGATAATAATTCATATATTTTATTATTTTCCGCGAAAATTTGTGAATTTTATAGAAGAACATTGCATAGAATATCACCTATAAGTAGCTCCAGTATTGGAGTGGAAAGTACGTAGAGATTTTTTTGTTTTGGGTGTTGTTTAGATTCGTTCGTTATTAACGGACGGCGAATTGCAAAATAAATTATCCTTATCCCTAACGAATTTGCGCAAAATAACGCCTGCTTAGTTCGTAATATTAAACTAAAAAAAGAATAAGAGCTACCAATAATAATAATTTATTTTCAAGTAATGTAATTAGTTTGAGATGAACTTAATTAAACATTATAAAGAGAATACCTACAAGAAATGGGTATTTCTTTTGTAACCAGTTGTTATGTTTAATTTGCAAACTCCCAATAATTAGTTAAGCATTTTTACGAGAAAAGTCTCATTGCGCATAAATTTTCACGAGCGGGCTTTCTCAAACAAAATTACAAATAAACAAAACTCAAGTAAATTAAAAAGACTTTCTAAAAGAAAAAGAACAAAACAAAAGAGAATCTTAAACTTCCACTGAAAATTTCGCGTAAAATACCTACTTCGACATAGCTTAAACAAGAGACAAAACTAAAGGGGCAATGAGCGGAGAACATACCATAGCCGACGGACTTGGGTTACAAAGCCAAAGGTGCCGAAATCGAAAAACGTAGTGTTCAATAGGTGGACTGATGACATGGACATCAAGCCTGTTAAAGGGAGCTGATGGATATATGCCGCCTCAAGACCCAAGACCGTGTAGTTTAGTAGCCATTATAAGAGGAATATGTCCAGTAGTAAACGTTTATCGGATTAATTAATACCAATGATGACGATTATTATATCGGGTTATATATATCGGGTTAACATAATTATCTTGTAAACATAATAATTAACAAATAAAATTACAAGCATTCAATTACCTCAGGAATATACTCTACCTACCATGCAACTTAATCACCATTTTTGGAAGCTCACCGGCGATCTTACGGTATGGCAGAGATGCTGCCAACCGGATCGAGTGAATCATAGTGCAATCATTCGCGGAATCGTGCTGTAGTAGGTAAGAACCACACACGGCTACGCATTGGCCTTTTGCACGTAACGCATGAGGTCACTGACTCACCGTCATTAATTTGATAAGCTTATGAATGGATTGTCTAAATAAGTAAATACTACAACTGTGTGATTGTTGATTCTCATGCTCCGAGCGTAATTCGAGCTGTAATTGAGCTCTTTTTTAATAGAGCTGGCCCTGAATAATATGTGGGTGTGATACTTTTCAGGACCAGTTAGCTACTATGCTTATTGACCCTCATGCCTCAAGTTAAGTTTCGGTTGAGGCATGAGCAAGTTGTGATAGAGCTTTTCTGGTCCTTGAAAACAATAAGGCTATGCTTATCATACCAAGCAGTATTATTATGGTGTTCATGTATGTTAGGCATGGTTGTAATTTCGGGTACAAAAGGTTTAATTTAAATGCCTATGTCTTAAATTGACCGTTGCCCGCTGCCGGTGAAATACAGACTCAAATAGTTTTTAAGCCTGACTAACTTACATCTGTTGAGCTATCTGCATGTTCCGAAAATCTTTCACAAAACGTCGCAGTTTACGTAAATACTTCCGCTACAGAATAGTATTAAGTGCCTACCTGTCGACGTAATAAGCGTCAATGTTGGTACCAACCGTCATTAGAACATTAGGTGAGGTCCTTCGTAGATTTAGACCTACCTAACTAGTTTAATTCAGAGTAATTATGACTAAGAACAACAGAAATATATTTCCGTAAAGTTCCACAAAATTATTCATTATCAAACCACACAAATGAAACGCCTTTCAAATATCCGTTCAACAAACAAAGCCAAATAAAGAGAGCAAATAAGGACTGTTCACGCACCCTTCCAAATTACCGTTCGAAAACTCTTCATCAATAAGTATTTTTCTTAGAAAGTTCATTGCACTGTACCTAGAAACGTTCGACGGTTGAAGACTCTAACTGGCCTTGTTTCTTCTTCCTTTCAAAGAACTAAACTTAAAGGAAAATATCGTTTCTCGTTGTTTATAATGACGTAGTTATTTATTTGTGACCTTTATGAATGAACGCTATAGAAAATAATAATAAACAACCGATAGGATAACCGCATTTGTTTGCGTTTGCGGTTAAACGCGGGTAATGGATTAAAATAAATCAAGACGCCTCCAACAACATGTCTAGGTTCTCCTAGTTTTGTAAATAGGAGTTGCTATAACACCTATTAGGCAACTAACTAGGATGGAAACCAGAGTCATTTTTAGATTGTTAGATGAAATACGAGTTGATTCTAGTTAAGGCTGTAAATAGAAGTTAGTACCTATTAACTTTATTTTTTCCACCACTGAATTACATTATTTTCTATCTAGCATTTTAGAAAACACCCCTTTGCTTAGCTTTTATAGTTAAGGGTTTGTGGTCTAGATGTTTAATTTAAAAAATGTCACAATCTGATATTTTGCAATAACAGTCAAGTCCGATTAACACGGCATCACTGTCGGGAATTTAAATGATATGTCGACCAAATCCCTATAATTTCAAATAATATCAATTAAATATGCTAAGATTTTACAATACTATATTGTAGCGCGGATTCATAAATTGTTGTATTTGTATAATTA
Organism: Mycalesis mineus; assembly: GCA_034621355.1. Classification (NCBI taxonomy): domain Eukaryota; kingdom Metazoa; phylum Arthropoda; class Insecta; order Lepidoptera; family Nymphalidae; genus Mycalesis; species Mycalesis mineus. The sequence goes on from CM067895.1 coordinate 9,039,118, forward strand.
AGGCATGATCAAAGAGGAATACTTGTTTGTCATTAAACAATTTCCAATTAATATATCCGTTTCGTAATAATTACGGGTAGCATAGTATTTTAATCCTCCGAGGTAAAGACTTTTGCTGTTAAAGGCTATTGCTGTTAAAACGCGGGTAATGAATTAATTCAGAGGAATAAATCAAGACGATCCCAACTAGTTTTTCTCTGGTAAAATTATTTTACAAACGACTTATAAAAGCAAAACCGACGGTGAACAAGTGCCTCGCTATTGTAAATGTAAATGGTGTCTTGTTTCTATTTAAATATTTAAGTCTGTAAATTAGGGAAACATTAGAAAGGAAGCGGTTTTGATCCTACGCAGATAAATTCTGCATGAATTTTAAAGGCATTTTGTTACATAAATGTATTCTAATTCTTGTACCAAGTTTTATAAGTATAACCTGTGCTTTGAGTATGATTTATCTACAACTCAAAATATTATAATTTGTTTATTTCAAGGAGGCTTAGTTTATTTAACCACTTAGCACTTTTAAGACCTCAAGTTTGTTTGTTTATTGTGACTCTACCACCGATTCCGAATGCAGTAATTGCATTTAGGTATTTAGGACAATATATTTCGTATTAGATAAAATCCAAATATATACTGGGAATTCAATATTTTTAAATGGTTGCATATAAAGTTAACGAAATAAACGTTGTTATTTTAATAAATAAAATCTGAAAATAGTATAACGTCCTCAGTCAGTATAGTAAGTTATTAATTCCAATTAGGTTGGTTAGGTACTTACTGTAACACAGCTGCAAACTTATCACAAATAAAAGTGAACTGTTACTAAAAATCACACTTAAAATGGCAGTCAAGCAAGCAAAAATTTACCCGGTAAACACTAAGAAGTTCTATACTTGATTAAATTTTAACGTAGTGGTTTAAAACACTTCCTCCACTCAATCACTTCACGTTTAATATCATTAAGATTAACTATGATATTATTTCACACGTATATCTGAAATGTTCATACTATCAAGATTATTTTTTATGTTAACACACGTTTTATATTTTTATACTGGTTAGTATTTAAATAGCTCTAAGTTAAGACCAATGCACTGACATAGCATTGGACAGTTTTCGCGCTTGAGTACTTCTCCATATGGAGAGTCAAAAATCAATGAGGACAGTCTGAATGGCGGGCGGCGACCTACGAAGGTCGCTTTTGCTCCTGTAGTACGCAGCCCTTTAGCGCGCATGCGTATAACGCGCGTGCTTGTAATTCCTTTTTGTAAGGAATACAATTTACAATGCACGCTAATGCTAGCTAGATGTGAATGTTGAAAATGAACTAGCAACACTAGATAAATTGCAGACGCCTTTATTGCAGCTTTGCAAGGCTTTCCATATATGTACCACTCTAGAAGTTTGTTAAATTGAGTAACGCTATAAGCATTTTTAATAATAAAATCCACGTAGTCACATAAAAGTATACAAGATAAAAAATGCTAAAATAAAAAATATGACAATATTAGGTAACACATAGGTTTTGACAAAATGGGCTTTTCTTATACTATTCTTCATAAAAGTAGTAATTAAAGACGACGTTGGGTAAATACCTACTACTAACAATCATACGCCTAAGAATTTGAAGCCATAATAAATCTTCTCTTTCCTTAAGAGAAAAGCTATTATGGCTTCATATTCAACCCCAAAAGGGCATGGTTTCAAACCCCGCCCGTTGAACTATTGTTTTACCTGCTACTAACACTGTCTTTACTAATAGGTGGAGGAAAAAAGAAAATCATGATCATTATCATTTTAAAAATTGAGAAGAAGAAAAAGTTTGGAGAATGGATTTAGACCAATAAACTAGAATTGATATATTAGAATTAATAAATTTAGAATTGATTATACATCGTAACGGATACACCTCGGTGCCTAGGGATATAACTGGGCAGGTCTATACCTACTTAGGTCACGCAGTGCTTGCGAAGTGTGCCACAGGCCAGGTCAGCTGTTTATAATCCGTGCACTTTGAAATGGCTCATTTACCGCCAATTTGTTAACCGGGGTGGAAATAAATGAGGAGATGGACTTTATATGTTAGCTATTTATGTAGCTGTGTTAGCTATAATATAATTTATACTCGTATGTATTATCTTAATAGAGTACAAAAAAAGATCACGCCGCATTCCCATAGGGGTAGGCAGAGACTACATCCTTCCTTTTGTCACGGCCCTTGCATACTTGCTTAGCTTCTTCCACTCTTATTTATCCTCTCATACAAGTTCGTCTGTTTAGAATACTCTGGACCTGACCTTAAAATGTTCTGAATTTGGTCCAGGAACATTCGCTAGGCCTTTCCCATTCAACATTTCCATTCACCCTTTTTTATATTATAGGACAGTTACACACATCGCTATATAGCCCCAAAGTAAGCTTAGGTAGCTTGTGTTATGGATACTATGATAACTGATGAATAATTTTATATATATTATACATAAATACTTATAATATGTAGATAAACACCCAGACACAGGAAAACATCCATGCTCATCACACAAATATTTTCTAGATGTGGGAATCGAACCCACGGCCTACGACGCAGAAGCAGGGTCACTACCCACTGCGCCACTCGGCCGTCATAATGCTCCATAGGCGGTCACCCTCGCTTCATAAATCTCTTTTGTTTTGTTATTCTTCTTTCTTCCATTCTCTCGACATGCTCAAACCATTTTTTTCTTAATTTTAGTCACTACTTGTATAGTCCTTTCTTGCTGACTTTGGGTGTATGTTCCCAGTCACCGTACAAAATTTTCTGACCACCCCTCAAGTCCAAATAGGTTAATAGGTATGAAATTTATGAGCACAAATTGGCCTCACGGATTCATAAGGAGCAACTGGTGTGAGTCCCTATTGGGCTCATGGGAAATGAACATGTGAAACTAGACAACTAGGTAATAAACCTCCTTCTGACGCAGTCGGGTAAAAATCAAAATTCAATTCACACATTACACAGAATTGAATAAACTTCAATATTTTTTTATTTTCTGACTACGATTTTATTTTTCCTCGAAATATCGTAAACTCCGAGGATGTAGCTATCAGGAAGCGATTGTGTCGACCAAGTCAACTTGAAATAGTAGCAACGAGCGACATCGCCTCCATTATGCGGTGTTCGTCGGCTGCCTGGCGCCATGGCGCGACCACATGTTTTTTTCGAGCTTCATAGAATAAACTTATTGGAAACCAATAGACAATGACTAATTATGGTTCATAACTATATTTATTGTTACAACATACTTACCTAAAACAAATATGATTTAAACTAAAGTTCTAAGTTATTTATTCATTACTAATTAGCCCTTGACACAAGTCAGGTCAAAAAATTAAGAAGAAGAAGAAATACATTATTGCACATAAAAATAGATATAACAGAAACATGAAAAAAAAGGATTAAAATAAACATGCAAAGGCGGCCTTATTGCTAGAAGCAATCTCTTACAGGCAACCTATTGAAGAGACATTTGAGTATCGTAAGCGGGGTGGTGCAATGAGAAAATTTATTATTAAACAAAATTACTTAAATTTATTATAAATATAATATTTAAAAATAAATAAACTACATAAAAATGTAAAACATAATATATAAGTGTATATAAACAATATCAATATACATAAAAAAAACATATAAGTATTTTCTATTTAACGACAAATAGTAGCTTTTCAAGCGAGACTTAAAAATGGGCAGCGAATTACTCGCGCGGACCTCGGATGGTAGATTGTTCCAAAGCTTAATAGATTTGGAAGTGAAAGAGTTACTGTATTAAGATTCATCATTTGGATCTTGATGGCCTCCGGGGCGCAGTGGTATGCGTGATGGATTTAAAAGACGGAGGTCCTGGGTTCCGTCAGGGCAGATTGAGATTTGAACTGAGTTGGTCCGGGTCCGGCTGATTGGAGGTCTCGGCCGTAACTAGTTACTACCCTATCGACAAAGACGTACCGCCAAGTGATTAAGCGTCCCGGTACGATGTCGTGTATAAACCGAAGGGGTGTGGATATGCTTACTTACGATAAGGTGTGATTGCAGTCAAGGGGGTGAATAAAAAGAAATAAAAAAAAATGTGTACGTGTACTAGCGTACACTCGTAAGAAGTGGGACTAACTAAGTAACTTATCAACATTCAAGTATTAAAAAAAAAATATACCATAATTACACCCACGTACTGTACTAACACGTGGGTGTAATTATGGTATAATTTTTTTCCATATTTTTGTAATTGATTGTATTTTTCAATACACTAGTATTTACACTTAAGTATTAGAAAAAGAGATGTAATTACTTACTTTTTTTAGAAATTCACTGGAATTAGAATTAAAATAAATCCTTTGATTTTGCTGATCACTTCAATATAACTTAATATATATATATTTATCACGTCACTTCCATAAGTCAAAGATGGCGCGTAACGGAAAAATGTGACGCGTAACGAAAAAATGTTACACTAAATTTTTTTCCAACCGCGATAAAGAAGTTTCACTTCAAAAAAATGGGTCAAAGAAATTTTTCTAAGACTTAGTTTATCATATTTTAGTCTGGCGATGTTATTAGGTATCTACCTACTAAAAAAATTCAAAATGTATTACATTCATACATACATTCTTAGTTAAATATAATTTTATATATAAGACAAGAAAAAGAACATCTTCAAAGATGAATGCTAGATCGTCCCAAAAGTCGTTCAAACGTTACCTTAACAACGTAATAAATAATATATAATAGTCGTAGCATTCTAAAAATTAATAGTATGTTTTTGAGAGATACTAAATGCAAAAACTCAAGGAAAATTATATCCTCGGATATGACTCGGACCTCGGACTGAAGTGGAGACAAGTCATAGTTATATTTAAGCTAAAAACATTTATTAAATAATATGTTAAATAAATACTGTCTATGCCTAAACGGAAAAATGACAACAACATACAAACTCAAGTATACAATAACATTTCCACAAATCATTGCTATTTCAAAAGTCATTAATCACTATCACTTCATATTATAATAAATAAAGTCCCCGTCGCGTTTGTTTGTCTGTCTCTTCGCGATAAACTCAAAGAAACGGATTTTAATGCGGTTTTCACCAACGGTTTTATGTAAAGTCACTCAGATATAACGATAAATTGTTAAGCGTTGTGCCGCCTGGAAGCTTTCTTTAAAAACGCTGTTTAAATCCTATTAGATATAACCAAATAATGATTGGGAGGATTGTTCCTCTTTATTAGGACTACAAAAAATATGTCCGCGATGACATATGTCTATCTTTTAAAAATAGCTACACATTCTTTCTTACAAAATATTGCCGCGTATTTTTGATTTACTTGATGCTATCGGAAGGTTCATAGGTTTTCACGTAGACGAAGTCGCAGAAATCTGCTAGTTACTAATTAATAATATCTTTAATAATTACCTTTCTTTCTAATATAATTTGCAAAATATCTTTTGTAAATTGGATGCACAAAAACAGCTTTCTAAAATCAAGATCAATTAGCGATATAACAAACTTAAAACACGTTTCTTGCACATAAAATGAAGAGACAAAACTTCACTTCAGAAAAAAAACAAGTCCGAGTCGGACTGGTACACCGAGGGTTCCGTACCGTTTCCGTTTGTTGTTTTTTTTTTCTATTATTGTGTAAAAATCTTAATGCGATTCATAGAATACATCTATTTACTAAACATCAGTATGTTTGGCTTTGACATGGTAGGACGGACGGACTGACTACATGAAGCTATAAGGGTTACTTTCTATGCCATTTAACCACGGAGCCTTAAAAACCAAAGCATATAGATACCGTTGGATCACCATAGCAGAGCAAAGAAGCCGGCATTGTAGACAAAGCCACAACTCACAAAAACTCATAAAACTGGCGAGTGGAGCAAAAACACAACACTACGTGTATGAATCCAGATATCATCAGAAGTAAAACACCAGAGCATATAAATACCATTGGAGCACCATAAATGTCCAAAGAAGCCGGCATACTCGTAGCAGACAAAGTCACACTCACAAAAAGTCATAGAACTGGCGAGAGGGGCAAAAACACGCCACTCTGCGTTACCGTAGCGATAATCGCACTAGATAGCGGACAACGTGTCTGACTGAAGCGAAATGAATATCCTTATCAAGTCGAGTGCTTTGCAAATGACACTTGTAAAATAAACAGCGTCGATTGAAACGTGCTTGTGCAAGAGGAATTACTTCATAACAGTGTCACAGTGTTATATGTTAAGTAGCAGTGACTTTATAATTTATATAAACACATTAAAGACTTTATAATTGCATACATTAAATGAAACCGAAGTAAAGCATAGAAGGTACTTTCCAGACAGGTTAGGTTCATCCATAAATTACTAGGTATTTTTATCTAATAGATGGAGGTAAAAAAAGCATTACAAAATTCTTTATTAATCGTTAGCATACTTAGGTATGGAAGAACCAAAGTAACCAACATAGCTCAGCGATTCCCAGGACTGAAGTGCGGGATACATGGTTCGAACAGCTATTAGCTTAATGGACGTTGGCGGCCCAAGGTGCTGGAATGGCGCCGGAAAGCGCAGTGTCCTTCCAGTTCCACTGGTGACATCAAAGGAACCGCTGGCCACAGGCGGTTTAAGATTGTTGAGTTTTAAAGTCCTTAAAAAAGACCTTTAGTGATGGGAGTAATGGAATAAAGCATTGACGACGTGCTTAGCTCCATTTTGAATTTTCCATATTTGAATAAATCAAGTTTGTACAAAAATGAGATTTTTATTAAAATTTGATCAAATTGACGTTTCGTCTGCTTCTAGTCTGAGTTATACATTTGTTTGCAAGATTAATTTTGGCGGCGACCGAACTGTACAACAAATTATAAAAAATATTTATATTTACGTGTAATTTTTAGCGCAAAATTAGGTAAGTTACCAAGAGTAAACTATAGGCTGTCCATCAGTTAACATCTATATCAGACGCTAGACAGTAGCCCTTTACTAACGGTCACGAGAAGAACCGATAAGTCCGTACCGGGAATAGATATGTGTAGGTGTACTTCTGATTACTGTTCGTGTTGTTTATGTTCCCAGAGGCGTCAACCGACGCGCTATGACATGAAATGTGATTCTTTGAGAAACATCGCGCGCTGGACATCACTACTCGTAACAGAGCTATTAAAGTTACATGTCTAGGTTATAAAGATATCTATTCTAAAAATTCCCATTTCAACTTCATAAACATTCTTTATATGAAGTATCACTATATAATACAAGTCAGATTATCACTATCAACACTGTATCACTACATATTATAAAATATATTAATAGCGTCTGTTTGTCTGTTTATTGGTGATAAACTCAAAGACTACTGATTTTTATGCGGTTTACACCAATAGATAGCATTGAAATTTTTGTTTTTTTAATCCTTTGATCCTATAAGGATATCCCCTCTCCTATAAGGGGCTGGCCTGGCCCTGTAGTCAGTTGTTAATAGACTGATAATGATCCTAAAGTAAACAGTCTTCATAATTATTTTCTTTTATATTTCATCACATAAATAAATATGTACCGACTTCACTTATTATGTAAGACGTAAGAAAGACCTTACAGTACTTGTAGGGTCCAAGTAAGTAATATGCAGTATAATCCAAGTAAGTAATATGACCCAAATACAGATGGCGTAGAGTCCGAAATAGTTTTGTATTAGATTTAACGGCCTCCGTGGCGCAGTGGTATGCACGGAAGTCCTGGGTTCGATATGGGTAGGACTGCTGAGATTTTCTGAATTGATCTTAATCTGGTTATTGGTAGGGGAAGAAGTAAAGCGTTACTTCTTCCGTTGCACGGGATTGCGAGGAGGGAGGCCTCGCCATGAGTGTTGCGCGCCGGAGGACACTGTGCGCCATACTCTGGCAAAATGTGTCATGGGCGCCACAGAGGTACTCATTGGTGTCTCTTCTAAACGGAGATAGTATTGTCAGGTACATGCTCGACAGCGAGGATGTGTGCCTCACGATGTGTGGATCACGTTGCCTCCTTATGTGAGACCGTCATCTGCTTAAAGGACGCCTCGGAGCGGCAGAGAGAGAGCAGGCAGCTGATGCTCATCCGATCCGCAGAAGAAGAACGGGTGATAGAAGACGCCGATATGCGCATCTCCTACCACCCCTGTAGTCACCACTGAGTGCATCGACGAGAACGTCGGGACGTCAAAGTGTCTGCTTCCGCGATCCTTTGACGTCCCAAAAAGGACGCAGGCGGCTCCGCTGGGTTTTAGCGGGTATTATGGCTGCTCAGCCAGCGAGTCCCACATATCCGATCACAGACTGCACAGTTCTTCCTGCGCAATCTGCGCCCGAGATGCGTAAATGTATTTCCCAGCGAAAAAAAAATGTATCATCACTTTCCACTTAGTATGATTGCAGTCAAGGGCCAACTTGTGGCAAATAAAAAAAAGGTCTTATAGGGTAGTGAAGTCTGCATTAAGCTAATTTATGTTATAGAATTAAAAATGCGTTATTTTAATGCGCAATAGCAAAGTTTGAGCGCATGCCATATGTGGTACTTTTAAATTAAAATTTCAAATAACGTAATATATTAATCAGAAACGAATAAAAACCTCATCGCGAGAGCCCATATTGAATAACGTAGAGGGGAAGATTGAAAAGACTAAATGGGGAGATTGGGGTGAGGCGGCGAGCGGTGCAGTTTTCAATTGCATTCTAAAGATAAGCGAGGATCCGTTGGGGAAGAAAAAAAAAGGAGTTTTGCCTCAATTTAACCACTGTGACAATTACACTGGCGCCGCCTCCGAACAATACACTTGCAACATTGGTGAATGAATATTTGCTGTTGTCTTTTTCAGTCTCGGAACGAGTAATTAACGGCGTGTCCTCATTTTGTTGGTCTGTTACCCAATTTGTCTGGAGCAGACTGATGCCAAACGGCAATCCGAAGCGCCCACTTGTAGCTTGCGCCTGCTGCAGGTCATTTGGCATCACTCCAACTCTGCACCACTTCGTACAAGTTATATTTTTAGTGCTTTTATGGTCAGTCGGCAGCAATCGTGTAATTAAAACATGATCTTGTGATGTAATGCGCTCGAGAAAAGAGTAAAAATATAAGAAGTCTTAAATTAAGGACTATAGATAATAGACATTAAATAAAAAGATAATCCGAAAGTGTGAGAGAGGATATCGGAATAGATAAATAAGGTGACGTATTATATAAGTGAATCGAAGATGACTTAACTTGATGACATGATGTTGATGAGCTTAGGATGAAAAACTTTAGATAGCATATATATTAAAACTTTAGTTAGATATGATAACATAATTTACAATAGTAATTATATCATAGTAATTTAATCGAAAATCATTGTCTACCAAAATAAACGAGAAGAAGTCATAAAGTTTGGTATTGGTTGTGGCAAAAAGTTTCTCTAGCGACAAACACGTTTAATCGGAATATTCTGTATCCATCAAAGATTTCTAGCCATTTATCCCAATAGACGAAATATAATTTATAAATCTCGATGTCCATAAAGAAGGAAATGAAATAAACAAGAACCATTCGACAAAACAACAGAAATAGACATTTATTACGAAATATCGAAAATATCAAACTTCGACTATATTAGATTTGTATAATAAACAGACGTACCTAACACAAATGATGTAAGGAAAACTTTCTTAATAATTTTTTCCAGTAAAATGAACGTGACGGGTAAAAATCTCGACACAAACTTGTGATAATGTTCTCGAGTCTAATTTATGTTTATTTATGAATCCCTAGTGGAATACCAAGACTTAAATTAGTATTTTCTCTTTGAAGAAGTTAAGACATTATCTTAACATTACCTTTTATATTAATGGTATAACTTACTGACTGTCGCAACTAGTAAACCGTAAGTCAATGTATTTATCTTTTTAATTTCGATTCCTCTATGACCACCTTCCTCATGATAATAAATTAATATTCATACCTGCTCTATTATTGCTATTTCAAAGAAGATTAAATTTACAAAAACAATTATAATAACTATTAGTTCAATCAAACACTAAGAAGTAATTCTAATTTGGTTGCCAAGATTTAATTAACACAGATACTAAAATGTCAAACATACAATACAAAAGTCCAGGCAGTACTCATACGTTTCCTAGAAAAAAAAATTAAACCGACTTCAAAACGCTCTGAAAAGTAGAAAATAAATGCGTCATTTAGTTACTTTTATTTATTTAACCATATGTATACTCGGTGCCATCCGAGTTTAAGGAAAGTTTATTCAAGAAAGCAGCTAAGCACTTTGTGTGAATTAGGTATCGTCTTTAAAGTACAAAGCTTACAGGTGGCACCGACTTCATATATACATACTAGAAATATTACATACATACTATATATAATCATTATTATAAAAACAAAAACCCGACTGCTTAGAAGTAATGAGCTGAAAAGAGAAAAACAAGGATCACTATATCTATATTCTAAATACTTTATGTTGCTGCAGGCGTTGACAAATTTAGTCTTTGTCCGCACGTAGCATCCTATTTTTTGTCCCCGCCTGCAGCACCATAAAGTACTCGTACATAGAATTTAATATAGATATATTGATCCTTGTTTTTCACTTTTCAGTTCATTACTTTTAAGCAGTCGGGTTTTTTGTTTTTATAATAATAATTTTATTTGAGACTTTTTAGTTTTAGTTAGTAGTACAGAAGTGATTTTTATGGTACCCTTTTGGAAAAATCCATCCAGTCGTTTAGGCTGTAGCGCGCGCAGAGGAAATACATACATACATAGGTACATACGCTCGAAAAACATTACCCTCCTTCTGACGCAGTTGGGTAAAAAAATACCATAATTTATAACAGAGAACAGATACTTACGACACGAACTGTACAGCGGGTCCTTACCTAAAGGCGACTGAAACTCCTCTCCTTGCAGGAAAGTAGAGTTGAACGCCTCTCGACGAGTAACACAATTCAACGGTAGCTACACTTCAACACTCAAGAGCTGTGTCTGATTAAAACTGGCCGCCGCTGCACTTTTCGGTTCCCAACATAATAACTCCTTCATTTTACCCATTGTGTATTTTAATGTCATTCAAGCATTCTACATTTAATTATAACTGTAGTATTTTGGAAGGTATAACTAAATCGTTGGGCCAGTATTTAAGTAGTCTCTATTTAATACTTATATGATATAATTATGATAGTAGGAGATTACCTTTCGTCTAATTCTAATAGAAGTAGCGAAGGAGAGTTAATGCTGTTTACCAGTCATCGTCATTAGCATCTATCTAGTAAATATATTAAAAAAGTCAAATATTGTCACTCTAGCACGCGAATCAAATGTAAATCAAAATTATATACTCTCGAATCAACTCCAGTCTAGTATTTTGACAGATTTTTATTGCAAACTATCAAAGTAACTAGTAGAACAGGCTGGTGGAACAAAGTTCCAAGTTTTCTGAGACCTAGTTTTGCAGTAGGTCACATAAATGCGATGGATAGAGTTTAGCAAATCTATCGACTGTATAACTATCTATGTGCTTATGACAATTCAAAGCTTCATATACAAAAGTAGAAGAATATTACAACATTCAGTCAATCCACATAAGCGGAAAGTCGTCAGATCACAGCCCTTTATAAATGAAGGCGGTGTAAGCAAAGCGAAATGTACGGTGGTATTCAACGGTTAGAACAATTTCCACGGTAACTACACTAGAGCAGTAAACGTGCTCAATGCTCACAGCACTCAACATGCTCAATGCTCAGGCTCAGACGTGCTGTGTCTGATTAAAACTCGGCCGTTGCTGCACTCTCTTTTATTTGAGTTCGCAACGCAACAGTAACAACTCTTTAATTTTACCCATTGTACGCTTTAATGCCATTCAAGCGCTACATTAATATTTTCAACATTTATATTAGGTGTACCCGCTTCCTTAAGTGTGGTTTTGAAGTAAATTGAACTTTTAACATGATTTTTACCTAACACTTTGAAAGTAAAAGTCATAATTACCTACCTATTTAATATCACAAAAACGATATCAAATAAATTTCAAGTAGGCTTCAAGTTATCAGCAGTTTTGAAATTACAAATAAAATGAATTCTACCACTTGTTCCAAAATCAGATTTTAAGATAACCGTTATGGGACTATTCTTGAGTAGGTACGTAACAATACGTTAAGTATTAAGTTCTAGTTAAAATAAAATTACTAAATAGATAAAAAGAAGGCAACAAAACTTGCGTGGTCATAAGGCACTCAATTTAATTGTGATCCAGCTTTACTTGAGACTTTTCTTTTCAAAAATTAACAATTTTGGCCATGTTTACGTAATAAGTAGTAGCACGTGTCCAATTATACTCGTAGCGTCCACTAAAAGGAAATTGCAATTTCACGCTACCGTAACACACCAGTCCTATACTTTTGTTATAACGCGAAATAATTTGAGATTAAATAATAAAGAGGGTGGGCATAAATTCGACGTCGGCGAGTCAGCCAGAGCCGCTACATTATGCACAAGATGGCACCCTAGCTAACGCAGCGCTGCTCAAACATTGCTTCCGGATAAGTTATTCTAATGTCGTCTTCGATTGCAGTTTGAAACAAAGTGTGTTTCGTATTATTTGTAGCTTTTGTCCACAAGTGTTCAATATGGATCTGCTAAGGGAATAGGGTAGAGGGTAAGATATACAAATTACTATCGCACGATTGATACGTATTTCTATTCGTTAAATCTGAATGATGATGAAAATCTGTTTTGAATTCTCATTATCGTTATGTAAAATTAGAAATTTGTACATGTTTATACCACTTACATTTTTGACGACCTCTGTGGCGCAGTGGTATGCGCGGTCGATTTATAAGACGGAGGTCCTGGGTTCGATTCCCGGCGGGGCAGATTGAGATTTTTCTTAATTTGTCTTGGTCTGGCTGGTGGGAGGCTTTCGCCGTGGCTAGTTACCACCCTACCGATAAAGACGTATCGCCAAGCGATTTTACGTTCCGGTACGATGTCGTGTAGAAACCGAAAGGGGTGTGGATTTTCGTCCCACTCCTAACAAGTTAGCCCGCTTCCATCTTAGACTGCATCATCACTTAACATCTGGTGTGATAGTAGTCAAGGGCCAACTTGTAGTCGATAAAAAAAAAATCTACTAAAAAGATGATTTTCATTAAATATTAAGGAAACTTTTAGCATTCTCACTAAAAAATAAATTAAACATCTCAAAATGGCTCATATTATATTTAGAGACAAAGAATGTACCTAATGTTGAGATATTATTATAATTTTGTCCGCACATTATTGAGCAAATCACTCTTCAGTAAATGGCCAATATTTTTTCATTTCCAGACGTTGGCGTCTAAGCTCAATTTTCCAATTTCAGAAGTTGCAGATAAAGTTTAGGAACCGCTGCACTCAGACAGGGCAGTGTCTCTCTTGAGACGTTGTACCTTACATTACAAGAAGAAGAACTATTAACATTGTAACAAGTTTGCTTCGTGTACACTACTGTTATTTATTGCTTTAGTCTACGAGCATATTGTATCATACCTACCTACTGTATCAAGAAAATGTTTTATTTTTTTATAGTTGAAAGGTCAATCATCAGCCACCTGAATGAAGTGGAAAACTCGCTCTTTTTGCACAAGAACACTTATCAGGGAGTGCTGAGAACATACAATGCTTGCCATCAACCTGAAGTATAGCAAGCAAATATATAGATAAATATCAAAAAATAAAAACAATAAATATCTGCTAGCTGCGTTGGATTCGGTGGATCGCCGCGCTAGTAGAATCATTGGTAACGAGGCGTTATGCAATGCAAAACTGTAAACACTTGATCATCGCCGAAAAGTTGCCTGTCTATCGGTTTTCTACAGAATATATTTTGGAAAGTGTGCACAGGAACTTTTTGATCTAGTTCCCCCTTCGCCCTTTTAGCATAGAACTGCTAGGCATCGTAGTAGTCTTCACCCATACGTAGTCGATATTCCGTGGACGCGTACAAAACGTTTCGCTTCCTCGTTCCTGATTCGAACTGCGAAAATATGGAATGCCCTTCCAGCTCACGTTTTCCCTACCACCTACAATGTGGGTATCTTCAAGTCAAGAGTGAATAGCCACCTTCTAGGCAAGCGCGTTTCACCGTAGGCTGCATCTTCGCTTACCATCAGGCGTGATCGTAGCCAAGCGCTAGTCTATACACTATAAAAAAAAAATATGTTTTTTTTTTATAGACTACAAGTTGGCCCTTGACTGCTATCACACCTGATGTTAAATGATGATGCAGTAAGATGGAAGCGGGCTAACTTGTTAGGAGTGGGACGAAAATCCACACTCCTTTCGGTTTCTACACTACATCGTACCGGAACGCTAAATCGCTTGGCGATAGGTCTTTGTCGGTAGGGTGGTAACTAGCCACAGCGAAAGCCTTCCACCAGCCAGACCAAGACACATTAGGAAAAATCTCAATCTGCCCCGCCGGGAATCGAACCCAGGACCTCCGTCTTATAAATCCACCGCGCATACCACTGCGCCACGGAGGTCGTCAATGTAATGTAACCCGCCAACCCACATTGGAGCAGCGTGGTGGATCTGCGCTCTATATCCCTTTTCCTATAAGGAGGGAGGCCTGGCTCTGTAGTGGGCCGTTAAAAGCCTGATAATGATGATGATGATATGTATTGTATATAAATAAACAAGGTAGTAGTACTTTCCGAGCAATGTGTTCTACTACTAACGTATTAATACACATAAATTAAGTTCACGACTTCTAGATAGGTCAGACTTTTGTTCAAAAAGTTAGCTACAGGAAAATTATAACACATTTTTTAAAAGGAAGTAAATACAAAATCAACCAACAATACTCTTTGAAGAGAAAATATTTGTAGATTATTAAAATTTCGCACCAGTAAATTCCATGTGCCAAATATCGTCGGAATGGTTTTTTTCCCTAGTGCTACAATGCGGCGAGTCTTGTCGCTCTGTTCCCCCAGGCTGCGTCGTCTCTTGACAGGGATAAATTCCGCCACCCTCTTTTTATCCTACTTATAGTCCCAGATACGCTCGCTACATTTCCTATGTCATGAAATTCGAAAAATATTTTAGTATTGACAAAAGCAGGCGTTGCTTTATGTAAATTTATCACGAGGAATAAATAGAACTATGTACCTATAGAAAACCTTTACTGACAGGTTTATCAACATGTATGCATCTTATCTAAATCATTGAACGGCTACTCTGCGTCCGCTTAGAAAAGATTTTCTTAAGTTTCCCTTAAGGGGTGAAACAGTGGTCCATAGTTTGTATAGAGAAACGAGATCAATTACATTTGTTATACTGCAGAACTGACGTAAATAAAATACATGGTTATGTGGTTAGTTTATACGCGGTAGAAGTGGGTGCGAGGGGTATACCAGCGACGTCTCTCTATAACCTGCTAAAAGACCTTGGCCTTACTAGAAGTGCAGTAAGCTCCATATTGGAACGAGTGTCCAAAGCTGCTCTAGTAGGGTCCTTCCGAATTTGGCTGAGCAGGGAGAATAACTTGAATAGAGGAGGGGAGTGTTGACGCGCGTCACTAAGGGTACCCTTAAAGCTACACCCGTGTCACAAGTCTCGGGCTCTGTTCGGAGTTTTTCTCTCAGCTACGCGATGGACCCGGCACCCACACGGTGAATCCTTGGAATGCTAAGATTCGTCTCTCTTTTTCAAAATTTAATCCCAAAATGCTTGAAAGCTGGAATAATCAAAAATTCAGAATATATCCGGGATATAGTAGCGTTCGATATTTTGATACAACTCAAAAAGTCTATGCCCTGAGTCAACCAATTATGATCATCAACGTACGCTATACTCCGATATTGGAGCATCCTTAGATGTTGCATGTACAAAGTTCAATTTTGATTTCATAAATTGTTAAATTGAGGTCGCTCGTAGTTCGAGTACACTTGGGAATTTCAGGATAAAAAGTACTTAGCCCATTATTATTATTCTTTATTTGTATTCCACACACACAAAAAACATTACAGAGATAACTTAAAAATATATATATATGTAGGATACAAAAGGCGGCCTTATCGCTTAGCAGCGATCTCTGCCAGGCAACTTTAGGCTTAGGAAAAATATAAAGAAAAAGACTGCAGGTGGTACATTTATAAAATATACATAAATTCAAATAAGTACACACTAATACATAAACCAGACTACACAAATAACACCAATATTAACTATAATATTGGTGTTATTTGTTCCATACATAGCCTATGTGTTGGTCTGATGTATAAACTGTATTATTGTAAAGTTTCATTAAAATGAATTCATTATTTTTCGCGTAAAAGAGTAACAAACAACGTTTATAATATTAATAGGATTGTTTGTAGCTAAATAGTACCAAAATACCATAAAATATATAAGGGATCTATTGGAATTCACATTGTTTCCTCAGCACCGTCAATCATTTTAAAGCGCTATTCTTATGCAAGGATGCCAGGGCAAAGATTAATATGCAACAGCTGTTTGCTCAATCGTCACCTCTTTTACATTCAAGAAACTAAGACATCGGTAGGTAATATAATTTTAAAGCACATAAATGTAAATAATACGGATAACTTTAAGGGTTTTAACTTAGAATACCAAATACAATTAAGAAATAATATTTAAAATTTTTATTTTAGTACGGTAACCCGTAAAGTAAATACGTTTATTTTTTTTTTAAGAAAAAACTTTAACAAAAATAAATAAAAATAATACTTATTTAATCTTAAATCTAAGGTTGAACCAGTTCAAAAAGATATACATTGAATATATAGTATTAATATGTCAATGGATATATAGAATGAAAAATGTTTAATTGTGAAACACGTCATTTAAATCAATATGATTTTTACTCACACTATCTATCTGCTTAGAATAGATCTAGTAGATCTATTAGATTTTAGTAGAAACTCCAATTGCATCTATGATTACGAGTCTCATATTCGAGGGGGAATGGTGCAATATGGTCATTAAAGTGAATTAGTTTGGCACTAACAAAGGCCAAAAACAAATGAAGAAATGCAGAAATGAAAGTATAAAAACCTGCAAGAAGAAACACCTCCTAATGAGATAATCAAACGCGGTCTCTCAAACTATTATAGATTATATATTATACAGCTGCAGAGCACCGACTCATTACACTACAATTTTGCTCCCCCGCTCCAACTTAACAATAGTAGGTATAAAAAATACGTACGCATTAAAAGACAGGCAATGCCAGGCACATGCGGCCCGCGTCCATTACTAGAGATGAAAACATATACGACTGTAGCAGAACGCGACTTCGCCTGCTAAGGAAATAATGTATACGAACTTCCAAGAACAAAAAAGAAACATTGCACGTGACCCTTCTTTAAATAAGATCAAAATTTTTAAATAAAAATAGAGCCGACTCAAAACGCACTAAAAAGTAAATAATAACTGTGCCATTTAGTTGCTTTAATTTACTTAAGCATATCTATGAAGTCGGTTATTTAAAAATTTTTATTTCTTACTTTTTAGTGATTTATCGCCATGTATAGTACTCGTACTATACTGTCATAGTACATTATACGGCACTAGTAGCCAAAAAGCTACCGATTTCGAGACAAAAACCGAAATCGCTTTAAAGGGTGCCTCCAAAATTTGATGAGTTCCTTCAATTTCCCCAAGATATCATCATCAGATAATAACATCATACCATGTGACCACCTTGGAAGAATGCCCTTTCTAATAAAAAAAGAATTATCAAAATCGGACAACTCTGTAAAAAGTTATGCGTGGTCATACAAAATAAAAAAAAATATACGTGTCGAATGGAGAACCTCCTCCGTTTTTTTCGTCGGTTAAAAAATTGGTTTTGCTATAAGTGCCATCGCGGTCCCAATAAAGAGGAACAATCATTCCATACACTGTTTCACTATATCACCAAGGAAATAGTCAGCGTTTTCAGTGAAGTAAAATGAAGTTCCTAGACAACAATCAATAATAATTATCCTCATATTTGAGCCAATTGACACATAACCTTCACAAATTGTATACTAAAACCTCCCTTAGGAACTAATGCATCTATGGGTAAAAACCGTACGAAAATCCGTTCAGTAGTATTTAAGTTTGTCGCGAACAAACATACAGGCTCGATGAGGGACTGCATGTCATAACATGTAGTGATTACACGTGCCTCCTGGCTTTGTTGTCAGTCCTCGAAGGGCGCTGTAATTAGTTTCCGTATGAGAACAATGAAGTGGGGTCAAATCACATTACTTGCTGGGTCATGCTGCTTAATGAAGTTATCCTAAAAGTTCAGTTCGAAGGTTTTGAACAATCACTGTCGAAACATTACACCTACGTAATTCTCTACGCAGAAGAGATTTATAATAATAATATTGAATCTTTAAATCTCAACCTGACTATTATTATAAATTCTTTACTCAATTAAAACTTTTTATTTCGTTTAATCACTAAGAAGTAAGTCCTTAATCCTTACTATAAAGTTTTATGCTTTCACGTAAAAACAACTGAATAGATTTTGATGAAACTTTACAATAACATACCTTACATATCAGAATAACATATAGGTTACATTTTATCCCAAAATTCCTACGGGAACTACGCGGGCGTCCTCTAGTAAGTAATATTATATCCGAGTAAGAATTAGTATCTTAAACGCCGGATACAAACTTTTTAATTTTCATAAAATAAAATGTTTAACTATTTTTCGATTTTATAATTTTATACAAAAGATATGTTTTGTGTATCTTTTGTTATCAAGGTATTAAAAAATAGTATAAGTACTACTTTGAATTCGATTAGCTTTGAATTAAAAGTAAAACTTAGCAGAATTATAGTGCACTCACCGACTTCCTGTGATGTTCTTCGTTTTGTTTTAACCTGTGCATAATTTCACTAAGTGCATAGACGTAACACATTTCTGCCCGACAGCTTTAAGTGTGGGAAATCAGTTGCAGAGATCAATCGGTTGATAACATCGAGTGTAGATTGGTATATGTATATAACTGGCAGAAGCCCGTGACTTCGTTCGAACTTTGCAAACTTTCAAGAAAACCTAAAAAAAATTTTACCCTGTTTTAAAGAGATATTAAATATTTTAAATATCCTTAAAAGGTGCCATATGCCGTATAATTCTAATACAGAGGAACAATGCCTTCATACATTATTTTGCTGTATTTCAAATGAAATACCTAGTCTGCGTCTTCAATGATAACTCCTACAACGCAGTGCGACGACTGATGCCAAAATTATCGTCATATTTAAGCCAAGTTATACAAAAACTTCACAAATTATACACTAAAACCTTCCTCACGAAACTCTCTATCTACTGGTGTAACGTAAAACCGTAAGAAAATCCGTTTAATACTTTTTGAGTTCATCGCGAACAGACAGACAAACGCGACGGGGAACTTTATTTCATAATGTGTAGATAAGACATGTAGATATGTTTCGTGTTCCACTTGGTCGTTGAAGCGACATATTGATGAATAGCCTGTCGTTTCGTCGTTCGCTTCTAGATAGAAGTCGGTCTGTCACACAGACCATACCTAGTTATTATTGTTACTTTCGTGTATGTTCCTCGAGCTTAACTGGTGTAATTATCTCGTATTTACTTAGGTAATGTTAGATAGCCTATGTCACTCCCATGAATTATATACAGCAAGAATTTTTACAGCCAGACAGTTGCATTTCCAGGGATTAGCGCTTGCAAACATACAAACAAACACTCCGCGGCTTTATGATATTTAATAGTTAGTGTAAAGATTGATAATTATATAAAGTAAAAAAAAGTAAAGATTGATAAATATATCTAATTAATTAGATATTATATAATACCTAATTAATTAGCACTATAGGAAAATGTCGTCTCTGAGTGGTTTTTGGCAAAATAATTAGCATCAATCTGTCCTTTTAATACTTCAATATTTGGAAAATCTATTTCAATACGGCGGCAAAATACAATTTATTGCACAATCAGTCAATAAATGCTTTCAAATTCATATCATCAATGCATTGTGTTATTTGGGTATCCAATTTGATTATAATATGATTCAATAAATTAGTCGCCATTGTCCAAAAGGCTTGCGAAATCGTCTGACGTATTTGACAAATGAGTGAAATGTTTCACGGCAAATAGCATGGATTTTCATATAATAAATGACTATTAATAGTCCACGATCTATTTGATTTAAGTAGGCTGTATACAAGCTCTTTTTAAACGTAAAGTTTGTCAGTTCGTAGTGACTCTACACCACGGGCTGGGAAGAGCTGAGAAGAAACTCAGCAATTGCTCTTTCAGAAATGAATGTTACAATTTAATACAAAGCTTATGTCCATCACGCTGACATCGTGATATTTAATTCTTAACTATAACTATCAGACGTTGATGACAATGACCGGGACCAATGATTCAACGTGCTCTTCAAGACACGAGGTGTTACACCCCTTTCGGACTTAAAATATTTACTGACAATTTCATACCAGAAAGAAAAACTCCGTATTATATCATAAGCCGACTCAGGATCTCGTGGTTCGAAGCCACATAAACAAGGCAGAATTTTCATATAATATACCTATTTCTGTAACATTTGTTAGAATTTTCACATAAATATCGCAATTCTTGTGACATTCGTTATCCCTCCCGGCATCCATTGCGGGATTAATTGTAAACACCCTTGATGTCTCGGGGCTTTGTTCCTTACGTTCAATCAAATGACGTAAACCACATAACCGCAGGGGTGTTTCTCTTCTACCTACATCCGTATGAATGCTTGAGGATTTATGTCACTTTTTACGTACATTTCACAAATGTAAAGAGTCTTTTGCTGGGATGTGGAATAATACAGAGTTTTTCTTGTAATTTCTAAACAATTTTCAATAAAAATAATAATGTGTTTGTCAGATATCTACTTAAGAATCGTAACATTTTTTTCGAAAAGTATATTAAAAAAATTTTATATTTGACACAAACCATATATTTTTTTTGTTGTCTATCTTAGTTTATTATTCCATTATCATAGAAAAATAATGTTCTAACTGTACGCCTTACAGAATTGGTGTCATTGAGATCGTAAGAGGAAATGTGTAAATTAAAAAAAATTGGTTGTCTGTAAAGTCGGTTTACTGAAGATAGTTGAACGTGACAACTTAAGAAAATACTGATGGAATGGTAGCATTTAATTGGTTATTAAAATTTTTAATTTAAGTATATTTTTATAAATATTAATTTAAATTAATAAAATAATTGATTTTGATTTTATAAATTTATAATAAATATATTAATTTTTAAATAAAAAATTAATATATTTAATAATTATATTTAATAGACGGATGTCGAACGCTGCCGAACGCAAAGGCCGATTGTGCTTCTTTGTCGCTCGTTTCACGCTCTCGTTTGCACTTCAAACCTTACATGGAACGCGTCAAAGCGAGGTAACGCCGCATGAGTCATGTTTTGTCGTGCGTGCAGCCGGCTCTATCGAATTATAAGACGTTGTCACGTCAAAAGCGGCTGGCATAATTAAAAACTACACAAGAATTCAAATTATTGCGAGTATTTTCCATATTATATATGACTACCCCCCGTATGGGTTCGAAACTAGTCGGGCATAATCCAACAACAGTGACGTGAGATACAGACTACACATAACTTTAGCAAACAAACCCTCACAAAATTACACTACTCTAAAATTGTTTCTTTGTTGAAAAGCGACACCGATGCTTTAGATTAGCTGTTAATAATAATAATCTAATGAGTTAAATATTATATTCTACATTGTAGAAGAATCTTCAGCCAAAAAACTAGATAATTTTATGAATAGACCACCTATTGGTGTGAAAAACGATGCTATGACTCATTCGGAAGGTAACACTTGCAGTAGGAACAATCGATTTGTTAATGTAGAGTCGTAGACAAATGGTTGCGTGCCCACACGGAAATGTTAACGAAATTTAAAACAAAAAAATATAGTCGATAAAATTTTTATAGTAATACTAGCAAATGCTCGCGACTTTGCCTAAACGTAAAATAGTGTATTGCAAACCCCTAAGAATACCAAAAACAAAAAATGATATATATGTCTTTGATATAATGTTATGACAAAATAAATATTTTGGAAAATTCCATACCGCTCTTGTATTCTATACCGAAAAACGATGAAACCACCAATAACTCAGTACCTAAAAATATTATTACCTTCAACAGTTAAAAAAGTTCCAATGTAGACATAACCGTTTTGCGTTGACGTATTATATTTACAGTTGAAAATAATGGAGGGAAGGATGTTTTGATTTCTTTCGTATCACAATTAGGGCCGAGCATGCAATCATTTGCCTCTGTAAGCAAATTGATTGTTTGGAGCGCGTCATGCGATGGTTCCACAATGTTATTTCTAGCCCGCCATGCCGTTGATTGCGTTCTTTATTGAAAATCGTTGTGTCAGTTGATGAAATATCGTATCTATAAAATAGGTACATAGTCCAATATAATTATAGTTGATGCATTTTAAAGTGTGTCGTCGGGCAATAAATGTCACAAATGTATATAGTCAATTAAACGCTCTATGCAGTTTAGGATGTTCAATTTAACGAAATTATAACGCCTGTTAGTGACTTTTGGATGCAATTTACTGTAAATCCTCGATAAGTTGTTAAGCAACTTATTATTACGACCGACCCGACAACTCAGTTTAAAATGCGTCGAATATATCACTCTTAAATTGAAGATAAGTTTTGCTGCTATTTAAGCGAAAGGTTTAATCTGTACTATCACTACAGTTTCTACATCTTAGAGTCAGTATCTATAGAGTCGACATGGAAGAATAATACTGTAAACCTTTGTGAACGAATGATATGTAGATACACGAAACCCTTAAAATGTAAAAGAACCACAGTGAAACATTTTGTCCTTGTTAGAGTCTTGTTTGACTGACACGCAGCTCTGTCAAACAAACTTTGTGACATTCTTGTTATTGTGGCAAAATTCGAATTTTTGAAGTGAAAATTGTATTGTGAGATAGCTGTTAATTGTTATGCGATAAATGTTATAGTATTTCTTGCTATTAGAATGCTGTATTACCTTAGTAACATAACCTAACATTTGTGGTACAAAACACAAAAACGTATGTTAAATAATTTAATAGGGCCGCTTTCTTATACAGACTTTCAGTCGACTGCCAGTGGGAACTCTATAGATACTTACTGAATTTGTTTTATATTACTGATTCGTTTTATATAATGATTTTGTTTTATAACATGTGGTCAACATGTTATAAAACAAAATCCTTTCTGCGTCTGACAATAGTAATAAGATAATAAGGGTCTGTGATTACCTTCAAGACGTACTAAAGCGATTTAACGTACCAGTTTTATGCCTTGTAGAAACAAATTAGAATAGTAGTCCTTATTGTAACTAAATTTATGATTATAGAAACTTATACTTATTTATTACTAAAAAAATCGAAAAAATCGTTAATGGTGAGATTGTATGGATTGCAAAAGCAATGATGTTACGAAGTCCACCAGATCCGCTACTATAATGATAATAATATTTGTCAATTTGTCTCTTCATGTTCAAATCACAATATAACGTCAACGAACCAAGTATGAGCACGTATAGATACGCATTGGACAGCCATTGAAAGCGAGAAATCGAATTTCCTGAGGGTCAAATCCCATTAGCTCCTGTCCACACTTTGCACCCCAACGCTTCATCACAGTTACGTTGTATACAGAGTACCATACAACATTCGTCTAAACATGTCAATTAGTTTTGTTCCCAGTTTCTAAAAGTCTAGTTTATTTAAAATTAAACTGCCTTGACTATTTTCGATAACCTACATCAAAATAGAGGAATGGTTAAAATTCACGTGTTTATTGATTAGATATGCTTTACTAGTTTCGAACCTATAAAGCCTCCGAGTATCTTCATCTAGCATTGCATAAAACAAATAGATATTTCAGCATCTTTTTCTTTTTTAGTACATTAATTTATTGTTCTGCAAAGTGCTTTACTAATCTAGATGTTGAGTACTTATAATAAACCCTGATCAATTTTCTGTCAACGTCAAATCCAACTTGAGACTACCATCTACGAAAAAATACAGAACACTGTGTTCACTTAAATGCACACCGATATGCCCAGAGAGGGATCAGTCTCAAGACCGACGGCTTTACATCCTTTCCAAAGAAAAAGTGCCTAGTTCCGGTAGATATGGAAGTGAAATGTGCATTGAGAGTGTTTTCTCGAATCCATGTTGTTTTCTTATATTTTACCAGGAAACAGCGAAATGAAGTGAAATGTGTTTACTCTTTCTTAGTAGGTACTAAAATTTAATAATTAAATTATTAAATACTAAATTAGTTAATCATAATACGTTTATCAAACTTTACGGTAATGTTACAATGGTTCGTGTTTCTGTAATTCAATTAAAATATATTAACCTTGGGACTTGGCAGCTACGATTATATTAAATAACCGTTGATTTAATCGGCCCTTCAGGAACTGTGGGTTCATTTGCATGTCGAAGGTTTGGACTAACCCAGTTCAATTAGTTTATCTCGACCGTGCTTCTCAAACTGTGTCGATGTCGAAGCCAATTAGATATAAGATATTCCGCTACCATCTTCCTGGTTAGCATATTTACCTGCTAACTATGAGATTGTAGATGTCGTTTCCAGTAATATTACAGTAATATGCTGATAGGTATTTATCACAGAACAATAAAGCTTATTTTGTTAAACGCAAACTCACTTTATGATTACGGTTACGATTAAATCTATACTAATATTATAAAGAGGAAAACTTTGTTTGTTTGTTTGTTTGTTTGTTTGGTTGTAATGAATAGGCTCAAAAACTACTGGACCGTTTTTAAAAATTCTTTCACCATTCGAAAGCTACATTATCCACGAGTAACATAGGCTAAATTTTATTTTGGAAAAAAATAGGGTTCCGTAAAATATTTGGGTTTTTCGGACACAAGGTGTAAAAAATCAACCAGAAAAGTTACTTATTTTACGTACGCTGCCTAAACTATAAAAGATAGAACCATAAAATGTTCTAATCAATTAGAGTTCTTATAAATATCTACAAAAAAGTCCGCGACACACTATACCTATCTATGTCGAGTGAGGCACAACAACCATTTTTTTATTTAGAAATCTTAATTTTTTTTTGGACTACATTTAAACGCATTTATTTTACTCATGCTATTAATCCTTATCAAAATAAATTACTTCATCACTAAGTACAGTTTATGTAGATAATATTTGGTATTTAAAAGATTAAAATTGGACTTTTGGTTTTGAAGTTATGGCGAAATTAAAATTTTTATTTCTGCGAAATTAAAATTACTATTTCTGCGTTGCGAAGTGAGCGTCACCAAGGCGGGGGCGCGCGTGCGGGAGGGGAGTTTAGATCTATGTTATATATACGATGATGAATTAAGAATTCGATCTTTGTTCAAATATCTATTTAGTACACGGAAGAGTTTGTTCGTTTGTTTAAACGGGCTAATCTCTATCTGCGTGTCGGATTGTAAAATTATTTTTGTTTATTCTGAAGAGTGAAATATACTATTTAATATCAATTTATACCCATCAGCTTGCCATAAATATATATTTTTAATGTTAATGTACTGAAATGTCATACAATGTTTAACAAAAATGTAGACCTTTACTACACGGGACGGGACGGAGAATATTGCTTCACGGGAAACTATAAAAAAATTAAATTGAGAGGGGGAGCAGGGAATGAGAACACTATATGTGCCTTTACACATTTTGTATGAAAGTCTGTCTTTAAAATTAGAAGAGTACCAAAGAGGTTTTCACGCGGACGAAGTCGCGGGCGACTGCTAGTACCTCATAAAATCTGGAATATAGCTTAAAATGTAGATATCAGTACGACCACCTATCACCCCAAATGAGACGCTCTTATCGTTGCTCTCGACAGGCTAAAGTGCGTGATCATCTGCTTTTGACAGAAAGCGGAAAATTGTTCAAACCAATTCAAATATTTTCATCAAATCTGTCTGCACCCCATTTTTAACGATATAAGTACCTACATACTTGCTTATGCTAAACTTTATTAAAGTTTCATATACCCTCCAGAAACATAATTTGAATAATTAGCGACATAAATGACAAGCCTCATGTGCCTCATGAGCCTGCCCGCCTGTGTTTCACGTCTAAGATTGACGGATATAAAACAAAGAATTATAGATTTTTTCAGAGCATATACCCACCACGCAGCTCCAAAGCAGGCTGGTGGGCGAAAGAAACTATTTGACTCTGCGATCACTAATATATGTTAACGTTCGTTCGTTCGACAGATTCATGTGCTTTTCAAGGCACATAAAATCCCCATTCCGGTCTATTACTAAGAATTTCTCAAAAAAAAGAAACCACTAATTTAATAGGCATTTCATAGTCCGACCGTCCGTCCAGAACTTGAGCAGGACCTCACAGTTGTGGTAAATAAAGCCAAAAAAATATCTAAAGATAGGATAGGTGCCTACCTATTTGTACATATTCCATTAAATGGCGTAAGTCATTCCTTCAAATATAAGCTTTATATTTCGGTGAAGATTCTCGTAAAGCCGCACACAGAAAACCGCCATAAACCTAACAAGTAATCGACTTATTCATGTGTAAATATAAAGCTTAAAAATCACTTCGTCGCTTGCTCTCGCTGATCCCTCTTTTTAAGTGGCTTTGGGGTGAAGGGAGGCGAGGGTAGAATGTAATTTTCAAGACAGGGCGATTAGGTACTGTGGTAGGTATTTGAACTTTAATATATTGAGTAGGCGTACATGTAAGACGAGTGTTTTCATCGTGTAACTATAAACCTAGTCTTGCGTGAATATTACAATGAAAAATAATGTATTTTTTCAACATTTTATGTACCAAACTCATGATATAAGTCAAACATAAAGAGAACAGCTTAATAACCAGCATAACACGACAAAAGGTAAGTAAATTTATGGAGAGACATGACGAAACCTGGGATTTTTCATTAATATTTATTACCAAACATCTTATAGGTTATGTGGTAGGCACTTTTCTGCATATAGGAAGTGCAAGACACTATTAAAAATTGGTTGTCTGTAAAGTCGGTTTACTGACGATAGTTGAACGTGACAATGTCTTAAGAAAATACTGATGGAATAGTAGCATTTAATTGCTTATTAAAATTTTTAATTTAAGTATATTTTTATAAATATTAAATTAAATTAATAAAATAATTGATTTTGATTTTATAAATTTATAATAAATATATTAATTTTTAATTTCAAATTAATATATTTAATAATTATATTTAATAGACGGATGTTGAACGCTGCCGAACGCAAAGGCCGATTGTTCTTCTTTGTCGCTCGTTTCGCGCTCTCGCTTACACTTCAAGCCTTACATGGAACGCCTCAAAGCGAGGTAACGACGTATGACGACATGTTTTTTCGTGCGTGCAGCCGGCTCTATCGAATTACAAGACGTTGTCACGTCAAAAACTAACTGTAAATCTCTTACTACTTATATTTTACCTATACGAAAACGACTATCTCTTTGGTCTAGTGGTAAGCCTATGTGACTTCGATCATGAGTTCCTAGGTTCGAATCCTGAATGGGGTCACGGAGTAATGCTGAGTTTTCATTATTATATGAAATTTTCCGTACATGCCAAGCCCGGAGTCGGAAAGTTGGTGGTGTTACGCCCCCGTGCCTCGGAGAGCTAGAGCTCGCTAAGCCGTCGCTAATAAATGAATAGATAATTATCACCCTAACCCGTCAATACACTGATAATGATTATTCCATCACAATCAGTCTATCAAGGCGTTTTCTTGTCTAATACTTTTATAAACTATTACTTTACAAATGAGGTTCATCAATATAAACTTTGGCAAAAAATTAGGTTCTGAATCTAGGCTGAGAAATAACAATCTTTATATAAAGCAGACATTGTTATGATAGGCTATAAGTAGAACAAATGTTGAATAATTCAGTTTCAGACAGTAAATAAATTCGTTTTGTTTCAGCTTGACCTTTCTCTGAAAGTCTGAACTTTATATAAAACTAAATATTATCCTTATTTCTCTACCAACGACGTCGTTGTTATCTACATTGTTAATTTCGTAGCATTCAAGTATTATTCCACAATTTTATCTATAAAAATATAGTACAAACTTTTAACGTGTTTTCTGTACAATATCATATTATTTTAATTTTAAAATACATAGGTACTTTTAGGTTTTTGTAAAGTAAAACATGTTTTAATTAGCCCGACGTAAATGTTCATAATATGTGTACATTCCCAGTTAAAGCAATGAACATAATATTATGCCTTTGAAGAGATTTAATTGTCAATGTGCTTGGTATGTAAATGTTATGATAAAATCATTTAACTGAAGCTTATAACAGACTTGATAAATTTAATTTAAAAAATTTCCTCATAAAACTGTGCCATCCTCCGAACAAAGTTTGGCGGTCAAAAGTCTCCTATTATCCACAATTCCCTTTAATTGTGGATGATCGATGGTTATAAAGAAACAAATTAAGTTATAAATGAAGGTATAAGCCATTTCACTTGAAAAGAATGTGGATTTTATTCTACTCCTAAAAGGTTAGCTCGCTTCCATCTTAGATTGGAAACATCACATAAAGCCACAGCCCCTACCTGAGGTACGAGCTTACCTAGCTCAAGGGTCAGGAAATTATTGTAAAAGTAACCGACACTTTCTTAATAAATATTTCTTCTTTTTCTTACTTACCTACCATCTGGTGTGATTGCAGTCAAGAGCTAACTTGTCTATAATGATTATATCTACTGCTTACGTGGTGATGACATCTACAGCTGATCCGTTATCCTAAAATGCCTTACCTGAAAAAAACAGAGCGTTCATTTAATAAAAGATTACATTTAACCTTTCACACTAATATTTCGACGTGAGTCGGTGCGCTCAATTTCAGCTCATAATACTTGCTTACCTATTAACCTATTTATACTTATAGGGCAGTGAGATATATTGCACGGTAAGCCGTAGCCCGTAGCTATCACCAACATCTGATAGTGATCTTTAATGAATAAAACATTATCTTTCTAAACCCGCCAACCCGTATTAGAGCAGCATGGTAGGTCTACGCTCCATATCCCACAAAGATGATAATGATAAACTTAGAACTTACTGTCGATATATCTCCCCTTGTATTATTTCACCGAAACAATTTATATTCAATAGTTATTTTAACACTTTGTTATTTTAACCCGGCTTTATTATAACACCTGTTGCAACAATAACAAATATACCTAGAATACCATCTAGAACTCAAACAATAGGTAATCTAGGGTCAATACTTTGTCTCCAACTCGGCGTTGCAAATATGAGTCTCATATTTTTCATTCCCGAAACGGGGTCAGTAAAAGAAAATAAGGGTATTTTAACAATCGAAATGTAGCATGGCCTATTTGCGATAACGTAAAACAGGCTGTATTATTTTTATGTACTAACCAATTTAAAAGAAACAAATATTTTTTTTTTGGATAAGTGAAGAAAGGCATATTTATCTCCGTAGTTACTAGTTAGTAGTTACCTACACACTTTTTGGAACCATTCGGTCCCGGTCGTTATCATTAACATATTTCGAGATTATTCATCGTCATCATTATCAGCCTATTATCGGCCCACTATAGGGCCAGGCCTCCCTCCTTATAGGAGAGGGGATATGGGGCGTACACCCACCACGCTGCTCCAATGCGAGTTGGCGGGCTTAGGGTGATAATGTTTCATTTATTAACGATCACTATTAGATGTTGATAGTTGATAATAGTGACCGGGACCGACGGCTTAACGTGCTCTCCGAGGCACGGGGGTGTAACACCACCAACTTCCAGACTCCGGGCTTGGAATGTACTGAACATTTCATAGAAGTATGAAAAAGCTCAAAATTATTCCGTGACCCGACCCAGGAATCGAACCCAGGACCTCGTGATCGAAGCCACATAGGCAAACTAGACCAACGAGGCAGTCGAGATTATTAGTTATACATTATTACCCTAAGCCCGCCAATCTGCACTGGACCGCAGCAGGTCTATGATCCATATTCCTTCTCCTACGGGAGGAACAAGGGCTGGCCCAATAAAAATACGCTGATAACGATGGTGATGATGCTTTTTTTTATCAACTACAAGTTGGCCCTTAACTGCTATCACACCTGATATTAAGTGATAATGCAATCTAAGATGGAAGTGGACTAACTTGTTAGGAGTGGGATGGAAATCCACACCCCTAGCGGTTACTACACGAAATCGTACCGGAACGCTAAATCGCTTGGTGGTACGTCTTTGCCGGTAGGGTGGTAACTAACCACAGCGAAAAGCCTTCCACTAGCCAGACCAAGACAAATTAAGAAAAATCTCAATCTCCCCGGGAATCGAACCCGGGACCTCCGTCTTATAAATCCACCGCGCCACGGAGGCCGTCAAACTTAGTAAGGCTTAGTAACTAATGATGTGCTTAAGTGTGTATGTAGCTTAAACAGTTTCTATACTTTACAATTCAGATTCCGCACTGCAAATGGCACTTGCTGAAGCAGGGAGGTAATACTAAGCAGAGTCTTGTTATTAGCCTTGTCCCGTAGACATGAATGGACGATAAAACGTATAAAATATATCACCATTCGCCTTCGGGTCTAATAAATAAGACAAATGACAGAGACGTGACTTCGTATGTGTTTTATTGTGAAGATTCTGTCCTTTGTTATCTTTCTAATATCATATTCATATGACCATGACTGTAATCTGTACATATAGGAAGCGAATTATCATTGACTGACTTATAAACTCATTAAAAAATCTGAAAAGTACTTAATTACATATCGCGATGTCACTGATTGCGAGTGAACCCTCAAGACACAGCTATACATGTTACTGTAGATTCCGAGTTGGAATATTTGGCGGCCGAATGGCGTAATGGGTAGTGACCCTGTTTCTGCGTCCTAGGCTGTGGGTTCGATTCCCACATCTGGAAAATGTTTGTGTGATGAGCATGAATGTTTTCCAGTGTCTGGGCGTTTATCTATATGTCATAAGTATTTACCTATGTACCTATGTACCTATAATATATAATAATATTCATCATAGCATAAAACAAGCTACTTTCGAGTACGCTTACTTTATATAGCCCATATAGCGATGTGTGTAATTGTCCTATAATATTTATTTATTTATTATATGTCATATGGAAATACAACAAAAGGTATGATAACCAATCTTCTATGACGAGAGGCGACTACAATTATATAAGTCTGTAAAACTCCCCACAAAAAATTACGCATGATCACTATTTTACTTAACTTTTTTTAATTTGGTTTTTCCTAATCGTGGCCCCAGTATAAACTAAAATGTATGTACTTATGAGATTACTAACCAAAATGTTGTAAAATATACGGATGTAAGGCACATAATGTGCCAGTTTCGTCCAAAGTAGGTAATAAAAAGTTTGAAGGGAGACAATCTCTGACATTCGCAAGACCTAATTATTTAATATCATTAAAAAGTAGGTAAGTCTATATTGGCTATGTTATAGAATAGGTACAAGAATTTTGGTAAACACAAAATTTAACTTAAATTTTAATTTATTGAACTTCCACATCAAATTGGAACAAAGACCCTAATAAACCCATACCTATAATTAATTAATACGTTTAAGCACACTTGCTATGTATAGGTCACAGGCACGTTAATCTCTCCACGGCTGACCGAAACACGTTGACGATTGATGACAAGGCTCCCTCTAGCCAAATGTGTATGATTACCGATATAAATGGCTGAAATAATACAACTGTTAATACAATAAAATGAAATCTAAGACAAATGAGGGTGTTTTGCCTTAATACACTGTACATTAAAAGATTAAAACCCAATCGCTTCCCACCGTCTGTATTCTTAGACCTTTTAAACTACGTTACGCATTTTATTGCGGTTTTCATCCATAGATAGGGTGATCCAGATCCACGAGGACGAGGACGTCGTTTTATTTAGTTATAATTTGAAATAATGATATCTTCATTGAATTATTTGTATTAATTAGCAGATGTCCGCGACTTCATAATCTGATCTTAATTTATCAAAACTTATAGGAATAATGCTAATGATTCTACGTGAGAAACAAATAAAATTTTATAACAAAAAATAGAACCGACTCAAAACGCACTAAAAAGTAAAAAATAACTGTGTCATTCAGTTGCTTTAATTTACTTAAGCATATCTATGAAGTCGGTGCCAGCAAGCTTAAGGAACATTTATTTAACGTAGTTAAGCAGTTTGTGGGTTATAGGTAATGTCCTTAAAGTATAAACCTTTACTGGCACCGACAAAAAAAATATACATGTCGAATTGAGAACTTCCTCTGTTTTTTTTCGTCGGTTAATAAAATGGTCGAATAAAACTTCTTCCAAATTTTTAACAGACGAAATAGAATAGACAAGTAGGTCTCCACATTAACTATTATAACCAACAAAACAAAGTGTAACCAATTTTAACCTCAATACCGTAATTAATGAAACGAGCTTAACAAGCATATTTTCCGCTATAATTAAAAATAACTTCGCCTCTAAAAATATTTTCTCGCGCGTAATGTAAATTAGTAGAAGCATAATTTCAATGCTGTTTTCACAATAAACACGGCCTACGTTTTGTTTTAAGGAAAACATTCAAAAACTTTTTAAAGGAATATTTTGCAAAAGCGTTTGTGCGCAATTTCTTTAGAGGTTATACTTTAATTATATTTTTTAGCCTGTTTTCTATTCAACAAGTTAGCGGTGGACTTGGATCTTGACCTGATATTAAATGACGGTGCAATGAATGATAACTTCAAAGGAGTAGTTTAATTCTTACCTCTGACTGGTCTCTAATTTTAACGAAGACTAAACCACTTTGGGGTAGACATTTGGCCGTTTAAAAGACTACTGAATTTTTCTTTCTTCAAAAACATCTCAGCCTGGCGTTGGAAGCTTGGTGGTGCTACATCCCCGTGCCTATTTTGCATCGGTTTTGGCCATTATCACCATCGTCACAACACTAAACATTATCACCTATCATAAGCCTACCAATGTACATATGAGCAGCGTAGTGAGCCTTTTAATAGATATTGACACCATTTAGATTTTGAGACGGGGATTTTTCGTCTTAAAATATCAATTTGGTTGGTTGAAATGCTTAAAACAGTATCAGTTTATTTCTTAATATTTTTCAAATATTTTAAAACTTTCTAGATTTTTCTTTATTTTATCTTTATTTTAAAGAGATTTGACGGAAAGTACCGTTATTGAAATCTGAATGCATTATGCAACGCAAACTAAATTCTGAAATACCTACATAATAATTATGTCTTTTGAAATTAAAACTAAAATGGAAAGCGGTTTTTGAAATATCAAAGAAAGTCAATCGAACTCCTTTCAAATCGCAACCCGACGCGACGCTGTAGCCTTTGCTAAATCATTGATATTTCGAAGGGCTCTTCAATTATAACACATCGTTACACCCTAGACTGGTGCAGGTTTAATTAGCATACGGCTGTATCAAACACTTTTAGAGTATGAAAATTACCTCATACGAGGCTACACGAGCTTTTTCATCAATGTGTGCTTAATTCAAAAACGCTCTGAATAAACGTGTAAAAATATTTGATTGAAAAGGTATAATAATTGTATTGCATTTTACGAAGTTCATGCATCTGTGTAACTTTAATCTTTATTGTAAAGGAGCACATTTGTGTAAATCTTTCAGTTAATTACACTGGTTACAATAGAGTTAAGTAGCTAAGAATCCACGAGGATTGTAATTAGCACCAATGTTTACACATTAATAGCTATTTGCTGCCAAATACATTCGTTATTCATTTTAAATTTTATTTTCAATAATATTGATGAAACGTGATTATTTTCCGAACTAAATTATTTTATTTTTAAAAAGCATTTTTTTGCATGTTTAACCGTACTTATTTCTGGAATTAGTAGTAAGTAATAAGTAAGATTAGCCTCTACATATGTCTCGGTATAGAGCTGGTATTACTTACTAAAAAGTAACAGATGGGGTGAGCATTCTATCTTATCATTTATGGCATACTTCAAAACTAATATAAATGTTAACGTTACTGTGAATCAGATATAAAAACAATAAAAACTCCCACATTGGAATGCCAGTCCAAACAACTTATTTACACTGCCAGCAATTTGCATTACTTTGTTGCTTCAGCGGATTGCTGCTCCAACTTCAATAAACCTACTTGTGTTTATTTTCGTTTCAACTTTAAACTAGAATCTTCAGACTACTTACATAAAATCGATTGGAATACCAGCGATGGAAGAAAATGGCGAATAAAATACACAGTATCAGTATAATCAGCCTCCTGTCTCATATTTACTTATATCCTAGTTTAGCTTTAAAAATAATCCCGCGTCTGGGACTCTAGGTATTAAGGCGCCTTCAGGTGTCTTGGAAAGCTCCCGCGATAACCAATATGTTTTAGACTCTATTTCGTATGAATAAAGTTCATTTTCGGTTGATGTTGTTGTAACAAAATCGATTAGGCGTTGTTTACCGAGAGGATTTGTATCGGGGTTGTAATCTGGAGCTCGGCGTATCTGCGGTGGCGTGTTTCGTGTCTCTGAGATAGATATCGTCTGTGAGTTATTGGATTCAGTTTATTTAACTTAGTAGGTAATGACATTGATAGGCTATTTATCACTATCATCATCATTATCAGCTTGTTAACAGCCCACTGCAGATTCAGGCCTCCTTCCTTGTAGGAGAGGGGATAAGGAGCGAAAACCCACCACGCTGCTTCAATTCGAGTAGGCAGCCTTAGAGTGATTAATTTTTTTTTCTTTACCCGTTGTTGATGATAGTGACAGGGAACGAAGCCTTAAATGCTCCTATGCCTGCTGAATGCCTTAAATGGTACAAGGTTGTAACTTTCTGACTTTCAGGCTTAGAAAAAGAAAACTCAGAATTATTTAATAACCCGACCCACTTAAATACGTCACTATCCAACGAGTAAATCTATTGGTATCAGTGTTAAATGATCGAAGTACATTTATAAGACTTCTTATACAGCTTACTGGGGGATTATGTTTAGATGATGTAGCTTTTTATCAATTTAATTGGATTATCAGTATAATGAATTGTGTGGCTTTTTTACGCTCTATTAGATATACCAAGTAGCACGTAATTGCTTTAGCTTGTTAAGCATAAATATTTTACAACTTAACGGTCGATAAACAAATTCGAGATATCCTAGATTATGCAGATTATCAATTTTGTAATGTGCAAAATCATTGCTAATATACATTCATTAAAAAATATATTAAAAATTGCTAGCAAATCTAATCCATAAATCGTAATATATTATTAAACAAGAGATCCAATGATGAAATTAACTGACCTTTTTCTCTTTATAGAAGTACTAGAAGTTTGTCAGTCCATACTCCATAAAAGAATCTAATAAGTATGAGATAAACAACCATGCACATCACACTGTGGTTTTCGTTCACCCTCTTAGTCATATATAGGTTATCATCTTGTTAAGGGCCCACTGCAGGGCCAGGCCTCCCTGCTTATAATAGAGGGGAGATAGCTATATAAAGGTGGCTTTTAAATTATCTTCAGAATAAAGAATTTTATATTCACCAGGCTTTAACAGTTAACAGATCTTAATGCCACTGCTACGTTAGCAGTCTTCAATTCTTACAGCTATTATAACGGTTTATTTGCTTCCTTCACTGAGCTACAAATCATATTTATAAGGCGGCACGTTTTATCTTTGATATAACCAAAAGTGTTTTAGTGCTTAGAAAGTGTGATGTTAGCACGGAGCGCCGCGTTGCCTGCGCCGGCGCCTCACTTATTAACATTCTGCGAAGCGCTTGTTGGCATGCTATTAAATTATTAGGGTTGCTAAATAACTTATTTAACAAATGCCTTCTTACAGTGCCGTAAGAAGGGCAGTGCCAGCGGTGCCCAGGCACAGGATGCAGAGCCGCAGACCTTGGTGGTGCGTAGAAAAGACCAGAACAGGATAACAAACAACAGGAACCTTATAATTTAAAGAACCAG
Organism: Mycalesis mineus; assembly: GCA_034621355.1. Classification (NCBI taxonomy): domain Eukaryota; kingdom Metazoa; phylum Arthropoda; class Insecta; order Lepidoptera; family Nymphalidae; genus Mycalesis; species Mycalesis mineus. The sequence continues at coordinate 9,075,276 of CM067895.1, forward strand.
TCAGTTATAAAGTTCGCACCGAAAGCTAATTATGGCTCTGCCTTTTTAGCATCTTGTAATTTTTTAGTTAATCAAAACAACATTAAAATGATTTGAAGAAGTGTGATATGAGATAGTGTCTCAAAGAATTATTAGATGGAGATTACAAAGAGAAATAGAGAAGAGTTTGGTAGCCGATGAAATTAAACTTAGAAATTAATATATAGGTATGTTTTTTACGGGCAAAGGGCGTGTAGGTTCGCGTATTAGGGCTCAATATGTAACTTTGTTATAGCATTGAATTTCCCGCTGAATAATCGGAAAAGTATCTATCTAAATGTTTTTGTAAAATATCACTATAAAAACAACTACTACGGTACAATTTTTATAAGCCACTATATCCTTTCCAGGTGAGAGTTTCCATCACAAATTATTAAAAATAATCCTTCATTTTCCTTACTTACTAGATAACTAAGAAAATAAGCGCATATTTTTCTGTAGGAAGAAAAAGTTTCATATAAAGAGGGGATTTCGCGGGAAATCCGCTGGCTTAACAATGAAAACTTGAATCCGTATTGTCTAGAGAAGGCTTTACTCTCTAATCTACGAGTACCACTAAATTGAAACTGAATTCGAAAGCGCATGGCCGTTGGAGCTTTGGAAAGCCACTACTTCTTAAAATATTGTGGGGTACTTGCTGATAAAACATTCTAAGACTTTTGAGACCAATAAATTTCTTATCTGTGTAATTCCGTTGGATAAAGCCCAAGGCGATTTTATGGTATTAAATTATATGAAACCTTTAATTTAATACCTGTCTACCGTAAGATTTTTAAAATCATAAATAAAACGTTTTTGCAAATAAAATGTAGCACCAAAGTGTTTTTAAGACAAATAAGCTCTAACTCGATGACTTAATCTTGTTTAGTTTAGGAGTTCCTATGACCATCTTCGTACTCCTTCATCAAAAAAGCTTAATGGTACCATATTATTGCATCATCTGTTTAACTTCCAAGAGAAATTTTTCATGGGACGTAGGTCAAAACCCACACACGCATAGACAATAACATGCATAAAGTCTTGTAACAAACTTGTATTTGTTAAAGAATCCTTTCCAATTCCAGCATTCTATTTTCTCAGGTGTCACAAAAAATGCAAAAATAAAAATAGCACGTGAATTTGTATGCAGGAAACGTTCATTTTTGCGGCATACAAATTCACTTGCTACCTATTTCCCGGCTTAAAAATTTATTTTCTGCACCGTAAACTATCGCTATGTTAAATTCCATGTTGCTTTGTACGTGACGGAAGTTTACTGACAGCCTTTGCAAATACTGTGCTTGCTCGAAAGAAAAATCCTATAACAATTTTAACAAATTAATAAATTCGAATTTAAAAAATTATCCTATAATTGAGATTACTTTTAATGATAAGGTCGCCTTTGCTTTTTGTCGTAGCTCACGATATTGTTCTTTTTCCTTAGCGAATTTCAATAAAATTGTTAAATAAATAAATGTATTATTAGATAATTTCATTAAAAATCTACCATACTAATTTGGTAATTGTTCATTTCAATTAGGTTTAATTTAAAGCGTAGCGACTCTATCACCAATTCAGAAATCATAATACCGCTAAAAAGTCATAAAAGTGTCAAGAAACATAAAAGCTCAAATTGATAAAAGGTTATCTACATTGACTTAACTCATTCATAACAATAGGGTTATGAAATTAGTAGTCAATGTTAAAGTCAACTGCAACCACAACAAAAATAGACGCATTCGGGTAAAAATAGACCCGTCTATCAACGGATGTGACCATGTAAAAACAGATCAGGAAGTTGACATACTGACTTTCCATCCGGGTCATCATTGGTCAGCCCTGTCCAACCGACGCATGAGCAAGGTCGCCGGGGCGACTCTATCGCCGACGGCGCCTATTGACCGACGCAACCACAAGCAAAATAAACCCCTATACTTATGTAACCAAGTCACAGTTTAGTGTAGCAAGAACGCCATGTCTAATGTTTGTTTAAGCAATTGCAATAAATCAGTGTGTCGATGTATCTCTTTTAAGTTACGTCCTATTTTGAACATCTATAATAGGAACGTCCATGCATCAATGACGGGTACTGAATGCGTCAATAGACTATACCTAATACAAACAATTGAATATTAATTAACATAGTGCATTGTTTGAACGGCGATATTTTATAGCACCGTTGTATTTTTGGCAACAGCTGGTTGTCATTGACCTAGGATTGTTTGAAAGTAAGTATTTTTAAAACACTGATTTATTTAATACATTTTTGGATAATCATTATTAGTTACAGGGCCAGGTCTCCCTTCTTATATCTCTCTTGATCTCCATGCTGTAGGTCACCCTCCGATATCAAACTTAGGACTATGCCGCTGCTCCAATGCGGGCTGGCAGGCTTAGTCTGATATTCTCTTTTCTTGTAATGAACACTATCAAACGTTAATAATAAAGACCAGGGGCTGACGGTGTTGCATGTTTTCAAAGACAAGGCGGTGTCACGCCACCAGCTTCACAACTGTGGTCTGAGAATTTCATGGAGGCAAGAAAAGATTTTATAGCCCAACCACAAACTAAAGCCTAGGATTTATTGGCCTAAGACGAGGCTGCCCTAGAATATTATTCGTATTTTCTAAAAATGACTAAGTAGTATTCCACTTTTTCACTTATTATAAAATAAGGTATTGGCAAGATGTAGTAGTTATTTATATCAGAGCCAATGTTTGGAAAAGTACTTAGGTAAGTACGTATTTCCAAACAAACAGCTAAATATAAATTTTGATTAGGTACACAAATCACGTAGGTAAGCACTCAATCTTCTTGATAATTTAAAAGATATCTCTAGTAACCTTGGAAGATTATAATGAAATCGATATTTTTCACGTCCGTAATATTCCGTTGTAATATTTGTTTGTAATGATATATTTAGATTTAAATTTAAAATAGATAATTAGATTTAAAAGAATATATTTAAATGACCAACATTCCTGTTCCTTTTCAATAAATTATTCTTAAAGACTGTTAGGTTTACAGAGATTTTAGCCATATTTACTTTCTGCGATCGTAAACACTATAGAAAACCAAACGCCATTTAAGACATGTATGGAAAAGATCGCGTGGCATATCGATTAGGAAATATGTCAATTCCATACATTCCTTAGTTTTCTATAGATTAACGCAGAATCGATTACCTCTCGGTTTTGAATCCCGCATCTCAAACTCACCGTACCTTATTTTATTATTTATTGAGGCACACACGAAACCTACCTTTTTTTAACAAATGGACACCTGACAGAGGACACTTACCAACAAAACTCGTCGGTGTTTCAAATCATCGCACGAATTATATTGTATGCAATATAATTCGTGTCTAATCACATGCATAATAATTATTTCAATATGATAGAAAATTATAAATAATATATAAATAGATTGAAAACAAAAGCTAAAGGTACATCATGAAAATCAGGAAACATCAAGGCGGAAAATTACGTTGCGTTACTCACTGATAATTTTATAAAATGCTCAAGTGAGCTTTTTAGGCTTTGACTACCCAAGTTTTAAGTAGGTGTCATTCAGAATGAAAATAGGATTACCGAAGGATTGAAAATGCTTGCAAAACCGCGGATGTGATTAACTAATTTGACATTTAGAGACAATAGGTACGTTTTTACTATTTTTTTATGTTTATAACTATAGACATGACATAATATTAATTCTAGTCGAGTGTCGTGGCTCTATGTATGTCTGTATTGTAGCGCTAATCGTCTGATAAGGGACAAGTGTTCGCCGTATCTCATTACGGGGCGGTTGCGCGTCGCTGCTCACATTCCTGCATGTTTTGTTTACTCGATAATTGCGCATAGCTAGACTTGTATACATGACATATATATTTTGTAGCCGAATTTGTAACGTCGAATGTAGTAGAATATAGATAAAAGTATATATAAAGTTAATCTATAGTTTTGTGTCCGATTTTATAATAATGTATCTCTATTGATAACTATTGATATAATATATTATAGGTATATGTATGATCAGATGAGTCATATAAATCCGACCATACCTTCGTCAACTACACTACTTTTATTAAATAAAAACCAACGCCGGCATACATTAACACTTATATTGACTAATGTATGTATTTAGGAAATTCGGTTTTAAAATTTCAGTTTGAAATGCGTAATTTTTTCCAACATTAACTAAATAATAATATCATTTAAAATATAAGATATTTTCTTTTTTTGTATTTTATCGTTCATTCGTTGGTTTACGTTGCCTATATTACGTCAAAAATAAAAAATAACTCAAACTGAAACACTCGAGTTTTACTAACTTTTCTTAATATAATCTGCTTTTAAAAAGGTAGCAAAGTTACAACAAACAGACAGTTTGACTTTTACTTAAAATAAAGTAACAATCTACCAGTGTCTGTAATACATGTATTTGGTATGACTATTATCGACATCACTTAGTATGAAAACATCCTTATCTAGTACTCATCACATGATTACTAACACTGCAATATAGCTATTGGCTTTTAAAGATATTAAATGTCAACGCGATACTGCCGATATCTTTCCAATAACGTTTATCTATAAAGCGTTTAGCTATAAACACCTACCAGTATCACAGAAAATACAGTACAATTTTAGAGATGTTAAAAAGTCTTGTCTAGACTTTTCACTCAAATTTACTTAAATATGTACCACACAGATATACTTATACATTGGGAAAACGTACGACTTACGAGTTATGTACGACAACTTTCATATTATCTATACATACACGTCTGTTGGGCCCAATATTTATGAATTAATGAATGAATGAATTACTCTTTATTGTACACCAAATAATAAAAATCTTACAAATAGAAAATAACTTTAAAAAAAGCAATGTACAATTGGCGGTCTTATCGCTAATGAGCGATCTCTTCCAGACGACCAATATTGAAGAGGTTCCTCTTCAATATTGAAGAGGTTCCTCTTCAATATTGGTTTAATTTATATTTATTTATATATTTAACCGCGAAATACAATTTCCGCGAAATACGATTTCCGCGAAATATAATACCTATATAGTTTGTATTTTTAGTAAGTCCATCAAACATAAATTTCAGCTTAATGCATCCGTGCATAGATATTGGCACTCCACGTACAAATTCATGAAATAAATTTTCAGTCAATTTTTCCTTTTAACTAATTATTTCCTCGTCGCATAAAAAGTTTCCTTCATAAACTATGAGTCATTCTTCAACGGACCTTAAAGCTACCACACAAGCCCGTTAAAAAGAATCCCTGCAACTTTTTGCGCTGCCATATTCATTAAATGCAATTACGCGACTCTCGTCCTCTTATTTCCTGGCACGAGTCCAACTTTTAGTTTGTTCTATAATTCTTTGCCTTATAGGTAGGGTTGTCAACTGAATCATTGTTAACGGTAGTTTGTCTAGCAAAATCCTATAGTTTACTCTTGTTATTTAAAGTTATTGCTCACAGACTCGGTAAATTGCAACTCTCTAAAACTAAAGCCTAATTTATTAAACACTGAAAGACAAACACAGCTACATTATCTACTTAGATACAAGACGGCATTTTGCAAATTTTCTACCAACAAAAACACTCAAACTACCCTTTTCTTAGAAAATCGGAAAATTAAGATTTGTTGGTAACCCTGTTTCGCTAACGGCTGGGAATCATAAAGTTCGTTTACTTGATTTAAATTCAGTTCAGCGTTCAATCAATTAAAAACTGATTTAACTTGATGTGTACAAATAAATCGGATGAAATCGTAATTAACTTTTCGGCAATTGAATATTTCAGAAAACGCTTTGGGGAGGAAATTCGTCGTGTTATTCGGTATATGGATTTCGGTTTGTGTGGACACTCTAGTTTTTTGGGTAGCCGTGTTCATCAATATCTGCTTAGATATTGATGAAATTTGATATATACGCGTGATTGAGTAACAAATCATACGAAATGTCGCATTTATTAAATTAAACCTACACGTGTGTCACAAATACCAAGCTCTCCTCGGAGATTTTGTCTCTGCCATACAATAGAATCAAGCACTAGAGAAATCCGCCTCACTTTACTACACTCGCAATATTATGACAACATCTGAACAAAGCTAATAAGACGTCAGCTTACTTATAAACTTTAACTTCTAGATGCACTGATTTCATAACAAGATACGCGGTATTTACCGCTTCAAATATAACTTTCTACGAAGCTACGTCGAGTTAGTAAGGAAACTAGCAACGTTCATCTGTACAAAGTTAGATGGAAAGCACCTACAACTTGTCGCCAGCCTGCACTTTAGCTCGAGCCAACTCATAACTACGAGTATAAAACCCTTTCCATTTATTTGTCAAACAGATGAAGCAAGTGAGATTTACAATTTAAATTTTTATTGAAGTCAGCGAGAACTTACTATCTGGGTCAGTGAATTGATTTTGGCACTTCTTCATCGAAGTATTTATGATACAGAAACGAGATCTAAAGATATCGTTGTATATGGAAGAATACAAAAAACTAGACAAATCAGACTTTGGGCTACAATATGTTGTCCTATTATAAGAAATGATATTTTATGTTGTTATAAATAAATTTCAGGATTGACCAATGACCTTGGCACCCGTTTAGATCTCAGTTCCTTTGTCTTTGAACTCAGTAACCAAGGCATATATCATAATATTTACTTTAGCTCTCATTTCACAATTAGATTTTTGATTCGATTGACATTTTATGTCAATCAAACATCGATATTTGATGTGAATCGACCGAAGCAATCAAAACAAAAGCGGCGTTTGTAACAATGTTTAGTGTTCTGTGTGTAAAACAGTTCTGTAAATAAAACAGATCATTAGGCCACTCAAACAAAGGGTCGCGGTGTCAATAATTAACTTAAAATAACAGAGTGGAAAATGTTAGGGTGCCGCTGGGTGTTAACCAAATAGGGATGCACTGGAAACGAAAACAATTTCACACTTATCATATACCTACAGATAACATAAAAAGTATGAACTATTTTACTAGCTTTAGAGGTTAGCCAAATATTAGATATGAACGGTAAATAGAATTGTATTAAGACTAGTGTGAACAAAACCAAGAAGAATCCACTGCCGGCATCTTCTGACATCCTAATGTGCAACGCATCGCGAAAATAATAGTAACAACATTTTAATTTTGAATATTCATTTTATCTTCCATCTTTCCAGGCAAGATCTTGAAACCTTCTGGAAAGGGAAAGGAGGTTTGTATGAGGTCGCCACAAGCAGACGTTTACTTCCTAAAATTTATTGAATACTAAACCATCTTTCCTTCGTTGTCAGTCTAATGAAAGCAGTTTGGGTCACAATTGGTTGGATAGTTATAAAATTAAAAAACATAGAACATTTTTTATTTTATAAAATTATGTAAAGTTGACACGATTCTTTATGTAGACTTGGCTTCACGGTAAAAAGAATGAGATTGCGAATCTGTGATAATATTTGTGAGGAACTAAAAGACAATATAATAACTAAAATACAATTATAAAACCAAACACTGAATGAACACGGCTTTGTTTATTTACATTGCGCCTACTATAGACTTATAAATAAGCAAAGCTCAAATGATTCGTAGCCACTGATAAATAATAATGATGTTATTTACTATCGACCACAAAACCGTCGTCATTGAGATTGCGGTCGCCTTTACCTAAGCGGCGCCATCGCCGACACTATGCGTATTAGTAGCGTGCGCACGCGCCTACATGTTTATTTATTGGCTGACCATTCGCGTTAATCTGATTCTCTCACTATTAACCATCGATATACATGTCATCAATACAATTAACCTGTACGTATGTGTTGTCTATGTTTTAACGATTATCTGGTCGTTTTATAGTAGGGGATTTTAGGATTTACTCGAGTTCGTCATATGAACTTAAGCACCACCTAAACCAGTCACGTGATCCTCTCTCATCTATATAATTTACGTAGCAAACCTAATAAGTCCTCGCGGCGGTCCAGTATGGATTCCCCTACTACACGTGTCACATTATCTGTTCCATTATGTGGAAAAGTCTTGTCACACAAAAATAAGTAGTGGATTCGAATCTAAAAACAAAAATTACGTTTAGATATTTTTATTAAAATAACATATAAAAATAGGAAGAGACCCATTGAAACAGTTTTTTAAAAAAATATATTGAAAAGTTTATATTGAAATTGTAACGTGGGTACATACTCCACTACTGTCAACTAAATCATTTATTAAAAAAAGGGTTTAGTGTAAATTGAAATTGTTTTAATTACTATATTAGAATTTAAAGTATCGCGACTATTTTCCAAATTATTAACTACTCGGGCATAACTTCTCCGACAACAGTGACGTGAGTTTCAGCGGTTTATATTTTAATAATTTAATTACTTTTATGCGAAAAGTATAGAAAGAGTCATCGATGGGTATAGTAGGTACACAAGAGTTAATTGGTGCGGGACACACGCCCGCCGCAGGGGATGAACGCACGCACCGCTGCATGCCGCAGATAACATCCCTCCGCTCAACAATACTATAACTCAATGGAACGTCAGATGGACGGAAATTCTCAAACAGCCCCTTTTTTATTTGTATAAAAATAGATTTTTTATTGCAATTTTTAATATGCAATAAAGTTATTAAAATAAAATAATATTAGATACGTTGTCTTGCGTCCGAGATTCATCATAATTAGCTAGAATTTTATTTAATAGCCCACTACGAAGACAGCACCCTTCTACTAGTACTGAGGATTTAGACTCTACCGTGTTTCTTCAATCTGGATGGTAATTTTATTTTATCTAATGGCAGCGAGTCCTATCCCATTAAATTAAATAAAATGGGACAGGACATCTTTCTTCAGGAAAAAATCTGAGACCTCTGTGCTTCTCTAATGCGGTTTGTTGGCTTAGAGTAATAATTTTGGACTCCGTATCAATGACAGTAATAAAGATGCTCTCCCAGGAAAGCTGCTAACCTGTGACTTATTGTAACAATGGAAAGCTCAATATTTCATAGCCGGACTCAAGACGGGCAAAATGCCAATGGGTAGGTACCTACACTCGCAGTTACTACGTCCGAGGTCAACAGTTTTCAATTGAGAGTGTGTTCAACATATGCCCATAAAAGTGTAGTACATATTATATATGGGTCGTGTAAACTTCAAAGTAGTTAGTAGATGTGACGTAAACCATAAGGGTAGATCTCGTGCAGATAGCAGCGTGCGGTAGCAACGTAACGAGATGAGCGGTCACGTACTGTGGCTGTCCCATGCAGATAGCGCGCCCTCCTGAAACATCGCCGTAACTCAACACGTCACCGGAATGGGAAAAGTAAAGGATTTTTCGCATGAAAGAAGTGTTTATTTGCAAACGTTTGTTATGAGCAGGTATTATATACTGCTTTTCATTTTTAGGGAAGGAATCCATTTACTTAGAGTTATTTTTTAGATGATAGAAGAGATACCTAGACAATTATTATTTTTTTTATTTAATTACAAATTAGCCCTTAACTGGAATCGCACCTGATGGTAAGTGATGATGATGGTGGGCTTGTTAAGAGTAGGATGAAAATCGCCACCCCTTTCGGTTTCTGCACGACATCGTACTGGAACGCTAAATCGCTTCGCGGTACGTCTTTGCCGGCGAGGTGGTAACTAGCCTCCCACCTGTGTAATATTTTGATGGGTATACTAATAAAACCTGTGACTTCATTTTTAACTGACGAAAAAAAGCGGAGGAGATTTTCAATTTATGTCGATATATTTAAATACTTGAGCGAGTTTCTCTATTTCTAAATTCTAAACATAATTTGGTTATTATGCTATATTAAAAATTGTATTATGCTCTGAGATTGATCGCTGTAATTCTCAATGTTACTCACTTCCATAAAAAAAGTCCGTAATATGAAGTTCGATTGGCAATATTTATTACGTAATTTGGGTAAGCAATTAGTTAGTAGGTGACCAATTTCAACAAACTATAACCCGTACATCATAGTTAAATTACTTATTAAAAGGCGTAAACACGATTCTTCAAAACTTGAACAAATTAGAATGCTCGCGGTACAGCCTACCAACCAATTTTAATGAACGTATGAAGAAAAGACGCCTATTTAATTAATAGTCTTATTAAAAGACAGAATCTTCGAAACATGTGCAAATTAACTTAAAGTTTCGACTCATTGACGCATCGATTAGTCAAAGCTCATGGGCGTGGCGTGGGTTACTCTTGTATACTTAAGTATATCCGTTCGTAGAACGCGTAGGTGTCTAATCTATTATATCCATTGTAATTCACAGCACAATAATAGTCTTTAGATCTTAACAGATTATGCTTTCATCTCCGAGTATCTTATCTCATCGTAATAAATCTAATATTTCATTTCAAAGCATAGGAGTTTCTGCAAAAAATATTTGCAGTTAATTTCAAATTTTGACGACCTCCTTGGCGCAGTGGTATGCGCGGTGGATTTATAAGACGGAGGTCCTGGGTTCGATTCCCGGCGGGGCAGATTGAGTTTTTTCTCAATTTGTCTTGGTCTGGCTGGTGGGAGGCTTTCGCCGTGGCTAGTTACCACCCTACCGACAAAGACGTATCGCCAAGCAATTTAGCGTTCCGGTATGATGTCGTGTAGAAACCGAAAGGGGTGTGGATTTTCGTCCCACTCCTAACAAGTTAGCCCGCTTCCATCTTAGATTGCATCATCACTTAACATCAGGTGTGATAGCAGTCAAAGGCCAACTTGTAGTAGCTAAAAAAAAAAAGATTTGTGTAGATTCATTATCATCACCACTAAGAGCCGTTGGACGACCACTGCTGGACATAGGCTTTTTTTAGGGACCAAACACAACGATCCCAAGCCGAATGTGGCCCGCGGCTCCCTGTGACACGTTTGATGTTGTCAGTACACCTATGGGAGGCCAACATAAAAATATTAGTAGAAAATATAAAAAAAATATTCTGATTGATGTAGATCTACCTACCAACCGTTGAGACGCAATTGGCATTGTATAAACATCGATATAATTCCCTACATGTATCTATATGTCGATGCACGTTTGATGTCGTCAGTACACCTATGGGGGGTCAACATAAAAATATTAGTAGAAAATATAAAAAAAAAATTCTGATTGATGTAGATCTACCTACCAACCGTTGAGACGCAATTGGCATTGTATAAACATCGATATAATTCCCTACATGTATCTATATGTCGATGCACGTTTGATGTCGTCAGTACACCTATGGGGGGTCAACATAAAAATATTAGTAGAAAATATAAAAAAAAAATTCTGATTGATGTAGATCTACCTACCAACCGTTGAGACGCAATTGGCATTGTATAAACATCGATATAATTCCCTACATGTATCTATATGTCGATGCACGTTTGATGTCGTCAATACACCTATGGGAAGCCAAAATAAAAATATTAGTAGAAAATATAAAAAAAAAAATTTGATTGATGTAGATCTACCTACCAACCGTTGAGACGCAATTGGCATTGTATAAACATCGATATAATTATATATGTATCTATATGTCGATGCAGGTTTGATGTCGTAACTACACCTATGGGGGTTCAACATAAAAATATTAGAAGAAAATATTTAAAAAAATATTCTGATTGATGTAGATCTACCTACAAACCGTTGAGACGCAATTTCGCATTTATAAACATCGATATAATTCCCTATATGTTGATGCATATAAAATTTGAAAAAATCCGCACTGTAAACGAGATTTTTCAATGTCTCCAACTTTGACAAGGGATCGAGTCGTATTTTTGTATTATTTGCTTGTAGCTTATCCTGTCACATTCCACGATATGTGGCTTAGACATGCGGGATTCGTGTTTATCGAACAGCAATTTGGGTGGATGCTTGCAATAAGCTGACTGACAAAAGCTCACTAAATATTCGGAAAACGACAGCGAATTTACAAACTTATACTAAAGCCAAACTCGATTGAGAATGCTTGTCAACAAACAAATTAAAAATGAAGGTAGAAATCATTAGTCATTTACATCTAATTTTTTCAGTTAACTTGTTAATGACGAATTCGTGACATTAAATTAGATTAGTAAGCTTAAAATAATTAATGTATTCAATATCTTTTAAATAAGATTTTATAAAAAAACAAAACATAGTTTTAAATTTATTAGGCATAAAATGTGTTGCATTTTCTATCTTCATTTTAAATTTATTTGTTGACAAGCATTCTCAATCGAGTTTGGCTTTAGTATAGTATGTGTCGAATACTGAGCATGTCTACTCACACACACATACACATTTGTATACAATTGCTCAGCGAATTAAGAGCACACATACTAAAACTACTCATGATTTAAAGAATATTTTGGCGTTAAGCAAACCATGTCTATCTGGATACGGCTTGAAAACAAAAGGATCCCAAACAATGTCGGCATAAATGGAACACATCAAATACATGTTTGATTATCAAGACCTATTTACACTGAGATAACACAGGTCAGCCAGTCATGCACTTCCTTCCACTATTTGAAGTTTGTTTATTTAGATTTAGATATCCGTGTGCCGTTAATACTTGAACAAATACACGAACGTGAGACTAAACTTTAAGTTACATAAATAGATTGCATACTTAGCAGATGGTATATTAAATAGGGCATGTTGAAACTAAAAGATATAAGCGAGCGAAATAGTGCAACTAAAACCAGGTACCTTGCATTTGCGTAAAGCATCAAGATAGCCAAAATGTAAGAAATGCAATTTTAGAAAGTTACTGTACAAATCAACCTAAGTATAACTATATAAAAACAAGCAGTTCTTGTGTATATTTTGGCCTATCGGAAACAGGTTAATTTCCCTTAATTTTAGGTATTTATAAAAAATACGATTAGGTACTCGTATTAAATTTTGAATATTGACAATATTTAATTATTAAAATTTAAACTAATAATGGTCAATTTCGATCCCTTTTCTTAAATTAACTTGAATGAATTAATTATCTATTAGAAAATTTTTATTTTAAAATTACAATATTTTTTAATTATTATGAAAAAAGTTTTAAAAATATTATTTATTCTGAAGATCTCAAATTTTCAAAATAAACTAATTTCACACGATTAAGTTAGCGATTTTCCATATTGCTCCCAAAAAGTAACCCCCACAATCAGGTGTCCTTCACTTTAAACTTCTACATACGTCAATCTCGTTACACACGATTGACCTATTAAAAATCTACAAGATGGCGTGTAAATTAAAAATACAATAAATAAATTACATTAAAGAAATTTTAATATAAGGAAAAACATTAGGAGCGTTTTATCAATCCATTAATGCCTCTACAAAATTATTGTAACGATATCAGCAGTTCATTCGATTTGTTATTTTGCTCACATCTATGCCATCTGTTGCTCATGCTTCCTAAACATTATGTAATGCAAGCCCAAATAAAACTAAATCATAATTACGAGCCACGTCATTTCCGCCATTAAAATATAAACGAGCGTCATATGCTATTTGCTGCTTTTATTGCCACCAACATACGGTTACCGGTTAACCAGCATGTGCTTATCGATATAAACAGAATTGTCGCTTGAAGTTTTAGCTTCAGTTTTGCGAAACTACATAAAAACAGTTTACTTATAAAAAAAATTAACAAAAATAGTGCGTTTTGAGTCGGTTCTATTTTTTGTTAAAAATTTTTAATTCTTACTTTTTAGTGATTTATTGCCACGTAACGTACTCGTACTATACTGTCATAGTACATTATACGGCACTTGTAGCCGGAAAGCTATCGATACTTACACTAAAACCGAAGTCGCTGCAAGTGTGTCTATAAAATTTGAAGAGTTCCTTCAATTTTCCCAGGATATCATCATCAGAACCTAACATGATGACAATGGGGGACCACCTTGGAAGTCTGCCCTTTCTAATAAAAAAATAATTATCAAAATCGGACAACTCTGTAAAAAAAATAAAAAATATAACGTGTCGAATTGAGAACCTCCTCCGTTTTTTTTCGTCGGTTAAAATGCTTGAATTGTTAAACACTTGTTACACACAATATAACTGTAATAAAAAAAATAATAATTCATGGAACGTTCACGAAAATGCTGATGTTATTATTCATAGCTCAATTTTACCTTTACTACTGATGCAATCGATCGTGAAAATTTTTCTCTTTTGTGCGATTTTTTTTCTTTTTAAACCTTGCAAGTTATTTAAGAGTAACTTATTAAAAAAGTAAACAGATAACGGTGCTAAAATATTTAAGATTTTAGGTGGAAGTTTCACGTCAAAAGAATAAGCTGTTTTTAGGGGGAAATATTAGATAAGAATAAATAGTACACTTTTAGTTTCAATTTATTATAATTTCAATTAAAACAGTATTAAATATAAAAGTCAAGAAAAATATACCTACTTACATCGTACCGGAAATTAAAAAGTAATACATCAATGAAAGCTAATCAAATATCCTCAAGCAAAATCTTCAAATGAATGACAAGTCAAACAAATCTCTAAACACGTTTGTTTGATGACCTCAAATTGAGTCAATACAAGGACCGTTATTCGCTAGCTGTAATTTCTCATAATATTGTAGAGTCGTTTGCAATTTTACGACTTTGGGCGATCGATTCCGGAACGAAACTGCACGTGGTGCGTAACTGATTCGTTCCTTTATTTTATACGCGTTGTGCTCGTTTATACCGTACTCATACTGGTGTATGAGTTTACAGTGATTAAATTATTTCAGATTATGACTTGTTACAATTATAACAGATTGAGATTATGGTTCTGAATGTTATTTTTTACTAAACTATTGCCTCGTTGATTTAGGCCTGTGTGCACCAAGATTTCGGTTATCATAACCAACGGTTAACATAAACTAACTATAAATTTATTGTTAACGACAACCCGTACGCCGGTTAAGGACGTAAGCTCGGTTAAGATAACCGCCCGGTCGTGAACAGTAAAGTTTACGTTTAGCTTATGTTAACCGTTGGTTATGATAACCGAAATCTTAGAGCACACAGGCCTTAGTGGTTAACGTATGTGGCTTCGATCACGAGGTCCTGGGCCCGAAACGGAATAATTCTGAGTTTTTCATTCTTCTATGAAATTTCCAGTACATTCCAAGCCTGTAGGAAGTTGGTGGTGTTACATCCCCATGCCTCGGAGGGCACATTAATCCGTCGGTCCCGGTCACTATCATCAACAGCTGTTATTGGTCATTAATAAATGAAACATTATCACCCTAAGCCCGCCAACTCGCATTGGAGCAACGTGGCAGGTCTACTCTCAATATCTCCTCTCCCATAATGCGGGAGGCCTGGCCCTGTATTCGGCCGTTAATAGGCTGATAATGATGATTATTTATAATTAATTATTAATTACATGCATAATCGTTTTAACAACAGACACGATTAATGTAAATAAACTTTTTAAATTTCAGACGAGATCACCATTCCCAAAGGACAACGACACAAGAATCTTGGTTTGCTAGTTATATTTTAAATGGTATTGGGCAAAACAACTAAGTAGTTATATCGGTGCATTTACTCTTTGAAAGAAACGGCTATTAACCGTTTTTCCTTTAAGATTTCACTATTTTCCATTCAATCACCAACTTTGTAGGTACCTACCTAGAAGGCAGTTAGTACTTAAAAGCATTGATTCATGCCTAAGCGTAAAATGCAACCTCATTCTTGTAAATATGTTTAATTTTATGCATTAGTTATTGTTACAGTTTATATCAAATTAGTTGAATTTTAAGTTTGCCTATAGTTTTTTAATAATTTTGTTGATAATACAAATATTTGATTCATGTATTCTGATATTTTATAGAATTCTGGGGTCTAACCAAAAAAATATGTACTGGGAAAATAGCGTAGAAAATTTTGAAATCTTCAGGATCATTTAACAAAACTCAATAGCGGCTGTATGGATCTTGATGTAAAACACTGTGATAGATTGTAGTCTGGTATCGTAGATTATAGTCCGCCTACTTTTTATCTTGATATTTCAATAGGAACAGGATCTACTTGAATAAAACGATGGGGTACAGCATTCTTTAACATTATGTGGTTTTAGAACTGTATGATATTAAATGCCACACGATTCTCAAAAAGTTGTTTTAAGCTCAACTCATATTGAAAGTGAAGTGACGCGTCAATATTGGCAACAACAAATTATTAGTATTCATATATATATGCTTTGTACTTTAATGATGGGGAAATAGAGATAAATTGCTAAAGGCAAAATACATGACGCGACGTGTCGCTTCACTTCTGCGCCAGTCTGAGACGACTTTAGTCTTTAGTAATTGTAGTTAGATATACCAAGATGACCTAATCATATAAAATTAGTGTAGCTACTTACAATGTACACGTATAACCATAGAATGACGTTAGTCAGGTTTAACTGTAGTCTATATTATTCGGTATACCTATACCGTACTCGCATTTCGTGTAACAGGGCACTAATAGAGCATCACTAAACCTTGTAAACGTTGAACCTGTGTCCTATAATGGGTGTATTAACCTCGGTTAAGTAATTAGGCGGGCCAGTTAGCAATCGATAACAGCTGGCTCCCGGCGGTTCCCGGCGCACCGTATTGATTTCTATGCCGCTAGTTGGAATCCCGGTTTCTTTTTGTGGCTAATGACGTGGTGACTGATTTATTATCAACTAGCTTTTGTTCGCGACTTCGTCCGCGTGGAATTAGTTACTACGGCAGCCTAATTTTTCTAAGCTTTGAATGTCATATTTATTAATATCTAATCAACTCCCTAAGAAATAGGTCTTAAGCTGTCAAAATGACGATACTTTCATACAACATTTCATCCCCCCTTTAACCCCTTACAACCCTTTTTTCGCAATTAAATGTAGCCTATGTCCTTTTTCAGGCTCTAGACTTACTGTGTACCAAATTTCATTTAAATCGGTTCAGTAGTTGTAGAGTGAAAGCAAGACCGACAGACTGACAGACAGAGTTACTTTCGCATTTATAATATTAGTTAGGATTTTGAATATATGAGGAGTCGTGTGGTAAGCTTTTAACACTTTCTTAAGTTGGTATACGACCTGCTGATACTTAGTTACCGTTCTTTGTGATTGGGAATATTAGGAAACAAATTAGCTCACTCCTCATGAGTCTAGCTATCTTAGCCAACAAGAATTTTCACAATCCGACTGGTAGTTTCAGAGCTTTGTCGGTAGAAGCCAACATACAAAAGTATTGATGGTTTGATACATTAGTACCGGTGGTACTAATGTATCAAATACACTAATACTATTGTACTACTACTAATGTAATATAGATTTTCACATTTAGTGAATACTTATTTGTTAATTTTAAATTACAAACAGACACTTCAATTTTATTTATTTATTTAGTTCAACCATGCAGATGACCCACCTGATGTTAAGTGGAAAACCATCGTTTATAAATGGAGCCAGTACAAAAGATCCACAAGGGTCGAAGTGCATCCGCTATGGCGGGGCTCACCATACTAATAATAATCGTACATAAACAGAGCAACACTTCGCAGGGTATGCAAGGAACACATCCTACTAAGTGAATGAATGAATGAATGAATGAAATATTCTTTATTGTACACCAAAGAAAAGAGCTTACAAAATAGAAAATTCATTACAAATAAAAACAATGTACAATTGGCGGTCTTATCGCTAATGAGCGATCTCTTCCAGACAACCAATATTGGAGAGGAAAGTGCATCCATTAGAGAAGGTTCGGGTGTACGTACACACAAATAAAGGAACTATAGTAACAAATTATCCAATAAAAATATACTTACATAAAATACTTATGCCCTACATAAAATACTGAATGCAAACATACATACATTCCATAAATACATACATACATACATACATACATACATATAAAAGTACCTATACAAATTCACATAAAAATATAAATTAATAAATAAAGAAAAATTATAGACAGAGAATAAATAAAATCTAGACGATATTCAAGGGAGACGGTAACAAAATAGTTAAAATTTAGTATAAAAAGATAAATTAATGCGTAATAATATAGTGGTATCATAACGAGGTTATGGGGGATAGAAGTGCACATTCACCAGCCGTTTAAATGAAGCTAACGATTGTGCACGCCGAAAGTGCTGTGTGTCCGTGAACCTGAGGCGTAAGTGTTCTCATCAGCATCTACTAGATAGAGTAGATGCTGATGAGGCTTAACACTCTTCAGACGGAACACTGCAATTCTGCTTGACGGCAATAATAAGCATGGTGTAAGTGCATTCGGTAGAGCTTTTTTTTTTTTTATCAACTACAAGTTGGCCCTTGACTGCTATCCCACCTGATGTTAAGTGATGATGCAGTCTAAGATGGAAGCGGGCTAACTTGTTAGGAGTGGGAAGAAAATCCACACCCCTTTCGGTTTCTACACGACATCGTACCGGAACGCTAAATCACTTAGCGGTACGTCTTTGTCGGTAGGGTGGTAACTAGCCACGGCGAAAGCCTCCCACCAGCCAGACCAAGACAAATTAAGAAAAATCTCAATCTGCCCCGCCGGGAATCGAACCCAGGACCTCCGTCTTATAAATCCACCGCGCATACCACTGCACCACGGAGCTCTATCACAATTTACGATATTTTGTACAGATAAAAATAATTGACTTTTAAAAGGTTTACAATACAATTTACATCATAGTATACAGAAACGGGTTTTTCAAAGAAATTTCGAGAACTTTCCAGAGACCTTGCAGAGGACGCGTGAACTCTTGACTCACGCGGATGACTAAAATGTGAGTTAACGACAAGGTATTCCATCGTACCTCTACCGTTTGCGTAATTTATTGCAGATCACAATGTATAGACATACCTACCTAAGGAAAAAGGATGCATTCAAAAGACGTGAAATGTACATATTCAAAGCTGATGGGTGGGTCCAAGGTGCTAGAATGGCGACCCCGCACAGGAAACTGCAGCGTCGGTCGACTCTACTAGGCGGGCTGAAGATATTAAACGGGTCGCAGGGTACCGCTGGCCATCCAAGCTGACCGCTTAGGTTTTTGTTTTTAGAAGTCCCTAAGAATGTAAAGAAAGAAGAAGGCCAGGCCTATATCCAGCAGTGGGCGTCCATGGGGTGATGTGATGATGATCATAATGATACTCCTCTCAAGTAGGTATCTACGTCCTATAAGCAGGTTGTTATTATCGTCAGCCTATTTGCAATGACACTAACTATAGTAGAGCCACAGGCCGTTTAGAAAAGCGGATTTGGAACTTGGAATTTCGCCTAATAGATTAACATGTTCTCCGCACGCACATATAAATAATAATAAATATTATAGGACAATTACACACATCGGTTTATAGCCCCAAAGTAAGCATCGTAAGTAGCTTGTGATATGGGTGCTATGATAACTGATGAATATTTTTATATATACTATACATATATACATAAACACCCAGACACTGGAAAACATCCATATTCATCACACAAACATTTTCCAGATGTGGGAATCGAACTCACAGCCTAGGACGCAGAAGCAGGGTCACTACCCACTGCCCCACTCGGCCGTCAAAAGATATGCACAAGAGTTTAACTCTACTGACTTCATAAAAGCTCACTGTTACTAAAAACTTAGAAGAAAAGCAGAACTCAATATTTTATACTCCGGCCGAGGATCCGAACCAATGATCTGAAGTCAAATAGGTTAACTACTGGTCAATTTAACATTATCGTAGATATTACTACTAGACATTTTGATGACTTATATTCATATCAAATCAAATAAATTATAGGTATAGAATAAATACTAAATAAATCGTCTCAAATAAATGCATAGACAATCAAAAACGGAAAGTTTTCAAACGAAAACTTAATAATATGGGTGGGCTACGTAAATTTATGGTGATGGCCTCCTCTTCTAGAGAAATACGTAAGATCAATAAAAGCAGCGGCTGGGGTGGCGCGGCGGTCATTTTTTACACTTGTGGCGTCCCAAAGTGTTGTTGTAAGAAATCCTATAAAAAATTTGTTAATGAGCTTACTCCGAACTGTTATGAATGGGAGGTCGAAATAAACATTTGTGGCGACGACGAACTTTGACATTACATTTATTTTTAGATAAGCATGTTACTTATTGAAAATTATTTCCTTGGTTGGATCTTTATATATCTAGAAATACCAAAGCTTTTTAGTCATAGTTTAAGACATTTTGTAATTTGGATTAATGAGTTATTATGTTAATATAATACAGCCTATGTTATTCCGTAAATATATACCTAGCTTTATCATGGGTTAAAGAATTTTTTTAATCGGTCTTGTAGTTTTGAGTTACAAATAAATAAGATATTAAATCTTACCCTTTCATAATATTTTACATAATAGCCTTTTTAATAAAACCAGTTTGGAAGAAATTAGTTGGATGATAGTGTCAAAATCTATGACGGATCAATGTCCGTTTAATCCTGCCAAATATCTACTAATTTCAATTTCATTTTTACCAACGCTAATAAGTTTATGTGTTATCTATATTAATATTTATTAACAAATAAAACATAATATTTATCGAGGAGAATTTCAGTCAACAAGAAGCTGTGAATATTTAAATATATAACAAACGTTATCTGCATTCCACTGAAGTGGATTCCTAACTTTATCAAAACACCGCACACCACCATATTTAGTCTCAAAATAAAACACATGGCATCCAAAAGGGCTCGTCGGTCGGTCACTTAAAGCAAATATTTGCGCAAAAACTAAAAAGGACGCAAACGTTTCCGAATAGGTCCATTAAATACAAATCCAAAACATGCTGCGACGTCCTCGAGCGGCCTTACATTCCTGGAATGCAACTACCTGCTTTTTATAGCTGAGATAAAAGGTTTACAATGCGTAAGTTGTAACCCGACCTAATTCAATTATCGATCAGTTAGCTGCAACCGATGCGATCACAGCGACCTCTCGAAATCGTTGGGTTAATAGATTGAGAGCCTGTGATACCCAGATCTTGGTCATTTTATAAAAACTGTGTATTTGTCAACCTTTGCTCCTAAGAGACACGTACGGCATAGACAACTACAGAGTTTGGACAGTGGAGACTGAAAGTCCAAACCCTCAGCCATTTAAGTATAGAGCGGATTTTTTTGTATTTTTATACACATTAAGAGAAATCATGTAACCAATTTGTTGTTGCTTTGATACTTGGTGTCTCTTGATTTTTCATAATGTCCTTTAGAAAATATCAAAAATTCGCCGACTTCGTTTATCTCTTTACATTTCGTATTTTCTGTATGATGTGTTTCATTCAATAATACACAGCTTTTAAACGTCATGAATGCGTCATCTTTACTAAATTCATCATTGATGATAGAGACATGGAAAGAACTTTCAGCTGTTATTAAATGACAAAGGTCTGGCATAATGTTTCCAGTGAGCCAATACCTCGGATGCCTAACGAACACATGCATCGCCATATGGTGCTATGCATGCTGTCAAGTGTATTTGTACTTTTATAGATCACATAATTCAGATTACTATCGATTTTTATAGCGACTCATAATGGCTATAATAAATTGCAACATTCTATTATAACAAAGCAATAAACAACTATTCCTTTATCAGTATCAACGAACCACTACTGGGCTTGGCCTCATACTTATAAGCAGGGGATATGGAGCCTATATCCACCACGCTCCAATGTAGGTCGGCGGACTTAGGGTGATAATGTTTGATATTTACCTACCCCTATCAGATGTTGATGATAGTGGCCGGGAAGGATTATTATTTCTAGAGGGGACGTCAGTCAAGGCCAGACGGATGATCAGTCCTCATTAGAATCATTCCACCCAATGATTGAGACACAGGTTCACTGGTGTCTCGTCAGTGCTCCCCCTGTCTACCTGTAGCCTTCGTGAACCTAACAATTCCGGCCGGGAAGAATGGCTTAATAACTCTCCGAGGCACTGGGATATACTGTGTAACACCACCAACTGCCCATCTACGGGTTTAGAATTTTACTAAAAATTTCTAGAAGAAAGGAACACTCACAATTATGCCTACCTGTACCAAGATTCAAACCTTTTTGACGACTTTCGTGGCGCAGTGGTATGCGCGGTGGATTTATAAGAAGGAGGTCCTGGGTTCGATTCCCGGCGGGGCAGATTAAGATTTTTCTTAATTTGTCTCGGTCTTGCTGGTGGGAGGCTTTCGCCGTGGCTAGTTACCACCCTACCGACAAAGACGTACCGCCAAGCGATTTAGCGTTCCGGTGCGATGTCGTGTAGAAACCGATAGGGATGTGGATGTGGATTCATCCTACCCTAACCAAGTTAGTCCGCTTCCATCTTAGATTGCATCATCACTTAACATCAGGTATAATAGCAGTCAAGGGCCAACTTGTAGTCGATAAAAAAAAAAAAACAACCTTGGGTCTCGTGATCCAAAACGAACAACCAACCACTAGACCAATGAGGCAAGCTATAATAAATTGCATCATTCTATTAAAACAAAACAACAAACAACTAAGTACTTACATTTACTTAAGTATTTTAATTGGAAAAATCTGCTGGCTCGCGGCAGTCGGCAGAAATGCAAATTGATTTAACCACGAAATTCGCATTCCCAGTTTTATTTCATTTAGCGAAATACGTGGGAGAAAAAATCTCTTCGGATTCAAGCTGTGTGCAATATTTTTGTTTTAATGGAAAATAATTTTGTATGCTAACCAGTACCTAATTTATATCTATCTACCTGCAATATTTTTTTGTTTCAAGTTGGCTGTTTTACAAGGACTTCTGAAACGTCAAGACTATCAATACGTAGTCACTCTACCACCGGTTCGAAACTTCGGAAGGCAGGTCCTGCCGAGAAGAGCCAGCAAGAAACTCAGCAATTACTATTTTAAAAATAAATCTATGTTACATTTGTTTTTTGTAATTTACAATTTTGGTTATCCAGTCTTGCGTGTAGAAAGCAAAGGCTTTTGCTACCAGGAATCTTTGTCGTTATTAATAACCCTATTTTAATGGTCAACAAAGCCAGCCCTGCCTATGTTTGTAGGAGAGGACATATAGAGCTTAGAACCACCATATAACTTCATTGCGGGTTGGCGGACTTAGTGGGATAAATTGATTTCGTTTGAACTCTTATAACAAACACTATGTACTTAATGTTATTGATAATGCCCGATGGCTTAAAGTGCTGTCCGGGTTAAGGCCACGCAGCTAAGATTTTTTATACATAATATTTCGAAAGAAAGAAATGTCCCATATCTTTACACCAGACCCAGGATTTGATCCTAGGACCTCGTGACCCCAAAGCTATGCTAACCACGCGATCAACGAGACAGTTATTTTGTATTAATACATCATAAAGCCACGACTTCACAATAATCATTACGAAGATAAGAGCACGAGAACAGACAGCCATAGTAAAATATAACGATTACTTTACAAAGCGTGTCCTTGTGACATGTAACCACAAAAGATAATGTCACGTAAAGACACGCGCCTCGCCACAAAGCGTAAGGACAAAGGGTTAGTTGTTAAAGAAATTGTACCGACTGATTCGATTGTCCGCCCCGCCGCTTTGTCGGCGAGATGAGCGAATGGGTACCGGCGGGAACGAAAATAGAATGGCCTCTATGGCGCAGCGTTAAGCACGGTGTTTTATAAGGAAGTCCTGGGTTCGATTCCTGGCTATTTTATTGTCGGATTCAGTGGCGCCGCCGCCGGTGGTTTTATAAGATGAAGATTATTAATCGGTGCAGGTGTTACGGGTTGGTACTGCTTCGGCCATGGCTACCAATCTTCCTGCAATGACATACCGCCAAGCGATTTATGTACGATGCCGTGTATTTCATCCTACTCGTATTCTAACTTATTCCGATTCCATCTTAAATTGCGTCATCACTTAACATCAGATGTGATTGAAGTCAAGAGCTAACTTTTAGTAAATAAAAAAGGAAGGAATCCTGTAGTTATGTAAACTGCAAGTTATTCCTTGTTAACTGAAGTCTGCTTTTACACGATATGTAAGGTGGTGAATATATTCGTGACTGTGACTGTCGGTAGAAAATTAAATAACATAAAAATCAGACGGCAGCTGACACAAAGAAGAACTAGTTTCTAATTTATGTATTTTAAGAAACAGTTAGGTACAGGCATATATTTTTTATATAAAATTCGCTTACGCTTGGCTAAAATCACGCCTGACGGAAGACAATTATGGAATCAAGGTTGGAACTCGCTTGCCTAGATGTCGAACCATGTAACGTGAAAAATCTTAATACATAGACAGTATTATTTTTCCATAATATTTCACCGTGACTAATTACCTACTACAACTGGTGACAAGTGAGGGCTGGCTTATTTTTAACCGGCAAAAAAAAACGGAGGAGGTTCTCAATTCGACACGTATATATATTTTTTTATGTATGACCACGCATAACTTTTTACAGTTGTCCGATTTTGATATCCTTTTTTTATAAGAAAGGGCATACTTCCAAGGTGGTCCCATTGTCATCATGTTAGGATCTGATGATGATATCCTGGGAAAATTGAAGGAACTCTTCAAATTTTATAGGCACACTTGCAGAGATTTCGGTTTTAGTGTAAGTATCGGCAGCTTTTTGGCTACAAGTGCCGTATAATATACTATTACAGTATAGTACGAGTACGTTACGTGACGGTGAAACACTAAAAAGTAAGAAATATCTAGGAGTCGGTGCCAGCCAAGGTTTCTACTTTAAGAACATTACCTAGAACCCACTGCTTTACTACGTTAAATAAATGTTCCTTAAACTTGCTGGCAACGACTTCATAGAAATGTTTAAGTAAATTAAAGCAACTAAATGACACAGTTATTTTTACTTTTAGTGCGTTTTGAGTCGGTTCTATTTCTTGTTTTTTCGCAAAACATCAGCCTGACTATTCTACGTGGGTAAATATTTTTGCCACCATTCCACGTGGGCATGATTTGTATAGTTGTTAGGATAAGTTCCTTATTACATTCTTTCTTAATAAAAAAGCAACAATGATTTTCGTTTTTTGTTCACAAAACAATCAAGTCCAAAAGACCTCGATTGTTTGATAAGAAAGACAATAACAAATTTTGAAAATGTGAAATCTAAGACTTAAATACTTCAAGCGTAAAGCTGCAAAGTACTTTAAGCTTTAAATCACAGCTGAAATCACGAAATGCAAGAAAACGCTCACGAAGCCCACTTAAAAGCAGAGTTCGCAATTTAATGAACGCTCAAAATGAATGAGTACTTACTAATATTTAAATAATAACAAATTGTAGAGAAAGGCAAGAATACAAAAGGCATTTTATTAAACAAGTAATTGGAATTTTGATACCGTTGGCAACCCTCGGTGTTACGAAGGCGAGAGAACGTCTTTATAACTTTGAAAACCGTATCCAATAAGTTGTAAATGAAGTCCACGCCGGTCTGAAGAGTTTTGTACAAATTGTAGCAACAGATTTAATATTTTATAATAAATATCTCTACATCTACAATAGCTCTAGAGCGCTGAAATTAGATACAATCTCCACTCGGTAGTAGTTCATTCTTTTTTTTAACTTAAAACAAACCGTTTTCAAATTATTACCTACGTACCTACAAAGACAACCGCCTTAAATTTTTCATCAAAGTATGCGTTTAGATAACGAAAATTTAATCGATTTTATTACCACAAGAGTAATTTTGAAGTCTATTAAAAAGAGCACTTTCCATTATAAATCGTGCAATATAATTTGTTACTTACATTATTCATTGAATGTCACTTACGCACAGAGTTGATAATACTACAAAACCACGAAGTTCATACCTGCAACAAAGAAAGGTAATCAGTTGAATCGATAGCTCTTTACAATGATACAAATAAATACGACTCGTTTACACATTTATCAGAACACATCACACCGTATTGTGTTCACACAAAGGGTGGGTTTGAACGGGGTATAATAAAAAAGGCTCAATAAACAGCGTTCTTTCTCAGCCTTTCCCTATTTTGACAGTAAGCCTTAAACCTTAAGTTATTGGGCATAAGTATCATTGGCTATAAGCTATTAGATGACAGATGAGAGCTCGTATGCTTTATTGGGCTGAGATTTTGTTGTAAACGTGACTTTCGGAGGTCGTTAACCTCGCTACTAGTTCCTGTGGGATAATAGAGATAACTTTCCGTCGTTGTTTATGATAGCGAGATGGCTTAGCGTTGGGCCCTTTGAGCCAAAGCGAAAACAGTTAACAAATTATGAGATTGTAACGCATTAAGATAATAATCATTATAAATAACGTTTTCATTTCTCTTGCTTAACAACTCCGTCATTGCCTAACTATCTACCAAAGCGGGAAAAATAGCCTAATATTCAGTAGAATTACATTAAAAAAATATTTAAGGGACGAGGTTAACTTGTATAAACATCTACTTTTCTAAAGGATTAGTCTACCTAATCCTTAAGAAAGGTTGTCCTTTACAATAAAGAGTACAAATCTTACACTTAAAATAAAAATGGGTTTAATGTAAGGACTTCGAAATAAACATTGCGGCGAGATTCGAACCCGCGTTTCTAAAGAAATCTTGCCCAGATGGGGTTAATTCTATTCAAAACCCATTATCTGAATAATACCCATCTTTGGATATAAATACTAATTAAGTCGTATGTTTCGCTTCTCACTAACCTAACAGATATAAATCATGAAATGGAATTGTTATTTATTTTCGTGAAGCGAAGATAATTAAGGAGTCCGCTATTAGGATTTAGATTGTTCGATCGGCGAAATGCTAATAAATCAGAGTAACGATAGCAATAAATAAACCAGTTCCTGCGATCCGTACGAACTGTCCGTGCGGGTGTAAATAAACAACGTGTCGTTATATTTGCATACGTCGATATGTCTGGGGATATGAGCGAATTTGGTTCACTCGTAAAACGTGACCGCGACCACTTTCAGAAAAATTTAGGCTGCCTGCACACATTTAATAATACTATTAACGTTGTTATAGGGTAGGCTTGCCTAGACTCGTGAGTATTACGTTAGCTCCAGTATTACTCTGAGAGTAAATAGGTGTATTTTTACAATCTGTATGAACAATCTTTTAAAATTAAAGACTAGGTAAATGTTTAGATCTTTTAGAAACGTATTACTACCTTTTTTTTTATCGACTACAAGTTGGCCCTTGACTGCTATCACACCTGATGTTAAGTGATGATGCAATCTAAGATGAAAGCGGGCTAACTTGTTAGGAGTAGGTTGGTTCACACCCCTGCGGTTTCTACTCGACATCGTACCGGAACGCTAAATCGCTTGGCAGTACGTCTTTGTCGATAGGGTGGTAACTAGCCACGGCGAAATCCTCCCACCAGCCAAACCAAGACAAATTAAGAAAAATCTCAATCTGCTCCGCCGGAAACAGAACCCAGGACCTCCGTGTTATAATCCACCGCGCATACCATTGCGCCACAGAGGTCGTCAAAACGATCGACCTAAACGATCTTTTAGATTTATAGAAAGGGTACAAAATGTGTAAAGGTTTTTTACACATCTTTTAGAATCCTATTTCTGTGTACAACGTATCTAGGACTAAGTGAGCATTTTCAAGAAACCTGTACGAAAAAATATTTTTCTTTCATTTGTTTTAGATGTACGTCGGATTTCAGTGCGTAAAGACCCTGCGAAGAGTTGTGACCTTTTCCCACAGTTATAAAAAGCTAAAATAAAGTCGGTAATAAGATTTTTTAAGCACATGATGCAAGCGCTTACATTAAAAATATCACACATTTTTAAAATTATATATATATTTATTGAACTGATTCCGATAAATATATTACGAACACCGAGTCAGACTTTTATATAGATAAGACAAGACGGCGATATAATACCAAACGTGATAATAAATGACTTTTATCAATCCGTGTAAGATGATGATGATAATATTGATGATGATATTTATTAGGAAAAATAATTAGTCGGGGTACCTACAGTTATTCAAATAAAGACAAAATACGCAGATATAGAGAAAATTAAACACATAGCGTAGGTTAAAGTCAAAAATAATACTATTGAAAGTTATTCTTATTACACCTTACCTTTTAGAAATTTAATAAATTCATAATTCTCTATTCAAGACAAGAAAGAACGAAGAATTTATACCAAACGATTGAAGAAGATAAAGATCCGACTCGAGGATTTACAGTGAGGAAAATTAATTTTAATAACATTAAGTATTCAGCTCCGTCGTAGAACAAAATCGATTTGAGATCGGTATCGACGAAACAACTTGGGAGGGCGCAGGCGGTATCTTTAAAATGGCTCGAATCTTGGCATTTGCTACCCATTATACTGTCCGCGTTATTGGTCTTATAAGCACTTAAGTTTTTAGCTCTTGCTATAAAAATTTGCGATACCTCGTTCACCCATATTATGTAGAGGCAACAAGAATAAATGTCTTTTAAAAAAATTAACCCGTGACGTATTCTACACAAGAAGAATCTTATAAAATCTCTTTGTGTGTCTGTTTGTACCATAATGTCTAAATAAATGGACTGTTTCTTATGCGATTTTTTGTATCAGGCCATCGAGATGGTTCTTAGCTTGGACAGACTTTCAGCATTTACTTCATAGATATGCTTAAGTAAATTAAAGGAACTAAATAACGCAATTATTTTTTAGTTTCTAGTACGTTTTGAAGTCGGTTTAATATTTTTCATTTTTTTTATAACATAATTAGAATAATTATGCTACCTAAATTTATACTGTTGAGAGATTTAAATTTAAAATTTTGGCTTGATTTTAGAAATTAAAAACGATATATATTTTTTGAACATTTAAGAAAGCGACTTTAATATCACGGGAAACTGATGTGATACAATCTTGAGTATCTATTTAGGTTAAGCGAGCACAGGCATGACTGATAAGTGATAGGTGACATTTACAGGCCTGTGAGACGTTCAAGGAGCTGAGACGATCTCTAATGATGCGCCATTTGGAAAGGCAATCATTTGGGAGAATCTTAAGTGCGCGTTCGAACCGCATCAATGATACCTTGCGGTTGACTTTGACAATTAGCCAGTATTATGAATGGGTACAGGAATATTGGCTGTAATTTCGTTTGAGTATTTTATCAATTAGACATACCTAGTAGTAGTATTAGGAAGTATTTATCCTTTGTTATAGTTTTAACATTTAACTAAATTATTGCCAATTTAATCATGATAATAAGCTGGATTAATCATTCTTAACCTACTTTGACATAGGTCTAGCCGTTTCTGAGTTTTAAAGACCTACGTAATAAACAAAAATTCATTTTAATAAAATTAAATTAGTAAGTTAAAATGCCTGCATATTTTTTGTACTTTAATCAATTGAATCAAACCATTTTTATGTTTTTAATAGACTAATGGACAGCAATTCATCTTTTTAATATGATTAGGAATTTATAGTGACATTAAAATAAATTCAATTTATTTGGGTGGTGATTATGTTTTTTTCTCTATATTGTGCTATTATATTATAAATAACCTAGTGCGCTAAATATAGAATCATTCTGTGCCGACGTAATAAAATTGTACCGTAAATCAATCGAGGCCACACGGCCACGGTCCCTAACAACTATAATATTATATTTACAATAAGTTGATGGATATATTGTTAATGCATAAACTACTATAACGCTGATAACACTAAGTTATGGTTCGCCGACTTTTGAACTTGAAATGTTATAAATATAAAACGACGTGTGATTAGTTACAATATTTGTAAAACTCTAAAACAGCTGCACGTATACGATACGAAATAGGTTATAGACTAGAATAGAACGTTACCGATTTTCAATAATGAGTAGGTACCTATTTTAATTTTTATTTCCCGAATTCCTATAAAACTATGCAAATGACTATTAATCGAGTAGTTGATTCTTATTGAAAAATTAAAAATTTGATGCATGGTGCTTTTAGGTTTACTACCTACCTACCTTTTGAAATCTCCCAAAGCCACCATGACAAAAACTCCGTATTTTATTATACCTTATTATAGGACAGATAAATTTCCGACTTTCATAAAGAGGCGAAGGTCTAAGACCATTATTAGTATAGATTAGATTACACGTACATTAATGATCTTCATTCCGAACCTGTGGAAAAGTCACTACCAGCAGAAAATTTTAACATTACAAGAGTGCTTATAAATTAAGCCTGATCACTTGAAATAAACGAATCATAATTTGAATCAAATTCTTAAATTCTGTAATAAAAGTAAACATAGTTAGGTATAGGTATGATTTATCTATGCGAAGCTTAGACGCTAGTTCTAAATGAAACCGGGACAAAATCCATAAAGAAAACATCATCGGGTCATTGAAAGTGGAACTTCGATATCGATAGACGCCAGCCTCGGACGCTATACGAGTAAACGTCCTAAAACAGGACGATTTACGTCATAGGAGCGTAACACATGTGTGGCTATCGAAAAGATAATATCCCGACAAGTGGCGCCATGTAGCAATTAAATACATATTGACTGTTTAATTGCAAGTTAACTGGGTGTCATGTTATAGCTGCGGTTGTCTAATGTTATACGTAACTTGAGTCGGGTTTTAAGATGCTCGTAAATGAGATGGAACAAGTGGTATCTCTTAGTTATCTATTAGGAATATGGAGACGATGAGATTTTTTTATGTTATAAGAAGATGCGGCCTACGGTGGCACACGCTTGCCAAGAAGATTACGTTTTTATGGGCTTCCGCTTGACTATAATCACTCCTGATGCAAAGCAATGATGAGTTGTTGCAAATTGGAACGCGCTTACCTAGAAAAATGCCCATTTAGTCCTGACTTGAAGATACCCAAATTATAGGTGGTAGGGAACACAGAAGCTGGAAGTGCATTCCATATTTCAGCAGTTAATACGTATAAAACTTAATATGGGTATCTAAACTATATAATACTGATGGACAGTTGTAGGTTTCGGGACAGAACTCAGCCAGAACAACATACGTGCTATTTCATACTCGAAATCCTTGGACCTGAGGGGCTATTCTGTATATTTTTATAACTCGACTGTGTGATTAACGCAATCGTCTCTGTCTCTTTGTCTAACGCGATACCATAGATAAGAAGAGAAGAATCAAATTCGAAATTCAATGTCAACTAAGAAAAACATAGTTACAGAATAGTCCCCCTATTTTACATAGCTAGTTTAATGTATAAGTATTTCTAGGAATATTATTCTGCAGACTTAATTAACTGCTTATATACGCAAAGTAAGTCCTCGTTCTATCTGGGTCGCAGTCACACAGTGTATTAAAACTAAATTTAAAAAAAATACACTGTTAATGAATCGTGTCATGTAATGATCTCGTATAGCAATAAATAAGATGACCGGTGACGTTACGAGTTTACCTTTTTTATGTAACACATTAATATAACAACTCATTAATATTATGTAGGTACGTGTTGCGAAGGCCGGCATTCTTTGTATTCAATAACTTCATACATTAGTGATGAAAGATCCGTTTGACTAATAGACATTCGTTATTTTGTGTGCGCAATGCATTTACATTCATTGCTTTCAATTTATTTCACTTTCGGTGGTTCCTTTTTATTTTCGTGAAGAATGTTCATGATGAAATAAACAACGAGTATCACCATTCGACATATATCGATATATTCCGACAATAATCCACTATCGGAATATTATGTCCATACACGTGGGATGGTTGGTCTTGAAAAAAACGATGTGTATGACATGAGTTTGTAAAGCTGCACACTGTAAAATATTTAGCTTTATCGAATTGACTTCTTGGCTTACGCTGCCGCTATCTCTGGTGCGCGTATTTCAAACTGACATTACACCAAATACTCAAGTTTATGGTCCTTTGAAGTATTGAAATAAAACAAACTTTTACGTTTACACAGTCAATTGCAATCAAGGTCTTCGTGATGCGGAACAAAATGGGTTATCCAAAGCGCCAACAAGGCAGTATCTGTTCATAATTTTACTTTTAAATTTTTGTGTCTTTCTATTTGTTACCTACGGCTAATCTCTGAAACGAATAGACCTATTTTAACAAAACTTTCACTCTCAGATAGCTAATGTTATAAGGAATAACAAAGGCTATTTTGTATCTTTATCTAGATCCCACAAGAAGGGATCTACGCGAATAAACCAAGGTTCACAGCTAGTGTATATACATAATAGTTCTTATGTCTAAACAACAAAAATATCGGGCAAAGTAACAAAAACGCTGCGTAAGCTTTAACCTATCTTCGGTGACCCTACAGACTAGACGCACTAGACACTAGACACGAAGAACACTGTAAGTAACAACCTATTGATGAGGCACTGCAAAGAAGAGCCTTGTTAAGTCGAGAGAGCGTCCAAGTGGTGCTTCTGTGCCAGAGACACTAGGGCACCTAATATTGAGCTATACACTGAGAAAAAAAATCTTGAACATTTCTAAGAATGTATAAAATCGTCTTACTTTTTTAACTAAAACGTTCTTTTTATTTTCTATATTTTGTATACACTTTTCCCTTACTCTCTGTTTATTTATATATTAGCTTGTTTATTTGTTTGTTTGTCTGGAAGAAATCGCCTGTCGGCGATAAGGCCGCCTATTATGCATCTTTAAAATCTTCCATTTAATAATTTCGTATCTTTCCTTTTATTTCATTTAAGATTTAAAGACTTCGATTTTTAATTTAGTAAATGCGCACATGCGATTTTTACTTAAAATACATATATTTTTCACTTACGTAAGATTTAAATGAAAGAAAACCTGTTTCAAACTTAGCTAAATCGGTTTCCGCGAAACTCTATATTATGCGTGAAAAGCATAATATGCGTCGAAC
This sequence comes from Mycalesis mineus, assembly GCA_034621355.1. NCBI lineage: Eukaryota > Metazoa > Arthropoda > Insecta > Lepidoptera > Nymphalidae > Mycalesis > Mycalesis mineus. Next base: position 9,108,157 of record CM067895.1, read on the forward strand.
ACAAAAAATACAAATCAGCTGTCTAAATAATATATATAGTACTACATATTTATACTTGCAATTTTAATATCAAAGAAAACACATAAATTTCTATAAGTAATGAAATTAAGTAGGTACCATATAAATATGACTTTTTAGCAAAAATATGGAATGTCATCTACAACATATTAACCAGCTAATGAGCAAAAGAGAAAGTCGCGAATGTTATCCTTATGACGTGTAATGTCTACCGTATCAACGAACGAAGTCTGTAGCGTTCTCATAATTAAGTTATCAATTAACATGATTAATAAAGATTTTAAGAAGAAGAAGTCCTAATTTTTTGGCATTGGACGATCGGTATCAGAGGTTTTTTGTGAGACTGTGATTGCAGCTTTTAAAAGCAATCATTTGTAATCGTTTTAAGCTCGTTAAGAACACAGATACAGCCTTTTGCGTTTATGTAATTAAGGCTTAAAAAAATAAAAATGGAATGGAAAAGTTGTGTGACCCCAGATGCCCGTGAGTAAGAATCGGTGTACTTGCTTATAGTACCTACTTACATCTGGATATTTAATCATAATTATAAAGTAAGGAGTATTTATAACAATTTCGTATATAAAATTAGTAATACTGAATTTTAATTTAATTATTTTGTCAAGTAATAATTTTAATTTACTAATTCTAGTCTGTATGTTTGTTATAGGTATATATTTTTAGATCTATTAGGCAAACACTATCACCATCCTACATAAGAGTATAGTGGGTCTAAGCACCAATCTTGTTAGAGAAAATATGTCCCTATAGGTTTATGACTATCGTACTAATTCCTTCTTATAAACGCGAAAGTTTGTGAGTATGTTTGTTGCACTTTCACACAAAAACTACTAAATGAGTTTTGTTGAAACACTACGATAGTATAGTACAGCTATTACATCAGAATAACACATAGACTTATTTTAACCCTAAATGTTTTAACGGAAACGGGATCTAAGCAATTAAAATCGGGGGTCTTCTCTAGTGATGATTATTTTTTTATAATATAACTGTAAATCTCGTAATGTGGGGTTACAACTAAAACGTATTATCGTACTGACAAAGGTGCAAGTCAATGATCGTGATTAATTTCGTAAATACGAGTATATATAAACCATTTATGTATGCAGTCCATGCATAAGAGTCGTGTTATCACTTCATAATGGGGCGTTACTGTGTATCGATTCTGCGCAAGTGTTGAATAATTTATTAATTCCAATCGAATTATACTTATATCTGTTTTGACAACGTATCTCTGCTCCATTTGCATATCAGTCATGTTCCGCCACTAGCGATCACTGAGTTTTACTATGCACGCTGTCAAAAGAACATCTACCTATCGTAAACAGATTTCGCAAGCCGTGTGCGTCGTGATGACAAATAATATTTATAATATCAGCTTCATTCACTTTATTCATTAATGAGCATAGCTACGAGACAATGTTTTCATAAATTGTATATTAAACTCTACATTGCTGACAAATCCACACAATTTTGTACAGATTATCGTGCCCATCCGTGCGACTCAAACGCCTACAAATTCAAATTCATTTATTTCAAATAGGCTTACACAAGATTTTTTACTTTAGTGTAGTGTCTCTACCACCGGCTCGGAAGACAATCTCTGTCGAGAAAATGAGCAGCAGATATGCATCGTCATCTTTATTTATATTTACTTATTTTTTACACAAAATTTATTTATGTTTTAAGCAAGCGTTAGATACTTTATAACCATCAGATCCTAATTCCGAATTCCAACTCGAAATAATTTAAATATTTACTTTTTCTTGTACGATGGTCTGACCTAATGGTACCTAGGTAAGCTTAGGTAGTAGCTATAAATCTATCGAATAAGACCGCAATGATTTACTACTAACTTTTTAATTGATTTTTGCACTTCTACCATACAAACGTGCCAAAACATAGGATCGTATTTTAACATTAGTTAAAATTGAAATCAAATGCCAATTTGCCGTAACATAAAAAAGGAACAGGACCTTTTACTGTTTAACAAAAATGCTAGTTATCGTGTTTTTCTTTACAACCATGTATATATTTTGTACCCACAGAAATATTTATTTACACAGAAAATGTTTTTGATGTCTTGGGTCTTGTGCAAATAAATGTGTTTCCGGAAACACGTAGTCTCAAAAATACATGACGGTTATTACGACACGGCCCTACAGCACAATGTCTCCGCCTTCACCTTTCACCTCACATACGTTTGATTTCCTGAGCAAAACTACACCAGGAAATAGAATATGTGATGAGGGTTTTGTAGCGTTGGTACAGCCTATACTTTCATCCTTTCTAATAGCAAAGAAATAGTCGTAGCAAATTCATATTGTAGTCATAAGCCGAAAAATCTAAATAATATCTCAACTTACAATTAAAATTTCCATAGAGCCGCAGTATTAATAAAGAAATTAATAAACATGAATACACCAGCGGATGCCGATAAATTTGTTCGTAGCATGGGCGTCCCTACGTTGCATCGTAGGGGTAGGTGGGCATCTAGAGATTTAAGTTCAGTCATACGTATTTTTTTCTAATATAAGAACTTCTTTTAAAGCATTATGTACCTTATCCGAATTTAAACAATGACGAACATTTTCCATGTTATTAAAATATGTATAAACGGCTGAAACATTATTTACTCAGCTGTTAAAAGCTCGTGAAAGGACATAGGTAAAAAATGTATGGAAGTCTGCCCCAGAGTTGCCCAGAGATGATATATATGTCATTAAATAGTACAGATCTCCTATTTAAACAGTAATAAACTTGTAGCGAAGCAGTCGCTGATAAAAGTTATGAAGGTTGATAAAAGTTGACTTTTCTTACTACGACGACGGTGACGTGATTCAGAACACAAATAAAAGATTGAAATTCTTATATTTTTGACGTATTTTCAAGTGTTTGCTATGAAACATGGGTAGTTGTTTAAAATTCATTGTGTATTTAAATAAAATAGTTAAATATGAGCAAACGTTTGGACAGCCTGGGGCAAATTATGGCAATGTCCTTTCATTGATTGAACTTCTAACCATTCATATTACATATGTACATATAATAATTGTCGCAGTGGTAATAATGGTCGACCAACATCTTAAGAAGCTTTCGCTTGACTGTTGGATCAGATACAGAAGACGGTGATTCTTGAGACGGCGCGTATTGCGAGGAGGTTCCTCACTCTAGAGTCCTGACCACCGGTTGTTTGGGCCCTCAAAGTCCCCGCAAGTGGAGGAGCAAATTTTTTTTTATAAATTTTTAATAGTGTTTTTATATGTTTTTGTATGACATTGTTAGAATTAAAAAAAAAAATTGTAAATAAATAAATGATGGAGTATAAAAAGTCGAAGTGGTATAAATTTGTGCTATATATATGAAGCTTCGTGCTCTTGACCAGACCATAGTCTGGCAATGCTTCTAGTTAGCATTGAAAGTTATCTATGCATACTCAACATAAAGTTCTGGACCAAAGAGTTCGCATAATTTTTTATGTTAGTCAATTATTCTGTTACTTAATAATTATATCCCTATAAACATGAACTCTAACAAGATAACTAGAGTTATCAAGTTAATAACATGATAGTTAAAGTTAAATGAATGTAGGTAGTTCACAGTAGACAAATCGAGTAAAACACGAAACTAACAAACTCAGTTAGTCTTTGTTGCACCGAAATCTCACGCTGTGATCTCATTTAATACGTAACAAGGATTTAATAAGCCGCGTCGGGATGAAATACGGCCGTTTGTCCCTGGGTTTCTTAATAAAATAATCCAGGAGCTAGTTGTGTAAAGTCACGATCACGACAGACGGAGCGCAATCGTTTGATGTTATCTCCGCACGAACTAACTACTAACTACAACTACATTGCCCGTTTTGGCTTCAAATGTAACACTTGCCGTCATGAAATATATTATACTAAATTGGACTGCCTGTTCGTTAACGGGAAGGGATAGAGTCATTACGATTTTTAAAAGTAATTTGGTGGTTGGGCTATATATATGGCTTCGATCACGAGATCTTGGCTTTGAATCTTGGGTCAGGTTGTGGAATAACACTGAGTTCTGATTTTCTGAATAATCATCATCATCATCATTATCAGCATATTAACGGCTCACTACAGGGCCAAGCCTCCCTCCTTATAGGAGAGGGGGTACGGAGCGTACACCCACCACGCTGCTCCAATGCGGGTTGGCGGGCTTAGGGTGATAATGTTTCATTTATTAACGATCACTATCAGATGTTGATGACAGTCACCGGGACCGACGGCTTAACGTGCTCTCCGAGGCACGGGGGTGTAACACCACCAACTTGCAGACTCCGGGCTTGGAATGTACTAAACATTTCATAGAAGAATGAAAATGTTCAGAATTATTCCATGACCCGGCCCAGAAATCGAACCCAGGACCTCGTGATCGAAGCCACATAGGCTAACCACTAGACCAACGAGGCAGTTCTGTATAATACTAAGTCCGAAATCGGAAATTTGGTGGTGTTACACTCCAGTGCCTCGGAGATCACGTCAAGCCATCGGTTCCGTTCACTAACATCAACATCTGATAGTGGTCAGAATATACAGTGAACGTTGACACCTGCACAAGCCCGCCAACCCGCACTGGATTAGCATGGTTCGTCTACGCTCCATATCCTCTCTCCTACAAGGAGGTCTAACATAAGGATGATGATAAAGTTTAAATTGACTTCTTAGGTTATCTATATTGTGATAATTTAAATAAACATTTTTTCCTGTGCATTCGTGTCCTTCAGACCGGAGAACGGCAATGGTGCTTGAGGGCAGAAATAACCATATATATCTTAGCAGTAGGTACTTCTCCGGTCGAGCTGTGTCACAAAAAACCTGTGCGTGCCGGTAAAAAGTAACTAATACATAACTTGTAAGTAACTTTCCCATTACAAGGTACCTAATAAGTAATATTATGTTCAAGTTTTTTCTGATCGTTGGTAAAAGTAGTAATAAAACAAGAAAACATCATACGAGTAGGTATTTATTTATTGGCGCCACCAACATGAGTTTGTAGTGACATAATTGCTATAATTTTCTCTATAAAATATAGTGTACCCATATTTATCGAAGGAAAACCGGTCAAATTAGTCTCCATATCGGGACACGATCACTTTTTTTATTCAATTACGAATAATACGGGTATAAATAAACAAAGGCAAGTTTACAACTTGTTCTTTGTTCGCGTCTTGAATGTGAAAGAACAAAAAATTGTATAAATCCATATCTGTACTGATATAAAGGTTACCTTCAGATTGAATGCTAATATGAACAGTTTACCATTTAAAGCTCATGTATCGGGAGAATAAATCGAATTACTTATCTGAGACATGACTTGACAAACTAATCGCTTATGCCCAAAAAACGGTACAACAATAAAAAATAGAGAGCATTCGTGGCTTAATAAGCTTACAGTGATGTCAAATCATGGAAAATTGAAGAACAGTCAGTAAAAACTAAACTAAAACTAGTAACTAAACTAAAACTAGTAGAATAGAAATAGGAATCTAGCTTACACATAAGCTCACAGTAATGTCAAGTCATGGAAATTCTATTTTAGGAACAGTCAGTAAAAACTCAAACTAAATATGAATCTAAAAACAATTATAAAAGAAATAATTTTGAAAGTTTCTATGACCATCTATAAACAATCAAATCATAGTTGTATCTTATACTGCTCTTAGTAGAAAAATACTATATGAGTAAAAAAGTATGTCAATTTTAAAACAACTCAGTGTAATTCAATATTTCAAAGGATTTTTATTGCAACGAGAACAATAAAGCTCTTTATAAATGTGTTATTATACACGTCGTTTCTTAAAATCGTGCGCTGATATCAATTTATACAAACGTGCGAGGAATTTAAAAGGGTCACAATAGGGAACGCGAGCGTTCTCGTATGTAGGGCAACCAATATTTATTATTGATGCGGAATTTCCCACATTTTAAAATTACATTATAAAACATTACATTAAACATTTACACAACACAACAACAAGTAAACATTTTCATTTTCGTGTAAGTTTATTTGAACATGTAGAGAGAATTAATAAAAGAAGGTTAACAAAAGAGTTTATATGGATAATAGGAAATGAAAATCATAGGGAAGGCCTATCATCATCATTATCATATCATCATTCATCATCACTATTAAGCCGCTATTAATTATCAGCCGATTAACGTCCATTGAAAGAAACAAGCACATAAGAACTTCCATACACCTCGGTCTTGATTCACCTTGTAACCAGTATGATGCAATAGGTTCATCAAATTGGTGCAAGATGAGTACGACTAAGGATGCGTTTTCCAGTGGTATTTCAGCACTTTGAGACGTCCATCAACTCTCAGCACTATGTGCTCCGCTTATTGCCAATTCAACTTTGATACTCGCTATGTCAACGGCTTCGATTCTATTGCACGTAATTCGTACGTATATATGTATGTTCATCTCCGTTCACGCTAAAACATACATTCACCAGATTGTAAAATTAAGCTACTACTACTTTGGCACAGAAATATCATCATTTGATTTTATAATAATTAAAGATTTATGTCCACAATACTTAAATGTCATCGACAAGTATTTTAAATCCCCTATCGCCGCCATTCTTCGATATTATAATAGATTCCGCTTTGTTATTGCATGAGCAATGACTCTATTATGACATACAATATTAAGTATGCAGCTTCGTAAAATTTATTAGCGGCTAGCGCCTGTTTTATATGAGAATATGTTTTTAAGGTACTATCACAGAGCTGGTTCGAAGAAGTACTCAATTCAAATCCAATTAAGTATGTCGTATTTTTTGAGTCGCCAATCAGTTGTTTATAAAATTAATGTTCCGAAGATTGATTTTAATTGAGACGCTTAATAACAATAATTTGCGTAAAATTCTGTGCCATCTAATAGCTCCTACAAGCCTTTGCAAACAAATTAATGGATAGGTTTTCGCGAATTGCGTAAAATAAGCTGGGAGCAAATTTTCAGAGGCAGGCGTGTCGGAATTACTGACGGAGGTCCTGGGTTCGATACCCGGCTAGACGATTAGAGATTGTCTAAATTGTTCCAAGTCTTGCTGGTTGGAGGCTACCGACAAAAACGTACTGCCAAGCGATAAAGCCTTCCGAAACGATGTCGCGTAGAAATCAAAAGGGGTGTAAATTTCATCCTACTCCTAAGTAACTTAGCCCGCTTCAATCTTAGATTGCATCATCACGTACCATCAGGTGTGATTGCAGTCAAGGACAAACCCGTTGAGAGAAAAATAAACTGATATCTACTAAAAATATAAGTACATATTACGCGTGGACGAATTCGCGACATTCTCTAAGCTGAAAAAAACAACTTTTTAAATATTCATATTATTTATATTCTACATGTGGGTACTCGTATCTTAAATCTAATGTGTGCAACTCAAAGTAGAACATAGAAGTTCCGGATCCGGAAATGCCGACGACGGCAGATAGTTCGCAGTTTCCATACAAACTGGGATCCAATTATGTGTAAAGCGAGTTTGTAATTTTAGTCGCTCTCATTAAATCTCTTCATTTTCATGCCTTTATTTATCGTTGTGACTGCTTTTTCCTCAGAATGCAGAACTTTATAATCTGAGTCTTAATTGCATAATATTTATATCCAACGCAGAAAAGATGCTCTACATTATATAGGTTTATGGTTAAAGTTTTATAAAATAGCGGACTAGCGGACTCCCGTGGTTATACCCGCGTATTTTCCGTTACTTTTTTTAATTAAAAATAGTTACCCAACTAATCTAAAAAGCTTGAATAGGTTAAAGTGATGTGTTAATAAAAAGCACACTTAGGACAGATTAAAAGCCGTTAGATACTTATTTACACCATCTGTTACAAAAGTTAAAGAACCGTTTTTATTAAATTGCCATTTTTGTATTTACAGAATTGTAAGCGCTCAGCATTCAATTGGTAAAATATAATATGACCAAACTAACGGACGGCAGCGACTTCGTCCGCGTGGATTACCAATTTAAATTTCATTCAAATTGCCGAAACGAAAAGCCTGTGCGATCTTGAATAGAAAAGAATTCATTTATGTTTTTTCAAAAATATATTTGGAGAAAACCTGTCATTTTGATAAGACAAACAAACACTACAACTTTTTTTATTTGTACAGATAATGAAGTATGACATATATCTAGCCTAACCAACGTGACCGCTAATATATAAAGCCTTCACCCGACCGACCACTTTCGCGAACGTGAGACCGGCTTTTAGCAAAAATTTGATCAGTGAAAGTCAAATACACCATTACACCGCGGCCTGAAGGGAACTCGATTAATATAATCGATTCCGCTTCTCTACTCGAACTAGATAAACACATTTAAAAGCCCTTAGCTAGAGTAAAAATTGCTGTTAGTGAGCCCGCACAAACGCAATAGTATTGTCAATAATATTGTCCATCAAAAATAGTTTCTGATGAAAATGATCAATGATGACCTACTAACAACGGTATATAAAATATACAACTTAATACAATTATTTTGCTTTCTGACCAACATCTCTTTACAAAGGTTTCAAGGTTTTCTCTTAAACTCTTCTAGTACCACCTTTATACATATTATTAATGACTGAAAATATATTAAAGAAGTGTTCTCGAGTCACTCTTCGAGTAGGTATTAGATATAGCCAGATCAGGAAAACAAAACCTCGCCATGTTGCGGATAAAAGAGGAACTAACTTCTTCTATTAACATACTATATACAGACTACTAAATAATCCTTGTGACGCCCACAATCCAGATTTTTTTATTTCCCTGTTGATGACTGAAAATTTAACAACGAAGTGTTGTAATCGTTGATAACAAGGTTGACTCGTTTCGTAGATCGCGATTACGCGCCAACGAATTACACAAGTACAAATTAAAAGAAATAAAAATAAAAAAACCTCTTAAAAATATTAATCACCGTATCTTTATCTCTCGAATCGATTCTATATCGATTGATCAGTCAATAATTTTTAATGCCATATCGATATACTTTTTACGATGATAATAAAAACAGCCCACATTGTAAACAATCACCGTTCTCGACGTCCGTCATCGGGTACCGTATCAAAACTCGGACCACCCAAAAAAGTTATGAAAATGCATGGTCGATCGGCCTTGTATATTTGTTTCATGGTGCCGAAATGTAGGCAATCCAAAGCCCAATCTTCTATTTAGGGTTGTCACAACAAAGGTAAAAAAGCTCAAAGCTCAAAGCTTTGCGCATATTGGAAGTATTAATCAATGAACATTTGTTTATGTCATTTGTCGATGTTTAATTTTAATTGGGTACAAAGTACAATAAATAGTACCGAAGTATTTTTAATTATTAAATTTCATGTTATTTACTGATAATTGAACGTTAAACTGATGCAAAAATTTAACATAAACATAGTACAGACAGTAAGTCACTGTCTGTACTATGTTGATGTTTAATGTTTAATTTTATGTTATAACTTTTCCCAGCCCTAGTTCATACATAATGTAATGCTGTAATATTTCACTGGCAACATTGAATCAATCGCTCATGACCAATCATCGATAACCTTAGATCAATTAAAACGCAATCGTAATATGTATTTAATATACATTAACCTATTACAGATTATAGTAATGATGAGAACAATATTCAGTGGTATAATCATAATAATTTAAGGGAGCAACCACACCTAACGCACAGCAGTCTATTGTAAACCAGCGTTACCCATTTAAAATGGAAAAACAGCAAACTGGGTAATTACGCAGTTTAATGTCTTTCCTTAATAGTTGAACGTTTAATAATGCCCAATTACTGTTGTATGCCCTAGTATCTAGGTTTGGGTATTTTATACAACGCTCTTATAGTGTAGATACTATCCATTATTAAGTGCGATATACATGTGCCTGTTCGGATTATTAATATTAGTAACAAAGCAGCTATGTACCTAAATCTATTACATTACATTAAAAAAGTACATTAAATTAAAAATTTAAAAAACCCCCGACTCAAATAAGAAACATGAAAAGAACCAGCCAAGACAAATTGAACGAGCCCAAACTCGATGGGTTTACTAAAAAGGTAGACCAGGGTTACGTCACCTTCGAGCCTTATCATCAGACCAGCTCAGTGGTTCCAGAAGACATTAGTGTTTCAAATGCCAGATCACACACATGCTTTCAAGCAAACTGAGCGTGTAACATTTCTATCACACCTAACAAACGACCTGATGACCTTGAAGACCTGAAACGATTTCCACCAAACATAACTAAGAACACTCTCGACTGATATACCTTTCAAATAAAAAAAAAACACATTAAAATCGGATCATCCGTTTGGGAGTTACGATGCCACAGACAGACACATACACATACATTTACACAGACACCTCAAACTTATAACACCCCGTCGTTTTTGCGTCGGGGGTGGCTGGCTGATATACGAATGTGCATCTTCCTAGGCTAGATATCTAGAATTCGTCAAAAGGCATGTCTTGTGTATACTAAGAAAAACATAGTCGACCCATATCAACGAAATCAAAAATATCGCTTCTTTTAATCAGATTGCAACGAAAAAGAAAGCGATATTTTTTATTTTATCGCTATTAGTCGACAAGGCTCTACACAGATCGTCGTCGTCTCTTTATGCAACCTAAGCGCAAGATGTGAATAGTCCCTAATATTGTAACATTTATGATGCATTGTGAAGAGCCATAGTCCATATATAATGCAATATAATATCGGTGTCGGATATGGAGTCAATTTGCAGTATGTAGGTACTAATGCGACTGACAGTTTCGGGTTACTTTTTACATCGTGAGGTCGTTGACTGGAGACTAAACAACAAACGCATTAAATGTCAATGCTCTGGGACGTTTTCTTTGCTTATAAAGCGAATTAGTTGGTAATTGTAATTTAAATAAAACAGGTAAACACCTGTATGTACATGTCTTTAATAAAAACGAGTAAATGACTGTCAAAGAAATCAAAATTCCCCTTATTTTTTGAGTTATTCAAGATGCACAATTTAGAAATCATCATCATAATTATTATCAGCATATTAAAGCTCCACTACATGGCAATTATAGCAGAGAGGATATGGAACGTAAGCCCACCACGCTGCTCTAATAACAAGTTGGCGGGCTTAGGATGATATTGTTTCATGTATTAACGATCACTAACCGGTGTTGATGACAGTGACCGGGACGGACGGCTTAACGTGCTTGCCGAGGCACGAGGGTGTAACTTATTATATAACTAAAACTTACATTTTAAAACTAATATTTATAAAGATTTCAAAGGCAGGTCACCTGTCTGACACCAGTCAATTTTCTAAACTTACTGATGCCTGGGCGTAGGTGGTGGCAGTCGCTAATAGGTACCTAGGTAAATAGTTAAAAAAAAATACCACCATTACATTTGTATTTGTTTACACACAACTGTATAAAATAAAAATTTTTAACAAAAAATAGAACCGACTTACAACGCACTAAAAAGTAAAAAATAACTGTGTCATTTATTTGCTTTAATTTACTTAAGCATATCTATGAAGTCGGTGTCTTCTATCTATTTTTTGTTAAAAATTTTTATTTCTTACTTTTTAGTGATTTATCGCCACGTAACGTACTCGTACTATACTGTCATAGTATACTCGTATTATACGGCACTTGTAGCCAAAAAGCTACCTATACTTACACTAAAACCGAAATCGCTGCAAGTGTGCCTATAAAATTTGAAGGGTTCCTTCAATTTTTCCAGGATTTCATCGTCAGATCCTGACATGATGACAATGGGACCACCTTGGAAATATGCCCTTTCTAATAAAAAAAGAATTTTCAAAATCGGACAACTCTGTAAAAATTCATGTGTACATACATAAATACATAAAAAAATATATACGTGTCGAATTGAGAACTTCCTCCGTATTTTTTCGTCGGTTAAAAAATTCATACCTTTACTAAACCTTGTGTAAATTAAATTACTTGTAGTTATTCGAAATCAAAAATGCAAGCAAAATATTAAGACACTACCTATAACATACCTAAAACAAGAATAAGGCGTATTTCTATTGAATAAAAAATTAACAATTATAAAGTCTATTAATAAATCTTTCAAACATTTTAGACAGGATACAATTAAAACTAAACTTTTTAATATACCTAAATATTTTCCCCGTAATTTATTAATCATCAAATCCAAACCGGACTTTAAAATCTCTGTTCAAATAAAGATCTCTTAAAATCTTAGAAGCGCCGCGTCATTATAGATATCGACGTAAAAACTAAAACGTGACTAATATGGCTAAGTGATTGCTAATGACCAGACTAAAACTAAGTCACAGAGCACGCATGCGTGTGTGTAAGTGACCTAAATACCGTGATAAGTAACGTTCTTTGGTAATGGCCAAGCTTTAAAAGACTAAAATTCATAACAAGCCTGTGTTTAACATTGATGCGTTCAAACCTTTACTTTTTACAACTAGTGAAGTTTTTATGCATTTGATTTATTTAAGTATGTTTTTATTAATGAGAATTGAGAACATATCTATAATTTACATATATAAAAATAATTGTCTTTGCTTTTTACCTTTTCAGGTAATTTCTGATAAGTGTATTAATGACAAAGACTAATTATAAAAATTGTTGGAAGTAAATGAGTTGTTGACTAGGTATGAAAAAATAGATAAATAAATAATATAGGACAATACACTACATCGTTATATAGCCCCAAGTAAGCGTAAGTAGCTTGTGTTATGGATACTATGATAACTGATGAATATAATAAGTTGCAGAAAGAAGAACTGAGTTATTCATTGGCCGTCACTTCACAGTTAACTCTTCTTGCCGAACTAGTGCATTTAGTAGAGTCACTACAAACAGATAAACTGGACTTTCAGTCAGTCAGTTATAATGTTCGTGATTTATTTAAATGAACGGTTTTGAATTTGATGATCCTTAAAATAATTATGTTAATCATACAATTAGGACCGCAACAGCAATACAACACGTTTACGTTCCTACGTTTAGAAAGTCTCCAAGACTCTACTAAGTAGATAATAGACTTGAGATTTTAAGTTGTACATGCTTAATCACGCACTTACGTTGAAATCGTAGCCGTGTCTAATTTTTTTGGAGAATCATTTACGAGGATTTTTTATTCGGCACACATATCCCTGTCATCTTAACGATGTTATCTATAAAGAATCGCGTACAAAGCCTAGACAGCTTAAACGAGTTTAAGAATACCGTTGCGATCAGACCGGCTCTAGGATAAAATAATCTAACAATGAAATGTGTGAAACGTGACTGAGTACCACTACATCTTAGTGAGCTATATGCCGCACTTGCTCTCCTGCAAATAATGTTGCCAAGTCACCCAAATTTTATAGAAAACTACTCGGAATGTTCTGCAACACTGGACACAGATTTGAGCAATTTGAAATCAAAATGCACAGCACTTGTGAAACTTGAAAATATTAAAATAGACTGAAGAAATTATAAACATAAAATCTGATACTTCTTGTCTATTTTATTATTCTCGAAGTGTTAAACGTGACTAAGTACTTACTACATCTCGATGAGATATAAATGCCGTATTGCAAATAATGTTGCCAAGACACCCAAATTTTGTAGGAAACGTCTCGGAATTTTCTGCATCACTAGGCACATATTCAAACAATTTGAAATCAAATTGCACTTGTGGAATTAAACTTGAATTCGTTCAAATGGAATGAAGGAATTAACGTAAAATCTGATATTTCTTCTCTATTCTATTCTACGTCTGTATGAGCGATATGCCGCATTTGCTCTTCTGCAAATAGTGTCACCGAAATTTTGTAGAAAACTTCTCGGAATGTTCTGCATCGCTGGGTACAGATTCAAGCAATATGAAATCTAAATGCACAGCACTTGTGGAATTTAACTTCAATTCGTTTAAATAGAATGAAGAAATTAACATAAAATCTGATATTTCTTAAGCAACATTAATTGCTACCGGTGTATTTACCTAAAGTTTTAGTTGAGTTTTCTGGGAGATTAACTATCCATTTCAGTTGCCTATATAGAAGACGACAAAAATCCTACTCGTAAATATGGATACCCTACCCGCAAATGCAATTCCATCTCGCCTCTGATCTCAACTTACCTACAAACTTAAGAGATTAAAATTCATGACAGCAAAAGTCCAGTTAGAGCTTACGCTTTTTATGCCCCAGCCTTTGATATGAAAGTTTAACGTAAAGACGTATCCTATAAACTTTTTATTTTACAACCGAAAAGCTCTTAACAAAAATTGAAATTCAAATTGGATCGTAAACTGGGCTCTATTAACTCATCTGTAAACCATTTTTAACGCGGAGAGCCTGAATATTGAAGCACGCTTTTAATTGATTGACCAATCCCACGCATCCCACTTTTTAAAACATAGTTTTTAACATTCGAATATATTTACGACCAACTGTGGTAATAACATTAGACTCTTTTATTTTATCCTCCCCAAATTGGTAATAATTTGTATCAACTATCAAGGAACCTATAATTGTGGCGGTGTATTTGATCCGACTGAAAATATCCCAGTAATTTAGAGTAGAACGAGACGATCCGCGTCGAACGGTAGCGGGGGCTTGGAATAGTTTCCATTCAGTCACGCCTGCACTCAAGTGCTCGCCTTACGACGTAAGTTGTCTCAACGACTTGTATCGTATAATATCCGAGAGTCGCTTTTAAATGCTGTTAGAAAGAGTTAGGATCTTTTTATTTTACACATCGTAATATAGAGTTCGTGTGGCTCATAAAGGACTCAATATAGGACGGTATTAGGTTCACATTTGATTAGTTAGCTCATTGAGGCAAGTGCGAACAACTCAAACGCTAGAGGCAGTAAGTCAATTAGGTTGTAAAGAGTATTTGCGCTAGTTTCAGTAGTACGCAGTCGTGCCTTATCTCGTGAAGCTAGAAGCTAGGATCGTGGAAAGTAATTGATTTCAGACCGTGATATAGATCGCGCAGACGATAGATCATATTGTTCGCCGTGATACAGTGACTCGGCAGCACTTAGTTCGATATAAATACTCCAAAAAATATCTTGATAATCTCGTCGGCATTACTGTAAAACACAATAGTCGAATAAATCTTTTAAGAGAACTGTGTATAAAGTCTTGGAACAGTAATCTGTGACAAATAATTGCTGGCCTTTGCGAATAATGGCCAACGTTCATAAAGGTTAACAAGGTTCTTGCGAGACATTGACTTCAGAAATGTCCTCGGCTTTGTGCTTGAAGTCGTTTAAAAAGATGTTCCGTATTCAATAGCTTGATCATGCTAAAATAGTCCACAAAAACCTTTCATTTAAAATACAATAAAGGCGCTTCATTAAATAAACTGGAAAAGCCTGGCTTTACATTCGTATAAATAATGAACAGAATCCAGTTAAACACGAGAAACTAGACTGCTTAAATTAATAAAAGTTCGGTCTAATTTGTGGAATGAATTTTCTTTCTTTTGCCTGCAATTTGCTTTAATTGATCATTCTTTGATCAGTAACCTAAGTAGTCCTAAAAACTTATATATAAATACGTCCACAGACTTATCGATACTTTTATTGCAGTACAAATAAGTGCAGAATAAATTGCACGTGCTACAGTGATATGTGATCAAGGTCATTGAACCGTAGATCCAAGAATAACATAAGAAAACGGTGCCTACGTAGTACAAATCCGGGTAGTAGATGCCGCGTCGTAAGCCAGGAGAAGCGTGCGAGGGCTTTGCGGCCTCGTGAAGCCCGTATATGGCAACTGACGGCCGACGAGCTCGCCTTGCGACACCCCTCATATAGACGTAAGCCCAGAATTGTTGTATACAAGCGCTCGGTTTCATTTAAATGTCATTTGAACTGGTCAAACTTTAAATTAAATAATCATTAAGCTCTCGAGACGACCCGCGTTATGTCAGACATCGATAACCTAATTGTTGCATAAAATTTTACAAAGTGCAAAAACGTTTAAATAACTTGACATTTCAGACTAACGATGAGCTATAAATAAGTTCTAAATAAATCTTAAACCTTTGCAAAAATGTTCAGAACCTCCAAACTAGGGCGAACAATCGCCTCTGAAGATACAGGAGCGGTTATTATGTAGCCAAATATGGGAAGATGGGAGCATTCTCCAAAAGTGGACGAAAGGACGCCGCCGAGGACGGATAGCAAGAAGTCGAATTACCGGCTCGAGGTTATTTAAGGAACTGATAGTTCCACGAAACCACGCACGCGACTCGTACTACTTTTGTGTTATTCGGTATTCGGATGCACCGGTTTTTTGCTAATTGGCCGAAACGAGTCCGCTGCTTCGCATTGTACGTGGTATTAAGCGTGAGATCATTGCATTTCTTTCTTTCCTCGTACATTGAATACATTTCTAACAATTTTGCTTTGCTACTAAAATAGTTAGAAAAGTTTCCAGAGCACTTTCAAATTTTTTAGCAGACATAATTTTTTGTCACGTACACAAAATCACGAATCAAGTCGACTTAAACGTTCACACGTAGTTACTAGTTTTTTGTTTAGTTAAATAAAATAGTTTCTATTGAATTTTACTGTCTAGGAAACAAAAAGTTGTCTCGACAGACAGCGTTGTTGACTGTCTTTGTCCTTATAACATAGGAAGTATGTATGTACACTTATCGTTGGTTCAGTTCGATAACCATAACAGTTTAGATAGGAATTATATTATCGTTTTATTATCGGTGCGTATCGGTGTTGATAAAAGAAACTATTGGAACAGTGACAACATTTGGCAAATGTTAGGAATCTTATCAGTATTTATTATAATTTTACAAACAAATAACTTGACTAATATGGATACTTTGAGTTATAAAATTTAAAAGTGAGTTTCTATGCTACAATTTTTGCGGCAAGAACTTGAATTCTATCGCTCTATCAGACTAGCGTGACTAAATTTGTTAATTGACAATTTTTTTTTCACGGTTTTACCCGCGTAGTTCTCGTTCCCGTGGTAATTGTGGGATAAATGTGTTATGGCCTACGTGTTAATCCAGTGTAAGCAAGCTCGATACCTAATTAAAAGCATTTATTTAACTTGCATTGTAGACGCGTGATTTGTAGATAAACTAATAATAATTCAGTTATGCAAATAAATATTATATTATGTGAAAAATATTAACAATAAAGGAAACCTACTGAGGTACGAAAATTATATTAAAAAAAACAGAATAATTATAATAACTAACAAATTAACTTAACTATAAGCATAATTCTAAATTTTGCCCTTTTGGCAGGGTGGCCATCACGCAGGCAGCATTTCCGCGCTGAATTGCGATAGATATTCGTTGCGCGAGAAAGCTGCCTGCCCGATGGTCGCCTGTTGCCTCCCTGAGGCGCCTACTTAATTCCTTATGAAGCACCTGAGCGCTTCTGCCCCATGGACCCAGTGTCTCGACTCCAAATGGAAAGAACTCATACTGAGTACCGAGACAACTGTATTTTAATGTCTTTTGATGCTCTCGGGCGTCCGCCGCCGCTCCGGCACGTCCAGAGGTCGTTATGCAAATTGATCTTCAATTTTATAATATTTTCAATTTCAATTTAATTAAATACTGATAGGTAATTAAACCTCGCGACAATGAACATATAAATTGTATATAATGAGGTTATAAGATGATAGTTAAAACTTTTAAGGAATTTATTTTCTTCTTTTTAAAGCATTTAAATAAAAGCTTCTTTTAAAAAAGTTTTTTGCTTTTAATTTATTTTATTAAAGAAGAAGTAACAAACATATACACTCACACACTCCCAAAACTTCGCTTTTATAATAGTGGTATGACAATTTCAGCTTGAAAAGGATCTTCCCTAACTTCATAGCAAGCTTACCGTTAAGTTTTCTTTTCATGATCATCTTTTATCAACCTTTTTAACAACTAAAAACTGGGGCAGGTCACCTTCCTTTTAGAAAAGAAGGCCAGGTTTCCTTTTTGATATAGGTACGATATTTGTTTACCTATGTACACCATAATCGATATATTATACGTCAAACTGATTTGTTCGCGTCACCGTCATTGTCAGTAGGTAAACGACGTGCATAGTGTGCACAACATCCACATATGGCTCTAAGCTTGACGACATTGTAGCTTGGCTCGTGAAAGCATCCAAGCAGAGCGAAGTCCAATTAGGGTGAGGCCTCACTAGTACGTTACGTTACGTCGTACTGATCTGATCAACGCATTGGGTGCTCCTGCGTTGCGAAGATGCACGACGTCACAGCGTAAGAGGACGACGCACATTGGTCAGTCTCAGCAGTGAGACACACTGGAGTGTGAGTCGTTACACTGGAGCTTTAATAGCGCAGGGCCCGCCCCCAGCAATATCTCTCGTTCAATGTCATCACTACAAATATAATAAATAAATAAAATTTTTTAGCAAAAAAATAGAACCAACTCAAAACGCACTAAAAAGTAAAAAATAACTGTGTCATTTAGTTGCTTTAATTTACTCAAGCATATCTAAGAAGTCGGTGCCAGCAGGTTTAAGGAACATTTATTTAACGTAGTAAAGCAGTTTGTGGGTTCTAGGTAATATCCTTAAAGCAGAAAACTTTTTAGTGATTTATCGCCACGTAATGTACTCGTACTATACTGTCATAGTACATTATACGGCACTAGTAGCCAAAAAGCTACCGATACCGAGACAAAAACCGAAATCGCTTTAAGCGTGCCTCCAAAATTTGAAGAGTTCCTTCAATTTCCCCAGGATATCATCTTCTGATCCTAATATGATGACAATGGAACCACCTTGGAAGTATGCTCTTTCTAATAAGAAAAGAATTATCAAAATCGGACAACTCTGTAAAAAGCGTGGTCATACATAAAAAAAAATAACGTGTCGAATTGAGGACCTCCTCCGTTTTTTTTCGTCGGTTAAAAAAAAGTGATAAAACACTAAGGATTTTGTTGCGGTTTTTTGCGTCGACGATGTGTCGTTGTACATTTCGCACGCTTGGAAATATAGAGACCTAATTCAAAATTTTGTGTTTTTGGCATTTATTAATAACATGACTTAAATTCAACATCAGCATCGTTACAGTTGAAAGGCGTGATAATGTTCGTTTGAATGGCATTTAGCTACTCGACTGGCAGGTAGATTCATTCTTATGGATCGATGCAAATGTTGAATTTAGGGCGTTTTATTAATAAAGGTCAAAACCACAACTTTTTGAATTCGGTCACTTTATTTGAAAGCATGCGATTTATAATACGCAACGCAACGCATCGCACTAATGAAACATCGCCCTTAATGTGCCGGCCGACGTGAAGATTGAAGACGTCTGATATTGAAATAGCCTCGCAGCAAATAAATGATACTTATGACGAATGGGACTGCGTTTCCTTTTGTGATAGAATACTCGGTAATGTGTCTACTTGTAGTATCTGTGGAATGTCTAATGTGAAATATCTGGTTCGATGAATATGCGAAAATGTATTAGATGGAGGGATGAATATTGAGTTGGCTCGCATCTGGTAACTGTGCTTATTGTCATTATCTCTTAATACCATATATGATAATATGACTGCCGATATGGAACCTGAACTACAATTTTCGAGCGTAGCGTAAGAAAATCGAAGTCATTAAAACATGTAAGTAACTATTTATACTACAATAGTAACAAGGAGTTTGGGGCGATAAAAAAATATAAAAGGACAGAAAAACTTATTTGCAAATTTTTTATGTCTATTCTTGTAAATAACGAATTGTCTTGCGCTTTCTCAAAGGCACAATACTTTGCTTTTTGCAACTTTGCATAGAGCTAAAGCTTTACTTAGTAAAAAATCTAAAAAAAGTAATTCCATAAAAAATATAGAATATGTATTTCAGACTACGTACTATGTACCATCATAATATATATCTACCTCAGTGGCAAATCTAAATCGCAAAAGCCATTCTAGAATTCTGAATGGAATAACTAACTCAACGTTAATAATATAATGTAGGTAATACTAATATACAACTAGGCTCTTTTCCTTCAACAAAATCAAATAAAGCCAGTCTTCATTATCGCGCACTAGTAAACCTATAAATGCGTATTGTGTGCTCAATAAGCTCTATTTCACGCTACGCCCGTATACCTACTGCTCATATATCGTTCCATTAACGTAATAGGGCCACCACTAAGAGGTATAGGTACAAGAATATATAGCCTATTGCATGGATACCATAAAGAGGCAGAATAGCTCAATCCAAATTAATGCCATTTTTAGGCGTGTTCAAGTTGTTTAAAGATCTAAACTAACCCAGGCAAGGTTATATTCATATTTAGAGAGCTCGCACTATATTATCAATATCTTTAATCATGTAATTGTAGGTATACTAGTCAAAATTATAGCTACAAGGGTACAAGTCATCATCATCATCATCATCATCATCATCATCATCATTATTATTATCAACCTATTAACGGCCCACTACAGGGCCAGGCCTCCCTTTTTACACTCACTTTCCAATGCAGGTTGGCGGGCTTAGGGTGATAATGTTTCATTTATTAACGATCACTATCAGATGTTGATGATAATGACCGGGACCGACGGCTTAACGTGCTCTCCGAAGCACGGGTGTGTAACACCACCAACTTCCAGACTCCGGGTTTGGAATATACGGAACATTTCATAGAAGAATGAAAAAGCTCAGAATTATTCCATGACCCGACCCAGGGATCGAACTCAGGACCTGGTGATCGAAGCCACATAGGCTAAGCACTAGACCAACGAGGCAGTCCAAGGTACAAGTAGGTACAACATTTTCAATTTGGTCCATAGACAAAGTAATAATCTTTAGTCAACAAAATTTTCTTCACCAGAAACTATTTGCTCTTTACTTTTCAATCATATCAACTAGAATGTACAATTGTACATATTAGTTTTATAGATGTTAGTTACGACGCACTTACAGTCAAATAATCATTGTAGGCACAGCTGCAGAACCGAATTAACACTATTGTTATACAATGTTAGAGACAGCAACATATAAAACATATAAGTGAGACTGATTATTTTCATACTAATCTTTATACAAAACAGATTAAATCAATGCTGAAAAACTATAAGTCAGATCTTACACCTCGTATCATCTTTATCACAAAACAGCTGACATCAGTCGATGGACGTCAACGTCTTAAAACAACTGGACATAGGCTTTTTGTAGGGACTTCCGAACACAAACATCTTGAGCCGCCTGTAGCCAGCGGCTCCCTGCGATACCTACCTTTGATGACGACAGTACACCTAATAGGGGGTCGACCATCACTGCGCACGTCCATCAGCTCTTAGAAACTACGTGCCCCGTCAATCTCCAGTTCCAAGCTGTGTCGGTAAAGACATCCTAATTTCTGATTCGATCACGCAAGAATACTCTGAACATTGGTCTCTCCATCGCCAGTGACTCTGAGCCTTCCTTACTGGTTTGAGGCCCGCAATAAGCGACCAAGTCGCAAAATCTTCAGGTAAGGTCATAATTTGAAAACTAAAAACACTTTTCGAAGAACAAAACAGCTACGATTCCTATTTGTATAGAGGAATAATCAATTTATGAATTGCACTTTTTAGGATCGATTTATAATTACCATACTGTAATTTTCTCTACATTAAATTGACGCGAAATAATGTAATTCAGATTAAAATCAAAATTACACGCGAGGAGTACGCGAGGAGCAACTAGACTACTCGACATAATCGTTCTTCCTAAATTATGCAGATCTCTTGAACACACGAAATCCTAACCAAATAATTTAGGCTTCTAAACTTGAAAAGGTACATGCGATCCTAATAAATAATTCAGGTCTTAAATTGAATTGACGAAATAATTAATTTATTCAGACCTATGCCTAAATATGCGATATCCTAAATAAATTTTTGAAGTCCCTAAACTCCATAATTAAACACAAAAATCCTAAAATTCAGTTACAAAACGCATAAGAACTTAATTCGAGATATTAATAGCGCGCTCTTAACGATGTTTTAGTAACTCAACAGGGTAAATTTTGAATTCGTATCTACGAGTATCTCATTCTATCCACAGCCTATCGATCTATCAGACAGAGACAAAGTCAAGATTCACACTGTCGAGTTATAAAAACACCAACATTATAGAATAGCAACGTAAGTGTAAAATCCCTGAATAATGCCCATTAACATTATTATACCTACACATCCGACCTGATGATTCCTACTGGCAATAAGTGGCAATAAATATATACTGCATTAATTTACGCCTTACTTTGCGCCAGATGAGTGTGAATCACAATCTAGCTATGCAACAAAGAATATGAGCATTTTAATACCTTTTAAAATATTCAAACATTAAACGTAGTCGATTAAGTGATTATCAAGATATAGGTACATAAGCGAAATGGATGACGAATTGACAGAACACCAGTATGTCGACTTTCAAAAAAAAACGTCAACAATAAAACCAATGCACATCGGCTGGAAAGCGGATGTAACAGAAATCGGAATTCGCCAATGACATTTTGTCGTATTGTTGACAGTTAAACTGAGGTGGCATGATCGACTACGTACGATGCATTTTTTTCAAGCATCAACATCAACATATAAATTTCTAAAACTATAGGGTCGGTTGGCTTGCGGCACAGTTACTCATTTTGCGAAGTACGTAAATGCTCACTAAGTACGGATTTGTCTATAGATACTGCCATGGGAACAGAGTCTACGTGAGTGAAATACTTTTATACCTAGGTAATATAAGTTATACCTACTATAAATAATTTAAAAAGTTTAAATGCTTTTAAGATAACCTAGCTGAAAAATTTTAAGAAATTGATAGAACATTATCTATAGTTATACGCGTACGTTTGAATAGGTCAAGCAAATAGAAGACTTTTGGTTATCGACTGCGGATATTGCACGATGGATTTCCGTTTTGTGTTATTAAAATAGGAACTTCGTCACTTCGATTTTTACAGTGAGGATTATAGCAGATTCAACTGATAGAAATGGAAAATATAACAAGCTTTACTAATTACAGATATTTTATGTGCACTGATCGTGTACCTAGCCGGTAGACAACACTTAGCAATAAATCCGCATGTCCATGTACCTTCTTCTTCTATTGTACATAAGCGATTTTATTTTATTTACTATTCCGTTTCTCATTAATATGCTGTACTTATAATAATATGTATTATCGTTTAAGTTAAAGTTTAAACCATATCTTATAAATATACTTGAAATTAAATTGAAAGAGTCGTGACAGTTTCATTTCCTCAAGTTTAAGTACTGCTATTACTAAACTCACTGTTATAACTGCCTTAAGATTTGTATCTAAGTAAAACCGTTAAACATAATCATTTCTCTTTACGACAATAACTCGAAATTATGACCCATTTAGATAAAAGTGGTTCCTTAATTTACTCACTAATGCTTTCACTTCGGATAACCGGAATATTTTCTATTTGTCCGCGTCGGTAAATATTTCAATTTCTTCTTACATAAGTTCAAAGGAGAAAAATATAGAGAAATGGATAAAAGAGGAAAAAGCTTTCTTGAACACAATACATCATAGAAATCGGAGTCATAAAATAAACGCAGAATTATAAAAGTACAAGGCGGCCTCGTTATCGCGAGCAATCTTTAACAGACAAACCTTACTGAAGTTAATGGCAATAAGAATGATTCATTTTAAAAATTTGCGTTCCTTGATTTTCTTAGCTTATCTTTCCTCCAAAATGGAAAAACGGCCTAATGCGAATCGGACAGTTTGACAACAAGGGTTCCGTACCAGTCGAGCAAAAACCGCAAAAAATTACGTTGGTTGTCTGGGAGCTCCACTTAAATATTTTTTAACAGAATTATATAATTTGTGAAATTTTCAACTGTCTAACTTTTACGATTCTTGAGATACAGCCTGATGATGGACAGACATACAGTGGAGTCTTAGTATTTAATAGGGTTCCGTTTTTACCTTTTGTAAAACTTAGAGACAGTCATAAAAAATAAAACGTATACATCCAAAAACGTGTTTATTGCTGCAAATTATCTTGCTGAAGTTAGTATCATTGTCATTTCAATATTTCATTTCTCATCATTAAAATAAGCACCGCTTGATATAAATCGTAAAAGAAGTAGAACTTGATTTAGCAACTCTGTGGTAAAAATAATAAAAAAGGAAGGAGGAATTTCGTGTTGCCTACAGCGTAGCACACTGAAATGGATGTTTAAAAAGTGTAAAAAATTCGGTAAAGTGCAGAAAGCGCCTTAGACTCCGTAAATAGCCAACCTTGGCTCGGATCGATAGAGCCTTGAACTACGACCGCAGCTACGTAGAAACTTATTCACTATTCAGTAGCAGAATGTACAGAACTAGCTACTTACATTTCATGTTATAGTTTAGTAGCAGAACTAAATATTGTGTAATGAACTAACTACTGATATTATTTTATTTCAGACCGCAAATTTACGTATTATTTGATAAAAAGAAATAGCCGTGAGTAACGTTAAACAGGATTGATTAATTAATGGATTACAATTTACTCATGCTTTATGCTTTCTTTTTTTTTCTTTTCCCTTTTTTGCTTAAGTACTTTGTAATTTCTTATTTCAAACTGTCCCTATCGTGTCATGTGACGCCATCTAAGGTTATGCCTGAAAACCAGCGCTGCAGTGGCGAACATTGTAGCAACATGCTGAGGCAGTAACCTTTTTAGCTGAGATGTAAAATATGTATTACTCATTTAATTTAGCTTTATTTTAATGATGTTTTAGATTTATCTTTAGTTTTTTAGTCTATTTTTAAGCTATATGTTGTACCATATGTTGTACTCAAGTAGCCCTTAATAGCACCATGGTTAGGGCTCCGACTCAAGACAGGAAGGTCATGAGTTTGATTTGATTAACACAGTCTTTACGACTAATTGAAGGGGAAGGGATATTGGTTATTATGTTAAACGTAAGGGTATCAGAAACATTAATTAACTAATTTAAAAAAAAAAATTTATAACCTCCGCCCCGCTCCCCTCGACTCCATATTTATGGATATAACTTCAAAATTAGACACGCAACCGAACTGTGAACATTTGCATAGAAAACACAATTAAAATGTTTTATTACGTTTAAAATATAAATTGTATTTTTAAAAAGGTCAAAGTACTGAAACCTGCATCTCATTTGGCTCCCTGAAAGTTTTATAATGTAAGTATACTGTAGATAGCTAGACATTACGCGTCTACTTCAATTAAGCAGACAGTTTTCGCAGACGAAACTGTCCCAGACAGTCTCTATGATTAAAAAGCTCCTTGCTTATTGGAATTTTATATCAGACTTCTTTGTTTTATCTGTATTTTAAAAAATGGAATCCTCCTCGTAGCGTTGAGAGTGAATTTATGGAAGCAAAAATAAACCGAATGACAATTTTAATTAACTTATTTGATCGTAGTTTTGCAAGCAAAACTGCGCAGTCTGCGACCGGATTTGTGGGACTCGTTGGTAGTCAGAATACCCACTAAAACCCAGTGGAGCCGTCTGCGCCCTAATAGGGACGTTTAAGGATCTCGGACTCTACAAAGGCGGCATAATGTGCGCAACAGGCGCCTGCTGGTACCTGGACTTCTGCGGAGCGGGTGAGCGTCAGCTATCTGCTCTCGGTTCTGCTCCGAGGCCTCCTTTAAGCTGATGACGGTCTCACAAAAAGAGTACAGTTAGAAACTAACAAACTAACCTAACATAATAATTATAAATGTCAAAGTTCACATTTTAAAATACACTTGAAACAAAAAAAATGCATTCTCCTCTAGATCTCCTCCGCCTTCCATCGCATTATAGATTCATAAAAGTAAATATGAGTCAAATGACAATTTTAATTAACTTATTTGCTCAAAATGACCTTAATAATTGTTAATTTGTTTAAATGTCATGTACAGTTAGAATTTAGAACATTTTAAGGCTAGCATAATAATTAGAAACGTCAATTATTGCAAGTAGGTCAAGTTGGTAACTGGCATAAGTAAAGCAGTACGCAAAAACATAGAAAAAATAATGTCAACTGTATTTAAGCGGTCCAAACAGACTGGTAGTGTATTTAAACGTTTACCGTTCGGATATACGATTTGCGAATTGCATTTATGGAAACGTATAAAGCTATTATGTTCGATAATGTACAAGTGATTGAGTAAACTCAATGTTCACTTTCTGTTTCTAAGGAGACAAGAGTTATATATACTTCCTACAGAAGCTCTATTATAACACCAATAAAATTTAATTTTTATCTCAAATATGTACCTACATAATATCCTTACAAATAAAGACATCTACAAATAACCACGAAAACCAGAAAGGTCACCAAATAAAATAATAAATAAATAAATAAATATTATAGGACAATTACACACATCGCTATATAGCCCCAAAGTAAGCGTACTCGTAAGTAGCTTGTGTTATGGGTGCTATGATAACTGATGAATATTTTTATATATATTATACACAAATACTTATAACATATAGATAAACACCCAGACACTGGAAAACATCCATGCTCATCACACAAACATTTTCCAGATGTGGGAATCGAACCCACAGCCTAGGACGCAGAAGCAGGGTCACAAACCACTGCACCACTCGGCCGTCATGTGCGTTGCCAGAGGTTTCAAGACTTGTTAACTAACTATGGACCTCATAAGAAGGTTCAGCACAGACAATCTGAGGGCAAGGGAGCGACCTATTTCCGGAGTTTCTATGAGTCATCCTATCAGAAATAGGGAGATCCGCAGAAGAACCAAAGTCACTGATTTCGCTCAAGACGCAGACCTCAATTTGCAATGAATATAGCATAATATAATAACTACGTAAAGTCAAGGATTCTAAGGTTGGAATAACAACTCCGTACCAGAAAGCGACAACTCCCTTTTAGATCGACCCTGTTGGATATTGTCATAGCTCCCCCTCCCCCTTAGTCCTAACATAGCTTCAGGACTGCTGGAAGGGAAAGGGAATTTTGATTGTAACCAAAATCTATGAAAGAAAGGATGTTTTTTTGGGAAAACAGCACATAGAAACAAAATAAAATAAAATTGTTCGCTATGCAGCATGTAAATAGTGATGTGATCCCAAAAAGGTCCTCACTGCTCCTCAGCATTATGTCCAGGACAACACGCTAATTTCCGTGAATCCCATAAGGTGATATGATGCAGTCATCATCAGGATCTGACTTAATATATGCCAGTGCATATATTAAGTCAGATCCTGATCCCTTTCACGCCTGACTGGAACCTAAGTCGATATTGTTTTTATAAAAGTAAATACGTCTAGGCACCTATCTACTTAAGTGATATAAATGATAAAGTTTATAATAAGAGTAACACGTCATAATTTCTAGCTTTATCATTTTACATCTCGCAACCTCGTTTGTTTCTATTTATACTGTCTAGCTGCAAGCCGCGAAAATGATTCTGCGAA
Organism: Mycalesis mineus; assembly: GCA_034621355.1. NCBI lineage: Eukaryota > Metazoa > Arthropoda > Insecta > Lepidoptera > Nymphalidae > Mycalesis > Mycalesis mineus. The sequence continues at coordinate 9,135,660 of CM067895.1, forward strand.
TCGGTTTTGATAAGACGCGTGATAAGCGGTCAACCTGTTTGTGTGCTGACTCCGCTCTCCAAGACATTCGATAACATTACTAGAATAATATGTTGCATTTTAGAATACTTTACAAATAGGATGTGTTACCTACCTATCACGGTAATTTTATATAGGCGAAAATTGGTGTGTTTATAATTATATTTGTTATTCTTTTAAGCCGCAATTACTGAAGCGAATTTACTGTTGGAAAGGAAATCGATTAGACACTTAATTAACGTATAGTAAGCTTTTGATTATGTCGGGATAGATAGCAATAAATTTGAAATCATTTAAAAGGTCACGATAGTGCAAATTCTAAATTCACGCCGAAGAAGTCGCAGGCATTAGCTTTTTTCTTATACCTATATTCAAACCCAGTTTAAACCCAGGAACTTTAAGTCCGTAGCTGTACAAGCTTACCGTTGTAACCACGATTCAGTTTAAATTTAGGGCACAGTTAAAACCAGAAAACATACCTTGCATAGTTGGGGATCATAATTCACCTTAATTAAAAATTAGCGGTGCGTTCATCTACCTACAGTTTTGATGACTAATTTACCGGAAATTTTACAGAGATAGGTACTTACAAAAAATGCAAATACCTCCCTACTAGCCACAAATAATCACTATGTACGTGCACTTGAACTAAAAATCGTTGTTAGAATTTTATACTTTCCGGTTCTTGGAAATAAAATACAGTCTCTATTTCTCCTTGTGTGTCAAAAGCAAATAAACAGAATTTCCTTAAAATCGGTTTTGCGTTTGAGGAAATTCAAACTGAAGTAGGTAGGTAACTTTTATCACCAATGGAAATCTTGAAGAAAATGTAGGTAGAAAGCAAATAATTCTGAAATGTACTTTCGCCAATAAATGAATTTCTTCTATAAACAAAGTAAGTAGGTACCTACCTACATCGATCGATCTGTTTTACATTCTCATAAAAATAGAGTTCGATAATTATTTTCTTAAACATTAGTCTTAATGATGACAAAGAAAAACCTTCGAAAAGTGATGAATATCCCTAAATATACACATTGCTGCTATTAACACAAAAAAATACAAATCTCCCTCCCACTTAAAAATACCCGGTAAGCCTTCCAAAAAATTAATGCATTTAAAAAAGTGAGTAAAATGTTTAATTGAAGTTCACAAACCGACAACATCGTTTGAGATTCCGAGTGGAGACAATCGCCAGTGTTGCCGTACACTGCACGGAAAACGGGGAAAACTCACCTGCGTGGGGAGAACCGTCTCCCGGCCCAGGGGTATCGACATTTTGCTAGCGGCGCCGCCGGCCGCACCCCGGCGCCACCCCTCGGCGCACCATCCACCGAATCGACACTACGGGCCCGCGCGCCTCGCACAAAAACACTTTTCCCGCAACCCGAACTGAACAAACCCACCACAAATCTATGTTTTACTTGCCGAAAAAATTCTCACACCACACAGAAAATTCGGTTTTCCAGTCAGGCTTTACAGACACGGAGACATCCAAATATCGGCTCGATACGACAACGCAACGATGACACCGGATCGACACCCGCTCCGATAAGCGCGAGCGTACGGACTGGCGTATCGCGTATCCACTCCGTACGCGCAAGCTCGCCGTAGGGTTGCCAGAATGCCAATCATTCGCCGGATTTGCTTAGTTAGGACCTACTGGGCCCGCATGCTGCGCATCTACAACTCGAAGATCAATCCATTGAGAGCTCTTGACTGACAAGCGCAATCTACCCACAAATAAGATGATGGTTCGGAATAAACTGGTGACTTATCCATCAACTGGCTAGCTAAACTAAAAATTACCGTCTGCTACCTTACCGCTGTGCTAACTTAGATATAAAATCAAAATGAAATTCAATTGATTGAAATGGACTTCTATCTTTAACTTCTTTTTTACATTATTATAAAGTCATGGTGATAAATAAATTATTAAAAGGAGGATTTTAAACGACCTTGTCTGAAAAGAAGCTTACAAAAAACTCAGCTAGGAATCTATTATGTCAGCACTATCTGAATATCTATCTAGTAAGCAGCACTTCACTTCCAAGCTTTTATTTCTGTTAACCTTTACTTACAGTAGGCTTTTCAATAAGCTTACATGTGAGAAAAAATTTGAGAAACTTTGAGGATGTAAATGGTAGTATTAACTCCAAACAAGTAAGTACAAGTTTTATCTCCAATCTATACCCCTGACGACTTCCCTAGACTGACCTGAGCTGGATCGAACTTCGACCACCTGGTCACAAAGAAAAGCATACTTAACTGCATGAACGAGTTGCAAATGAATGTAAACTAAAAAGCTCTACAAATGCAGTTATTGACATAGGCACAAATAAACGTATCTATTTTTCTCCTAGTACCTACCTCAACAGATATCCACATCACGCTTGTTATGAACAAGCGTAATATATCATTATCAGAAAGATGTCACAGTTTTTAAGTACTTCATAGATACTTACTCGTAAACAAACATAATTGAGAGAAAATGGCGGACGCATGACTCATTTGCGATAAATTTTTGTGTATAAAACTACCTTATTTTTGTTGACAGGGGGGAATCTCCAAGAGATACCCATCCTTTTGAGCGAGAAGTTAGATCATGTGAGATTTATACCCATTAAAACTCTCAATTCAGCGCATTTTCAGAGACCCCGGGCTTTCGTGAGAAATTCATACCGGTATCTCCCTTACCAGTAAGGTTCATCTCAGCTTGTGCCTCTGTAAGTTTCTTTCTTCTCTAAGTCGTTCTTGTGGTGAGAAATGAGATAAATGTTACACGGGAGGTGTTACATTTATCTCTATACCAAAATTTCTCCAAATCGATTCAATAGTTAAGCCGTTAAAAGAAATCAGTCACACTTTTACATTTAATATTTTACTCGTGTCTCTATGAAGTAAGGGTAAATGTGTTAATGTGCCAAGTTAAAATATATCAACCTATATCAACGCTCAGTTTGCTAAGTGGTGCTCTCGTTAAATCTATCGATATCGATATTTTAATCCGAACCGCTTTGGTTACGGTTCGCAACGTCCATCAGTCACACGGGGCCCAGGCACGTGCCTCGTGTACGTAAAGCCGGGTATTCACTAGCCAACTCTAATTGTGAGTATTGTTTTTTTTTCATAACAAGTTATCCCGTAACTGCAATCAAAGATGAAATCGAGCTAACTTGATAGGAGTATAATGCAATCCACACCTCTTCCTGTTTCTACACGACATCGTACCTAAACGTTAAATCATTTGGCGGTATCTTTTTCAGTAGGGTGGCAAATGGCTACGGCCATCTCCCACCAGCCAGACCTGGACCAACTTAGAAAATCTTCATCGGCCCAGCCGGAAATCGAATCTAGGACCTCCGTTTTATAAATCCATGCGCATACCACTACGCTACGGAAGCCATCAAAAAACTTTTACCGTGACCATAAACCTTAATAAGATATACATGGTTTGCGAACGACAGCCTACCTTCGAGCCGACGATAGCCGCGTCCACATTCTAAGTACTGTAACTTATGCCCTGTTATACTGTAAAGACAATCGTAATAAATACGTGGTATCGAGAGCTAACCTGCTGCGAACATAACGCGAGCGGCTCACAGCAAGCTGGCAAAAGACGGTTTCACCGCGAATCAATTAATGACGTTTGCGTTGCGAATTGCTTACATATTAGAACCTCGTTACTGTAACCGATTGGTAACAGTTACAGCTCGTCAACCAGTCACGTCAATCAATCAGACTCTGTGAACGAAAATTGTTTCATGCACCCTAGAGCTTGTTACATGGTCACATGTAACTGTTTGGTCACAGTAACAGTTCGCTAATGAATACCCGGCTTAACTATGTAGTGCTATCGAGCGGGCATGCGCACATCGACGCACTATCCGCTCATTCATGCAAAGGTATCGGTACACGCACACCTGTACAAATATTATCGTGTGCCGCACCACAATAGAAACGTTTCGAAACGTCTAAACAATTGATATAACGTTCAGAGAGTATCGCTTGGCTCAAACGCTTGAGCGAGCCAATAAACTAAGAAGTATTGCTATGGTTTTGACGTAATATATCCACCATCCACGGATTAATGAACGAGTAGTAGTCCGTGTATGGTGGATACGTTATGAGCGGTGAGCGTAGATCCCTATACCCGTGGTAATATTGAGAAATTCAATCTTAGTAAGTAGTAGTTCGTCTACATCGCGAATCGAGAAACTATCATACAAGTTTATCGAGAGAATACTTTTAGAGTTTTTGTGGTGATACTTATTTTGGAGTACTCGACAGTGCGAGTCTCGACTTCATTTTTATCTATAGTGTGGTGTTAGACAGAGGGAGATAGAGATGACGAAAATTTCTTACGGGAGGGTAAACCGCTTTTATTTTACGCTTTATGGTGTTAATCACGCATACGTGTGAGTGAAGAAAGAACCAGACAAACTAGCGCCGCTGGCAACGGTAGGCACGCTCCTCGTCTCTCATCCTAATTTACAGCACTAGCCGTATTTAAGGTATCACTTCTGTCAGGTGACCTGAGACGCACATGTTTTTTTATTACCCGACTGCGTCAGAAGGAGGGTTATGTTTTTCGAGCGTATGTATGTATGTATGTATGTATGTATGTCCATTTCTTCGGCACGCGCTACAGCCTAAACGGCTGAACGCATTTTAATATGTGAGGTGTCGTTGAATTTGTCAAAATTGTGGTAGTGACATAGGCTATATAAATTTTCAAAATGGCGGCCGTAAATGGGGGAAAAAAGGGGGGATGTGTGTATTTTTTTCTCTAACCTTAGCAATATGGGTACCAATTGAAAGGTCTTAAAAAGACCATTTTAAAAATATAAATGTCATATCATGTTCATATTGCTTTTTTAACAAAAAATGGCAAAAAGTGTACTAAGTGTACCGTCTCATTTCTATACCATAAACTAAAACTAAAAAGTCTCAAATAAAATTATTATTATTAAAACAAAAAACCCGACTGCTTAGAAGTTATGAACTGAAAAGAGAAAAACAAGGATCACTATATCTGTATAAAATTCTAAATACTTTATGGTGCTGCAGGCGGGGACAAACGTAGTTTTGTTAGATCTTTCTTTTCCCGCAGGCTAAAGTACTTTGTCCCTGTTTGCAGCACCATAAAGTATTTAGAATTTTATACAGATATAGTGATCCTTGTTTTTCTCTTTTCAGTTCATAACTTCTAAGCAGTCGGGTTTTTTGTTTTAATAATAATAATTTTATTACCTAGTGGTTGATCGACTTTCTATTTAGTCATTAAAAAATATAAACTTACATAGTGGGCATAATAAATTATCGTGTTCGCAAATCGTGACTAGGTATTAATTCTAGCAGTAAGTTGTTGGTTGTAGTTGCCACTTTCTCAAGTTGTTACAAGTACCTACATTCTAGGTAAGTAACACTATCACTTCATATCCACCAGGTCTATGCTCTGCAAAATAGGTATCTCTGAGTATCCTATTTGCAGGGCCTGCAACGAAGACACAGAGTACGTGGAACATATTTTGTGTGAATGTGACGGATTGGCTAGAAAGCGAATGGATCTCCTGGGAGCGGCATATCCACTACCAGAGGATTACTGTGCCTCCAGCCTGAAAGCAACCACCCAACTCTTAGAGTGGGTGTTTGATATAGGGGAGGTTAGGGCAGGGCGAGTACAAAAAATCCGAAAAACCGAACCGAAAAAGGGTCGAAGTGCATTCGCTATGGCGGGCCTCACCATTATGATAATAATAATAAATTACCGACTCAAAAAGCACTAAAAAGTAAAAAATAACTGTGTCATTTAGTTGTTTTAATTTACTTAAACATATCTATGAAGTCGGTGCCGGCCAGTTTAAGGAACATTTATTTAACGTAGTAAAGCAGTTTGTGGGTTCTAGGTAATGTTCTTAAAGTAGAAACCTTGACTGGCACCGACTCCTAGATATGCTTTTTATTTCTTACTTTTTAGTGATTTATCGCCACGTAACGTACTCGTACTATAATGTCATAGTACATTATACGGCACTTGTAGCCAAAAAGCTACCGATACTTACAATAAAACCGAAATCGCTGCAAGTGTGCCTATAAAATTTAAAGAGTTCCTTCAATTTTCCCCGGATATCATCATCAGATCCTAACATGATGACAATGGGACAACCTTGGAAGTGTGCCCTTTCTAATAAAAAAAGAATTATCAAAATCGGACAACTCTGTAAAAAGTCATATACATAAAGAAAAAAATATACGTGTCGTATTGTGAACCACCTCCGTTTTTTTCGTCGGTTAAAAAAGTCCCCGACGAGTCTGTCTATCTGTCTGTTCGCGATAAACTCGGATACTACTGAACAGATTTTCATGCAGTCCACTAATAAATAAATAAAGTGACTCTTGTGGAAGGTTTTAGTATATAATGTGTTATGGTTTATTGTAATTTGCGGAAATATGATAGTAATTCTTGGTAGAGTCGCGCTGACTGGGAGCTTTCATTAAAAACGATGGCGTAAGCGTAACCATTGGAGATGTAACAAACCCGCGATGACATATAATCTATCTTTTAAAGATAGCTTGTTATACCCATTCTTTCTTTAAAAAAATAGGTGCGAATTAATATTTTTTTATGCTCTTGGAGGCGAAGTCGTTAGTTAGTAGGTACCTACTAAGTAATCTATAGGTACGCATAGAGCTAAGAGCGCCAATGTCAAGAAAGACAGATTTAAATTCGCATAGATAACCTATATTGAAATGTGAAATAGCATATCTACATTTTATCATCCACACAGAACTGCGTTCTGCGACATAGATATAACCGTAGAAAATAGCTAATACATAAAGTCTTAGACGGAATATAAATATAACAGTAAGTTAAACAATATTCGTATCAAGCAAACATGAATTGGCAAATGACGTAATCTGGAGCGGTGAACGTAGCAGAAAGGAAAAGTGGGCGCACAAACAGTATATGTTTGCCTCGAGAAGCGCCTACGCAGACCACTCCTAGCTACCCTTCCTACGATGTCGAAGAATCTTATATCAGCCTATCGAAATATCGTGTAGGATTACACAGATTCAGCAGGTCGGCTGCAAAACGCATTTATAAAATAAACGTAAAGTTTTCTAAAATTTTCTTCTAAGCAATTTTCTTGAACAAATAAATAAAATTAAAGTAGGATATTCTGTTTGTAAGTAGTTATACATCAAAAAATCAATTTTAAAAATTTTTGTCTGTCCACCTATATATTCCAGCTAAACTCTAAAACAACCAGTTGGATTATAATTTTTTTGTATATGATAGCTAGCACCTTATGCATAACATTACTAATTCGTATCCTGATATTCCCACGGGCACGTGACCTATGCGGGCGAAACCGCAGGCATACGCTAGTTTTTTAATAAAGTTTTACAAGGTATTAGAAAACAGAACAGATGAAAAAAAAGCTTTTACCTAAGTCGTTCAGAGAGCCTAGTGAGTTTTTACCGAGTTAAAAATCGAAGCAGCGCCAATGCATGTAGAGACGAATATCTTATTCCATGGATTCATCGTGCGGGTGCCGGGTCCATCAGAGAGAAAAACTCGTAGGCTTAAAGGTAGGTGCCCTTTGTGACCGGTCAAAGCTCGCCTTTTCTACCGAATTATTCTCCCTGCCCAACCAAATCTGGTAGGAATGTAGGATACTGCTAAAGCAGCTTCAGACACTCAAATTCAATTTCAAATTCATTTATTTAGCATACTTTATATGTTATGGGCCCGGTCAGGGCGTTGCTAATATTATATAAACCTAAGAAACTAATATTAATACATAGAACCAATTACAGTAAAATTACATTTAAATTAGATAAATATTAAAGTCTAAATATAAAATAATAATAATAACTTTACATCAAATACTCTTTTATGTCATAATAGCATTTGTCTATAAGCCATTTGTTTAATTTGATTTTAAAGTTAACTAAATGTAATCGTTCAATATCTTCTGGCAATTTGTTATATACTTTTACAGCCATACAGTATGCGCTCGTTCTACTCGTTCTAGGATGGAGCTGCATAGATTGCTACTGCTGTTCTAGACAGACTAAGGTTTTTGAGCAGGTTGTAGAAAAAATAATGTGAGAATGCAGGACATTCCGGTGTTAAGGTAGCCGTTCAAATCGCAGGCTCTTGAGACAAAACTCTAACTCGCTGTTTCGACCGCGTAGTTCCCGTTCTCGGGAATTTCGGGATAAAAAGTAGCCTGTTTTAATCCAGGGTATCAGCTAACACCATAACCAATTTTATTAAAATCGCTCCTGCCGTTTAATTGTGAAGATGTAACAAACATATACACTCACAAACTGCCCTTTGTAATAAATAGTAGTGTGATGGACTTTATATAAAATCATTATTATTTACGTTGGCGACATATTTAAAAGGAATAGTTAGAACACTTATTGTGCGACACAGACGAAGATAGGAATGTCGATTATGGACTATGGTATTTATTGCGTTAACTGGAGATTCCATTTGAAATGTACGTCCATTGGCCAGTGCTCTAGAAACAAGACATTACATAGTTCGAATAACAATAGCATATAGTCAATATGCTTTTGTTATTCGAACTATGTATGCTCACGCTAAAAATATTTCTTGGTAAACATTCGTATTAAGCTTAAGATGTTTTGTCATTGCATTAAGCAGTCAAAAGGTTTCTTGAGCAGTTTTGATATCTACTTTGAAATAGACCTTCTGGGCTAGTCCATTACCTATTTGATAGGAACTCTACTTTTTTACCCCCAATGTAAAAAGAGTTGTTATAAGTGTGACTTACATGTCTGTGAGTCTATGTGCTTGTCTGTGGCATCGAATAAGCCAATTATGATGCGGTTTCTTTTTGGTTGAAATTCTTTAGAGTATATACGATAAAGATCCGATAATGCACCCCAAATTGTGTTTATCTTTAGATTGAAAGAAATTCTGGCGAAAAAGTCGTTATTCTAGGTAGGAACTCACTTCAATGATGTGGGAATTCAATTTCAATTTATTACACTGTAAAAAGTACACATACAGAACTATAAATATTAATAGCACAAATTAATGATAAGTCTTGCTGCGCTAGATAGAGAATAATCCATGTCTAATATGTAGTAATAGCTACCTACATAGCTGCGTCACTGAATATTTACATTATTAACAAATAATATTTTATAACATAACATCAATCAATAAACTTTAATAAAGATCTAGATTTTTTTAATAAAGTCCAATGGGGTCATAAAAAAATCTTAATATACCAGAATTTTCATTGAAAAAGCAGAAGTTCTAGCCTATTTAGTTAACGACTGCCACAGGCTTTCCGGATATCACAGTTAAATAAAAAAAATAAACTTGTGTAACCTCCTTTGCTGAAGGCAGAATCTGCGCTATAAATTATAATGAATCTCTTTGACGGCAGGCTAGCAACATGCCACCGCTTTTGCATAATGAAAGTGGCGTCGAAAAAATAATCTTGTGTTTTTAGAGGAAGTAATTTTATTTTTTCTTTTTGCTTTTTTCGTATATTACAATGTAGGTTGGCGAATGTAGCCCTAAGCGTTACACTTTCCAATAAGAAGCAGAAGCTCAATACTTATAAATTATGTTCGACCGATGACCAGAATCTAGGAATGTATCGGAACAAAAACAGCATGTAAATTCTTTTATAAAGAAATAAGCGTGAAAAAATAGAGACTATAACGAGTTTACTGACAGCTCGGAGCTCATTCATCGAAATCGGTTTAGTTTAGGCACTACGTAGGGGCTTAGTTTGGAGCAGGCTTTAGACTTTGTTTCATTAAGATCGGACGTAGGTTCACGTTTCCAACAAAACCGATAATCACATAGACAGAGACGCGGGTGATTGCTATGCTATAATAAATGAAATGAAAACAGGAACTGCATAATATGTAAATTCCTACCTAGATGAAATGTCATAATCTTAAAGTTCGGTATCTAATCTGTACTCATTCATAACTACCTACTGGGTTAGAAATTTGCAAATTCAACAAATCGCCACGCAACCACCTACCTACCAGGTACCTAATTAGGAATATATGCAGTGAAACTATATTTCATCAATTGCAGACATTAAAATGTTTTGAAATATTAGTCAATATTAGTTTTTAAATTGTACCTACCTGAACACCGTTCATGGCACCCTCGAACATGGTCCATCGTCCGTAAGTAGTCATCTTTCACTAAACATGGGATAACACTGATCACTTAACAATATCACTGTTACATCAATTGCATAAGCGTCAGGAAGTGTCGGTAGCAAGTTCACTACTGTGAAGTGACGCGATACAGCAAATAGACTGTTTAGTGCTTTATTAGCGCAAAGTGTGCAAAACGTTGACGGTCGAACGTCGATCGCAGTTCGCTTATAGGGTGTCCATTCACTTGCTGACTGGCATTCACAATCACAACTGAGTGACAGAGTAAACAATAGTATGAAAAGAGAAAAGTGTGGTGTAAAAGAAGATGTAGTGACTAGAATTGAGAAATGGTTTGGACATGTAGAGAGAATGGATGAAAAAGGTTAACAAAAGAGGAGAGGGTGACTGGAAATGTTAAAAGATAAAGGTCTAGGCGAATGTTCCTGGATCAAATTAAGGGTACTTTAAATAATGACCAGGTCACATGTCCTCATCGTATGAAAGGATTAATGAGAGTGGAAGAAGCTAAAGAAGTATGCAAGGACCATGGCATGTAGAGGAATGTGGATTCCGCCTACCACTACGGGAATAAGGGGTAATGTTATGTATGTTTGTATTCACTTGCTACTTGTGGTACCTACTTATTATGGCTTAATATATATATTTTTTTTCATAAGATACCGGGTCCGCTTGGCATTTCGTCGTGCTGACTTTTTTTTTGATCCTATTGCTCTCTTTCTTACCTTTCCGCCTGTTCCATAATGGCTCGGAGCATCTCGAAGTATCTTCGCCCTGACCAAGCATATCAGCCATTTTACACAAAACCTTGGCAAAATTATATGCTTAAACCGACATGAACCACTCTATCAATTGGTGAGTCCCTCATGAAAATCCGTTCTGTAGTCTTAAGTTGATAACGAACAGACACATACCTACGTACAGAAACGGAGGAGGACTTTATTTTGACGAATTACGAATGCTTGCGGCGACGTCACTCTGCGTGGTATTTCTTTTTATCGACAAAAATTGGCCCTTGACTGCTATCACACCTGACGGTAAGTGATGATGCAATCTAAGATGGAAGCGGGATAACCTGTTAGGAGTAGGATGAAATCCACACCCCTTTCTGTTTCTACATAACATTGTACCAGTTACTCAGCAAGGTAACTGTCGATGATTACCTAAGTATCATTGCTTAGCTCTTTAGTGGGCCATGATTTGTTTCCTATTTTCAGAATATTTCCCTGATAATGGACACCCTAATATATTCAGATTGGAATTGATAGCCGCAAGTCGCATTCATTGTCGTGATTGAAGCAAATGTATGAAATGGACCTTGCGAGGTTGTTAGTTATAGTTATTGGACAAACGAAATACGGTAATGGCAATCCAATGATGGGGAATCAACTTGATCCGTGGGACCGGTGTACGTATGTAAATATCGAAACTAATATTATAAAGCTGAAGAGTTCGTTTCAACGTGCTAACTAATTGAAAAAATTATTTTTGTTGGATAATCCATTTATCGAGGAAGGCTTTAGGGTAGGTATATAACATCACGCTGCAACCACTAGGAGCGAAGAATTAGTGGAAAATGTGTAAGAAGTCGGGAAAATTTATTCATTTTTGAAGGCTAATATAATATAGTAAGTAATTAGAAGCAACTTGGGCTATTTTAATTTTCGTAATCTTATTTATTTTAATTCTACGCGGACGAAGTGGCTAGCTTGTTAAAGTAAGTAGATATATTACGTTTAATAAAAGAGATGCATAATTATGCAATACTAGTAACAAATCTTTTTATCAACACTAGACTTTTACACTGTGTTTTTTGTAAATTATTAAGACTTCCAAAAGGGAGCTTTTTTTATTAATGTTTTCTGCTGTCATAGTTGGCGTGGGTGCATCCCAGTAGTACCCCCTAATTTAAGTTCTATAGAACTGTTGACACACCATATTAGAGTGTCCCATTAGTTCTATATAGAACAAAATTAAAAAGAAATGTCGATATCAATATCTTGTTTGTATGTTACATATAAATTACCTAGTAATATAGTATAATATGGAATCTCTTTTCATTGCAATAATAAATGTCCACTTAAATTTGAGAGTATCTACGCAAACTGAAAAACGTTATGTTGAAGTATCTAAACATACTATATCGAATACAGCTTTGCTTAAATTGCAAGAAATGCTAAATAGCATAGCACAATAGCATTCCTTCGCGAAACATTTCATACCAAAATTGAAAAAAAAAAAACAATAAATGGGGGTTCCCCATACTTAGAACTGGAACTCAAATTTTTTTTTCATTACACTCATACGTGTGGGGTATTTATAGATAAGTCTTTAAAAATGATATTGAAGTTTCTAATATAATTTTTTTCAAAACTGAATACATAGTTTGCGCGAAAGATACTTCCAAAGTGCTAAAATGTGTCCCCCCTGTAACTTCTAAAATAAGAAAATATTTTTTAGACACGACTACTACTTGGTTTTAACAACTTAGCTTTTGTCGCAAGGGACATTTTTTTATTAAAAACGAAATGAAATATCAATTAAAATAATATAAAGTTTATAACTTATATGCTAGAAGTAAAGTCAAGAGCAAAAACTATACTACAGTAATATATAGAACTATTGGGATATAATTTGACAGCCCGGAAAATATCCCAACAATTCTATAGAACTACGTTATAGTGTATTACTGGGATGCACCCGTTGGCGTCTACACTAAATAAATAAATATTAACTAATTGGTCTAAGAAAAAGCAGAAATAGATGACGCTAGTGGTTCGTTACAGATCAAGGTATAAAATAATGGTTATTAAAATAATACCACAAGTATACATCCAATATTTATTAAGATCCTAAAAATCAGTTATGGCTTGCCAACATAATATAATGTAATAGTTGAGCATGACGTTTCAAAAGAGCTTGTGAATTAAGCCTTAAAATAACGAATTTGAGTTTGAGAACGAGAAGACACCGAACGGTAACGGGAGGGTCCCATGAGCTGAGACCTTTAGTATTTATTCTTGATTTGTGACTCATCGCTTGCTGCGCTTGCTCATTCGCAGATCCCTTTCAATCTCGTATTGGCGGAGGTCTGTTCTCTCTAAGAAATCACGGCGGTCCAAATATCTAAAAAAAAAATTATCATCACATAGACAAAAATACCTTCACTCAACATCAATGGCGCTATTCTGGTAACGATGTGTTCATAACTCGACTCGACTCTACCTTTATTTTTATTATCGTGTTATAGAGACAAATTCGAAAATAGATTGTCCAATGATAAAAATATCGTTACAGAAAAGATGGTACAATTACATTACAATGCCAAAATGCAGTGTTCGCTATATAGCGCGATAGTTTGTAAAACCACGAAGATTATAATGTATTTTAAAGAGGTAAGGTGAACACTGCTTCTTTATCTTTAACTTTAAGCAACAAGAAATTATTAAATCAATAATTAATTTGGATTGAAAAAACGTAACTTACCCAGATTTCCCTTTGTTAATACTTGCAATTTCTTCTTCCACGCCTTCTTCCTTTTTATAAGTATTCCAATCTAGTTTAGATTTCTCTAGCGTTGATAGTGTATTTTTATTTTTTAGCTGACCTAGAAGACTGGACAAGCCTCCACCTCGACTCCGGGACTTGACTTCTGGTTTACTCGCTGAAAACAAAGATAAATTGTAAAGGTTTTTTCTTTTCCTTATGCTTCCAATCTGCGATCAGTCCCAGTACTTTAAACAGATGTGTTGCGTGAATTGTTGTCTTAAAAATCTTGAAAATGCATAACTAAATCAAGAAGATAGATTTATTTTCTTCAAGATTTTGCCTTAGAGCGGACGGGAGTGGACGACGACTCCACCCTGGTGCGAGTTGTTTGGTTTTAATCTACAAACTACTCCTAAATAGAAGGCGTGAAGTTCTGTGTCATTCAACACAGAAATAAATAAAATTGAAGTATCTGTTTATAATTTCAAAAGACTCATGAGGAATGATAATGGCAGCAGGCAATTTTTATTCTGATATTATTATGGAACAGGAACTGCGCGGATGATAACGCAGGCGTCCGCAGAATTATTTTTTTTATAATTAAAAGGTTTGCACCCGACTACAATCACACCCGATGAAAACGGTGAAGAGGTCTAGGATAGAACGCGCTTGCTTAAATGCCTGCTTTATAGCATAAAAAAAAAAACAGATTAACTTATTCTCCATGGTAGTGATTTCTTTAAACTACGCACCTGTGGCCGTTTCATCTGTTTTTATTCTTTCTTTTATCATATTATTTTCGACAACTACAGTCTCTCCTGCAAATTCGAATATTCTTTTCTCTCTTTCCTTGTCGTCTTCTTTCTTTTTTGTACTAGCAGTAACATTTGTAGATTCTAAAACGTTATTAGAAGAGTTTGTCGCCGGCGAAGTAATCGTTTCATTTACTTTAGATTTAGGTTTAGTGTCAGTTCCTTCTAAAAATTTAGACCACAGATCATCTTCTCTTTTCTTTTCTTCTTCGGGATCTTGTTTTGCTGGTTCTTCTTTAGCCGATTCCTCTTCCTCTGTTTTTCGATTATCTTTAATGCCATTTTTAGCTTTTAATTTCTTTTTTCCTTTAGGAGGCTGTCCAGATTTTCGTTTCTTGGTTTTGTGTTCAACTTCTTTTTCATACTGTATGTCGGTTTCCTCATCTGCAGATTCTTCTTCAGAGAGCGGTCCGGGTTCCTCAGGTACATAATCATCGTCACTTTCACTGCCGGAAGACATCTGAAAAATATATTTATAGTTACTAATATTTGAAAAATTAATATTGAATGATAATTAATTAATAATGCTATCTTGTTTGTATAAATAAAACATGAAAATTGTATGGTTTTCACTGCCTCTTTGGTTTAATGGTTAGCCTGTCTTTGATCAAAAGGTCCTGGATTCGAATCCTGGTTTGGAATAATTCTCAGTTTTTCTTTTGGTCGTGCTAGCCGCGTATCGTGAAAAACACGTTAAAGCGTCACTATAACCAACATCTGCTAGTGATAGTTAATAAATGAAACATTATCAGTCTACGCCCGCCATCCCGCATTGGAGGAGCGTGGTGTGTTTACGCTACGCTAGCGTGTTGTAAGTAGGCCGTTAAGAGGCTAATTAACGGCCTACTTACAACACAAATAATAATGATGATGATGGCTTTTACAGGCCCAATATTTTCATAAAAATGTTCTATATACAATTTAATTACAGATTAAATTTAGGGGAGATGAAGTAAAACATTTTCATATTCATTTATTATTTTATTTTAACTAATTAAAGACAAAACTGACAATATAGGTTATTAAAACCTCAAAATGGTTTCCATAAAATTAAGAATCTTAAAGTAATTTACTAAAAAAAACATTAATTCTCAACTCACATTGGCGCAGAGACTAAGTGTCGCGATGTTTTTCAACTATATACAACATTCTTACTATTCTTCGATTATTAAGGTTGTTATACAAAATGCATTGAATAGCCTAGCCGCCGCGCGTAACTGGCGCATATTACGTCACCCGCCGGTCATAACCCATAATCATCCCTTAGTTTTGACAAATACGCTGTTGGTAGACATTTGTTGTCCCACATACAGAAAAGTATACTTGACCTGGACAGTTGAACCCAGCCAGGATATAGTAACCAAATAAGGGTAGACTCCTAATGAGGATCAACCTCTACAGGACAATGACTGTCACAATTTATTTGCTTAATCTTGGGAATGTCGACTTGTATGTCTACAAGGTAAAAAATTAAAACACTCCGACCATACCTATGTCTATATTATACCATTATCTCTATGTATTGTAGCTGAAAAAGTTAATGTGTTGCAAGCTCGTCAATGCTATTTGAGCCTTAATTTAAAATATAAATAAGACCACATCACATATTATGATCCTTTTGTTTGACTGCCACTGAACATCATCATTCAAGTCTGTGAGGTTCACTATCATTATCTGTATAAAGGCAGAGATGACAGAGGTTGTTAGCTGAACATGCTCTGCAGATTAGAGCACAGCATGTAACAGCACTAATTTCTAAATATTAGTGTTGTTACAGGCTAGGCTACCACTAAGAATTCCTTTGAAGAAAGAAAACTGTATGATCTGAACACCTCAGTAAAATTACGATTGTCTATTTATGTAATACACATAAATAAATACCAGTATGTTGTATAAACAAGTAAATAATAGTGGAATAGAATATTACATAGTTTAAATTTATCATTAAAATCAGTAGTCAATTGTAATTTTTACTTCACTTAACTATACTCATAATACAAAACTTTACACCGGTTTCTTTTTGTTTCTGTTCCTATTTTTAACATTTGCCACTGTATAGAAGTCGCTTCCGGTTTTTGTGCGCTTCTGAGCTCTCTCCACAGCTCTTCTTTGCTTAGCGGTCATCTTTTTCTTGACAGATACATCATCATTTGCCTTGTGTTTCTTTCCTTTCTGTCCCATATCTTCAACTGTAAATGTGCCACTGGCTACTTGGAGCCTCTTCCTTTTTAACTCCTTGATAGTCTCTGGATCATTTGTCAAATGATCTTCTACGTCACTGCATACATTTTCATCATTACTATAGAAGTCACTGATATCTGAATCACTATCATCAACAGTTTCATTTTTCTCTTCCTGTTCTCCATTTTGAGATTTGCTTTCGTCAACCGTTTCATCTATACCTTGTAGTTCTTCAGGAATAACAATTTCATTCAATGGTTTCACATCATCGTCATTATCAAACTGCAATCCTACTCTGATTTTAGCAAAATCTTGGGCTATTACCAATTTATTGACAGTCAACACTGGCTTTTCAACTGCCTCCTCTTGTGCATTCACTTCATTCGCATCTTTAGGAGCTTCTTCTTTATTCTCATCATTCAGTTTCACTGTTTCTTTTTCTGCATCTTCCTGCTTCGGTAATGGTACCTCAAAACCTTCAGGTGCAACATAAAAAGGTAGTTTACCTCTTTGCCAGTCATTCAGAACCATTTTTGATACTTGTGCAATATCTGGTTCTCCTTTCTTCAACAGTTTTCCAGTACGAGCTGCTAATTTTTCTAAAAAGTCTGTCGCAGTATCCCATCCGTCAACCTTGTATGTTTTTACAAGATATTCCTTTCTGACTCTCTTTATCACCTCTTCGATATAATCTTCGGGATTTTGTACCAGTTCAACTCTCACTACACCTTTAAGTACTTTCTCAGTGTCTGTTTCTGCTGATGGATAAACAACTCCAGGACAGTCAATTAAATATATCCTTCTCATCAATGTTATGTACTGCCACACCTTAGTTTCACCAGCTATAGGTGCAACTTTACAAACCTTTTTTGCCCTTAATGTGTTTATAACAGAAGATTTACCTACATTTGGATAACCAATGAGGCCGACACTAATTTGTTTTTTGTCAATATGTAATTTAGCAAACTGTCTCAATAAATTTATCAGTGAGCCCTTACCAAAAGGGTGTGTCATGGATGCATGGAAAGCTACCGTAGGATATTCTGAGCTTAAGATAGCTACCCATCTCTGTGTTACCCAATTGGGTACTAAATCTACTTTATTAAGGATAAATATTAAGTGTTTATGTGGCTTTTCTTCTCTTAAGAATTTTTCTACATATGGACTTCTGGTGCCCATGGGATCTCTAGCATCAAGTACTTGCAAAAGAACATCAGAGGAGTCTATCACCTTGTATAACTCATTCCAAATTCTTTTACTCATCCCTGCTCCAAATATCCACTCTCTCTGGCCATCTTTCATGCCGCTGTCTTCACGAACTCTGTCCACATCTTTAGTCTCATCATATTTTTCGGCATTCTCCTCCACAGCTTTAGACAAAGTTTCCAAATCATTGAATTTTAAATTCACCCGTTTCCTTTGTTTTTTGGGTCCAAAAGTTTTGTCAAACCCTTCTGTGTCTAGCAAATGTACTCTGGCATTTTTAGCTTTTTCATTGAGCAATGTTATTGGCAAATTAGTTGGTTTCATAACAACTTGATAAGGGTTTTTGACAGCAGCTCCAAATTCTTCTTGGAATTTTTGTAATGCACTTTGTGATATCACCCGGGAGTTGCCAAACCACTTCTGGTTAGGTTCAACCCTGGCTTGGGTACCAGATGGCAGCCAACCTTGAAATGGTGCAGGTGTTAAAATTTTTCCTGTTTTGTCCCTCTTCGCTTTGAAATTACGGTACATCTGCAGCCTTTTAATAGTTGCCTTAGTCCTAGGTTTTCCAACGCCTTTCAAACCTTCGGTAGATCTCTCAGGGTTCATAGAATGGCCAGATTTGTTGAAGCCCTGTTTCCGGGGCGCCCCCGGCGTAGACCTTACTTTTGGCATTGTAGTATTGAATATATATCACAGCAACAAATTAAATTTCAGTAATAACACGCTGTTAAAATTATCCGATGTTCTAAAAATTTTATAGGTTATGTCATGTTTCGTAGTAGTTTTTGACAGATGGCACAATTAATTTTGAAACGCCCGAACTTCACACAAGTAATCAATAAATTTTTAATCATTGATTAAAATTGTGCAGCTTACCTTTAACTACAAGAAACAGTAATAAACTTTATTCCTATCTCGTTTTCACGAAATCTTACATTAAGCTAAAATTAGAAATAATCAATAACGGATAATCAACACACCTCCAAATCCAAATTTCCCGTCAAAACAGCAAAAGTCAACTCCAAGCTTTAATAGACAATCATACTCATAGAATAAAGATTATAGACCATATAGCATAGACAGAGATTATCATTTTTGTTCCTAACTTCACATGTTTACGTTTAGAAATAATAGTCCCCACAGACTTAACATGACAATTCTTGCCCAAATGCTGTATTGCCAGTAATTGCTAGGTTTTAAAATAATTATATAAATATTTTTTGGTTTAGGCATAGATTAAAGACAACTAGATGGAGTCATAACGCGGCTGTAGGTTTAAGAGTGTGACAGACTTATTTCATTCGGCCTTTATTAGAAAGTGACACAAGATTCTTTTTTGTCCCTTTCAGCGTGTTCGTTTTTATTGTTTGTCAAGAGTGGAGTTTGTGACAATCAAAGGACAAATCTGAGCAATTATTAGCTTTTTATTAAATTTGCTGATAAATAATATAACTTTGCAGTTATGATATTAATTTAAACGTTATCGTGCTCTGGTAGGTTGTAGTATTCGGCTGCAAAAGTCGCAGTGAACGGAAAATCGAAGGAATTATGTTTCATACGTAAGTAGGCATACACTTCATTGATTGATGATTTAAAGCTTAGATATGTTATTTTTATAGCAAATTTCATGTATTATGCGTTTACTAAACTATCTTATATAAAGTAATATTTCGTATTTTACGATATTTTAAAACATAACGTTTTATGATGTACTTTAAATGTTGACATGTCATGTCAATAAGGCTGATTTGCTGTCTCACGAGTGGACACGCTATGGGCTCTATCTAGTTGTCTTTAATCTATGGAGTCTAAAGTCCACTCTTTCTTTATGGACACAAGAATGAAATTTCTATTCGTCATATTTCTGCCAGAAAAGAATAAATAGAAACTGGAGGGCCAGTTTTTCTTTACGTCCACGAGAATGAAATTTTTGACCGTAAAGAAAAAAATATAGTTTAATCTAATTTGATTCTCAAGATTTTTAATTTTTAATTTCTTACTAGGGGAACCGCGGGGTTCCGCGGGGTTCCGCGGGTTACAATATTCTCATAATCAAAAAATCAGAATAATGTAATAAAAAGTAGGTAACCAAAAATAGGTATAGTACTATAGTGAGCAATACTAGATTTATTTTTCATCCCTGTCCAGCTGCTGAGCCGTAACTGAGTAACAAACGTGTTAAAAAATTTCTACAAGAAACGTAAAAAGTATATGAAATAAAATATTTCTTCATTAGGAATTATTTTGTTTCATAATATATTTCGTAAATTTTTTTTCTTTTCAATGATAATGATCCAGCCGTAAAATTGTTTTGTAAATAAAAAAAATATTCAAAATTGCTTGTCAGTTTGCTCCTAAGAGCAATTTTTAATTATCCATGGTTTTCGATTCTTCCGAGACTCATATGTCAAATTGACAATTAATTTTGTCAATTAGTCCCTGAAGACAAGGCAGAATGGGTAAGAAAAAAAAATGAAAATGTCAATGAGTCAAAGGGAATTATTGTCAAACAAAATGTCAGAAGAAGAACAATTATTATTGTAAAAATCTATTCTTTTCATTTGAAAGAATATTATCAAAAAACAGTGTTTCGTGGATTCCATTTTATGATGCTCATATACAATATGTTCTAACCAAACGAAGAGTGTTAACATCGAGTATTGGTGCAGAGATCTGCTTTGCTTTTTGTGTCGTTCTGAAATTAATGATCACAACTGCCCCGATGCCTGTAAGCATCCAAACCCTCGAGACAACATGTATGACATGTTGTCTGAATTTCGAGTATCAGAGTTCGATTCATTTGTGGATATACTGAGATTGTCTCCCCGCGACGCTCTTGACACATTCGGCGAGATGTGGTACCCAGTGTTTCTGTGGTCTCTGTGCTCGTCTGTGTTTGTTCACACTTGTGCAGCGCTCGTTGCTTTTGGTACTCTACGGAAGCACAAATATGGGAAGTTCTTCCCTGTGTTACTTATAGTGATGGGTGTGGTGAGTCCAGTGACCTCGGGTGTAGCGAGTAGTGCCGCAATAGCTTTCATTTATCGCGCTGCTGACCTAGCCATGCCCCCCATACATGCTATGATATGGGGCATAGGACAGACTATACTCGGTGCTGGTATTGGCTTCACAAGGATTTTAGCTACATTGTAATAAATATCGGAGAGTAATGACAGTTTAAACTGAGAAGTTTGAAACTACAGTAATGTCAATTATCATAGTTTATTAGTATGATAAACAATCTAGGGGGAAGGTGCTGAATGTTGCTTGATTTCCTAATGGGTTTGCATTGAAAATTGTAATTATATACATATATAAAATACTCATTAGTGTGATAAATTATGCTCGCTATTACAAGTGACTTCTCTTTTCATAGGTTACCTGTAGCTCTAGTATGGAACCTTTGAATAGTGATTATTGTGATTGTTATTGGCTAGTTTACAGTGTATGATACCTAATAGAGGATGAGCATCAGTTAAATAGGGAACATTGCAATCGTCACTTTCTTGCTATCACTCCACTATATTGTGTGTTATAAATATATACTCTTCACTTAGTAAAAATGTATTGGAATGTTAATATACAATCTGATCACAAATGTAGTATCGATAGATGTAGTATAACGGCCAGCAAATATGTTCTGTAAAAATGTAATGTAAGTAATTGTTAAAATTTAGTATTATTATGATTTATTTTATAAATATGACTGAGTTTTGACCAAGTTACTAGCTATATACTTTGAATAGGTGGCATGCAGTTCAAAATTATAGAAAATACAATGTAATAATTTTACTATTAAAATTTATTAAGATAATAACACTTTATTATTAATAATTATTTATTGATATGTGTCTGCAGTGACAGATGGACTTTGCATGCCACTATTTGAAATGTAGTAAAATATAAACACAATTGCATTCCCTGAATAAATTATTTATTGTTTAATCTAATAAAAATGTCTGTTTCAATATAATTATTATAAATTTATATAGTTGTCAGCATTAATGTTTTATTTTATTAACCAACTTCAAGAAAAGCAAGTTCTCAATTCGTCTGTATGTTTTTTTTACCTTAACTTACTCATAAATAATTTAGACCCACCGAAATCTGAAAATTAACATACTGATTGTAAATTATTATAGCTTTAAAAGTACATAAGTGCAATGATTTAATTTTGAATATTGTAAATATTAGTCGAAATTTATATAATTGGCAAGGACATATTTTGTGTATATAATCTGGAGAATTATTTAATTTTAATATAGAATAATTAAAATATTATTTTATTAAATTTGCTAGTGTACTTACATCAGTAAATAGAAATGTTTAAAAAATAAAAATGTTTATTTAATTTCTTTTTATTATTTTATTGGTGGTCTTAATTGCAACCATTGTATTATTACCAACAAATTTATTTTGAATGTCAAATTATTATAACTGTAATTTTAATATTATATTGATTTGGTTTCCTTTTTTTTCATAATTCAAATAAAAGACAATCTTTAAGGCTGTCAGATGTCTAAAATATTGTACTGTATTATATTACACCATATTCACATAGTTTTGCTAGACTGCAAATTGTTACAATGGTCATCAGTATAACATGTTATATCTGCAATATTACATAGTATTATAATTTGGGTGTATAGTATAAATTTTTATATAGGAAAAGTATTACAAAATGTATCAACTTTTTAAATATCTATCAAAAGGGAAAAGAATAAACTTGGTTTTTAATATGAAAATTGTTTCCTTTCATTATTTTATTCCAATAAATAAATTATATATTAACCACTCACTAAATAATTAATTACTAATATTTTTATAACTATAATGTATTTTTTTTACTCTATTAGTATTTGAAAAACCTTTCATACATTTTCTTATTGGAGCTAATTAGGATTTTGGTCTATTGACAGTTTCGATAATAATTGTAATAAAAATTGAGTTAACAAAATACTATTTTCCATAACAAACATTGGAAAAGGCAGCAGTTTTTAGATTGGTCAACATAATATAGATTTATGTATAAACACATTGGGTATTTGACACTAATCAAAATATTAAAGTTTAAATTTATTTTTTGAAACTTGATTCTATAACTAACAAAAATATAATAAAACTAAATAAATTGATCAAATAAATAAAAAGTTATAAGCATTTGAATATTTCTGATTAAACAGAGACAGCCATGCTGTGATGTGACGTCACACCACAGTATCGTCATAGTGGCTTAGTACCAATATTCATTTTGTGAGAAAAAGACAGAAGACCCCTACTCTAAACATTAAAGTACCTGTAACTTTGCAGATCTTTATCGGATTTTTAATATTTTTGCAGTGTATGTTATTATTTTTATCCTAGGTTAAGATACACTAATAAAATAATTTGAGTCAAATACCCAATTAACAAAACTATCATTAGACGCAAATAGATCTATATGCAGATGAGTTGCAACTATTTCATGTCTATTTCAAGAAATTTTATTTCACATTAAATCCCTAATTATAGTGTACTACTGTATGTATATTTTGAGTGCCTTCTGTGTTCGTGGTAATGGTCACTGTCATCATCTTCATGGCTTAATTCTTCAATTGTTTCTCCTAAAATTAAGGGAAGTTCCAATTTCTCCTGTGACAAAATATTCTGAAAATAAAATATGCACATTGTTATAACTTAATAGATTTCCTATCACATAATTGTTTAGGTATCTCACGTAATATATTGGCTTACCTCTTCAATGTCTTCATTTTGTGTATTTAATCTGAGATGTTCTTGTAAGGATTTGGTTTCAGATGTGGCATCTTGTAATGCAAGTTTTAATTCAACAACTTCCCTTCTTGCATTTGATAGTAAAGTTTCTGTGGTCATTAAATTATCCTTGAGTTTTTCTTTCTCTGTTTCCAACTTAGCTTTAGCGCTGGAAAGAGTTTTGATCCTGTCTTCATAAACTTTCAATTCCGAATCACTGTTCCCTATGTTACCAGTATTTTTATTTGCTTGCAGGTTATTGCACATTTGTTTCAAATAGGATACATTTTGCTCAAGAACAATTTTTTCTTCAGTAATTAACTTAATTTCATTTTCCAACTGGCTTATTTTACATGACATTGCTGTAATTCTAGTTGATTGACTTTCAATTATATTATTTTTATCTAATAACTTTTCCTCCAAATTTTGTATTTTACTGACATAAGTCTGTAACTGTAATGATTTAGATGCTGATTCACTTTCCAAGGAATGATTAGTGTTCTCTAGAATATTTGCTTCCACAGATAAACTAGCAAACTGTTCAAGCATGTCAGATCTTTCAGCTTCTTTTTGGGATAGCAGATCTTCAATCCTCCGAATTTCTGCTACATAGTGCTGTAATTGCTGTTTCAGACCATCAACATCTTTCTTTGATTTCTCCAATTCAATTTTTGTAAGTTTTAATACACCATTGGCATCAGCTAAACTATTTTGTAAGTGTTTATTTTCTATTACCGCTGTGTCATATTGTTGAGTTAATCTTAGTATTTCTCCATTTAGAAATTTAATTTGTGATTCATAATCAACAACTTTGTGTTCTGTAACTTTATTCAAAGTAAGTGTTCGCTTTAAATCAGAGATTTCATTTTCAAGCTGTTTAATATTATATGACTGTGATTTGATAGTATTTTCTAAAACACCAATATTTTCAGTTTTATTGTCTAATTCAATAACTAATTTGTCACGTTCTTTGTCCATTACCTTGATGTTATCTATTAGATTTAATTTATCATTTTTGAGTTTAATTATTTCAGACTGTATTTCTTTACATTTCCTTTCTAAACTTTGTACAGTGTCTATGGATAGACTAAGTTTTTTTTGAGCAGCCATAAATTCATTTTGTACCTCAGCACTACTACGTTCAGTTTCTAACTGTATATTTTTTATTTGATTAGCTAAAGTTTTCTCATTCATATAATCTGTTTGAAGCCTTTTAATTTGTTCTTTTAGAAAATTACACTCGTCTCTGAGCTGATCTGCTGAAGCTTTTCCAGTCCTGTTTGTCATTTTATAAGAGCGATTTTCTTCATCCAAGTTCTCGATTTCCCTTTGTTTATGTATTAAATCTCTTTTTAATCTATCTGCTAATTCTGTTGCTTCTTTATACAGTAAGTTATATTCCTGTTTATCTTTTTTTAACATTTGTATTTCTTTTGTCATATCGTCGATTTTTGTAGTAAGTCTTTGAGATTCTAGTTTATAAGAATTACTCCTTTCATTTGAGTTCAAAGACCTGTATTGACTCAATTGCTGACTAAGAAAAATATTTTCTTTTGATAATTCTGAGTTCTCTGCATTAAGGTGACTTACTATATCTTTGTAATTTTGTCTATTAAAGTCCTGTTGGAGATCCATTTTAGATTTTAATTCATCATTTTCTTTTTTTAACATTAGAATCTTTTGTTCACTCTCACATAACTTAGAATGCAAATCCCTTATGAAAGTATTATTAGAAGACATGCTAGGACTAAGATCTTTTCTCTTATCAATATTGTTTGTACTACTTTTAAAAAGTTTAATTGTTTCACTTAATTTATCCTGAATATTTGATATATATGTCTCATATTTTTTTCTTTCATCTTCTAAAAGGCTCTTTAATTCATCTTTCATAAGACACTTGGGAGTATCTTTTAGAAATTCATTATCAGATCTAAATCTAATATTGAAATCTCTATTGACTTCGGACAAACTAATTATTTTATCTTGTAAACTTTTGTTGAGTTCAACTAAATCTTTGATTTCTCTATGTAAAACATCCTTTTCTTTCAATGCTAGTGTTAATAATTCTTGAATTTTTTTTAATTCTGATGAGCTTTCTTTATAAGATCTATGTGATAATTCTCTTTCTAATTCAGAATTCTTTAAAGTTAACCCTTCTATCCTAGTTTGCATAAAATTGACTTCATTCATCATAGAAGCTAAACGCTTATTACAATCATCTTCCACTTTTAAAGCTAATTTATCTACTTTTTGTAACTCTTCTTGTAAAGTTTTATTTTTATCAGATAAAGCCAAAGCACGAAGCATAGCTTCATGCTGCTTTTCAAGTCCATTTTCAATTTCTATTTTCATATTTTCATTTAATCTTTCAAGTTCTTTGATTTGTTTCATTAGTTTCTGTATTTTTGTATCTGGCTTATCATTATAAAAGTCCTTACTTATGGCTGCCAAAGGCCTTCCTCCTTCTAAAAGCATGTTCAGTCTAATAATTTCACTGTCTCTAAATTCTATTTGATTTTTAAGCAATGTGATTTCGTCACAATATGCAGAGTTATTATCTTGCAGTGTCTGAATTATTTTGTTAAGTTCAAGAATATCTTTATCCACAGCAGTAGTTTTGTCATTACAAATACAAATTTTTGATGTATGAAAGTCACCCCCCTCCTTTCTTCTACTCTTATTTCTGCTACTTTGTGTTTCTGCGCACAACCCTCTCAAACTCAAGTCTCGTATATCATGTTGTAATTTACTAATTAACATTTCCTTTTTAGAAAGTTCGTCACTTAAAGCCTTAATTTTTCTCTTACTTTCTTTACTTACTCTTAGGTTTTCTTCTTTCAGCTGCATTAATTCTCTATGTAGCTGGTTATTTTCTTGTATAAGTCTAACATTGTCACACTTATAGGGTTCTGCTTCCATCATCAAAGAGTCCCGCTGCATTAGTGCCTCTTTGGACAGGTCCATGTAATGCTGTAAACTTCGAGTTGTTTGGAGCAAATCGGCAAGAATACATTCTACTAAAGGTATTGAATCTACTGATAATGTACTATTATATCCAAGCTCCTCGAGTTTTCTTTTTAAATTAAAGTAAGCCTCACCCATTTTGGGAACGTTGTAATACACGCCTTAATTCATCTAAATCTTATTTTAACATAATCTTCAAAATAAGTAAGTATCGAACTTTTTAAAATCAAAACAAATAAATTTCAGACATATGACATTAAATGACGTTAAAATCACAGAGGGCTAAAAAGAAAGTTAGAATTATTAAGTCTTTGGTTAGAATGCCCGGAAAAATGGACGACCGACGACGAAGTTAGTAACCACAGAGAAAAATACCTAATATATCTATGGGTATTTTTCAGTCATCACAAAATTCACCAATGTTTTTCAACCAATCGAACTTTTTCCATCGCTATTAGCTTTTAAATGTTAACAAAATAGAGATCAATCACAAAGAATCTAAAGTAATTGTCAGTTGTCATAAATACAATGAATGAATCAACATTACAATGTTAAATAAATCATAACAATTAACAATCATATCCTTAACCAAATGTAAACAAGTTCCGTAAAATGTGAATATAGAAAAATTTTAAAGTTTATTTTTGTATAATGTATTGACTCTAAGAAGATACAATGAATCCGTACAAAGATGTGGAAGAAAGCTCCTTCTCAGCATCTCCGCGCCTGGCCTATGAAGATATAGCGTCAAAACTTCTTAAAGATAATTTTTACTTAACTGCTTTGGAACTCCATACAGAGCTTGTCGAAAATGGCAAAGAGCTACCTCAACTGCGTGAATTCTTTTCAAATCCTGGAAATTTTGAGCAACATGTCACAAGAAATGCAGAATTTGCTTCTATGCGTATGTATTGTTTTGTGCAGTGCTAAATTACAAATGGATTTTGTAGAAACATTTAGTAGACAATACTTGTTTGTTTATTATGAGCCTATTTTTAATGGCTCTTTACATGGCGAAAACTTCCTCAGTCTCTAGGATATTAGGTTTGGAGCTTGTAGCCACCACATAGCTAGATATATTTAAGTGATAATTAATATTCAAATATGCTTTCTGAGGCTTAGCATTATTTCAACCTATCAACAACTACTTATAGTTACACTTAATAGATACTTGTCTAATAAATGTTCATAACGAATCTGCTGCAAAACTATAAAGTAGATATACAAGTCTATATGTCCTTGTAGGTATAATTGTCATAACTCAATCTAGGGCTTGATGCACCATACTTAGACATTTGTATCTACTGCAAAGTTTAGCAACAGATTTGCAGTAGTCTGAAAATGACTGTGAAAGTTATAAAAAAATTATAATGAAATGAAATTACTCTAGAAGTATGTTATCCAATTACTTTATCTCAAAATAAAAAGAAATCTTGTTTGAAAATAATTTAGATGTAATTTAACTATTTTTAGATCGATCTCCAAGTCAAGCAACATTAGACTCTCTAGACACAGCAAGGTATTCAGAGGATGGTGGCGGCGACAGAGCAGGCAGTGGAGGAGATGTGGCCGTCCTGGAGTTTGAGCTACGGAAAGCTCGGGAAACTATAAATGCTTTAAGAGCCAACCTTACACAATTTGCTGGTTAGTTGGAAATTATTGTTGCAATTTCTTATCTTAATTTCTTTATTAGTACTTACTTAGCCCACCAACCAGTAATGAAACAGCATAGTGGTTCAAAGCTCCATATTCCCTCTCCTATGAGGAGAGAGGTCTGGCCCTGAGTGGAACTAAGCGTAAATATAAAAATAAACTTATAAATATTATGAAGTACCTAATATAGATTCTGGAAAACCTTAAAACTTATTGCTATTATTTATTGCACCTGTGTTTATACAAGTGTAAAATAATTTTTATAATTTTTGTAAATAGAGGAATCTTTTTCTTGATATGGATATTGTTGAATAAATTAAATTAAGTAATTAATAATATGTTATTTTATACTTTGTTGTATGTGTATGTCAAATGTGAGTAGCAAAGTGGGCATGCGAAGGGTATTTTCACATCTGTTGTAAGACATGGCACATAATATTGGTGGCATGACATTAAAACAGATATATATTTATAAAAATTCAACATTCCGCACTTAACTGATGATGCTTTTGTGTGTTGAATATATGAATTGATGCGATCATTGATATGCTACATATATCGTTAGGCTTAGGCCTTTATATCAGATATAGACCTAAAGTGCTAATCTATTGTTATTTATAAAGGACAGGCCAACTGCCTGTCCTTTATAAATAACAACTGTGATATTAAACTACTGTTGTATAAGTTTTTATTTAGTAAGGAGGGTAGACAATCTACCTCACCTTCCTTGGTCATTGTACCGCCTGGCATTACTTTGTGCTAAGTTGTATAGGTATCGGTCATCAAATATATTTAATATACTAGCAATCGCCCGCGACTTCATCCGTGTGAAAACCTCTTAGGTACCCTTTTAATTTTAAAGACAGACATATATAAAGTGTGCTCTTTCCTGACTTCCCCTCTCAATTTAATGCCACAATGCCAAAAAATAAAATATAGATATATGCTATCATGGACTTTTTTTGTAGAACTTTTTAAGATGCATAAAGTTTTCATACAATGTTTTCAATTATTTCCAATAGCTAAGGCAGCGTACGTGCAAAAAGCCGATGTAATAAATTTCACGGTCCGACTCGCGCGACAAAAACTGTGATAACTCAGATAATATACATAATACAAATATAAAATATACCCTATGTTACTCAGTGATAATGTAGCTTTCTAATGAAAAAAGAATTATTAAAATCGGTCCAGTACTTTTTGAGTTTATTCAATACGTACAAAAATACGAATCTTTCCTCTTTATAATATTAGTGTAGATTAACATACAAATTATTTATTACAGATGGCGATTCTGCTCTAGATAATAACTCAAAAAGCAATTTCAACCAAAGATCTCTAAAACCACATGAGAAAAGAGCTCTCAACTTTTTAATTAATGAATATCTCCTTCTTCAGAATTATAAATTGACAAGTATCACCTTCTCTGATGAAAATCCTGACCAGGTATTACTTTTGTACTACTGTATCATCATCATCATCATCATCATCATCATTATAATTGTTACATTGTAGATCTCCTTCCTTAAAAGGGGAATTCTACTACTTGCTCTGAAATATTTTAATTTTGTTAAAAATATTATCAACCCCTTAATAAAAAGAAATTTTTAAGACTTTAATAGGTACAAAAAATTTTCAAGCTTTTAAAAAATTCTTGCTATTTAATCTATCTTTTTCTTTATTTTTGGGTACGTACACTCGAACCTACTCTAATGTTTACACTTTTCCTCTTATAATTGGTTGTCTGAAAGAGATTGGTCATTAGCAATAACACCAACAATTGTACATTAGTTTTTAAGGTATTTTCTCTTGGTAGCTTTGTTTTTATTATTTGGTGTACAGTAAAGATTATTTCATTCATTCATTCTAAGTTTTTATTTTGCACACTTTGCCGCCATAATGTGTCTTAGTTTAAAAACAATTAATTTGACTTTAACTATTAACTGACTTTTTATAAATCCTCACACTTTGTTATTTTAGATTTTTTATTTCACAGTGTACATGAATATGACTTATAATATTATTTATTAAGAATCCTTTTTTTCAACAATTTTATTATTTCAGGAATTTGAAGATTGGGACGACGTTGGCTTAAACATGCCGCGCCCAGCCAATCTGATATCACTTTTTTGGGGGAGCACAACAAATATGAATGTGCCCAAGGTTGATGCCAGTACTGCAACAGAAATGATCACTACGAACATGAGCTGCCAGACAGAGAACGATGATAGCAATGTGTGTGTGAGTTGTCCCATACCATTAGACCATGACAATGAATGGAATCATGAGGTGATTAACTTACATTGCTTTTGTACTAACATTGTTTGTAATTGTGTGATTGTTTAATCTGTAACTCAAAATCTCTATACTAAAGCTGCTTTTGTTTGTTTTTCTGTCTATCCATTTATATTGCATCCATTATAGTTTTGGATAAAATCAGCCTCGATTTATGCAGATATTTTGCGTAATTTCATAAATATTTTACAATTCACACCAGACATTTTACTCAATATAAAGATAATTAAAAAAATTGTCATAAAATTTATTTTGAGAAGTAGAACTGTCCAAATTTTCAAACTTTTGGTTTTATTCTTATGTGTATGTTTGGGCCAAACTCAACTACAATAAACCTTAGCCTCAGCTAACTTGAAAGCAGTATAGTATATGTTACCTAAATCAACTGGTTTTCATAAGGCACCAGAACCTAAATCGTCTAAATAGGTTTCAGCACCAGACCAGAAACATAAAAATGGCGCAGAACCTTTTTCCGTACAAATGATGTTTGTTAGCAAGCTGCCACAAAATATTGAGATAAATAGAAGTTTATCTGCTATTTTTGTTCATTTGTGCATGTTAGCGCATGTATGGGTCAATGTAATAATACTCTGAATAAATGCTAACTGTATTGTATGCCTATTTTTTATTAACCGACGAAAAAAAAAGGAGGATTCACTCCATTCGACACATATATAATATTTTTTACGCATAACTTATTACAGAGTTGTCCGATTTTGATAATTATTTTTTTATTAGAAAGGGCATACTTCCAAGATGGTCCCATTGTCATCATGTTAGGATCTGATAATGATATCCTGGGGAAATTGAAGGAACTCTTCAAATTTTGGAGGCACGCTTGCAGTGATTTCGGTTTTTGTCTCGGCATCGGTAGCTTTTTGGCTACTAGTGCCGTATAGTATACTATTACAGTATAGTACGAGTACGTTACGTGGCGATAAATGACTAAAAAGTAAGAAATAAAAATTTTTAACAAAAAATAGAACCGACTCAAAACGCACTAAAAAGTAAAAAATAACTTTGCATTTAGTTGCTTTAATTTACTTAAGCATATCTATGAAGTCGGTGCCAGCCAAGGTTTCTACTTTAAGGATGTTACTGAGAACCCACAAACTGCTTTAATACGTAAAATAAATGTTCCTTAAACTTGGCTGGCACCAACTTCATAGATATGCTTAACTAAATTAAAGCAACTAAATGACACAGTTATTTTTTACTTTTTAGTGCGTTTTGAGTCGGTTCTATTTTTTGTTAAAATTTTTATTACTTACACAATTATATTGTCTATTTATAAATTTTAGTTGGATAGGCAATGAACGAAATGTAACCAACCAAATAGTATTCTATAATATTACATGTTTCATATAATATGGCCAATAGTCACAAGATCTTGGAAATCATTCTACTGTAGCTTTGATTTCTTACCAATGATTTCAAATTCGAATATTTCAAATATGTAATGTATACTAATATTTTTTTAATGTATGTGTGTATATTGTCCAGAAATATTCTAGATTTTCACTATGAATCAAAAAGGGGGCATGTATGTTTGCATGTCGTAGACACGGTCGTGGGTTCGACATCAGAAGTGTCTGATGCATCATATTCTTCAATTCAACAATTTCAATGATAGTCTAATTCCATTTATTTAGAAGAAAATTATAAATATAATATGGCTGTATCAATCTTGTTATCTCAACTGCATCCTTTCGAAATCCTTTATTATTTCCGCCAAGAATGTTTACTATTCAATTTTGCAAAAATAATAAATGATAATTTAGTGCAACTTTTATCATTTATTATTTTTGTCAAAAATTAAAATAAGTTAAATATATACATTTATTTAAACATGACCTTTATGAACAGCATGAAACAATGTGACCTTAATGGCACAGATAAACTGAAAATTATTTTAATTGTATATGTATCTAACAAATAAGACCTTGTTCTACTTTCAGCTTTTAATTCAAACAGAAGAGATAGAATTACTGAAACAGAAAATAATAGCATTGGAAACTGAGAAATTGAATTTTCAAAAATTGTATGACGCTGCATTAGTTAGCCTCAACTCTTTAACGAGTCCTACTTCAGAGAGCAAAGCTCTAGAATTACAAATATCAAATGAAAAAATACTCAACACACAGTCAAGGTTGGAGCAGGCGAATGACACTAAGCCATTGACTTGTACGGCAATGGAAAATCATTATGGTAGTGGTAATTCGACTCATAGTGCGACGCCGGAGCAGTTTGAAATGATTTATAGTGAGAAAACTAGTACGGGCATGTGAGTATGAATTATTTTTCAAATTAGTGTACTGTACACATCTACATTATGGCAAGTCAGACAAACATAATGTGCAATTAAGTGAAATTGAAGTATCACCTGGAAAATCAAGGTAAAATTGAGATTTTTAATATTCGATATTAGGTTTAATCAAACGACACAATTTTTGCAAGCAAAACGTTTTGTTTAGAAGTGTAAACAGCATTTGTGTATTAGATTTAAGTGCATTGAAAGGTCCTAGACATTTCGGAATCATATCCAAACTTTGTGAATAAATATTATGACCTTACTAATTAACTAACTCAAAATGGCTATGTGGTTAGTTTATACGCGGTAGAAGTGGGCGCGAGAGGTATACCAGCGAAGTCTCTCTATAACCTGCTAAAAGACCTTGACCTTACTAGAAGTGCAGTAAGCTCCATATTGGAATGAGTGTCCAAAGCTGCTCTAGTAGGGTCCTTCTGAATTTAGCTGGGCAGGGAGAATAACTTGAACAGAGGAGGTGAGTGTTGACGGCTGTCACTAAGGGTACCCTTAAACCTACATCCGTGTCACAAGTCTCGAGTTCTGTTCGGAGACCCAGCACCCGCACGGTGAATCCATGGAGTGCTAAGATATTCGTCTTATTTTTTGAATGAGGCTCAAACATGCACTAATTTTTGTTTAAGAGTTACTGTACCCTGCCAGATCCTTGGGCACAATATGTATTAGAGGTAAACTCTTAATCTCCTGTTCTAAAAAACACGCAACTATATGGCGTGATCTAGCATTCTACCGCACTGTATAAAAGGCTCAAAATCTCTCTCTAAATAATAAATATTTTATCTTTCAGGATAAAGAAAGATGGTTCAAACACAAGTTCGTTCGAACCGGGTTTGATCACCGACAGCGTCCGCGGGTCTCCAGTTCGACGAGGCAGTGTGACGACGCTCGACGAGACTCTCAGCATGAACGACGCGGGCGAGTGGACCCGCGTGCATTACGACTACAATACCATCGAGAACAGCAAAGAGATGTGGATCGACAGGTACTAATATTATATTATATCGTTCGAACCGGGTTTGATCACCGACAGCGTCCGCGGGTCTCCAGTTCGACGAGGCAGTGTGACGACGCTCGACGAGACTCTCAGCATGAACGACGCGGGCGAGTGGACCCGCGTGCATTACGACTATAACACCATTGAGAACAGCAAAGAGATGTGGATCGACAGGTACTAATATTATATTATATCGTTCGAACCGGGTTTGATCACGGACAGCGTCTGCAGGTCTCCAGTTCGACGAGGCAGTGTGACGACGTTCGACGAGACTCTCAGCATGAACGACGCGGGCGAGTGGACCCGCGTGCATTATGACTATAACACCATTGAGAACAGCAAAAAGATTTGGATCGACAGGTACTAATATTATATTATCTCTCGCACCGGGTTTGATCACAGACAGCGTCCGCGGGTCTCCAGTTCGACGAGGCAGTGTGACGACGCTCGACGAGACTCTCAGCATGAACGACGCGGGCGAGTGGACCCGCGTGCATTATGACTATAACACCATTGAGAACAGCAAAAAGATTTGGATCGACAGGTACTAATATTATATTATCTCTCGCACCGGGTTTGATCACAGACAGCGTCCGCGGGTCTCCAGTTCGACGAGGCAGTGTGACGACGCTCGACGAGACTCTCAGCATGAACGACGCGGGCGAGTGGACCCGCGTGCATTATGACTATAACACCATTGAGAACAGCAAAAAGATTTGGATCGACAGGTACTAATATTATATTATCTTTCGCACCGGGTTTGATCACAGACAGCGTCCGCGGGTCTCCAGTTCGACGAGGCAGTGTGACGACGCTCGACGTGACACTTAGGATGAACGACGCGGGCGAGTGGACCCGCGTGCATTACGACTACATCGCCATCGAGAACAGCAAAGAGATGTGGATTGATAGGTACTAATATTATATTTTATCGTTCGAACCGGTTTTGATCACCGACAGCATCCGCGGGTCTCCAGTTCGACGAGGCAGTGTGACGACGCTCGACGAGACTCAACAATGCATTGTAAATAGTTAACAAATTATATTTTCCTTTTGTTTCCTAAGATTTGTAGCTTAGATCACATGTCTCCACTGTTGGTTGATGCGAATAAGACTTAACTTTATAACTATTTATGATACTATCAACTTCCCAACTAAGCGTTTCTTGAAAGAACCAAGCTCAAAGTGCCATAACTTTAAACTCTATTACCTGATTGATTCTATTTACTAATGAATGAATATTATTGGTTTGCAGTTCTCTTCCCAATCATTTGAAGGAGTCGATACTAGCGTGGTGCAATGAGACCCTGGATCTGAATGGACCTTTGGCCAACGACTTGTTATCTGAGCTAGTGAACAGCGAGAAACCTATCACATTGCCGGGCCTGCTGCCGCTTGTTGCTGACACATTGCCGAGAGTAAGTCAGTCAGTTACTATTGCCAAATTTAATTTACTATTTTATTAATAAGTTAGCCCTTGACTGCTATCACACCTGATGTTAAGTGATGATACGACATCATACCGGAGCTCTAAATCGCTTGGCGGTACGTCTTTGTCAGTAGGGTGGTAACTAGCCACGGCGAAAGCCTCGCACAGCCAAATTTTGTTAAGAGATAACGACAAGCACCTTCCATCGATTAGTTATATGGTCGCCCGAACACATAGGGCGAAAGAGAGAGCGATATTTTTGGAACGAAGTTCCTTATCGCGCGTT
Source organism: Mycalesis mineus (assembly GCA_034621355.1). NCBI lineage: Eukaryota > Metazoa > Arthropoda > Insecta > Lepidoptera > Nymphalidae > Mycalesis > Mycalesis mineus. The sequence goes on from CM067895.1 coordinate 9,171,264, forward strand.
GTGAAAGGGGGCTAGACGGAAAAAATTCGTACGAAAAGTTGTCACGACACTTTTTGATCAAAGGATCTTGCCGCCGCCTTTGATGTGTGTGTGCGTGAGCGGCGGGGGCGCCCGCGCTGTATGCTGTCTCGCGCTCTCGTGGCGCCCTCTGGTGTTTCGGTGTACAACAACAAATAAAATTTTATTACAGTTCCTTCACTAATTAATCGAAAGGAACTTTGTTCCATCCGAGTGTCCCTTGACACCTCTCAATTTTTTCATTTACCTCTTAGACGAGATACCCCTTCGATCGCATCTTCTTACTGGTGATATCTTTCCCATCACCGAACCCCAGCACGTAACGGTATGATATTGCAGGTTCTACCGCACACGTTGGTCGCTAGGCGCAGCGAGGCGGCGGCCTTGTTAGCGGCGGCGGCGGCCTTGCTCCCGCCGGGGGACGCGCGCCGCCCGCGCCTGCTGCACTCCTTACTCACGCTGTACAAGAAGCCAGAACCACCAGACGCCAAAGCTGTATGCGAAGGTAATGTATAGGTATTATTTGTTATTTTGTGCATAAATGGTGTATTTTGATATCTAATAGTTTTCCCGATAAATCTGTTGTTAAATCCGAAACAATCATTAGTTCAATCCCTGCTTTTACACTTTTTACGTACTTACTAATTGATGCAAGATTTACACTTAAGTAAAGGTTAGAATAGGAAATATTATTCCGACAATTTTTGAACATTATCAAAATTTACTCCAATCTATCCATCTTATCTTATCTTATTTAACTATTTTATTTAATTTCACAATGAATTTCAAACACCTACCTGTTTCATAGCAGTCGCAAAAAAATATCAATCGACTTTTATGTTATAAATCACGTGACCGTTGTCAAATCAACAACAAGTTTAAAAATTAACTTTCTTAAACTTTCATAACTTTTATCAGCAACTGCATAGATAGCTTTTTTTTATGGACTACAAGTTGGCCCTTGACTGCTATCACACCTGATGTTAAGTGATGATGCAGTCTAAGATGGAAGCGGGCTAACTTGTTAGGAGTGGGACGAAAATCCACACCCCTTTCGGTTTCTACACGACATCGTACCGGAACGCTAAATCGCTTGGCGATACGTCTTTGTCGGTAGGGTGGTAACTAGCCACGGCAAAAGCCTCCCACCAGCCAGACCAAGACAAATTAAGAAAAATCTCAATCTGCCCCGCCGGGAATCGAACCCAGGACCTCCGTCTTATAAATCCACCGCGCATACCACTGCGCCACGGTGGTTGACAATTTTGTTATTATGTAAATAGAAGATCTATACTAATTAATGACATAGATATTATGTCTAGGGCAGACTTCCATACAATTTATGTCCTTTGATTTGTGTTTAAGTAGAGCAGTAGGAAACTTAATTTCTCCATGTGCTTAATTTATGTATATTTCAATTTCAGCGACATGTCTAGTAGTCAAATGGGGTGGCAGCGGGGAAGTGTTATCTTCAATAGCCGAACTATTAGCCTCGAGATCACCCGAGCGTCGTGTTCTAGCCAGCCAAATATGTCTCGCTATAGCCCCATACGTTCCCATAGAACTATGCACGTCTTTGCTACTGAGTCTAGTAGTTTTGATGTGTGAATCCAGTGAACCAGAGATCAGGAGCATAGGCCTCAAGTCTGCCTGTTTAATATGTCCTGTGGGCGAACACAAGTATGGGCAGTTGGAGACTATTATGTTCAATTTCTTGAAGGACCCGGTGGATAAAAATGTGAGGGACACGGTTAACGTGTTTGTTCCTGTGTTGGCGAGAAGTGCGCTGATAGCGGGTAAGTTTTAGCGCAGTTACTATTATTAAAAAACAAATTTGGCGTAAGCTTTTCGGTCCGTTTATCGTCTACGAAATATTAAAAAAATATGTGAGAGACGATTTCTTTATATATGATATTTTTATACTGACTCTTGACATACAAGGATCTTAATTATAATCATCTAAGCATTTTAAGTTGTTTACATTACATACTAATGGATGTCCGCGTCTTGGCCCACGATATAAAATTTTTTAAATAAAAATAGAACCGACTCAAAACGCACTAAAAAGTAAAAAATAACTGTGTCATTTAGTTGCTTTAATTTACTTAAGCATATCTATGAAGTTGGTGCCAGCCAAATTTAAGGAACATTTATTTTACATAGTAAAGCAGTTTGTGGGTTCTAGGTAACATCCTTAAAGTAGAAACCTTGGCTGGCACCGTCTCATAGATAAGCTTAAGTAAATAAAAGCAACTAAATGACACAGTTATTTTTTACTTTTTAGTGCGTTTTGAGTCGGTTCTATTTTTATTTAAAAAATTTTATTTCTTACTTTTTAGTGATTTATCGCCACGTAACGTACTCATAATATACTGTCATAGTATATTATACGGCACTAGTAGCCAAAAAGCTACCGATACCGAGACAAAAACCGAAATCGCGGTAAGCGTGCCTCCAAAATTTGAAGAGTTCCTTCAATTTCCCCAGCTTATCATCATCAGATCCTAACATGATGACAATGGGACCACCTTGGAAGTGTGCCCTTTCTAATAAAAAAAGAATTATCAAAATCGGGTAACTCTGTAAAAAGTTATGCGTGGTCATACATAAAAAACAAATATATACGTGTCGAATTGAGAACCTCCTCCGTTTTTTTTCGTCGGTTAAAAAATATTGTATTGCGACTTTCCAGGAACACTAAACTAAAAAAAGGATATAACAAGCTATCCTTAAAAAATAGATAAATGCCATCGCGGACTTTTTTGTAGCCCTGATAAAAAGGAATAATAATTTTGCAATACATTGTTCAAAGAAAACGTTTTGACGGCCTCCGTGGCGCAGTGGTATGCGCGCTGGATTTATAAGACGGAGGTCCTGGGTTCGATTCCCGGCGGGGCTAATTGAGATTTTTTTTAATTTGTCTTGGTCTGTCTGGCTTACGCCGTGGCTAGTTACCACCCAAGCGATTAAGCGTTCCGGCACGATGTCGTGTAGAAACCGGAAGGGGTGTGGATTTTCATCCTACTCCTAACAAGTTACCCCGCTTCCATCTTAGACTGCATCATCACTTAAGATCAGGTGTGATAGCAGTCAAGGATCAACTTGTAGTCAATAAAAAAAAGAAAACTTTCAGGCGGTGCGACACTGCCTGCAAATATAATCGTATTTGAATAATTTACACAAACTCATTCCAAATGATATATTAAAATCATCCTCAGGAATCACTCTATCTATAATTAAAAATTGCATCACAATCCGCTCAGTAGTCTGAGTTTATTGCGCAATTTCTTCTTCTTCTGGTGCCTCCTTCAAAATGAAGTTGGGCAGAGTCAGGTGGAGAAAATTGTTCCGGTCCTGCGAAACAGCTTTAAGCTTCGTGTAGCTAAGCTTGGTCCACTCTTTTATATCATCAAATCACTTTCTTCGCTGTCTGCCAGGAGCACGTTTTCCGAGTATCTTGCCTTCTAGAATCAACCTTGAAAATTCGTAGGGATCCTCTTTGTAGATGCCAGAAAAACGCAACTTTTCTTTTCATTGCGAAATTATGCAAGGATAAAAGCATACTTGAAATAAACAAACAAATATTTTCTTTCAGGTAAATTTTCATCAGAACTATGCGCGAAAATAATGTCGAACACATTAAAAGCGTGCGCGGACGCCGAATGGAAAACAGTTATACTATATTTAGACGTAATGAAATCGTTGGTGATACCCAAACTGGCCTATGTAATAAATGTACAAATAGTTAAGGACGCAAACGTAGCTAACTGTGATATGGAAACTGTTAACCTTCAAGATGTGCCGTTAAATGAGAAGTTTATCGATTTACAATGTTTTATGACTGAACATTTGGATGCTAAAGTGTTGTTAGGATCTATGAATAGTTTATTGAAAGAAGATGAGAGCGTTAGATGGCCGGAGTTGAAGTGGTTTATAAATGTGTAAGTATTTACATACATACGACCACGCTTTATTCCCACAGGGATAGGCAGAGACTACGGTTTTTACACGCTTTTTATTAGCTTCACTTGTATGTCAGTATGTCAGTATGTCAGTATGTAACTCTCCGTGGGTAATCTGCGCGCCTGCGGCCTTCCTTGGTTCTGGTAGCCGTTTCTCAGGCTCCCTCTCCGAAATTGAACTCTGATTCCCCGTATTTATAATATTTCTAATAATTATTTAGTCTGGGTTTCTATAAAAAGCGTGTTTTTTAGTTTTTTTAAACTATTATTTGTAATTTTATTAGTGTCATTTAATCATTTTGACATAGACGTCAAATCATCTAGGCGCTTCCTGTCAATCCACAGGTGCGTTCAGTTTAATTCAATCTGAATTTTTAGTTAGGTTTGGTTATCATAATTTTTTTTATTCACTTGATCCTTGCCATGATCCTTGCAAGTATCTCACGCTTCTTTAAATTTTCTTTAAACCTTTCATATAAGTACGTCGGTTTAGAAAACGTTCCTAAATTTAATGCAGGAACGTTCGCCTTTGTCTTCCAACGTTCTATTTTCATATATATGTTCATATATACATATACTAGCTGACCCGGCAAACGTTGTTTTGCATTAAAAATTAAAAAAAATTAGATGAAAATTAGATAGTAGCCGATTCTCAGACCTGCTGAATACGCACAAAAAATTTCATCAAAATCGGTCAAGCCGTTTCGGAGGAGTATGGCAACGAAAACTGTGACACGAGAATTTTATACATTAGACTAGCTGACGCGGCAAACGTTGTTCTGCATTAAAAATTTAAAAAAAAAATTTAGATGAAAATTAGATAGTAGCCGATTCTCAGACCTGCTGAATACGCACAAAAAATTTCATCAAAATCGGTCAAGCCGTTTCGGAGGAGTATGGCAACGAAAACTGTGACACGAGAATTTTATACATTAGACTAGCTGACGCGGCAAACGTTGTTCTGCATTAAAAATTTAAAAAAAAAATTTAGATGAAAATTAGATAGTAGCCGATTCTCAGACCTGCTGAATACGCATACGAAATTTGGTAAAAATCGGTCAAGCCGTTTCGGAGGAGTATGGCAACGAAAACTGTGACACGAGAATTTTATATATTAGATTCTCTCTACATGGCCAAACCATTTCAGCCATATTAAAATAGAAAAACGGATGTTATTTAAAAATGCTAGAACCGAAACTAATCTTGGATGTTGCGACAAGTCCTCAAGTATTTGATTTTTCCGGTCTTTTCTATTGTCCTTTTCTTGCAAAATGTAAATTTGTACTGAACTACTATTGTGTTACAAGCTATGACGTCATAGCAATATTTGGCTGTCTCTGTCTAATTATTAATATTCAAAACCTTCTAACTTATTTGTTATTTGATCAATTTAATTAAATTGATTGAATTAAATTTTTTCGTAAATTTATATGTTAATAAATCCAGTTTTGAAAAATAATGTAATACACCAGAATTCTGATATCAGTCATCTTCCCTATTATGCCTTTTTAACCAGGAGTCACTGTAATTTGTTTGCGATAAGAACGCAGTGAGTCATCATTGTGCACCGGCCTAACCCCGCCCCCTAACCAATCAAATTACAGGACACAACCGTCGCGTTCGAAGCTATGCCTTCAACTGGTCACTGTGAACTTGCCCATGTATTTTAAAACATTTGATTGGTTAGAGGGCGGGGCTTGGCTGAACAATGATGTCTCACTGCATTCTTAACGCGAACGAACTATGAAAAGAAACTTGTTATAAACTAATCAATTCAATTTATATTTCAGAATAAAACAAATACTCGAAATTGCAACTAAAAGCAAAGCACTAAACCACCATGTATTATACGAAACTGTTATCACATTATTCAACACGTATATAGAAAACTTCGGGGTTGAGTTCACATTGAGAATACTCCGTCCGATATTCACCGACGTTATTGGAGAATTGGAGAATAAATTGGAGAAGTTGCACGCGGTGAATGTAGACAGCGTTGTAGTTGTTGGTGTTTATTTAGTTACGGTTTTAATTGCGATTGAGAAGAATGCGCAGCGAGCTGAGTTTCTACAAAAGTAAGTGTTATCATAATTATTATCATTTGTTAATGACCCTTTGACTGCCTTAATGGTCCAGCGGTTGGCGTACGTGGCTTCGGATAACGAAACACTGGGTTCAAGTCCTGGGTATGTCGCCAACTTAAGCTGGAGCAGTGTGTATGAAAGGAGGAGGAAAGCTTCATAGGGGACCATAAAATTAGGCTGATAATCCTAACTAATATTATAAATGCGAAAGTAACTCTGTCTGTCTGTCTTGCTTTCACTCTACAACTACTGTACCGATTATTACATAGGCTACTTTTAATTGCGAAAAAAGGGTTGTAAGGGGTTAAAGTTGGGATGAAATGTTGTATGAAAGTGTCGTCATTTTGAAAGCTTAAGATATTTTTTAGGCAGTTGATTAGATAATAATAAATATGACATTCAAAGCTTAGAAAAATTAGGCTGCCGTAATAACTAATTCCACGCGGACGAAGTCGCGGGCAAAAGCTAGTTATTAATAAATGTAACGCGACGTTTTATTACGCTATATTCGGTCGCGTCGCTCGCCTAAATTCCTGGAAACGTAAGCTCCGCCCAACACCGAATATTTTCGGGTGTACGGACTGGACGACCGTTGACCGTCCGCGCCAGTGCGCCTGCGATTCCCAACGCGATAGCCCGCGCTTCCTTGAGCGCCTTCCGCTTATGTTCGCGTTACCCTATGTTACATAATTAATGTTTTTCGACAATACATCTTCGTTCAGCATAAACTTTTGTATTATTTCTTTTATAAGTGAGTGTGGGTGCGTATTAGAGCACCTCCCTTACATAAATTATTTAATCCATCCTGTTTTACTATTCCGAAACATTTCTGACGGCCTCGTTGGTCTATGTGGCTTCTATCACGAGATCCTGGGTCGGGTCACGGAATAATTCTGAAATTTCCAGTACGTTCCAAGCCCGGAGTCGGAAAGCCGGTGGTGTTACACCCCCGTGCCAGGAGAAAATGTTAAACTGTCAGTCTCACTCACTCATCAACACCTCATAGTGATCGTTAATAAATTAAACATTATCAACACAAGCTCTCCAAATCGCATTTCAGCAGCGTGGTGGGTCTACACTCCAAATCCCCCTTTCCTAAAAGACGGCTTGGCTCTAGTAGGTCGTTAATAGGCTGATAATGATGATAATGATATAGATAATAACTAATAATATATAATAATTTGCAGATGGATTTTGTACAGCAGCATTCGTGGTCTTCCAGTGAAAATATTTTCAATACCTTTCAAGTGGCTGGCCAAGCACAAGCCGGATGTATTCTACTTGTTCCTCGACCACTTACGAGAGTGTAAGTCTTCAGTATATCACAGGCTTATTTTATTAGCGTCCGTGGCGCAGCAGTATGTCCGGTCATTTTATATGACGGAGGTCCTGAGTTCGTTTCTAGCTTGATTAAGATTGAGGCGGGAGGCGTCGGCTTAAGACGTATTGTCAAATACACACACGCATAGAAAATACACACCCCTTTTTTTATGTTAGAATGTGTAGAGCAAGTTATACGTTGAAAGATTTATATATGCCGTCGCGAACTTCTGACGACCTCCGTGGCGCAGTGGTATTTGTCGTGGATTTATAAGACGGAAGTCCTGGGTTCGATTCCTTGGGGGGGCAGATTGAGATTATTCTTAATTTGTCTTGGTCTGGCTGGTGGGAGACTTTCGCCGTGGCTAGTTACCACCCTACCGACAAAGACGTATTGCCAAGTGATTTAGCGTTACGGTACGATGTCGTGTAGAAACCGAAAGTGGTGTGGATTTTCGTCTCACTCCTAACAAGTTAGCCCGCTTCCATCTTAGACTACATCATCACTAAACATCAGGTGTGATAGCAGTTAAGGGTAGTCAATAAAAAAAAAGAACTTTTTGTAGTTGTAGAATGTAATATTCCTTCAATACATTTTTGTTACATCATTTCATTTCAAATGGATTAGACTGCAAACTCTGACAACAAGTGTCGCCATGTTTTACGCCGACGTCATAAACTAAAACAATCCTCCACTATCTATATATAGATAATAAAAACGGCAAGTAAATCAGTTCAATGGTCTATTAGTCTCGAACATTGAACTTTGTTATATATGTTGTGATGATCTATTGTAATATTTTCAATTCTATTTTATATTCCAGTCGCAGCCAGCAGTTGCGACAACGCAAGCGGCAGTTCAATCCGAGTATACATCGCTACGCTCGTCACTGAGCTGCTCAATTTAACCGACATCGACGAGGAGTGTATAGAGAAGCAGTTGCTACCAGCTGTGGTAGCGCTACTCTATGATAACGACATGTGAGTTTGCTTTACAGACTACTACCTGCAGCTTCTTTCCCAACTTGGACTATGGGAATAAGGCTCAACTCACACTGACGCAGAGTACTAGACCAAGCCGACACTGTGCTAACTGTCTGTATGGTCTGTATTATGCGTTGCGAGTAATACACGGCATCGGCGCGAAATTGCCAGTCTAACAAGCGTCGACGTGCGAAGACACGCGTCCTACTTTTTCCATACTAGCGATCGCCCGCGATTTCACCTGCGTAGTTTCTTTTTCCCGTGAGAATATCTGGATACAAATTACCATATGTCACTCTTTATAAGTCTGGCACATGATATACAAAAGGCATACAGACACTCCAATTTTATTTATATGTATAGATTTGCCCTTTGTGCCTTAACTAAGAGGTAATAAGTTTTCTTCGTTTTCTTTTCAGAGCGGTCCGAGAAGTGGCGATCACAGCTTGGGGCAGCGTGACTAGAACCTGCATTGGGCGCGGGCTGGCATGCGAGGAGCAGTGCTGGGCGCCCTTCGAGAACGTTCTGAAGGCGGGTGCGGTGTCGGGGCGAGAGGGCGCGCGGGCAGCGGAGGCGCTGGCGTTGTTAGTCCTGCCCACTGTCGACAGCCACGCTGTGTCTGAGAGAGGTAACTACCCTCAGCATACTAGCTGGCGTGCGAGGAGCAGTGCTGGGCGCCCTTCGAGAACGTTCTGAAGGCGGGTGCGGTGTCGGGGCGAGAGGGCGCGCGGGCAGCGGAGGCGCTGGCGTTGTTAGTCCTGCCCACTGTCGACAGCCACGCTGTGTCTGAGAGAGGTAACTACCCTCAGCATACTAGCTGGCGTGCGAGGAGCAGTGCTGGGCGCCCTTCGAGAACGTTCTGAAGGCGGGTGCGGTGTCGGGGCGAGAGGGCGCGCGGGCAGCGGAGGCGCTGGCGTTGTTAGTGCTGCCCACTGTCGACAGCCACGCTGTGTCTGAGAGAGGTAACTACCCTTAGCATACTAGCTGGGGTACGAGGAGCAGTGCTGGGCGCCCTTTGAGAACGTTGTGAAGGGCGCCCAGGGAAACAAATTAAAAATTACAGTATTAGTCGAATTTTACTTTTGATAGTTTTAATTATCTTATACTAGATAGCTATTAATATATTTTGAATAACATTTAGTAAGCTATTTAGCGTTCCGGTATGATGTCGTGTAGAAACACTCCTAACAAGTTAGCTCGCGTCCAACTTAGATTGCATCCTCCCTTACAAGCATCAGGTGTGATTGCAGGCAGTGTAATTTGTGGTTAATAAAAAAAATGTTCCAGCGGTGTCGCTACTGTGTGCGCTGTGTCACGCGGACGCTGCGAGCGAGTGCGTGTGCGCGCTTGCGCCCGCACTGCAACTAGCCGCGCACCACTGCGCGCATCACCCCGCTTTGTTACCTGCGCTACGGTGGGTTACATCATTGATCAGGCCATCATCAGGCCTCCTTCTTACCTTCAAACACACACTAACACACATGCACGCACAGACACAAATTGTCATTTCTCATGCTCTATCTAATTTTTTACAAGAAAACAAAATTTAAACTATTTTTGCTGAATAAATATAACACAGTACAAAAAAATTACTTTTATTTTGGTTTAACCATTATTTACAGGAAGCTCGAAGAGACAGTCCAAACGCCGTCTCTATCGCAATACAAGCCCGCCATCGAAGCCCTACTACACGTGGTGGGGTCCTCCGACATCCCCAGGGTGCCATCCCCGCGCCCCACTAACCTACAAGCGGCGCAGGAAGTTGGCAGACGAGTCACACAGATATTTCAACAGTCAAAAAGCAATATGAATTTGCAGAGTATATTTAAAAAGAAACCTTAGCTGACTTTGTGTTATTTGATTTATTTAGAGACGGCTTGTGATGCCCCACATCTAAGATGCGTCGATAGACATAACTTGTGTAGAGAAAGAGGCATATTTTAATAGCTAATAGCAGCGAACGATACATTTAACGCTTCCTAGACATGTAATAGGCCTGGGATACGTTGAAAAACAGAAGAAACACGTAGAGAAAAATATATTGTCGAATAATAGCAGCGAATTAGTTAGTCTTGACGAATACTAAGCGTACCTACAGTTGATCTATATCTCGCGTAGAGAAAGAGACATTTTTGGCCAATAGTGGCGAAATCAGATCGTTAAATTACTCTGTTTCATCTCACTGCAACTAAAAAGAGCGATACTTTCGATTTCGCTACTATTTTAGTTGTATTTGTCTACACAAGATTTGTCTATTGACGCATCCTAGAGGTTCTGCTGAAAGCCCATGGTCTTACCTTACCAAGAATCTCTAAATACAGTAGGGTACTATGAAACTTTTATAACAATACGAAAGTTTGGCCATCACAAGCTCGTAGACTATATGTGGTATTTATTAGAAAGAGTAAAATTACGTTTAGATTTTTAATTCGGCATATGAATTTACTGAACTTATTCTGAATCATTAATAAATAAGTTTAAGTAGTATTGTTAAGCAGGTAATGTTGATAAATATAAGTTATTATGGTAACTTAAACTTAAAAATTAAAGCTATAAAGAGTTCTAATGTACCTAGTCTGAGAGGAACCCCAAAACAAACTCAGCCAGGTGATTTTTTTATTATTACCATCTCACAGTTTTAATATTCATACATAACATTTAATCTTATGATTTTTATTGCCCTTAGAATTATCGGTCTAAAACATTAATCCAAACGTAATTTTATTCCTTTGAATGCAGTTTATATTAAAATATTATAATATTTATTAAAAAATCTGGGGCTACTGTGAGTGGACAGTATTTTATGTTGAGGAAACTGGTATTAATATTAGACTGAAAAATAAAATGTATGAAAGTTATTTCGAAATGGGTTTAGTTAATAGGCAAAGTTAATAATAGTACCTGGTTGAAAGAGCTTTACTCGGCACGTTTTTCTTTTTTTTTTTTTTTTGGAAATTGTACATTTTCTTAATTAATTTCATTTTAACATCCCCGAAACCACTGAATACAAAATTGCATAAAATTCCTAGGAGCCGTTTCCGAGATTCAGATTAGGTATTATCATTATCAGCCTATGAAAGGCCCACTACAAGGCCAGGCTTTCTAGTAGGAGTGGGAATATGGAGCTTAGACGGCTGCTTCAATGCAGGTTGCATACAATTTTCCACTCAGAGTAGTCCCTAGTGAGAATCTGAAAGTACTCGATTTATTTTTTAAGACAAAAACAAATTAGCCAATAGTAGAAATGTTGACATTAGAGAATTGAATTAAAATAAAAACAAAATGTTTTTAAATTGCATCACTTTTTAATCTTCGAAGGCAAGACATACTCTGTGGCATTTTTTTTTTGAGTCATTATCACACCTGATGTTAAGAGATGATGAAAACGGGCAAACTTGTTAGGAGTAGGATAAAATTCCACACCCCTTTCGGTTTCTACACGATATCGTACCGGAACGCTAAATTGCTTGGCGGTACGTCTAAGTGTTCAAAGTTAAGTTTTTGTTTTAAAATGGTAAATGCAATAAGTATGAGAGTGAAACACCCATATTGTCTCCGATAGTGCTTTGTTGAAATCATTGTAAAACATGACATATCTATTTCTTTTAAAAAATATTCTTATGCAACATCATTTATTATAAGCATACTTTATAGATGTCGATTAATGACAACTCATTTTAAATAAGTGATATTAGCGCCATCTATCGATCTTGTGTCAAATTAGACCATTCCAACTTTCCATATTGTACATAAAATGGAAAATGAAGTGAACAATGTACTTAATTAATATATAATTTAGAAGAAAAATGAATGAGTGAGAGATTGGATTAATTCCTTGATGATCTACATTAAAAAAATAATTATTATTAAGGAGATGCTTATAAACTAACCTATAATTTTTTTTAAATCATCGATATCTAAAGTTGATGAATTCATGCAGGTTTATGCTAGAATATTTTTTGCCATTTTTTCAACTATAGCGCAAAATGTAGATAGGCGATTGCCGAAAGTTTAGCGAAAAAATATGTGACTGTCGCTAAGTGACAAAAAACATTCAACATAAACCTATGAGCGCTATTAAATAAGCTTCCCACTCTACCGTCGATTTTTTTGTTTGGATAAACTTGTTATAGTAATTCGACAAACGTTATTTCGAAGTTGAGTTGACAAAACAGAAACGCTGAAAAGGAGATGGCCCACCGCCCATACATTATTTGCCCCAGGAAAAATGAAATGTTTATACGTCTCAATGAAACTTTTACTTTTGGGCTGGTAATCCTATCTAATTTAATAATAAATAGTACATTTGGCCATAGATAGAGGGGTTATTGCATAATCAGTACCATAAGCTCTTATTAAAATACCCGCCTAAAAGGTTATTTTAGTAAAAAATATTGTTATAGGTAATTTAACGAACACAAAGTGAAAGAATTGTTTTATTATGTCATACTTAGTATTATCTTAACCTTAACTACCGAAAACAAAATGTTATGAAGAGAAGTCATTTCTTTATACATTTTGTATGCAACTGTCGATATCAACTACGACTAAATAGGAATTAAAAATAATACCTTTTTAGGTTTATTTTAAAACCCCGCTAGTTCTTATAAAACCACCGTGGGGCAGTTTTGGGACATCTCCTTTTAAGGCCTGCGCAGACATGTTAATCATGATGAGTTGTTTAATATCAGTTTGTAATCAACAGAAGTGTCGTGCATAGAATATGTATTGTTAAGGGGAAGCATTAGGCAGATAAATCCTTACTAATATTGTAGGGTGCATCCCAGTAGTACCCCATACCATAGTTCTAGAGACCTGTTGGGATATTTTCCGTGCTGTCAAATTTTGTCCCAATAGTTCTATATAGTACTGTAGTATAGTTTTTGCTCTTGACTTTACTTATATCATATAATTTATAAACTTTATATTATTTCGATTGATATTTCATTTTGTTTTTAACAAAAAATAATGCGACAAAAGCTAAGTTGTTAAAACCAAGTAGTAGTTGTGTCTAAAAAAATATTCTCTTATTTTAGAAGTTACAGGGGGACACATTTTACCACTTTGAAAGTAGCTTTCGCCCAAACTGTTCAGTATAGAAAAAAATTATATTAAAAGCCTCAATACCATTTTAAAGACATTTTGTGCAATTAAAGCAAAGCTGTATTCGATATAGTATGTTTATAGATACTCTCGAATTTAAGTGGACATTTATTATTGCAATCAAAAGAGATTTTATATTATACTTATAAAAACTATAGATATTTTAATATGTAACGAACAAACAAGATGTTTATATCGACATTTCTAAAACTAAAATTGGGGGGTACTACTGGGATGCACCCATATTATAAAGGCGAAAATTTGTATGTATGTTTGTTACTCTTTTACGCAAAAACTACTGAATGATTTTGATGACGCTGCGCAAAAATATAGCTTAGTGTCATATCAGAATAACGCAAAGGCCACATTTTATCCCAAAATTTTCACGGGAACGAGAACTGTGCGGGTAAAACCGTATAGCTCTCCAATTCTTTAAGTGTTACAATATCTTTGTGAGTAAACTGTTTCGAACCATATAATAAATGTCGTGCGTCTGCGCAGTGCCTTCATAGCTTTTATGCATGTATAGATCTATTGTTTAAACATAGAAATGGCAGCTTTATTTTTTTACCCTAGACAATTATATAATTAATACATTATATATATTTTATTGATTTTTAAATAACTATATGGTGCTAACCTTGTTTCCTATAATTATGTTGTATTTATTGTATAAGTTTTAAGTATTATTTGACAGTTTTATAATTGTAATAAATTATTTTTAATCTATTGTGGTTCGACATAAAGTACCTGTGCAACTTTCGATCTATTTGGTTGTCCTGTTCTATGCCCTCGTCTGTAATGTATGGATTTGTTATGTAACTATATTATTTATGTACGTTATTATATTTCAGGAAGACATGGCTTTGGATGTAGTAGTAAGCGGCGCATTGTTAAAAATTGAGTGTAGTTTTGAGACATCGAAACCATGCATCGTACAAACATCTCGGTCGTTATTCCTCCAAACTCCATGTTAGAGTGCCGAGTGTGAGTTTGTTACCGAGCGACTGCGTAAAAACTTAACGCAAATTTGTATGGAATTTTAATAGCGCCATCTGGTTATAGCGAGAGTAAACGCTTTTTTTGCTATATAATTTGACGTTATGAGTGAATACGTTTTTACGCAGTCGCTCGGTGAAAAACTAACACTTGCCCCACAGTACAACGATTGCAAAATGGATGTCATAGAAATCGGAATTCTCCAATAACATTTTGTCGACTTGAACTCTCAGACTGAAGGGGGGATGATCGATATGTTCCTACTATGCATTTTTTTTTCCAAGAAACGATATACAGGTTTCTGTTTTGCTAAAGGACAATTTCACACACAAACGCCACTTTGTTAGCTCTACTATTACAATCAAAGCAAATCGTCTTCCGAAAATAGAATATCCATAACATTTTTCGTGTATTCTATTTCACGGAATGCCGTTTAAAAGGTAATTGCAGTTGCCTAATGTAGTTAGAGACCTCGTAAATATTTATTAAAATTATACATCTTGAAATTATAATGGTCATTGCAATATTTTATAAAATTTTAATGTTATCAAATCATATATTTCAAAATAAATATAACAGTATAAATTGTATTATTGAAAAAACCAAACGTTAGCATCTCACTATACTAAAATATAAAATCCTACACCTGGAAATCAAACCTAGGACCTCTGTTGTAAGCCAAGGTCTTACCAACTGGGCCAGGGAGTAATTTGCCCATCCAACGGTATTGGTGAAATAGAAGATTCGTGTACACCTGTTGTCAATATGAATCAATGATATTATTATTTGTTAGAAATTAATGTTTGTGTACTTAAAATGCTTGCACGCATTCTACGAATCTCAACATTTGAACAAAGATTTAATTCGTTGGACACACTTTTATCTATAATCAAGATTGATGTTTTTTTATAAAATACTACCTATATATAATACGATCATGTAGATAGGGGCCAATGGTTCCTATAAATTCATATTCTGCTTAGGCTTATTTGAAAATTTTGGAACATAATGGGCTAAATATATTACTGTAACAAATTGCTTTAACCCAAATAAAAATATAAATTTTACGCCAAGCAAAATTTAGATTTTAGAGCTAAAGTTCGAACCAAATAAATTGGCAAATATGAATAAATGGCGTCAAAAAAACCTATGCTCTCAAAGGTTTTTTGACGCGATTTATTTGGAGTAGACAAACTACTATTTATCTCGCTCTTGCCTATGTATTTACAATCCACTGCGTGAGTCTCACTCTCACACAATAAGTTTCGTCCGTTGGCAATATTGACCAATTTAACGCCCTTTTTTGCCATTTAATTTGGTTCGGACTATAAGATCTCTTACACTCTTTTATTCGGGTTTTTATCAAATGTCATAACAGAATTTACTGTTACATAATTTTCATATCAAAGGTAAAAAATCTAGCGATGTAAATCTTTGTTTATAATATCTTAGAT
Source organism: Mycalesis mineus (assembly GCA_034621355.1). Classification (NCBI taxonomy): domain Eukaryota; kingdom Metazoa; phylum Arthropoda; class Insecta; order Lepidoptera; family Nymphalidae; genus Mycalesis; species Mycalesis mineus. The sequence continues at coordinate 9,187,188 of CM067895.1, forward strand.
CACTATATTTCCATTGTTATAACTTTTCATGTTAACGTGTGATAATATAAATAAATACTATGATGAAATTAAGTTTAACGTATCGGCACATAAAACTATAGGTTGTGTCCAAATGAAAGTTAGTAAAATAAAATATACATTTGATATTAACATTGGTATTTTATTTCTACCGAAGTTCAAGGCATAGTTTTCCTATTACAGTATAAGTCAGTCACTGTCAGGGAGCTGGCAGCAAAGTGCAAGGGGCGGGGGAGAGTCCTAAAATTTTGTGACATCACATCTTAAAACACTTCAATGGCTTATGAAAACCTATCGAAAATTTTTGACTCCGTGATGACTTTTATATTGCTAACTTATGTGCTATGTTAGTAAATGCCTAAACATTTAAATGAAATAACCAAAACTATATTAGTCGGATCAGTAGTTTGAAATCTCAAACATAAATGCTGCTCGTAAACAATCCCCTCACCGAAATTGGTTATAAATTTGAATATTTAATTTAAAAATAGTCTTAAAATAAGTAACAATTGTTTTTAAATTAACTACTAATTTCTGGTCACCACTCATATGGCTTAGTCTTAGGGCGCGTTTATTTGAAACGAATTTGTTCGCGCCGACACAACGCGCTTTCGCCAAGTGGCCGCGCGGACGCCGCGCAGCGACCGCTTGCAAGTGTCTGGAGAACGCGCTGCTATAGCGAAATACACTTTATTGATTCAGCAACTACGTTGTAAATTCAATAAGCAAAAAACAACCAGTTTTTACATCGCTATTGCACGCCAACTTTGATTAACATTTCTAGATTATTGAAATTATTAACGTTTCTAGATTAATATCATCCATTTTAGATAGAATAGGTACGATAAAAACGATTTAATAGAATACGATACGCGTCTTAACTCATGCGTAAGCAACTTCGTACTGACAAGAAAGGGGGATGAGGGAGGGTGGCCGGGCTTTCGGCATTGTGCACGAGTCGGCCGCGCGACGCGCGGCGACCGCGCGGGGTCAACGCGGTGGCCGCGCGAAAGCAACGCGGCGGCCGCGCGGCAATCGCTTGGTCGCCGCGTTAACGCATACGTAATTGGCAAATATGAATTCTATTATCTACGCAATAACAGTTAACTTGCCAGGAATCACTTTAACAGGCGGCGGCCGCGCGGCCGCCGCGTTGCTTCTGCGCGGCCGCCGCGTTGCTTCCGCGCGGCCGCCGCGTTGGCTCCGCGCGGTCGCCACGCGTCGCGCGGCCGACTCGTGCACAATGCCGAAAGCCCGGCCACCCTCCCTCATCCCCCTTTCTTGTCAGTACGAAGTTGCTTGCGCATGAGTTAAGACGCGTATCGTATTCTATTAAATCGTTTTTATCGTACTTATTCTATCTAAAATGGATGATATATGACACTTGCAAGCGGTCACTGCGCGGCGGCCGCGCGGCCACTTGGCGAAAGCGCGTTGTGTCGGCGCGAACAAATTCGTCTGAAATAAACGCGCCCTTAAGTTAATGACTGGTTCCGGATCAACAATAATATGCCAACAAAAATTGCTGGCATTTGTTTGTTTGTTGATAGGGACAATATAGAAAATTGAAATGACTTTCTTTCTTGTATCGTACGTCTTTATTCTTTTTGTATGGGAATAAACAGGAGAGAGAGACAAACGTCACCTGTAGATTACTATATCGACAAGGGAATCTAATTAAGAAGATATGTTAAATGATTCAAGATAGGTATTTTCTTATGCACACTAAATTTAGGCAGATACCGTTGTCGCTGTCACTTACAGACAAAAACCTCGTAGCATTTCTTTGAGGTACTAGGTTTGTTTATTCCTCCATGTAGCCCCACAGAACTCTATTACCACGTTTGTTGCTCTTTGTGGTATTTCCTCTACCGTAGTGATTCTATACTCTTTGGTTTTTGTCAAAGAGTATATAATCACTACGTTCAAGTTCTTGTAATTTTATTTTGTTTTGTAGAGATGAGTCGTACTAGGTAAATTCTATACTAGGTGTACCTAGTCCAGTTCCGTACAAATACTTCATCCAAATACCTGTTCCACCTAGTAATATAAGTATCATAGTACGTACGTACCATAGAGTTACGTACGTACTATGGTATACTAGTAGTACTGAACTGTAAACTTTCCTTCATACTTATACAGCCTTAGGACTGTCAACGTAAACATTTATTTATATTGTTGGCGTATTTAAAAGATTTCAATTCATTTTTTAAAGTAAGTAATCCGATTCTTGCCTTTTTTTAAGTTTTTTTCAGAGTAATCCAATTTATGTTTTTTTTTGTTTTTTTTTTTAATTTTTAATTTTTTTTTTATTTTCCTTATCACATACATATCTAGAATATTTTTTATAATTAACAATAAAGAAGCAACGAACGCATGTCAGCCTATAGAATTTTGAGTTAAAAACATCAGTTGTTGGACTTTTCGAGTCCCCAGCCTCGTTCTCCTGTCATTTAATAATAAGGCACAAGAGGAAAATAATCTCTCACAAAGGACACTTGTGGCCATTGCATTTAACTTAAACCCCGTCGTTTTTTTTGAATTTGAACCATATTGCAACGCAATTGAAACCAACACAACGTGCAATTGTATTTGCCTGAACTATTCGGAATCAGTCATTTGAATTTGAACCATATGTTTACAGAAATAAATGCGACGTGCACTCACTATTCTTGGCGGACGACTTCTGTCCTTTGATTACCTATAGAATATTAGTCATTGCTTCTCGTATCGGCATCTATGCGTATCGGACTCGGACGTCGCCGCGTATTTCATAGTCTGTGGTATCAAGTACCATAGAGTATTTTAAACGTTGGAATAGGTGCAACCTAGTATTGTCAAATACCTAGTCTCTGGATCTGTTCTAGTATATACGCTTCATCTCTATTGTTTTGCCTCGAAACTCGAAGCGGTAAAAAGTTGAATCGTGTACCTAGGTATAATAAATATTGCTTTTTCAATGATATTATACTTTTATTATTGACCATTTTAAGTATTTTAAATAATTTTTATTACTATATACAGAATATAAGTAATAATTGAGTGTATACGAGATGTATACCCAATACATTGGTTGAAATAGGTACTTCGAAGAATACTTGAATTATATAGCTAAAATGGACGCAAATACAAAGAAATGTTGCCCAAATTGCAGTCAATTGTATAAATTTATGTGTAAGTACTAAATTTTGAATAGATAAAAGCTAAAATCACTATCACGAGCCTTTGTCATAGTCAAAACGTGTGCCCTCATCAAGTTTCATTCTTACGTCGTCGTTTTGGCCCTTTTTGTCATAATTTATCATACGCATAGCTAGGTCTGGATTGCCCCTACGAGGTCTGTTTTTCCTGATTCTTACAAATTGAGTAGGTATTTTTAAAATGAATGAATACGCTTTTTCTAAGCAAGCGCTTTCAATCTCAGACCACATCTGCACTTATCATTGGGTACGAACGTAATTTATGTATAAAAATATTATATATATAGATAATACAGAAAATAATAGTAAAGCTATACTAAAGCCAAACTCGATTGAGAATGCTTTACAAACAAACAAATTTAAAATGAAGGTAGAAAATACAACTCTAAAATAAACTGTAATATACTAAAATGTTTTTTTAGAAAATCTTAAAATAAGACATTGAATATATATAAATAGTTTTACTAATCTAATTTATTGTCGTGAATTCGTCATTAACTAATTAATTAAAAAAATTAGGTGTAAAATGACTAGTGATATCTACCTTTATTTTTGATTTGTTTGTTGGCAAGCATTCTCAACCGAGTTTGGCTTTAGTATAGTGTAGGTGTACAACAAATTATAGAAATTTCTACCTCCAAGCAGCGTTCCTGCCTTCTGGTTTTAAGTGTATCATCATCTTAATCAGCTTCTTAACGGCCCACTACAGGGCCAGGTCTCCCTCCTTATAGGAGAGGGGATATGGAGCGTAGACCCACCACGCTACTCCAATGCAGGTTAGCGGACTCAGGGTGATAATGTTTCATTTATTAATGATCACTATTAGATGCTGATGACAGTGATCGGGGCCGATGGCTTAACATGCTCTCTGAGGTACGGGGTATATCACCACCAACTTCCACACCCTGACACAGGATACAAGCCCAGAACCTCGTGATCAAAACAGATAGGCTAACCACTAGACCATCATGGCAGTCTCTGGTATGGTTGTTGTTTAATTATAGCTAACTACTACAAACTTAGCACTTGTGCCTCGGGTTGATGGGTTCAGAGCAACACTTGGTAGTTCAATAACTTTGTTTTCACACTATCCACATCAATTTTGGCTTTTGTAGTGTTTATTTCTTGCAAACCTACATTTTTAAGAATAATTTTTTCATTAATTTCAGTGGCAAAAACTAAATCAAACATACCTGTATTCCTTGCATGTGGTCATTCCATGTGTGAGAACTGTGTCAGGAGCTTAGTGAAATTTAGAGAACCAATTGAATGCAAAATATGCCTTCAGAGCATGGAACTAAGCACTTCAGATATAGATTTGCTTAATGAAAATAAAATATCATATTATAAGTTGTTTCCTATTAATTATTATATTGTTGGAGAGCTTGCATTCCAAAATATGGAGGTAAGTTAACATAAATTGGTATTACATACTGTAATGTTATTGTTTATTTTTAACATCAAATGCAAAAAGTTTATATTACAGCTTTTTTTGAGGCAGACTTTCTTGAGGTGTTGGGTTCAGGAGAATAGAACAGGCTATAATTACTATTGGGTTAGGGGGAATGGAAATTTACACAAAACTCAAGAATAACATTAGGGGTGAAAGGCGATTTACTAAAGACTCATTCAGGATTTAAATTGGGATGAAATGGCTATTCACTCAAAACTCAATCATAACAGAAGAGTAAATAACTTGTTTATATAGTTATTTTTGATAATAAAAATATATACTAAGGCCAAACTCGATTGAGAATGCTTGTCAACAAACAAATTTAAAATGAAGGTATAAAATGCAACACATTTTATACCTAATAAATTTAAAATTATGTGTTGTTATTTTAAAAAATCTTATTTAAAAGATATTGAATATAATAATTAGTTTTAAGCTTAGTAATCTAATTTATTCCCATGATTTCGTCATTAACTAGTTAATTTAAAAAAATAGGTGTGAAATGACTAGTGATTTCTACCTTCACTTTTAATTTGTTTGTTGACAAGCATTCTCAATCGAGTTTGGCTTTAGTATAGTGTTAGGTATACTATATCAATATTTCATCATCATCATTATTAGCCTATTAACAGCCTACTACAGGGCCAGGCCTCCCTCCTTGCAGGAGAGGGGATCTCTATATATCAATCATATCAATCTTTATCTATATCAAACTATAAAGTAGGCAATCCAATAGAAGTTGCTAATGGCAATTGAAACGCCCTTCCCTTCCCCTTCTTCAACCCATTAAAATTTAATTAACATTTACAGGACAACAATTCAAATAAGGAGAAAACAGATAATGAATACTACATTGATGTGAAAGCTATTATCAATAATACTGAAGTAATACAAGGTGAGGAACATTAAACTAAAAATACTTTATGCAAGTAAAAATTGTAAGTTTAACTCAAAAACCAATGAGGAAATAGATAAAAAAGTAATATTGATATAGATAAATAATAAAAGGAGAGTGGAAGTTGCTAAGGAAGAAGTATGCAAGGACCATGGCAAATGGAAGAATGTAGTCTCTGCCTACCTCTATGGGATTGAGGTGTGATTTTGTGTATGTTGCTTGTCTCTGTTCTTACTAATACAATATCCAAAAGAACAGAAGTCTGTGTGGCTAGTGTAACATTTTACTGCTTCAATATCGAGAACGGTAAAAGCAAATTTTATATGACACTGATACTCACCAATTTGAGTTTTCTCTCGATACTGCCGGGGGCGCTGCTTCTATTCCATATAAAATTTGCCTTTACGCGAACGTGAAGTTTTTGGTTTGTTTTGGTAAAAGCTCACACTAGGCACTCTTGAACGAGATAGGCAATAGGCCGTTTTTGGGTATATTTCACCCACCTGCCTGAGGGAATAGTAGATTTTCATAGTGTTCAGAGTAAAATTAAGCTCATCAAGATAATTAAAATGTGTAAAGGTTAAGGCAATCATAAATATTTATTATTTGAGTTCTTTTCAAGTACTGAGTATTATTGTAACATGAGCAAAGTTGAATAGAGAATGATCATAGTCAGACAACCTGTAGGAATTTTGTGTTATGGTTTAAAATTTTGTATTGAGTAAATTATGAAATGGGATTAGAAAAATTATACAGACAAAGGCAGGTAAATAAAATAAATATTAGTTTTTTTTCTAAATAAGCTGAAACATGTCTATGATCAATCTTGCTGATAAACACTTGATAATCCTGTTTAAATATAATAATAAAAGCCTTTATTTACTGAAAATAAATTAACATAATTGATACTATAGTTATTTAATTATTTCCTGTTTTAGTTTACTTCCATATTTCTCTTTCTCTTGCCTTGCTTCTCTAAATGCCTTCTGCTGTATGTCTGAGGCTGAGGTCATCGTCCAATCTTTTTAGAAGGCCTCCATAGCGCAGTGCTATGTGCAGTGGATTTATAAGATGGGAGGTCCTGGGTTCGATTCCCGGTGGGGCTGATTGAGATTTTCTTAATTAGTCCTGGTCTGGCTGGTGGGAGGCTTTGGCCATGGCTAGTTACCACCTTGCCTTCGTGCAGAAACCGATAAGAATGTGGATTTTCATCCTGTTAGCCCCCTTCCATCTTAGATTACATCAACACCATTAGGTGTGATTGCAGTAAAGGGCTAACTTGTAAAAAATAAAAAAGACCTCTATTCCGTTTTCCTGTCCTTAGGATACAATTTGGTAACTTCCCTGGTCCACTTATCCTTTTTATCCTTCATAACATGTCCTGTCCATTTGAGCGACTTGATAGTTACTGCCACATCTTTAAACATGGTCTTTGAAGGACATCTTATCATGGAGAATCTTCATCTTACTTTTTATTTTCTATTTTGACATTATTACTTCTATCTATGCTATTTTGGTCAGGTCAGGTTTGACAAACATAGATTTGCATGGCAGTAAACAAGTGTTTATTTTGGTTTTGGCTGATATGGGGATATCTTTAATTTTCATAGCCTAAGGGTCTACTGGACCCTTAAGGAGGTTATGAAAAATAAAGATGTTCCATCTTTTCCAGCATATTCTTCTATCAAATATACATTTCTCTTGTATAGGTGAATGTGTTGAGTGTGGAGAACCAACGATAAAGATGTGCAGCCAATGTTCACATATGTTTTGTAACAATTGCTTCAGCAAATCCCACAGTAGTTTTGCATTTTTCAAAAGTCATGTGCTACAGAATATAGGTAAGTTTCATAATTATTATGAGCCAATTTTTAATGGCATACTACTAAATATCATGGGTTAAAGTATGAAATTGCCGATTTGTACTGAAAAATAAAAATTCGTTTTTTTTTAATTTAACATATTTATTTAATCAAAATAATTACCATTATCATCTATACATTGCTGCCATCTAATAAGAAGCTCATTTACGCCATTGCGATAGAACTCTGGTGATCTAGATTCGACAAACTGTGTGAAAGCATTTTGCACTTTGTCCGTTGGGGCAAGGTCTGGCGAATACGGAGGGTAACGAATAGTTTCTAATTGCAGTTCCTGTAGAGTTAAAACGGTTTCTCGTGCTGTATGAGGTCTCGCGTTATCATGGACCAATAATGGTGAAGATCGATTCATAAGTCGGGGCTGTTTCACTGCTAGTTTCGCTATCATTGTTCGGAATTCGGCGCAGTAGACATCTGCCGTTATTGCTTGACCAGATCGAAGAAAGCTATAGTGAATAACACCACGCTGAGACCACCAAACAGTTACCATTAACTTTTTATTGGTAAGCTTTGCTTTAGGACACTGTTGCGGCGTTTGGCCTGGAGTCAGCCATTGCATTTTCCGCTTACGATTATCGTAAAGAATCCATTTTTCATCACATGTCACAATTCGATCCAATATTCCTTCATTTCTGTATCGATTCAACAAGGCAACGCAAGTTTCAACACGCGTTTCTTTCTGCAGATCAGTCAAATGATGAGGCACCCATTTTTCATATCTTTTTATTTTATTGATTTGACTCATTTGTCAATATTGTTGGTAAAGTAACGTTAAACCATGCCGCTAATTCCTGGGTAGTTTGCGTCGGATCGGCTTCCACCATCGCTTTTAAATCATTGTTATTCACCTGTGTGGGAGGTCTTCCACGTGGTTCGTTCTTCAAATCGAAGTTTCCATCACGAAAGCGTTTAAACCAAAATCGCACAGTGCGTTCATTAGCAGTCCCCTCTCCAAACGCAACATTAATATTGCGAGCTGTTTCTCCCGCTTTAGTTCCGCGTCGGAACTCGTATTCAAAAATCACACAAATTTTCGAAGTAAATCTTTATTGTCTAAGCTGAATTAAAAATCAACTGAAAGTTGATAATCGAATTTTTTAAAAGAAGAACTACACAGGTACTGTATGAAAAAAGTTTCACTTGAAAATCTTAAACCGTGAGGGTTCTATATCAATTCGAAGTACCTATTACAATAAAACGGCAATTTCATTCTTTAACCCCTATTATATAAATTTGGAGCTTTTTTTTTTATTTATCACAAGTTGGTAATCATACCTGATGGTAAGTGATGATGCAATCTATGATGGAAGTGGGCTGACTTGTTAGGAGTAGGATGAAATCCACACCCCTTCGGTTTATACAAAACATTGCATCTGAAGGCTAAATCGCAAAAGAACTCTTTAAAAAAAAGTTCATTAATTAATAATACAGTTAATATTGTAAAAAGAGCAACTGTTGAGTTTCTTGCTGGTTATCAGCAGGACCTGCTTTCCGAGCCCTTGGTAGAGTTGCTACAAATAGTCTAACTTGATGTTTTAAAGTGCTTATATAATATGCCTATTTGAAATAAACTTACTTTTTCAGAACCCTCTCCACCAGAACATAACTGTAATATCCACAATAAATTGGTTGGTTATTATTGTAACGACTGCGAGAAGGCAATTTGCTTAGACTGCATGATGCTGGGAGATAAATATTGCAAAAATCATAATGTATCATCAATTCAAGAAGCGGTATGTATCATTAAATTTAAAGACTAGCGGGTGCTGTCTCACCTGTGCCTTACGGTTTCACCCATTCTCGTAGGAATATTGGGATACCAATTAGCTTATGTTTCTAGTCTGGTTATAATATACAAAAAGGTTTTGTACAATACAACTGTTAACATCAGAATTAAAACTTGATTATTTGGCCTGTAGTAAAGCCAAAATCAATGTGGAAAGTTTATCAACAAAAAAATTTAAAATGAAGATGGATAATGCAACTCATTTTGTGCCTAGTAAATTTAAAATGAACAATATCTTTTAAATAAGATTTTATAAAAAAATAAAATCTTATTTAAAAGATATTGAATATATTAGTTTTAATTAATTAGTTTTACTTATCTAATTTATTGTCATGAATTCGTGATTAACAAGTTAATTTAAAAAAATTTGGTGTAAAATGACTAGTGATTTCTACCTTCGTTTTTAATTTGTTAGTACCTACCATCTGGAAGTCGGAGGTGTTACACTCTCGTGGCTCGGAGACCACGTTAAGCCGTCGGTCCTGGACACTATCAACAACATCTGATAGTGATCGTTAATAGATGAAATATTATCACCCTAAGCCCGCCAACCCGCATTGGAGCAGCGTGGTGGGTGTACGCTCCATATCCCCTCTCCTATAAGGAGGGAGGCCTGGCCCTGTAGTGGGCCGTTAATAGGCTGATAATGATGATGGGTACCGTATATACTTTCATGTGCATTTTCAAGTTCCCTCCTTGTGAGAGAGGGGATATGCAGGGTATATCCACGCTGCTCCAGTATGGTTTAATTTGAAGTTACAAACAAACACTTCAATTTTATGTATTTGAATAGATTTTAGTTACAATTTAAACTAGTATTTATAAATAACACATCATTTATTAATCTCATGTCATTTCTGTCTTATTCTACAGAATTGTAGGTTTGCATCTGACCTTTCTGAACTGACTCCTAAAGTGGATGAAACATTGAGGAGACTAACTCAAACTAGTGTGGTAGGTAGTTAATAAATATTTAATTAAAAAAAACCGGCCAAGTGCAAGTCGAACTCGCGCACCGACGGTTCCTTACAAATCTGTAGGTGTATTTGATTTTGTTCAGCATGAAGGTAGTATAGACCTGAGTATTTGATATGATTTTCAATTTAAAACCTCTACATATTCATGATTCCCTTTCTTACATGTGAGAAAGGTAATTGTGAACACTGGCCTTATAGGGCCATTAATAGGTTGAAAATTATACTTTCTATTTACAAAAAAATAGGTCCCTTTCATAAGCTCTAATAGGGATATGAAAATAATTTTAAGATTGTTGTCTTCCTACACTTTTTTTTTATTGATTACAAGTTGGCCCTTGACTGCTATCACACCTGATGTTAAGTGATGACGCAATCTAAGATGGAAGCGGGTTAACTTGTTAGGAGTAGGATGAAAATCCACACCCCTTTCGGTTTCTACACGACATCGTACCGGAACGCTAAGTCGCTTAGCGGTTCGTCTTTATCGGTAGGTTGGTAACTAGCCACGGCGAAAGCCTCCCACCAGCCAGACCAAGACAAATTAAGAACAATGTCAATCTGCCCCACCGGGAATCAAACCCAGGACCTCCGTCTTATGAATCCACCGCGCATACCACTGCGCCACGGAGATCGTCAAAACCACTGAACACACTGAACTTGATAAAACGCACCAAAATCAGATGCACAGCAACAAGCAAAACATACTTATAACATAAACCTTAATTATACTAAAGCCGAACTCGATTGTCAATAAACAAATTAAAAATGAAGGTAGAAATTGCAACGCATTTCATGTCTAATAAATTTAAAATTATGTTTTGTTTTTTTATAAAATCTTATTTAACCCCTGTGGGCCTGACATTCAAACCTTCTTTGAGGCCCGCGGCTACCCGGGTAGCGACGGAGCTATAATGACAGCTGTCATTATTTGCCTGACGGTTGCCCTCGGGGCTGTGAAACTTTAAACGATATTGAATATGTTAATTAGTTTTAAGCTTACTAATCTAATTTATTGTCATGAACTCGTCATTAACAAGTTATTTAAAAAAAATAGGTGTGAAATGACTAGTGATTTCTACCTCCATTTTTAATTTGTTTGTTGACAAGCATTCTCAATCGAGTTTGGATTTAGTATAGGTACATTATTGTTGTATATTTCAGGAAATTGGGACTTTGTTGACAAAGTTGGACGAGGAAGAAAGTACATCTAAATATATAAGTATGCTCAATAATATAGAACAGCTGCACTTTTCCAAAATTGATGCAATCGTACAAAAACAGAAGGATGATATTACACACAAACTGTGTGAATTGAAAAACCAGGAGAAGCAATCTCTACTAAAAGCGAAAGATATCATTGGTGAAAGTATTAAAAAAGCAAAAAACACATTACGTAATATAAAGACATTGGATTCTAACAAATCAAATGAGGTATTTAAATGAGGCATTTGAAAAAATACTTTTTTACTTACTTACATTAATTATTTAATTAAATTACTTACATTTGAAAAAAAACTTTTAATACACAGAAAAAACATAGGCCTAAGATGTATCAATAGAAATATTTAAAGTAGAGAAGAGATAGAGTATGTTTTCTCTACTCAAAATATTTTTTTGTGCAATTGCAACGCAAGAGAGTGTTATTATTTTCTACACCAAATATGGCTTTGACGCATCTTAGGCTCATATGAAAAACTAGCAGTCGCCCGCTTCTTTGCCCGCGTGTAAACTCTTAACCCTTTCGCCTGCGTGAAAGAGTAATAAACATCTATACGTCCATACTTTTGACGACCGCCGTAGCGCAGTGGTATGCGCTACGGAGGTGACATTTACAAGACGGAGGTCCCGCGTTCGATTCCCGGCGAGGCAGTTTGAGATTTTTCTTAATTTGTCTTGGTCTGGCTAGTGGGAGGCATTCGCCGTTGCTAGTTACCACCCTACTGACAAAGACGTACCGCCAAGCGATTCAGCGTTCCGGTACGATGTCGTGTAGAAACCAAAAGGGGAGTGGAATTCATCATACTCCTAACAAGTTAGTCCGCTTCCATCTTAGATTGCATCATCACTTAACATCAGGTGTGATAGCAGTCAAGGGCCAACTTGTAGTAGACAAAAAAAAAAACTAAACTTTCTCATTTATAATATTAACTAGAGGTCGCTCGCGGTTTCACCCGCATACTTCCCGATCACATAAAAATTTCGGGATAAAATATAGCCTATGTCCAGAGTGTCAGTTAAGTCCATACCAAATTATATTAAAATCGCTCCAGCCGTTTAGTCGTGAAGAAATAACAAACATACACAACTCACAAATTTTTGCCTTTACATTAGTAGTATGATGACACTCACCCATAATGTAGCATTCTACTGGTGAAAGATTTTTTATAATCAGATTAGCAGTTCCGAAGGTTACCCTTAACAGACTTATTTTCAAACTTACTTACAACTTTACCTCTATATATTCATTCAGTATAGATATTGTACGAATTCAAAATGGATCTTGCATTTTCAGTTGAACTTTGCGTCGCACTACGAAAACGCCATGCAAATTATTAACACACCGTGGTTTTTACACCGTGATCAGACTGAAAGCACTTTAAAGTAAGTATTATTTTCGTCTACCTACGAATACCTTTAATTTACCTTTACTTATGGTCATCATTACACTAACGAATACCTTTAATTTACCTTTACTTATGATCATCATTATACTTACGAATACCTATAATTTACCTTTACTTATGGTTATCATTAGACTTACGAATACTTTAATTTGCCTTTACTTATGGTCATTATTATACTTACGAATACCTTTAATTTACCTTTACTTATGGTCATCATCATACTTACGAATACCTTTAATTTACCTTTACTTATGGTCATCATTACACTTACGAATACCTTTAATTTACCTTTACTTATGGTTATCATTAGACTTACGAATACTTTAATTTGCCTTTACTTTTGGTCATCATTATACTTACGAATACCTTCTATTTACCTTTACTTACGGTCATCATTATACTTGCGAATACCTTTAATTTATCTTTACTTATGGTCATCATTATACTTACGAATACCTTTAATTTACCTTTACTTATGGTAATCATTATACTTACGAATACCTTTAATTTACCTTTACTTATGGTCATCATTATACTTACGAATATCCTTTATTTACCTTTACTTATGGTCATCATTATACTTACGAATATCCTTTATTTACCTTTACTTATGGTCATCATTATACTTACGAATATCCTTTATTTACCTTTACTTATGGTCATCATTATACTTACGAATATCCTTTATTTACCTTTACTTATGGTCATCATTATACTTACGAATATCCTTTATTTACCTTTACTTATGGTCATCATTATACTTACGAATATCCTTTATTTACCTTTACTTATGGTTAAATTATATTTATTTTATCGTTTTATTCATATTTTATTGACAGTGTGGTTGTGAAAGATGACGTGTACCCATTATTGATGGACTACATAAAATTAGAGGGTACCGCCAACCCTCAATATAATTTATATTCTAGTCAAGAGTTAGTTGAGAGAAAAGAGGAAATACCGGAAGCGCCAAAGTCGATCGTCTACCCACCGAAACTCAATAAAGGTTAATATTTTCAATGTTAATGTTAATAAAATAGATAAATAAATAAAAGTTTTCAATGTTAATAAAATAAATTTCAGACGCGCGTCAGAAAAGCAAACCCCAAAAGAAACCAAAACCAGTGGAAGTCAATGGTAGACCACGGCAACCGTATATAAAGGAACTTCCACAGTATCGCAGCAAGAGCAGCTCCTTCAGCTCTAACAGTGATACTTCACAAAAAACTAACACCACCATTTGTAAGTTTCTACAACCCCTTTTTTTGGTTAGGGGGAGGGCGGAATTCTCTTCGAAGATACTTGCCTTCTAGAGGGAGAAGACAGGTTATGTGGAACTAGTAACAGCTACTACGACTGTAAAATGGAAAATATAATGTATAGTATCTAATAATTTTATTGTATTATAATATGCTTGTGTCGATCTATAGTCGAGCCATCAAAACGACAGAAAAAAAGTGAATCATTCTTGAAACTAAGAAAAATACTTGTCTGCTTTGTTTATTTTTTTTTCTATAAAAATAATAAACTATAGTTATTTTAACTATATAATAACTAAAAAAAGGAGGTTTTCATTTCGACGAGTATTCTTTTTTCTTTAAAACATTTTTTTCTTTGTTTCAAAGAACTGCTACATGTCCGCTGTTAAATGTCACCTAATGTCATGTAATCTGGTAAACCCTACCCCATAGATTAAAGATGGAGTCATAACGCGGCTGTAGGTTCAAGAGCGTGACAGACTTATTTCATTCGGCCTTTATTAGAAAGTGATACAAGATTATTTTTTGTCCCTTTCAGCGTGTTCGTTTTTATTATTTGTCAAGAGTGGAATTTGTGACAGACAAGGGACATATCTGAGCAATTATTAGCTTTTTATTAAATTTGCTGATAAATAATATAACTTTGCGGTTACGATATTAATTTAAACGTTATCGTGCTATGGTGGGTTGTACTATTTTCGGCTGCAACAGTCGCAGCGAACAGAAAATCGAAGGAATTACGTTTCATACGTAAGTAGGCATAAACTTCATTGATTGATGATTTAAAGCTTAGATATGTTATTTTTTAGCAAATTTCATGTATTATGCGTTTACTAAACTATATATTATATAAAGTAATATTTCGTATTTTACGATATTTTAAAACGTAACGTTTTATGATGTACTTTAAATGTTGACATGTCATGTCAATAAGGCTGATTTGCTGTCTCACGAGTGGACACGCCCTACCCAAATTTGCAACAGTTTGACATTTAAACAAATGAAAGTAGCTAATCAGTTCGATCGGATTAAATCGATCCAAATTAGCGCTATAAACGTAGCCATACTCCGACATAAATATAATTAGAAAAAATATATAACGAAAATATTGTTATATTGTTTATATCTGGCCCTTAGATACGGGCTTGCCTAGTTTAAGGGTCAAGATAGCAATGTAAATGTAACCGAGAATTTTTGCTTAAATAAAAATATTTCTTTCTTTCTATCAGATGAACAACGACGGCCAGTGGCGACGCCTATGACGATGTCAGATTTTCGGCATCTTAAACAACTTCAAGAAGGTTATTTATTATTCCTACATTTCCATAATTCGGTTACTACACGACGTCGTACCGGAACGCTAAACCGCCAGCAGTCCAGTATAGATTGCGGAGCGTAGTTATCGCATTGTCCGCAATACATTGCCCTCATTCCGACATTGGTGGATCTCATATCGTTGTATACAATAGTATTCAAAGTAATGTTAATAATGTAAATGAAGAAAGACGTCTTGATTTGATTTGATATATATCTCATTGAAATGTACTTTGTACAGGCACTGAAGAGGTGGTCTACGTATCTCACATAGTGGACCCGCACAACTTGTACGTGCAGCGCGCCTGTCAGCAAGACAAGGTGCAGGAGCTGTTGCGCGAGTTCCGGACTGCCAGCTCGCTGCCCAAGCCCTCTGTCAACCATGTTGCTATAGGTACGTTTCACATGCAGTCGTTCAAGATCTCACATAGTGGACCCGCACAACTTGTACGTGCAGCGCGCCTGTCAGCAAGACAAGGTGCAGGAGCTGTTGCGCGAGTTCCGGACTGCCAGCTCGCTGCCCAAGCCCTCTGTCAACCATGTTGCTATAGGTACGTTTCACATGCAGTCGTTCAAGATCTCACATAGTGGACCCGCACAACTTGTACGTGCAGCGCGCCTGTCAGCAAGACAAGGTGCAGGAGCTGTTGCGCGAGTTCCGGACTGCCAGCTCGCTGCCCAAGCCCTCTGTCAACCATGTTGCTATAGGTACGTTTCACATGCAGTCGTTCAAGATGAGAAGAGAAGTATAAACATTCATCCATTACAAAATGGCCACCAAGCCGCAACCCGTGTGGCGCTATTTTGGCCGTTAATTGGTTGTTAATGGACTAACACAATAATGTGTATATTTATTTACGCTTATTTAATATATCACAAAAAGAAAATAAATTAACTATAAATGTGTTCGATGTTCATCCTTATCAGTAGGTGCTTTCTCTTCTGTTTAAAACTAAGTTTGGCAGTCATGTGGAGAAGCTCTTTCAGTCCTGTCGAGCTTGGTTATTGAAGGATCCATGGGAAGTTCGCGTTTGTAACTGTGCATGGTTCGTTGCAGGTAAAATGTACTTGGTTCTCGTCGAAGCCGACAACACGTGGCACCGGTGCCGAGTAGTTGGCATCGACAAACAGAACCCGGAGGCGCCAATGGTCCATGTGTTCTGCGTTGACTTTGGCAGCTCAGAAACCGTCCCCATTCACAAGTGAGTTTTAACTTTATTGATTTATTTATTCATTTTGTTATACAAAAAATTTATTATATTTAAGGATAAAAAGTAGCCTTTTCAAATTAAATCTTTTATTTGCTTATACAATTCTAAATGGTGTTAAACATAATCTTGAAGGAAAGGTTACAAATGTATTACGTCCCATTGGCATGCAAAATTCGATTTCGTAAATTTTGAAAATTTACACAACCTTACATTATAATAGTTAATCTGGTGAGATTTATTAGCTGAAGCAAGAATTCTGTATTGTGAAAGTTTTCTCAACAAAAATCTTTTTTATTAAAAAAAAATAGCTGTTAGCTCAAAAAATAACAATAAATTTATTCAATTTATTATTAATATATAATTCAAATTATAAGTCACAAAAAATAAAAATTATTTTTAGTTAAAAATAAATAAATTATTATAAAATAATAAATTCCCAGTTTCTTAAAATCATATAAAAATTATAGTACATTTTGCTATTGTATATTTTATTATATTAGTCTAATACCAAATATGATAAGGATGACTTGGAAATAATTTTAATTTCATATAATTTTTGCTTAGTTCATAAGCTTGGAAGATAGGTCGGTTATTGTATAGTAAACCAAATGCTTTCACTATGCATAAGTTGAATGAGCTTAGCATTATTCACTCTGCAACACTGAATTAGTACTTGAGACATTTTATTTTTTACCCGACTGCGTCAGAAGGAGAGTTATGTTTTTCGAGCGTATGTATGTATGTCCATTTCTTCGGCACGCGCTACAGCCTAAACGGCTGAACGGATTTTGACATGTGAGGTGTCGTTCAATTTATCATCATTGTGGTAGTGACATAGGCTATATAAATTTACAAAATGGCGCCTGTAAATGGGGGGAAAAAAGGGGAGATGTGTGTATTTTTTTCTCTTAGCAATATGGGTACCAATTAAAAGGTCGTAAAAAGACCATTTCAAAAATATAAATATCATATCATGTTCATATTACTTTTTTAACAAAAAATGGCAAAAAATGTACCAAGTGCACCGTCTCATTTCTATACCATAAGCTAAAACTAAAAAGTCTCAAATAAAATTATTATTATAAAAACAAAAAACCCGACTTCTTAGAAGTTATAAACTGAAAAGAGAAAAACAAGGATCACTATATCTGTATAAAATTCTTAATACTTTATGGTGCTGCAGGCGGGGACAAATGAAGTTTTGGTAGATCTTTCTTTCCCCGCTTTTTTTGTTAATAAACTTTCGGTTTCTACACGTCGTGCCGGAACGCTAAATTGCATTGCGCCACGGAGGCCGTCAAAATATGTGCATTTTGTTTGAAACAGACTGCGGCTGCTGTCACCGGCGCGTAGGCAGGCGCCGCCGCTGGCCATCCACTGCCGCCTCGCCAACTGCGAGCCTGTCAAACACAGCTGGACTGTCGAAGACGCGGCGCTCATCCAGACCATTGTAGACAAGTGAGTTACGCTACGAGTGGTAGCACTAATGCTGGCCTAGTTATTCTCACAGCATTGTCATATGGTTAATAGATCTAAAATAAACTAACAGTTTGTACATTTTATGATATACATTATTGACAATTTTTGACTCAAAAGTAACAAAATGATGGACATATTATTATCACACCGCGCGTTAGTTCACTGAGCGTGCGGCATTTTGTTTGACGCTAACAAGCTAAGCTGTGTACTGCGTGATAGGGTGACCGTCAAGTGTTTAAAAGTAAATAACTTTAGTGAATGATAATTTTGTTATTTTAAAATTTAAAAAAAAAGAAAAATACTTCATTCTTAAATTTCGTTTAAGTAAAAAAATATCTTCCTGTATATTTCAGTAAGCGTGTCGTCATTCACATCCGACACATTCGCTCCACCGATAACGGCACAGTGAGCCTCGAATGCGATATAACAACGTTTGAGGACCGAGTGAGTCTTGCGCACGCGCTCGCGTTCCAAGGCTGCGCGCGCGTGCCTAATAAACAAATGGTGAGTTTATTACCACAGTATAAAGGCTACGAACCTCCGTCAGTTAAGCCTGACGAGACGCGATACAAGCGAACAGGAATTAACATCAATTCCTGTTAGCTGCAATTGCTTCAGTCACTCTGGTCGCCGTATGTGCATAGATCGTGAGATCAGAATATCCATAAATGGTACGCATTTGTATCATATCAGGCGAAACTGAACTCCCCATGGATATCATGACTCCTTTGATCTTAAGATACATGCCGCCATTAGGTTTGTCACAAAAGCTACAGAAACGAATATCTTAGCATTCCGTCGATTATTCACCGTGCGGGTGCCGGGTCCATCGTGCGGCAGAGAGAAAAGCGCCGAATGGAGTCCGAGACTTGCGACACGGATGTAAGGCTGAAGGGCACGCTTTGTGACGGTCAACGATCGTCTTCTCCGCTCAAATTATTCTCCCTGCACCCTGCACAACCAAATCTGGCAATTTTGGACACTTTTTCTAGAATGAATCTTATTGCAAAATGAAAATCAAGGTCAATCGAGTAAAAAGTAATAAAATGAGTTTAGTAATTTTTATAGTCATAGTTTTAGTCTAAATTTTATTCCAGCTCACAAAACGGATGGCTCTCTGTGAAAAACCAAAAATTTTTCTAACCAATGACTACAAACAAAAATCTGTTCAAGAAGTTTACATTACAAATATTGTAAACCCAGACAAATTCTTTGTCAGAAAGGTATGGTATAAACTTTAAATAATAAAAAACATTAAGTTTTAAATTGTTATTTGATACTTAAAAATTAAGATTATTAATTAAAATAATTAAACTCGACTGCGCTAATTGAAAGAAATATGTGCGTAGAGTGTACGAAATAAATAGACATACATACATACGCTCAAAAAAAATTAACCTACTCTGGTAGGTAGGTAAAAAGAAATAATGGTAAAAAAATAAAATATACCCTATGTTTTGATTAGAAGAATACTTAAAATCTATTTTACTAACGAGGTGTCATAATTATTACATAACCAGTATTTATTAAACAATTCTTTTGATATTTTAAATGTTATCTTCCAGAGTCACCATGAAAAGTTCTATGAGAATTTGTCTCGAGATCTAGAACGAGAATACTCTTTGAGTGATACTACGGGAAGTGTCTACTTGCCTGAAAAAGGTAATTTTACTGTATACTTTGTAAGCTATTAAATTTGTAGATGCTCATAACATTAAACAAGCAATTGTACTAACAGACTCCTTAAGTTGTTTACAGGCCTTTAGGGAGTACCCATTCCACAGTAAATTTAGAATTTCTACCTTATTCGGAAACCGGGAAGCATTGACGACCTCCGTGGCGCAGTGGTATGCGCGGTGGATTTATAAGACAGAGGTCCTGGGTTCGATTCCCGGTGGGGCAGATTGAGATTTTTCTTAATTTGCCTTGGTCTGGCTGGTGGGAGGCTTTCGCCGTGGCTAGTTACCACCCTACCGACAAAGACGTACCGCCAAGCGATATAGCGTTCCGGTACGATGTCGTGTAGAAACCGATAGGGGTTCGGATTTCATCCTACTCCTGACAAGTTAGCCCGCTTTCATCTTAGATTGCATCATCACTTAACATCAGGTGTGATAGCAGTCAAGGGCCAACTTGTAGTCGATAAAAAAAAAATTATTCACTTGTCAAGAGAGGATTAAACGTAGCACTGGCATGGGTTCCAGGTCCAGATCACTCTGGAATTTGCGGTAATGAGACAGCTGACAATTGGGCTAAAATAGCACTTTAATTTGGAACCTTGACCCGTATGATAAACCAACCTCAAGACCTTCATTCTAAAGCAAAAATAGACCTGGAATGCTCTTGGAACTCAATATGGATGGAATCAAAAGAGGTTAAAGGCAAACACTATGCTTCAATTCAGTGTGATATTCCAAGGAGACCTTGGTTCTTCTCCCACAAAAAACCTAATCGATGCGTCATTTCTACAATTACTCAACTATGGATTGGCCATGCTTGTACTCCAGTGCACCTGAGGAAAATGAGAATACGAGAGAGTTCCTTATGTGAATGTGGCCTGGATGAGGGATCAATTGCACACATTCTTCTTTCCTGCCCCAAACTTTCTCTCAGCCTCTATGATATCTTACCCCCCAAAATTCCCCGCCCACTAAATGTTGAGTGTGTACTAAAGTTGGTGTTTAGTCCTTATGTTAAATATTTATGTAAATTTTTTAAAGCTAATAAATTAAATCGGATAGTGAAATAATATAAGTATATATATATATATATATATATATATATATATATATATACTTCAATGAGGGTTGTCTGGAGGAGATCGCTTAAGCGATAAGACCGCCTTTGTACATTTAACTTTTGTTTTTGTGTCTCTGTATTTTTTTAAATGTGCAATAAAGAATTTATCTATCTATCTAAAATTATAATAATAGAATATATATACAATGTATAATATTGTGTCTGTCTCTGTGTTGTGTACAATATATTTAATTTATTCTCATACTAACAACTTTATGTATACTAACTTTTCTATTGCAGGTAAAGAAAACTTTGAAACCGGGTTTTTATTCTTTAAATTTTTTATAACTTTTTTGACCGATCAATCTCCATCGTGCATCTTTTTAAAAAACTCGACATTGGCGAAATATATAGTGTTAATTTGGCACTACTAAAAGCCAAAAACAGAAGAAGAAGAAGAACATGGCTTATATTATGCGAAAGGTTCATTACTCTTGCTTAAAAATGCTGTCATATTTTTATCGTTCCACAGCAGAATTAAAATAGGACTTTAAGATCTATTAGCTAAAGTATACTAAATATTGATGATGGGTGGTTGGCAGACGCCCCGTACGTGGTGTACGTGGAGGAGTGCGACGTGGGTGCAGCGTGGGCGCGCGGCGTGGTGCACGAGCTGCCGGGGCGGGGCCGCGTGCGCGTGCTGCTGTGCGACACAGGCTTGCAGCTGCAGACGCGCTCCGACCTGCTGCGACGCATTCACACCAAGTTCACCACGCTCAGTGCGCTCGTATGTATACTGTACGTGGAGGAGTGCGACGTGGGTGCAGCGTGGGCGCGCGGCGTGGTGCACGAGCTGCCGGGGCGGGGCCGCGTGCGCGTGCTGCTGTGCGACACAGGCTTGCGGCTGCAGACGCGCTCCGACCTGCTGCGACGCATTCACACCAAGTTCACCACGCTCAGTGCGCTCGTATGTATACTGTACGTGGAGGAGTGCAGTGCGACGTGGGTGCAGCGTGGGCGCGCGGCGTGGTGCACGAGCTGCCGGGGCGGGGCCGCGTGCGCGTGCTGCTGTGCGACACAGGCTTGCAGCTGCAGACGCGCTCCGACCTGCTGCGACGCATTCACACCAAGTTCACCACGCTCAGTGCGCTCGTATGTATACTGTACGTGGAGGAGTGCAGTGCGACGTGGGTGCAGCGTGGGCGCGCGGCGTGGTGCACGAGCTGCCGGGGCGGGGCCGCGTGCGCGTGCTGCTGTGCGACACAGGCTTGCAGCTGCAGACGCGCTCCGACCTGCTGCGACGCATTCACACCAAGTTCACCACGCTCAGTGCGCTCGTATGTATACTGTACGTGGAGGAGTGCAGTGCGACGTGGGTGCAGCGTGGGCGCGCGGCGTGGTGCACGAGCTGCCGGGGCGGGGCCGCGTGCGCGTGCTGCTGTGCGACACAGGCTTGCAGCTGCAGACGCGCTCCGACCTGCTGCGACGCATTCACACCAAGTTCACCACGCTCAGTGCGCTCGTATGTATACTGTACGTGGAGGAGTGCAGTGCGACGTGGGTGCAGCGTGGGCGCGCGGCGTGGTGCACGAGCTGCCGGGGCGGGGCCGCGTGCGCGTGCTGCTGTGCGACACAGGCTTGCAGCTGCAGACGCGCTCCGACCTGCTGCGACGCATTCACACCAAGTTCACCACGCTCAGTGCGCTCGTATGTATACTGTACGTGGAGGAGTGCAGTGCGACGTGGGTGCAGCGTGGGCGCGCGGCGTGGTGCACGAGCTGCCGGGGCGGGGCCGCGTGCGCGTGCTGCTGTGCGACACAGGCTTGCAGCTGCAGACGCGCTCCGACCTGCTGCGACGCATTCACACCAAGTTCACCACGCTCAGTGCGCTCGTATGTATACTGTACGTGGAGGAGTGCAGTGCGACGTGGGTGCAGCGTGGGCGCGCGGCGTGGTGCACGAGCTGCCGGGGCGGGGCCGCGTGCGCGTGCTGCTGTGCGACACAGGCTTGCAGCTGCAGACGCGCTCCGACCTGCTACGACGCATTCACACCAAGTTCACCACGCTCAGTGCGCTCGTATGTATACTGTACGTACTTGGTGTACGTGGAGAGGTGCAGCGTACACGCCAAGTTCGCCAAGTTTAATATGCTCGCTTACATCGTAATACCTTTGTTCTCTTGACTAGGGTGGTACAGATATGATAAGACTAGAACCACTTGCAAAATAAACAATACCAAAGTATTAAGCCGTCCGTCCCGGTCACTATCATCAACGTAAGA
The DNA here is from genome assembly GCA_034621355.1 of Mycalesis mineus. Taxonomy (NCBI): domain Eukaryota; kingdom Metazoa; phylum Arthropoda; class Insecta; order Lepidoptera; family Nymphalidae; genus Mycalesis; species Mycalesis mineus. The sequence continues at coordinate 9,210,304 of CM067895.1, forward strand.
TAGTGATCGTTAACAAATAAAACATCATCACCCTAAGCCCGTCAACCAGTATTGGAGCAGCGTGGTGGGTCTATATTCCATCCCCTGTAAGTAGAAAGGTTTGTTAATAATACAATAAACTCGGGTTGGTTAAAGTTTAATATAATAGATTTTTTATCTATTATATTAAAGCTTTATAAATAAATTACTATGTTATTTTTTAAACAAATCCTTGCATGACTTTTATGAATATTTCATGCATTTTTAAAACACAATTATATTATGTTGGAATTATCTATTATCATCTCTTTCTTCTTTCTGTATTACAAAGGGGCCAAGGAATTTTTTTTATTTGCAGATCTAGTCAATATATTCAATTAATCAATATATGATATTAGTCAATTCAGATAGTCAATATATATTTTAATTAATCTGTATTTCTTACAAATTTCGTCATCTTGATAAAAAGGAATCTATATTAAAGCCAAACTCGATTGAGAATGCTTGTCTACAAACGAATTTTAAATGAAGGTGGAAAATACAACACATTTTATGCCTAATAAATTTAAAATTATGTTTTGTTATTTTAAAAAATCTTATTTAAAAGATATTGAAGATATTAATTCGTTTAATTAATTAACTATTTAGTAACTACTTATTAATGAACTAATTAATTAACTTCGTCATTAACTAGTTAATTTAAAATATTAGGTGTAAAACGACTAGTGATTTCTACCTTCATTTTTAATTTGTTTGTTGACAAGCATTCTCAATCGAGTTTGGCTTTAGTATAGTCATGTAAATATGTGTATCATTTTGTTGTATATATTCAGGCCACTCGGTGTCACTTGGCCGGTGTTACGCCACATTCCAAAAGATGGAGTCCAGAGTCGGTCTTGTTGTTACAACAATTCAAAGGCCGACCTTTGGAGATACATGTTGAAGACATCACAGCAGACTCTGTCGGCGTTTTGCTGTATGACAAATCTGATGAGGATAATGTTCTCTGCATTAACGAATTGATGGTGAAATACGATTATGCATACAGTTATGGGTAAAAACGACTAGTATTTATTATATATCTCTCATTTATTTATTTACAATTAATTTAAAATGATTTTTTTTTATCGACTACAAGTTGGCCCTTGAGTACTATCACACCTTATGTTAAGTGATGATGCAGTCTAAGATGGAAGTGGGCTAACTTGTTTAGGAGTAGGACGAAATTCAACACCCCTTTCGGTTTCTACACGACATCGTACCGGAACGCTGAATCGCTTGGCGGTACGTCTTTGTCGGTAGGGTGGTAACTAGTCACGGCGAAAGCCTCCCACCAGCCAGACCAAGACAAATTAAGAAAAATCTCAATCTGCCCCGCCGGAAATCGAAGCCAAGACTTCCGTCTTATAAATCCACCACGCATCCCACTGCGCCATGGAGGTCGTCAAAATATTATAAAAAATCCTGTCCGCCTGGGGGTCCAAGCAACCGGTGGTCAGGGCTCCAGAGTGAGGAACCTCCTCACAATACGCGCCGTTTCAAGAATTACTGCCTTCTGTATCCGACCCTTGATCCAACAACTAAGCAAAAGCTTTTTAAGATGTTCGTCAAAGCTTTTCGCTATAAGACCGTTGACTGAAACGACTATAGGAACAATCATTGTTGACTCAACATTCCACATGACGGTAATCTCATGAGCAAGGTCCAAGTATTTTGATACTTTTTCCTTTTCAGCTTTTACTAAATTATCGTCATGTGGAACAGTAATACCAACAACCATTGCACGGCGCGTTGATCGATCAATTATCACTATATCAGGTATTGGCTACAATATACCTATCAGTGATAATTGTTCGATCCCAGTAGAGCAACGCACTGCTATTTTCAAAAACTGACGCTGGGTCGTACCTATAGTAAGGCACCTCAAAATCGACAAGGCCATACTGAAGAGCAAGTTGTTGGTGAATTATCTTGGCTACTTGGTTATGTCTGTGCAAGTATTCGCCATTAGCAAGATGAGAACACCCGGAAACTATATTATTATTTTAGTGTTGTCATTTTATTTCAATAACAATTTTTACTTTTCCTTGCAGGCTATATGTGTTCGGTAAACAGTTTGAGTTAAACGATGTCGTTTGCGATAGAAAGGAGATATTAGCATGTTTAAATCCTAAAAAGGAAAAGGAAAACAAACGAATGCTTGCGAACTTGGAAGCGAAAGACCAAGGAACGCTGAGATTGGAAACTAAGGTTCTGAATTATCAATCGCCAGACCTCATTTACATGTCCCTAGTACACCAGAGCAAAGTGTTCAATGAGCTTTTCGAAAAGATTCAAAAATATTACACCAAAAATAAAACGAATGGGAAAGAAGAGTGGAATGTTGAAGACCGGTGCTGCACGATATGTACCCAGTCGCAAACATGGCGGCGCGCCACCATACTCGAGATCGAGGGTGACTCGGCCGAGGTGTTCTACTCCGACTTCGCCTGCGTCGAGAAAGTGCCCATATCGGCTCTGAGAGAGCTCAACTCAGAGTTTGCGTCGGTGCGCGACGCGGCCATCAGGTGCCACTTGTGCGGCGTGACGCCTGCCGGCGGTGACCAGTGGCCGTCCACGACCAAGGAATATCTAAAAGAGCTTCTCGACGTGTACAATAGAATTTTTATTACAGTAGTCGGCAATTTCAAAGGTAAAAGTATTCCTGTGGAATTGTGGGTCTATCACACAATACAGGGCGGCGCGCTTGAGGCCGACATATTGGAATGGCGCTGTTTAAATCAAATGATCATCGAACAAGGATTGGCCCTACCAGATCAAAGCGAACAGGTATGTATTACAATTCAAATCATAATTTTTCTATTGCATCAAAAATATGTAAACGAAAAGCGGGCTTCATGTGCTCTGCGTGATTGAAGAAAATAGGAAAAGGTGTGATACCACGATACAGCGCATAGTGGTCCGGTTTATCCACCTCGAAAGAGGCTGTCAGGGAGTTGGTATTATTTCACTCTCTGAAAGATTGTTCGATTGTGTGAAAAAATGTATGTATGGAATTACTCGGATTTTTGTCTTGGGTTCTTATACTCCAACAGATCTAGGTGCGAGAAAGTCCAATAAAGCCAAAAAAGAAACAGATTAGTTTTGGGAAAGGCTAAAAGATACATTGAATAGGGGATATTAATGGATGTACCCATCCAACAGTGCGAAACTAGATGCGTATGAAAGGGTTTTTGGTATGTGTAGTGATGAAAAGGTTAATAAAAATGATGAAAGTTTGCTTGGTGGATGTATAGAACATGGACTTACTGTGGCAAAGACTATGATTCAACATAAAAAGATCCATGTCTTTACAAGGAAAGAAAGGAATGCTGGAAGTATGATAGATTGTGCGGTTGTGGGTGAAAGACTGAAAAAAAAGAAACTATTTAAGGATATTGACGAAGTGAATGAGATTGAATGTGTATGAAATAAATTTAAAGATGCAGTGCTTGGTGCTGCTATTGATGTAAAGGTATTAATTGAAATGGTGATTACTGAAATAGATAAAGTATGGGACCTGCAAGCATGATTTAGAAGAGGAATGTAATGTACGGATTAGACCTTAAGATGCATAAACTGAAAATCATTGGTTATTTTGCTATCATCAATTTACAAAAATCATATGACCGAGTGGTGAGCATTATTTACGAATTGTGGTCAGCATTATTTACGTATGGGGTGAGCAGTATTCTGATACAATCGTTATCGTCTGTATAAGGTTTCTAGTGCTGGTGTCAGAATAATTGGGGCATATACTAAGTGATTTCCAGTCGTAAGAGGTGTTTGACAGGGATGTGTAGCATCACCATGGCTGTTCAACCGATTCATGGATAAATGCTTGACAGATTTAAAAGAAAACACTAAGAATCAATTATAGTAGTAATTGCCACTTATTATTTAGTTTATATAGTAGTATAAACCACTTATTACTAACCACTAGAAAAAAAATAATTATTAATTAATTTGGTTACAGCCAGAAGCTAGTGATACTAATTATACCACTATATTTGTGCGTGATTGGCTACAGATACCAAGTAACAATACTAATCTGGAGAAAAACAAATCAATACTCGTGCAAATACATGAGAACGACTTAGAAGCGAAAGACAAAGGACCACTGAAATTGGAAGTTAATGTTCTGAATTACCAATCCCCAGGCCTCATTTACATGTCCCTAGTGCACCAGCACAGAGTATTGAATGAGCTGTTCGATAAGATGCAAAAATATTACGCCCAGAATAAAACGAGGGGGAAAGAAGACTGGGAAGTCGAAGACCGGTGCTGCACGATATCTACCCAGTCGCAAACATGGCGCCGCGCCGCTATTCTTGAGATCGAGGGTGACTCGGCCGAGGTGTTCTACTCCGACTTCGCCTGCGTCGAAAAAGTGCCTATATCGGCTCTGAGAGAGCTCAACCCAGAGTTTGCGTCTGTGGCCGACGCGGCCATCAGGTGCCACTTGTGCGGCGTGACGCCTGCCGGCGGTGACCAGTGGCCGTCCATGACCAAGGAATATCTAAAAGAGCTTCTCGACGTGTACACCAGAATTTTTATTACGAAAGTTGGCAATTACAAAGGTAAAAGTATGCCCGTGGAATTGTGGGCCTATCACACAAACCAGGACAACGTTTCGGAATGGCACTGTATAAATCAAATTTTCATCGACGAAGGATTAGCCCTACCAGATAGAAGCAAGCAGGTATGTACATTAAAAGGAATTGGTCCTAAATTGTGTGAAGTCTAGGAATGGTAATTGTATCTAGGCTGAAATAAATTAACATAAAACAATTTTTAATTATACAAATATAAAACTCTATAGGCTAAAACACCCGAACAGTTCCCAACACCCAACATAAGTCTATGAAAGAAAGCAAAATATTTTCCACAAAATATTACTAAACACATAATAATCCTAAATAATCCCTCTTGTAAACACATAGGTTATTTTCTTTTAAGTAAATCTCGGTTTTTATTTAGTAAATGCCTTTTTTTTTGTATCAAAACCATTGCACATCTACCAAACTTACAGCAATAGATTGAAAATGTGCTCAGTATATATGTGACTTTAGTTTTTCTATATATTTTTTTTGGAAAATTAAGACCAAAAAATTGCATAAAATATTTAAAGACACATAATTTTTTCTATAAATGAAAATGAAGATATCCTCATTAACCAGAGATAGCAACACTGCCTAAGATATAACGTTTCCGCTAATGGAACGTTACAGTTGATTTTCTTTGATTGATGAACTTTAAAACCCCTATTTGCACCTTACTAAATTTATTCGTAAGTATATGTCGGATGGCGGCGACATCTTTTCGACGCAGGTACAAAGACTGGAATCATATTCAAATTGAGAAACACAGAATAACTCCGAACGTGGCCGAGAGAATAACTTCGAACAGAGCCCGAGACTTGTGACACGGGTGTAGGTTTAAAAGAGATCTCTTAGTGACGGCCGTCAATACTCACCTCCTCTGTTCAAGTTATTCTCCCTGACCATCCAAATTTAGGGATGTTTGTTTGCTACAAATCAACCAATCCAATCAATCAATGATCAATAATCCGACAAATTAACTATGGAATAATCACAACGATGACCAATAATAACCAATTCAATAAAATATTAACTAATTGAGCTATCAATAATAATGATTAATAAATCTGGCGTGATCTGAGTTACGACTGAGAGATGTGGTCGCAGTGAACGCCACGAAGAGAATCAGCCTAGTCTCTCCAGACCGCTGCCTTATATCGGCATCGATCTGTCATCCCCGTCAACACCGAACTTGGCCGAGTGGCTGTCATGATACTACTCCGCCAACATATATGTAAAAAATAGGCGAATTTCGGCACTCACCTTTTGCTTTAATACTATGGTATAAAGTATAAAAATTAGTTACTGATTAATTTGGTTACAGCCAGAAGATGTGAAGAGTGATACTAATTCTGAGACAGGATCTCTACGGCTAAACATTGATCCAGAACCTGAAAACTCCACATCTGACGAAGATGAGAATGAATCTAGTATTGGAAGATATGTCACTTTTCCACCTCGGACGGACAGAGAATTCTTGTGTACTATAAAAGTCATGTATGAAATTGACAAATTTGAATTAAATGTTGTTCACGATCAGGAGGATACCAAAATGTACATGAATATGGATGCACAACTACAGATCGATAGCAATGAGGCAGCTCTGAATGGTATTTACAAAAATAAAGCATGTTTGGCTTTATTCCCACAAGATGGCCAATGGTACAGGGCGGTGATTTTACAATACAGCGAAACCAAGAAGCTGGTAAAAGTTAAATATGTTGACTACGGACATACGGAAGTTCTGTCGTTGGACGACTTGAGAGAAATAGATGAGGATTATTTAGTGCTGCCGACTGCGACCCTAACTGCAACTTTACACGGCTTCAAGTTCGATCCCCACCTCGACAAGAAAGTGGTTGCTGAAAAGGCTACAGAAACATTTTTGAATAAACATCCTTTCTATGTGAAAGTCATAAAATCTGATGATATACCGAGCGTTGAACTCCGAAATGTTGAAGGGAAATTGGTTTATGAAAGTCTCATAGCTGAAAAAGTGCTTCTGAAGTGTGATGAAAATTAAATTTCAGCGCAACTGTTTAGTTTTCAGAAACAGTGACAAAAATCATAGTTTTGACGTACTCAACTACATCTATACTTATAATAAAACTGTAACAGGTCCAATTCAGTACATTGAAAATATTTTCAAATTTTTTATTGTTGGGCACTATATAATCGATACAAAACCCAAAACTGTAATTTTTAAAATTTTTGTCTGTCTAACTATCTAGATTTTTGTCGGCCAGATTCACGCCAAAATTAAAGTAGAAGGGGTTGAAATAGGTGTTGAAAGTTTGTATGGAAATTATGTTTATATAAGTTAGTATAAGGACTACTATACTGAAGCCAAACTCGATTGAGAATGCTTGTCAACAAATTAAAAATGAAGGGAGAAATCACTAGTCATTTTACACTTTATTTTTTTAGTTAACTTGTTAATGACGAATTCATGACAATAAATTAGATTAGTAAGCTTGTAATTAATTAATGTATTCAATATATTTTAAATTAGATTTTATAAAAAACAAATCATGATTTTAAATTTATGAGGCGTAAAATGTGTTGCATTTTCTACCTTCGTTTTAAATTTGTTTGTTGACAAGCATTCTCAATCGATTTCGGCTTTAGTATAGATAAATATAAAATATAATGTGATTCAAGTATTTTTATAATTCCACCCCTAAAAGGAGTGAAACTTTTATCCCCCTAATTTTTAAGTGATATTAAGTTCTCTTATAAAAATCTTTAATATAAGTTATAGTTAAGTTTAATATGTATATAAGGTGAGTTTGAATTATCTGCCAGCGTCGAAACTGGAGCAAGTCTTTTGTATATAGATTACAATAGAAAAAGAAATTTGTTCCCAGAACCAATACAAAAAGAAATTAAAAACATTTTAAAACACCTATTCACTTACGACAGTACGCATAACACCATCCAATACATTCATAAATTACCCCAAAGCCAGCCAGCCATGAACCCCAAGGCAATTAGTACGTATACACTAGAATTGATCGAAGCAACAAACGTAACAGCTGATCGAATACCAAGGTCAATGAACTTACCATTAATAGATTGAAACTTGTTTGAAATGCCGGCAGCGAGCGTACACACAGGCGCGGCGCGATTGTCGGCCTTTTAAAAGACCGACAACGGCACAGCTTTTTCTGATCGGTACCACAATAAGAGACGCCGACAAAATGTGGGCGGCAAGTGTTTACTCTTGCCGCCTGCGATTTGTCGGCGTCTCTTGCTACAGTAGATAATTTAACAGGAAAGTTTATTGAACTTGGAACAGATACGGAGATGGAAAATTTCGGTTATCATAACCAACGGGTAAGCCTTAGTGCTTATTTAAACGTTAGTTTCGTTCTTCATTTATTTATTTTTTACCAGTTCTAAAGTATGCGGATGGAGACATATCTACCTATTAAGTCCTTCGAAGCTTCCGTGTTCGATTTCTGACAGCCGGTTGTTATTTTTTTTTAGTTCAGGTCTGGTCAGGATTTTGGTCATTTGGCTTTTCTTTCCGGTAGCAATCGAATGTTTAAGATGAACAAAATTTACTTCGTTCGGTACCTCGGGTGACTGCAGTTAATTTATGAATGCAGTGGATGGAGTTTTTTTTTTATTGACAAGTTGGTCCTTGACTGCTATCACACCTGATATTAATCGATGATGCAATCTAAGATAGAAGCGGGCTAACTTGTTAGGAGTAGGATGAAAATCCACACCCCCTTCGGTTTCTACACGACATCGTACCGGAACGCTAAATCGCTTGGCGGTACGTCTTTGTCGGTAGGGTGGTAACTAGCCACGGCGAAAAGCCTCCAACCAGCCAAAATTTCCTAAGAGTTATGCAATATGTCCTAAGTGAGCAGATATTTTGTAGGTAATTTTTAATTTTTTTTTACTGGTTCAGGGTTCTAGAAATATAGGCAAGCATTACACTTACTCAAGTTTCAACGCTGGCAGATAATTAAAATTCACTTTATATATATATATAGTTCTTAAATACGAACATTGTGCTTCTTTTATTTCTAATATCATTCCCAATAAAAAACAGGATCCAAATGTGGTTCGTTTAATTTATGTTTCGACTCAAGCGGCTCACTCCAGGGCCAGAATAAGAATGGTAATAAAAATGTTCTATTCTTTAACAATCACTACTATATCTTCTTTGTGACTGATCGGGACCGACGGTTTAACGTGCTTTTCGAGGCACGCAGGTGCAAATTCCCGATTCCGGACTTAGAATTTTACTAAAAATTTCTTAGAAGTAAGATAAATTCAGAATTATTTTATAACCCGACTCAGGATTCGAAACCAGGACCTCTTGACCGAAGCGGCGAAATCACAAGCTAAGCACTAACGAACGAGGTAGGCGTTAAATATAAGTTGTCATATTAAGAACAAATATATTGTTCAAAAACTCGAAGTAACTTTTTAGATTTCGGTATTTTATAAGTGGCTGGCGAATATTGGTACTGATAGAGTAATCTATCAGTATCAGTAACGAGTAGGTTTCACATGTGTTCGGTGTCGGATAAATCACAAAAAGTATGAAAAAAGATAAAACTGACTTCAAAACGGTTCGGTGCCAAGGTTTTATAATTTTATAGATAACGTCTTTAAAGTAGAAAGCTTGAATGGCAGTTGGCACTGACTTCATTAGACATAGTTAAGTAAACTAAAGTAACTAAACGTTACAATTATTTTTTACTTTTTAGTGCGTTTTAAAGTCACATCTTTATACAAAAGTTTATAATCAGCAACAAAGGCAATTATTGGGATAACTTGAATAAGATAAAAGATACTTCCTCTGAGGTCAAATTCTATTGTCAATTATCATTTGACATTTTAACTGTCTGACGTTAATTCGAATCTTTATCAAGATTCTTTAATTTTTTTTCAATCGCATTTGTTAATTTGTCACTTTCATAGCCAAGCCTATATTAGCCGACTAGCCATCTGTGATTTGTCATTTCAGTGCATTGCGTGGAAGGTTCTACTTTTTCTAATAAAAAAGCATAAGTTAAAATATGTCGGAGAAACATTTACAAACTGGTAAGTTAATTGTAAACACTTTTAACACAAATCTCTAATTAGGTCAATATATTAACTACTTATTATAACTTTTTACAGGTGATGTTTTACCACCATATACCGGCAAGTTGAGATTGTTCGCGATGAGATTTTGTCCTTACGCTGAAAGAAGTGTCCTCGTTTTCAACGCAAAAAAGATAGAATACGATTTAGTTTTTATAAATTTGGATCACAAGCCGGAATGGATTTTCAACTTTAGTCCGAAAGGTAATCTTTGCTTTTTATCTCGACATCTTTATACTATGCGGGTTGATTGAAAGATAATATTAATCTATTTCTTAATTGTTGGTAAATATCTTTTATGTCGTTATCAAAACTTATAAATGTCTATGTTATACCTACATAATAGAAAAGTATAAATTTAATAAAAAAAAAACATGTAAATATTTTATTTGTAGCATACTTATTTTAAAGATTTAATTGTAACTTGCATTGTTTCAAAACATTTCATTATAAGTTCCTATATGTATTAAAATATTGAAATTCATTTAGGCACAGTTCCTGCATTGGAATATGAACAAGGAAAGGGCATATTTGACAGCAATGTCATTAATGTGTACCTTGATGAGAAGTATCCTGAGATTCCTCTCCAGGCATCTGATCCTCTGAGAAGAGCTCAAGATAAATTATTTGTGGAGCTGTTTGCAAGTGTATGTATTATATCTAAAATTTTTAATGCTCATTCTAAATGAAAATGAGATGAAAACGGCTAGACTAATTTTGCTAATTCTTATTTTGTTGTGCTTGTTGTTGTCAGGTAAAGGATTTTATGAAAGAACAATTATTTGCTGGGTTATTATGCTTTATTTCCATTTTTACAACCATTTTAAAACTTTTGAAATTGATTCGTAGTGATGAGTTGATCAATCAATTTTGATTAACAATTACCAAATCACGAATATTATTATTGCTATTTCTAAAATATCATAAAATCTTAGTCAATAGGAATGAAAATCTATTATTAAAAAAAATTAATAACTAAGCTAAAGAATTATTTCACAATTTGACCCAGGAAGATTGAAGTCACATAGGTTAATCAATACATCAATGAAAATGAGGCAGTCAGGCCTCCTATAAAACTCACTTTATAATTTAATTGACTTATAGGCACAATCGGCATACTACACTGCTGCATTTAACCCTCAAGCCGTTGAGCCCAGTACAGTAGAAAACTACAACAAGGGTTTAGAATTGCTGCAAAAGGAACTTGAGACTCGAGGCACCAAGTTTCTCCATGGCGATGAACCAGGCTTAATTGATTACACAATTTGGCCTTTCCTGGAGAGATTTGAAGCACTACCGCTGCTTGGCAAGCCTGAGTTTGCTATTGATAAATCAAAATATGAGCTTTTGGTGAGTTGTTGTTTCTTTTAATTTCATTGTACCTACTAACAAAACAAAATATATCCCATTGTCATCTTATCCGTATCTGTCTGTGGTATTTTGGGAAAATTGAGAAAACTTCAAATTTTATAGGCATAACTTATAGAGATTTTAATATTTTTATAGTGACTCATTAATTCATTCATTCATTCGGGAAACAATCGCTATAGATAAATCACTAAAGTGAGAAATGGAGAAAATTAATAAAGAGTTAAAACCGACATGCAAATGCACTAAAAACTAATAAATAATTGCGATTTTATTACTTTAATATTTAATGTGCAATTTACATATGTAAATGAAGGAAGCATTTGGAAGATGGTTTTATTTTATTTATTAAATATTTAAGAATAGTTATATTTCTGAAAAAATACCCAAATTCAAGTTGATTTACAAAAAGTAATATATGTAACATAAATTAATAAAAACTGTCATTGCACTTTTCTGTAATCAGTCAAGATTATTATCATAGACAATAACTTAATAATAGTTTACTTAAATTATCAACTATACAATATATATAGAATAACTAATCTTAGTTTTTAATTGCAGGTTACTTATATGGAAGCAATGAGAAATGCACCGGCTGTGAAAGCCTATGCCTTAGCGCCAGAGACTCATGCTAAATTCACTGAATCTCGCATCAAGGGTGATGCCAATTATAACATGTTGGATACTAGTGCAGTATGCTGCATGCGTCCCAGAAAGAAGAAGGAGTAAATGCTACCACTACTGACAATTCCCAGATGTTTATGGCTACAGATGAAGAACAAGAAACAACATACAATAAGTTCTAGTTATTTAACTTATCTGCTTTCTACTGTCTGTAGCTTTATATACATTGTCTTCAGTGCAGTATTTAATAGGCCAATCCTGGCGAGAGAAAAGACATACAAAAAAGATATTATCTATAAATCCTAGAAAATATTTTATGAAAAATGTAATGTTGTACTTATTTTATTTTAATGACCTTAGAATTGTAATGTTATAACCTTTATTTTGTATTACGAGTACAAATATTGGATGTACAACTAAATTATATCATTCCTTGATTGTAAAATTTTTTTTTCAATGTTGTTAAATATGTAAATTAAAAGTACAATTCCTTTAAAATGTTTTGTTTTTTATTATATGAATCAATGTGTTTCTTCATAATAGATGTAATGGCTGCGCTAAAAAAATAATTTTATACTAGAAAATCTATTTGGTCTGTGCAGTTGTATGCCTTCAGATTAGAAGTTAAGACATGTAAAATCATTTCTCTTTTTAGTTTTAACTAGCGGAGGCGGTGTCCGCGTGAATTTAAAATATATAATTTTCTTAAATGAAAGTTAATCATTAGCAAGCAATCTGCTTGTAAAAATCCAGTCAAAATAGATCCAGGCGTTTCAGACATTAGCCTGAACAAACGGATATAGACATAAATTTTAAAAATTGGTTTTTTGATGTATGGTTAAGTAGGTACCGCATAGGTTTTATATGCATTTAGTGAAAAGCTGTCAATATGAATTTACAAACGGCCATACCTGTTATTGTAAAATAGTGTACCTATTGCAACCGTCCAAGAACATATGCAATTGCATAATTTTCCATCGTCCTAATAATGAGGAACAATCCTACCATCATACTGGAACGCTAATTTATTTGGCGGTACGATTTATTGATTGTTATATTTAAAACGGATTAGGCAGCGTTTTCAATAAAGCCTTTATTTTCAAGTGGCTAATAAAGTTCTATTTGACCCAATTTACAGAAAACCTTAACAAATTATATGATAAAATCTGTCTTGAGAATCACTATTAGTGAAAACCACATGAAAACAGTATTTTTGAGTTTAATCGTGGGACAGACAAACACAAGATAGTTTGAATTTGTTTAAACAGGGTTCCATAGTCAAAAACATTTAAAAAACTAGCTTAGTCACATACAAAAAGTAATTAAATAACCGTAACATTGAAAATCATGAATCATTGAATTTAACTATCAAGGTCACCATCTTTTCTGTTATTGTATTATATTGCCGAGTCACAGTGATACGTTTATCTTACGTACGAGTAATAAGCACCTAACCTGTTGTCAGTAAAAAAAAATAGCAAACAATCATGATAACGTCTACATTAAGTTTCGCGATGCATATATTAGTGGGCTCTTACAAAGTGCTGCTGCTGGCCCCATTCGGTCAGTTGTTGGAATTTGTCCTGCCGTATCGCACCATGGCTAAAGCTGTCGCTGGAAAAATCGATTTCAATACAAAACATTTAAAGCGAGGTATGTATCTTTCAAGTCTTTGTTTTAATAAATATGTACTTATTAATTCCTATATTTGGTAAGTATATGAATCTATGACATGGTTGAAGAGATTAATAATAATAACAAATATTATATGACCATAACGATAGAATGGAATATTAATTATTAGTTTTATAGCATAGATCAATCGAAAAAATTCTATTTAGGATCCCGCCAATTTAGTTTAAGGTTATTATTAATCCATATCCAAAGGCCATTGACCCCAACTCCCTTTATAACACTAAATAAACCTGTTCCCTTGCACTAACCATCAACTATTCAACTAAAGCTATAAAATGTAAACTGATTTTGCAAATGAAACAAACATTTCTAAAAAATACCTAAAAATCGAATACATGAACCATAGACCAAAAAACAAGAACTGCAAACACAGACAGATGATCTAATTCATTATCGTCAATAATAAATAGATTGTTTGTGATTCGATATTGATAATTTGATAGTACATTTTATGATGTATTTTAGATACCTACTTGCCAAATTATACTATAAAGAAGTCGGGTTATTAAAAGAATCTTGCTTATTTAGCTAACTAGAAAATCTTAATGTTGTAGAGTTAACAAAATAGCTGATAGGTACTATTTACAGAAACTAAATATGTAAATTGTGATAACTTGTTATCACTACTACTCTCGATACTAGATACTTAATATGTTGTATGTTGGTACCTACTACGATTAGAAAACAACCTGTTTATTATAATGTATTGAACGTAGAATAGAGTAGTTTAAACTAACCAATTTGTTGTATCTATTTCAAGGTGATCCTCTCCCGCCATACAATGGAAAACTTCGAGTATACAACATGCGTCTCTGCCCGTTCGCGGAACGAACTATCCTGGCTCTCAACGCGAAGAACATTGACTATGAAGTGGTCAACATTAACTTAGTAGAGAAACCAGAGTGGTTAACTAGCAAAAGTCAATTCGGTAAGATGTATATTTTTATAGTAGATAGTAACTTAAGTAGACCTTAGGACCAACGGATCATTTGACCCATTTTGAAGTTTAGCGCTCGATAGTTGTTGACTATTTATTTTTTCGCTATATCATTCGGTGACTTCTAGCAAAGTAGGTAGCTTAAATTTTAATATATCATTGAAAGTATTGTCATATCATCATCTTATAATAAATAAACATAAAACGTTGGGTTTTGACCCACTGACCAACCATATTTAAATAATAAACATTTACGTCGAAGGGTCATTTGACTTTGACCCCTTCTTTAATTTTGACCTGACGCCCTTGGTCTTTCTTGGTAAGATTATTTTTCGGTCTTTCTAGTGTTAAATAGTAACTAAGCACCTAGGCTGTTTAAAAAATTGAAACATTTAAACTTTGTCCTATAATATTAATACATACGTACGTAACGTCCTGTAAATCGACGAACGTCGGCTGCACGCACGAAAAAGCACGTCTCATTGTCATGATCTACCGTGCAAGCGAGAGCGCAAACAAGCGATAGAGGCAATATCGGCCTCAGCGTTCGACTTGAATGTTTTCTTGTGACTTTATCACGCAAAATTATCAAATAAAACCATTTATTTTTTACCAGGTAAAGTACCAGCAATTGAAATCAAGGATGGCGTATGCATTTACGAGAGTCTTATAACTGTGGAGTACTTAGACGAGGCGTATCCTGAGAAGCCACTGCTACCGAAAGACCCAGTCAGGAAAGCCATGGATAAAATTCTTATCGAAGCCACGGGTCCTGTTAGTATAGCTATTCCACCATCATCATCATCATCATCATCATCATCATCATCATCATCATCAATATCAGCCGATTAACGGCCTACTACAGAGCCAGGCCTCCCTCCTTATAGAAGAGGGGATATGGAGCGTACATCCACCACGGCTGCTCCAATGCGGGTTAGCGGGCTTAGGGTGATAATGTAACATTTTTAACGATCACGATTAGATATTGATGATAGTGACCGGGACCGACAACTTAACCTGCTATCCGAGGCACGGGGGTGTAACACCACCAACTTCCCGACTTCGGGCTGGAATGTACCTACTGAAAATTTCAAAGCCACAGGCTAACCACTACCTAGATCAACAAGGCAGATAGTTATTTACTTGTACAAAATGAGCTTTTAATTGAAAGAAATATTCAATAGAAGCAAACTTTTCGAGAAAGTTACTACTAGATAATATAGGTACAATGAATCGCTTTACTTCGTCTCTACGCCTAGATCTTTTATAATAAATGACCAAACACCGCACCTGATGGTATGCAGAATGCCATCAGTCTATAGGTACATTGCATTTGCAACACTTCGTAGGCGTGCAAGGAACCCGTCCAACAAAGGTCAATCAACCTGAGACGTAGGTGTTAAGCCCCATCTGCCTGTAATTACACTGGGAACCATGTCTTTCAAACCGGAACATAGTAATAGTGCTTAGTTGCTGATGTAAGTATTCCGATCGAACTGCGGTAGTATGAGAAGTAAATTAGTTCTCTTATGTTCTAGCTCTGCTATCTATACTAATATTATAAAGAGCAAATGTTAAAAACTATCAAAAATAAATCGCCTGCTGCGGAGCTTGGTGGTCAGGGCTCCCGAGTGAGGAACCTCCTCAGAAAACGCGCCGTATCAAGCCTTACCGCCTTCTGTATCAGACCCTCCAACAACTAAGCGAAAGCTTCTTAAGATCTTGGTCGAAACTTTTCGCTACAAGACCACATTAACTGAAACGACTATAGGAATAATAATCGTCGACTCAACATTCCACATGGCGTCATTCTTTCATTATTATAGATCACGGTTTTCTTTCTTTACAGATTGTATCTTTATTTTTAAAATCGGTTAAAGCCCCGGACACTATCACAGAGGAGACGATATCCTCGTTCTACAAAGCGTTAGACTTCGTTCAGGATACACTCAAACAACGCGGCACTCCGTATTTGGGAGGCGACGAGCCGGGCTATGTCGACTACATGATATGGCCGTGGTTCGAACGACTACTAGTGCTGAACAAAGACGATCCCCGTGCGAGTATCGAGCCCAAGAAATATGAACTGCTGGTAAGTAGAGTAGCAACGATATTTTATCGAAGCGAAGGTTCCCGGTTTGACATGTATAATTAGACAGAGTATATTCTCCAGATGATCTCATAGTCAATATGTTAGCATCTGATGAAAGGATTCTGGAAAAATCAAAGGGACTCTTCAAATTTTATATGCACACTTTTTAGTAGGTATTGGTATTCTTGCCTACAAGTACCGTACAATGGTACTTATAGTTTAGAACGATTATGGTCGCTGTCGATAAATCGTTCGTAAATTTCTCCTCCAATACGAGTTGCCGCCAGAAACAACAATAGTTTCTTGGCGGGGACGTGTCTTACCCCTGGGCGCATGATTAACTGTCTCTCTTATAAATTAACGTTTTAAATTTTGACGACCTCAGTGGCGCAGTGATATGCGCGGTGGATTCATAGGACGGAGGTCCTGGGTTCGATTCCCGGCGGGGCAGATTGAGATTTTTCTTAATTTGTCTTGGTCTGGCTGGTGGGAGGCTTTCGCCGTGGCTAGTTACCACCCTACTGCCAAAGACGTACCGCCAAGCGACTTAGCGTTCCGGTACGATGTCGTGTAGAAACCGAAAAGGGTGTGGATTTGCATCCTACTCCTAACAAGTTAGCCCGCTTCCATCTTAGATTGCATCATCACTTAACATCATGTATGATAGCAGTCAAGGGCCAACTTGTAATCGATAAAAAAAAAAACGTAACCTTAGTTAGTAGTTACTATTATTGTAGTGACTGCCTAGTGAATGGCCTAAGTGGCTTCGATCACGAGGTCCCTGGGTTCGAATCCTAGAGCGGGTTGTGCAATATCTTCTAAGATATTTTCAGTAATTTCCAAACCCGGAGTCGGAAAGTTCGGGTGTTTCGTTAAGCCGTCAGTCCCGGTCACTAACATCAACATCTGACTGTGATCACTCACTCTAAGCCCGCCAACATGCATTGAAGCAACGTGGTGGGTTTACGCTCCATATCCTCTCTCCTACGAGGAGGGCGACCTGGCCGTGTAGCGCGTCGTTAAGAGATTCATAATAATTAATATAGTAGTAGTAGTTGTTTCAGTAAAAAAAAATAATATGTAAAAAATATTTCAGCTGGCGTACCTCGACAAAATGAAGAAAGATCCCGCAGTGGTCCCGTACTTGGTTCCAGATGACGCCATGTTAGCGTTCCACGAGGCATTTAAAACTGGTTCTACCCCTAACTATGACATTTTAAACTTATAAATATGCAATAAGTACCTACCTAATACATAAGCTATATTTTTTATGTACTTATATTTTTAAAAATTCAATTAAATTCGTTACGTATTTTAATAAAAGAAGTTTATACCAATTTTAATCTTGTTTTTCTAAGCCTTACTATCTAATCTTTCTTGTATGTATGTATGTGTATATATATATATATATATATATATATATATATATATATGTGTGTATGGAGTGTTTATGTATATATATATATATTTTTTTTTATTTTATTTATTACAGCTTTAATTTTCCACTAACAATTTATAGAATATTTATCTAATATTTATAATTTTCTTCTTTACTTGTGTTATGTGGCCCCTGTATGGGTAAAAGCCTCCTCCATCCTTTTCCATTTCTTCCTATCTTTAGCCATATTCATCCAATTCCTTCCTGCTGTTTTAATGATGTCATCGACCCATCTTTTCTTTTGTCGTCCCACTTTTCTTTTGCCTTTTGGGCCCTGCCATTTAGTTGTTTGATAAGTCCATCTATTATCTTTGTATCTTGACAGGTGCCCTGCCCAGTTCCATTTTTGTTTCAAACTAAAAAGAAGAGCATCTGTTAACTTTGTTTTCATGCGGATATCCACATTTCGAGTTTTTTGTATTCTCCTCAGTTTTAGTATACTTCGTTCCATTGCATGTTGACATGACAAAATTTTGTTTTTCACTTTTTCCGTGAAGACCCATGTTTGACTAGCGTATGTTAAGCTCGGGAGAATACAAGCATCCATTATGGTCTTCTTCATGCTAAGGCTATATTTTCCTTTTATAATTTCTTTATGGGCCCAGTACTTCTTCCAAGCCGTGCTTATTCTTCTGTCAATTTCATCATCATTACTGTTTGGATCAAAAGACACCAGTTTGCCAAGGTACACATATTCATCAACATAATCTATTGGTTCATCGTCTACTTTAATGATTCCTTTATGACTATTCGACATTATTTTTGTTTTTGACGCATTCATGTGTAGGCCAATTTTCTTGCTTTCAGAGTTTAACTTTTGTAACATTGATTCTAGATCCTTTGCAGATTCACTAAATAGAACGATATCATCAGCAAATCTTAGGTGTGTTAGTTTACTATTGAGTATCCATATGCCTTTACCTTCCCAATCAATATTTTTGAAAATGTCTTCAAGTACGGCTATAAACAGCTTTGGAGACAGCGGGTCTCCCTGCCGCACGCCCCTGCCAATAGTGAACTCCTCCCCTTGTTTTTCTAATTTTACTCTGCTTACACTTTTAGAATAGATGTTTTTTATGACATTTATATATGTTTTGTTTACACCATTGTTTCTTAGCGCTGACCATATAGATGAGTGTACTATGCTATCAAACGCCTTTGTGTAATCCACAAAGGCGATGTAGAGTGGTTTATTAAATTCTTTAAATTTCTCCATTATTTGTTCTAAACTGTGAATATGGTCTACTGTTGAGTAGTGCGGCCTGAAGCCCGCTTGTTCTATTGGCTGATTCCTATCAATATTTGATGCTATTCTCCTTAAGATCACTGATGAAAAGAGTTTATACAATGTCGATAGTAAGCTGATAGGCCTATAGTTGCTGATATCCATTGGGTTTCCTTTTTTATACAATAATATTATATTTGATTTGCTCCATTGAGAAGGTACCTGCTCTTTTTCTAGTACTAGATTGAATAGCTCTGCTAGATGTGCAGCTAGAATTGGGGCTCCGATTTTCAAGGCTTCATTCGTGATGTTATCATCGCCTGGGCTCTTTTCGAGTTTAAGATGTTTAATTTGAGCCATTATTTCTGGTTCCGTTATTGGGTCTACTGGTATTTCGCC
This sequence comes from Mycalesis mineus, assembly GCA_034621355.1. NCBI lineage: Eukaryota > Metazoa > Arthropoda > Insecta > Lepidoptera > Nymphalidae > Mycalesis > Mycalesis mineus. The sequence continues at coordinate 9,229,813 of CM067895.1, forward strand.
TATATCTCCTGTTATATTACTCAGATCTACTTCAACTTCTAGTCTCCTGTCGTGTGATGGTCTTTCGTAAAGTGAGGTATAGAAAGCTGTAGCACATTTTAATATTCCTTCTCTGTCTATGTTCTTGCCCGTGTCGCTATTTAAGCTTTGTATCCAATTTTTATGCGTAGATAGTTCTTTGAAGGCTCTTTTTGAGCTACGGAAAGAAAGCATGTTTTTCTCTATGATTTTCCTTCTATAGTTGACATAATCTTTTTTAATCGATCTGTTGGTTTGTTTAAATAATTTCTTTAGTTTATCTCTCAACTCTTTTGATTTGTTCTTTGTAAATATAAGCTCAGTTCTTCTGGATATTAGGTTTTGTGTTTGGTTACTAAAAATTTTTTCCTTGTTGTTTACTTTTTCATCCATTTTCAGGCTTTGAGTGATTACATCTTCCAATTTGTCACTATAGGATTGTACTGTCTTATTTCCCTTTACAAATTCATCTAACATTGGTAAGTTCTTTAATAGGTTTTGGATGTAGTTGCTTTTTTCCTTTTCGGACTTCAATTTACTAGGCATTGTTTTAAATGATCCTCGGCTAAGTTTAGGTTTTTGAATGTTTAAGGAACATCTTACTATTCTGTGATCAGACGGGAAGCTGATTTTGTTTAAAACTTCAATATTTGTTACGGATTTTGGCTTGGGACTCAGTATAAAATCGATTTCGTTTTTAGTTTTATTGTCTGGAGAAATCCATGTCCACTTTCTAGATTGTTTCTTTTTAAAGTATGTATTCATCACAGCAAGCTTGTGTTCTTGTGCATATTGTATTAAGCGTTCACCTCTAGTGTTCCGTATGCCATAACCATACTTGCCCATTACTCGTTTTTCATGTGATTTTGGTTGTCCAATTTTGGCATTGAAATCCCCAATGATTATTCTGTTTTTGTCTGCTAGCTCTTGTGCTCTTGTTAATTCCTCATAAAATTTGGTGATTTCCTCTTCACTTGAGCTGTCCGTAGGGGAATATACTTGAATTAATGACAGTGGTCCCTCTTTGAAATTCAGTTTTAGTAGGGCCACTCTCTCAGAAATTCCCAGAAAGCATACTATGTTGCTCTTTAGTGATTTTTTTATTAAGAAGCCTACACCATGAAGTCCCTTTGTCTCTCCAATATAACAAAATATATATTCTTTATGTTCTTCTATGGTGTATCCCATCTTTTTAACTTCTGCAAGCCCTATGACATCCCAATTTATTTTATCTATAGCATAATTTAATTCCAAAATTCTCTCATTAGTTGCAAGGGATCTCACATTGAATGTGCATATTTTAAGGTTGTTCTTACTTTTTTCCAAGTAGCTAGAGTTACATGTATTTGTATTATTTATTGTTATATTATCTCTGTTATATTGTTTGTTTTCCTTTGATGGAGGGTGGTGGTCGACTTGCCCCACGGTGACCAGCCGGCTTGGGGTGAATTTTCCAGTTGTTGGTTTAGTTATTGTTGTTGTTTTTAATTTTATTATATTCCGTGTGCCAGTGGTCATTGCTAGTTTTTTGAGAGTTCAGATAGCGAGGCTGTTCTACCTCGTTCCACATAGTTAAGGATATTAGGTTTTATCGTTTCTTTAAAAGTACTTTTGTCACCTGGTGGGATAGAGGTATCTTTTGAGTTTAATTTCTTTTGATTTGATGAGCTGGGCGAGCCAGATTCTTCCCTCTTTCTTTTATCTCTTGTTTTGTCGTTACGTTTCTTCACTATCAGTTTGTCCGATTTAAGAAAAGCAATATTCCCTTTCTTCCTTTCCTCCTCTAGTTGTGGTTGTAGCTGCTTCCGCTTTTCGAGTACTTCTTTTGTGTAATCTTCTTTAATATATACACCAGTGGGAAACCTAGCCTTGTTTTTCAATATGAGATGTTTTTTCCATAAGGATGCTATTGTGACCACAATGGGTCGACTTTTGTTGTGCTTTTTGCCTATTCTGTATATGTTTTTAATTTCATGACTATCTAAGTAAGTTCCTGTTTCTATTATTAATTCCTTTATGTAGTCAACCATCTCTGCTTCAAGTTTATTGGACTCCTCAATTCCAAAAAAGATTAGGTTGTATTTCCTTTTTTCGTGTTCTGCTGTGTTAAGTTTTTGCTCTAAATTCGAAACTTTTTCTTTGAGTTTCGTGTTCTCCTGTGTAACGGCTTTTATTCTTTCATCCATTGCCTCCATGACATATTTTGAAACCTCTGCCGTTATAAGTTTGGTTTGTTGGTTTAATTTTTCATCTAATTTTTTATCCAGTTTTAACAACAATAGCTCCATTTGTTTGTCCATATTTGACAAATATTTTTGATTTTGACAGCCCAGGTTTTGAGGTTAATTGAGTTTGGTTATCCTTTTCAGAACAAAAAGTTTTTTTTTTTTTTTTTTTTTAGAATTCGACTATGGCTCAATTGCCCGGAACGCAGAGCCGATGAACCATAGAGCGGAAGTTGTGTTCGTTAGTTGAGTTGGTAGCACTGTCGTAGTTTGACACTTGACATTTGTATAAATCACAAGGGTTATGTATTTAAGTGTCCCTTTTTTCTTCTAGCTTTATATTTTGCACTGTGATTATTATTTATTATTGTGTATTATTGTCACACTTAATGGATTTTGCGTAGAAACGCCACAAATTCACACTGTTTGCACTGTAACTGATTTTTATTTACGGAGGACTTTGACGTACGTGTTAGTTGTAAGACCACCGGAAGCGGAAACATCCACAACATATATATATATATACATATATATATATATATATATATATATATATATATATATTTATATATATATATATGTGTGTGAGTGTATATTATTTATCTGAATGATTTATTCTGTCTTGCACCATTTCCGCTTTCACTTGCACAATTCCTATCATCAAGGGTTGCCTGTAAGAGATTGCTCCAAGCAATAAGGCCGCCTTTGCATGCATTTATGTTTGTTATTTTATTTTTATTTTTTACTGTGTGATTGTCTATGTATTATGTGTGCAATAAAGATTTTCTTCTTCTTCTTTCTAACTAATACCTTTAAACAAGCAATTCTTGGATACATACTAGATGATTTTTTTATTAATTACAAGTTAGCTCTAGACTGCAATCACACCTGTAAGTGATAATGTAATTTAAGATGGAAGAGGGCGAACTTGTTAGGAGTAGGGTAAAATCCACACGTCTTCGGTTTCTACACGACATCGTACCGGAATGCTAAATCGCTTGGTGGTACGGCGGTGGTAACTAGTCATGGCCAAAGCCAGAAAAGGCCCAATTAAGAAAATCTCAATCGGCCTTGCTGGGAATCGAACCCAGGACCTCCGTGTTATAAATCCACAATTTTCTTTGCAGTACAATATAGTTTTCAGCGTCGCCATTACCCTTACCTATGTATAATTTAAATAAATATTAATGTAGGTATTACGATTATCAAAGCATGATAATGGTCATTATCATTTCTATTAATATCTTGTTTTATATTGAAGTCATTATGCTGTGAGTACATCATTACTCTAAATAGTCAAAAAAATTAAATAGGTAAACATATTAGTGTGTATTCTATGTTCTTAACGAATTTCTAACAAAGTGCGGGTCAGTCGCAAGTATTGTGCTGCAGTAACACATCATGGCTTTTGCTGGGAAAATCGATTACAATACAAAACATTTAAAGCGAGGTATGTATGTATTTAAATCTGTAATTTAATTAATTAAGTAATTACAAGTTAAGTAAAGTAGAAAAACTAACTAAGAAAATTAACGACTGTGCAATTTTTCACCCACAGTACAACGTATCCACAATACTTTTTACTCATAATGAACATGGGTTATGGGTAGTACCTACTAAAACCACAGATGCTTCTTCGTCTGTGGTTTCAAACCACGTAAACGGATTTTGATGCGGTTTTGATCATCAAAGTGATTCAAGTGGAAAGTTTATACGTACCTACCTATAGTTAATTGAAGAAAATCGCGATTTAGACTAGCGAAGTCACTGCCTAAAAGTTTTTTTCCTGTAAGTGGCAAAATACTCATGGGTGACCATGGGGATTTTACTGGGTAAGGCCAGATTATTTTCGGCTAAAAAAGCCCCTCCTACCTCTAGAGTGCTGGTATACCTGCCTTGTAGCCTACCATCAACATCGCAACCTATGTCTGCCTATAAGATGACCTGGCTGATGAAATCATTCCCAATAAGAGACTGCTGTCGTCGATTTTTACGTATTTTAAACATGAAATTGTAACTGTTAATATTATCCACTTCTAGGTGATCCTCTCCCGCCATACAATGGAAAACTTCGAGTATACAACATGCGACTTTGCCCGTTCGCGGAACGAACTATCCTGGCTCTCAACGCGAAGAACATTGACTATGAAGTGGTCAATATTAACTTACACGAGAAACCAGAATGGTTAACTAGCAAAAGTGCATTCGGTAAGATTACTTAGTTAGGTATTAAGTAAGAAAAAAAATTGGGGCTTTTTTTCCAGTATTAAATTTATCAAAATAAGTTTAGATATGCATCGTTTGCATCATATGTAATGAACATCTGATAGTGATCGTTGATGTATAAAACATTATCACCCTAAGCCCGCCAACCCACAGTCGAACAGCGTGTTGGGTCTATGCTTCATACCCTCTTCCCTACATGGAGGGAGCCCTGGCCTTATAGTGAGCCTTTAACAGGCTGATAATGATAGTGACGATTATGCATTGTAAAAGGGGTTTGAAGAGAATTGTATCGGCTTGCGACAGGTTTTTTTGAAAAGTTTGTGCCCTTAATACAAATCTCACTTTGCTTATTTTATCGAATGCTCTCGAATCATAATAGCCGCCATTATGCAACAGTTTCATAATTGACTATTGTTTCTCTAAATTATTTTACCAGGTAAAGTACCTTCAATTGAAATCAAGGAAGGCGTATGCATCCACGAGAGTCTTATAACTGCGGAGTACTTAGACGAGGCGTATCCCGAGAAGCCACTGTTACCGAAAGACCCACTTAGAAAAGCCATGGATAAAATTATTGTCGCAGCCTCAGAACCGGTCAGTATTGCTTGTGTATATATTGCTGGTGATATTATAACGTATACCTATAATATTACTAGTTAGTTACCTAGTTAGGATTAACGCTTTTCTCCATTTACAGATTATATCTTTATTATTCAAATCAGTGAAAGCCCCGGACACTATTACGGAGGAGACAATATCCTCGTTCTACAAAGCGTTAGACTTTGTTCAGGATACACTCGAACAACGCGGCACTACGTATTTGGGAGGCGACGAGCCGGGCTATGTCGACTACATGATATGGCCGTGGTTCGAACGACTACTAGTACTGAACAAAGACGACCCCCGTGCGAGCATTCACCTGAACAAGTATGAACTGCTGGTAAGTAAGAATAAGTTTACGAAACACCATCGGTCTATTTTTAATGTCCTTGAAGGGTTATTGCCTATAGTATAGAAAAATGCGTATGCCACATGCTTTTCCGTGTAAAGGAAGGAGGTCAGAAGCTTGGTCTTATCATGCTGTCTCAAATCGGATTAGCGGGCTTAGCCCACGTCCTAAATGACAGCGCATCGGGTATGCGGATATCACCAGGATCAGGACGTGGTGGTGGTGATAATGTTAAGTGTGAGACTACTGACACCTACTCAATTCTTAAGTATACTCGTATGTCCATAGAAAATAACAATTTTGTATGGAGATGCGTACGCATCCGTTCAGCTTTCTGCGTCTATTCAGATTTCGCGGCAAGAAAAGTTTAAAATGAGGACAGTGCGACCAAATTCGTTCTGCGTTATGTGAAAGGAGCTGAATAAGTGTAATTAATCCGTAAATGCAACTAAATATCACGAACAGATGTTAATAACAATGACCGGGAACAACTAGTTAACATAATAATAATAAATCTTTTAAAAATAATAAAAAGAATGTAAATAAAAATAAATGAGAGTTAAAATATAAGTACGTACACTAAAGCCAAACTCGATTGAGAATGTTTGTCAACAAACAAATGAAAGTAGATAATGCAACACATTTTATGACTAGGTACTATATTTAAAATTATGTTTTGATTTTTTATAAAATCTTATTTAAAAGATATTGAATATATTTAATTAGTTTTAAGCTTACTAAACTAATTTATTGCCATGAATTCGTCATTAACTAGTTAATTTAAAAAATAGGTGTAAAATGACTAGTGATTTCTACCTTCATTTTTAATTTGTTTGTTGTCACACATTCTCAATCGAGTTTGGCTTTAGCATAGTTACATAATCTTTATTGAGCATACTTAAAAATAACATAATTATCTTGACTTACTTTCTTCCTTACGTCCAACCTTGATACGTTGGTCCAGACGTCGCTTAATCTAAGATGGAAGCAGTGGCGGATTTACCAGCAGGCTGAGTAGGCTGGAGCCTAGGGCGGCAAATTTTAAGGGGCGGCAAATTTATTTCATAAATTTATTATTTCGGTTTACAAATTTAAAAAAAAATTAATATACACACACATAATACGAATTTCGAAAATTGGAGAGAAATTGAAATATTTAACAAAAATCGAAATATTCTCATATACAGTGCTAATTAATAAATATTTCAACATCTCTGCATGAACAATTCCTAAACGCTTTACTAATTATACATTAATGATTATGAACTTTTAGAATATCGCGATTCGATATTATAATCGAAATTTAGTCATTTTTACATAAATATTCTTCACTGATAACTGCTATAATTTTTTCTCCGTGTACCTAATAATTATGAGATCTGCTTACCCAATTCAATCGATATAATATCGATGGTCTAACAAAAATACTGACTAAATTTGACTAATTTTTATTAAATAAAAAACTAGTTCAATATCTTATAGAGATCATATTAATCAAATAACTGATAGTTAAACGACTGTGACTTGACAATAAAAAAAATTTCTCCACAAAATATGAAGTGAGACAATTTGCACATTAGAAAATTGATACATTTTATCAGTTAATTATTTCATTTGCAGTAAGAAAAAGTTTGGAAAATTCAAATGAGCAGGCCTTAAGCGCTTATGTCGTACACGAATTATTTTAATTAAATGTTTACATCAGTATATTTGATAACTTTTTCGCAAAGCCAACTTTTTCAGAAAATGCCAATCGGAATGAATTAATTATAATAAGATAAAACAATACTCAGCTGCAATTTTTTATTCAACGGCTTCTCTCCAAACAATTATATTAAAAAAAATTGAAGTGAAAAAATTATTTTTTCGAAAGTTATCGTGTTTACTGTGAACACGATCATCCAAAATCCATACGATATGGCATTAAAATTTCTTCCTTTTAAATAAAAAATAATTAATCATAAATATAACTTAATATAATATAATTAAGCATAACTCATAACCGAAAAAATAATTTTTATAAGCTCAGCGATCATTTTTCTTTCCGATAAGTTGCTTTTTAAATAAATGTTTAGTATAAATGTATAGTTTTAAGACATACCTTACCTTACTTTAAAAGTGGTATACGATTGAGATATTTTTTCCTTAAAATAATGTTTTTTGATAATTCTTTGCTGTAAAAATAATCAAGGATCTAACATGTTACCATAGTTCTCAATAATAATAACTATATGGGAAAAATTGAAGTAACGAGGATGATGGGGCACAAATTATAAAGTTGGAATTTTATTGATAGAAAATTGATATGATTGAGGACTAAGATATCAAAATTTAGAGGCGGCAAAAATTGAATAGCCTACGGGCGGCAAATCTATAAATCCGCCACTGGATGGAAGCGTGCTAACTTGTTAGGAGTAGAATGAAATCCACACCCCTTTCGATTTCTACACGACATCGTACCGGAACGCTAAGTCGCTTGGCAGTACGTCTTTGTCGATAAGGTGGTAACGGGCCACAGCCAGTCACATTTAGACTTTTTATAGATCGCAGTATCTTTGGTAGTTATATAAGTTAACCATGAAGTTGTTTTAATGACAAATATACCTAATATAACTCTTTCATTTATTATACTTTCAGATAGCGTATTTGAACAAGATGAAGAAAGACCCTGCAGTTGTCTCTTATTTACTTCCGGATGAAGCCATATTAGCATTCTACAATGCTTTTAAACAAGGTTCTATTAACTACGACACTTTAAACTTCTGAAAACCTAATTAGGGGCCACCCATCAATTTTGTCACACGAATTTCATATTTTTGACCTCTCCCCTATCCTCGTCACAGCTGGCCACATTTGTGAGACTCATTAGTAACTTGTAATGAATAAAAATGAAACCTCCTCTAGTTTTACATATTTCTCAATTTTATATCTATAAATTAATTATTGAATTAAAAACAACAGTTCCGAAATTAGTTTTATTTCCATTTAATTTGCGTCGTGTTGCGACAGAGGTGCAAGAAAACAGAAAAAAAAACAATTTATACAGATAAAGTTGCAAATGTTTTTCAGTTAAGTATTCGTAAGTAATGCAAAGTTTAACATGATATAATTTTTAATACATGCCTACTTATACTAAATCCAAACTCGATTGAGAATGCTTGTCAACAAACAAATTAAAAATGAAGGTAGAAATAACTAGTCATTTTACACCTATTTTTTTAAATTAACTAGTTAATGACGAATTCATGACAATAAATTCGATTAGTAAGCTTAAAACTAATTAATATATTCAATATCTTTTAAATAAGATTTTTTAAAATAAGAAAACATAATTTGTGTTGCATTTTCTACCTCCATTTTTAATTTGTTTGTTGACAAGCATTCTCAATCAAGTTTGACTTTAGTATAGAATTTGAATTGTGAAGTAACGAAATTTAGAAACCCCCTTACCACGCCTTTGTCACATTTTGTCGACCCCTTAACGCGTGTGTGTAAAATATTATGTATTAGACGATATAATATTTCAATATGAATATTTTTTTATTATCATAATGATATAACAAAAATGACAAAACCAATTAATTGTTTTTTATTATTGGTTACTTAGCTACATTTTATCTCGGGTTATCCAAAATATGTGCCTTATTTCAAAACGCTATTATATTAAATCGACGACTAATTTAGAGGGGAAATAATATTTATTTCCCCTCTTAATTACTCCCGACAATTCCGGTCCAGTTTCCAAGTGATACTTAGCTGGTGTTTTCGATCGAGTCGTCGACTCTGATTGATCCCGACAATTCCGGTCCGGTTAAAATCGATTTAAACTACGCAACCGATTTTAATGCGGTTATTTATCAGATAGAGTGGTTCAACAGGAAGGTTTATGTGTATAATAAGTGCACAATGTAGTGTATCAAAAACATATAATTTTAGAGGTTTCTGATGCGATGTCGTAAATTAACGCATTTTTTGCGCCTACATTGCAAACGCTGTCTAAACCCTAGGAGATATATCAAAATAATGTTTTTCAGTATTACACAACTTAAAAAGGTCAACAAAAAAATCCGCGATATGTCTATCTCTTAGGGATAACCCAAAATAACCATTTTTTATCGCTTACTTTCAACCAAAGTAATGGCTTATTTACGAAGCGATTTTAAGCAATACTGCATTAATCCTTATCCAATTGAGCATCTTAAATACTTTGTGCATTCAATATAGATCACCATTGCCCTTTACAGCATGTAATTTAAGTAAATATTTTCCAAGATATGTAAGATTCAAAATGCAGGGACGAGCGTTCGGCGGTCGCGCGGAGCCTGCGTGCGCCTTCGTTGGTACTTACCAGCATTACACCCGTGCGAAGCTAGGGCGGACCGCTAGTATCAAATAAAACCAAGTACAAAAATTTATGCAAAACTTTATTTAAACACTAGTTTTCAAAGTTAAGTATAACGGTAAGTAAACTGAGTTCCACGAAATATTTATTACAACAATGGACCTCGTCAGAATAAAACTAGAAATACAAAAGAAAATACTATAAAGAAAAATAAACTACAATTAAAATACTCATTGGTAAAGTAATATCTCTGTAAAAATGCCAAGACGTCAATAGAATACGTAGTATTTTATGTTAACACAAAGGCGGCTTTTATTCGCTTGCTTTTTTTGTTACAGCAATGTATAAAATTCTATGAAAAGAAAGTTTCTTTATTCAGACAAATTAGTAGATTGATTGTACTTTTTTATTTATTTATGACAAGTTAGTCCCAGCAATCACACCTGATGGTAAGTGATGATGCAATCTAAGATGGAAGTGGGCTAGAGTTGGATGAACTCCACACCCGTCTGTTTCTACACGACATCGTACCGGAACGCTAAATAGCGTGGCGGTACGTGTATACTGGTGGGTTGGCAACTAGACAAGGTCGGAGCCTCCAACCAGACCTAGACCAATTCAGAAAATCTAAACCGAACTACTAAACTGGAAGATATATAAGTTACGTGAGGAAATTGAGGGTAGGGCGATTTTTTTACTGCACTTTCATTCGTAATAAATAAATAATTTTAATAATTAATATTAAACTTATTGACATGAGCTATTGCTATGTGACCTACTTTGATAACAAGCTGTTACAAAAGTAAATATTCATTACTTACAGCCCTTGTCAGTCAGTAACCAAATAACTCATAAATAAATACTCCTTGATGTACTTAATGACATATTAGTGACAGGTATTATTGATATACTGAAAATGTATGCTAAAAGCTTGGAAAGGAAGATGGTTTTATATAATATGGTCATTAAAGTTTGTCCTAAAACTTTACTTTGGTTTTATTTACCCGTGAAACAAAAATGTGATGTTAATTAAACAAAAAATATACAAATAATGCCAAAAGACATTAAAATTCGGCCACCATGTAGGTAGACCGTTCATCTTAATTTGACATATCATGACAAGTAATAACAATATAATGTCATAAAAGCAAACCTAAAGCAATGTCACGAAAAGAAAATGAGATTAAGAATTTCATGTAGTGTTCCTATTACTATATAAATATAAAATATAAACTTATTCAAACAAGTATTCAGTGCATTCACTCAACTTGATCACTTTGATACTTATGATTATGTTAAAACTAATTAAAAATATATTAAGTAAATTTTAATCTACACTTAGAACCTAAAAATAAAACTTAGGATCCAATTTCTGAGGGTAAAATCACACAAGTTTCTCAACTGGCAGCCATTAGTTTTATTGACCTTGACTGCAATCACACCGGACCTGGACCAATTTAGAAAATCTTAATCGGCCCAGTCGGGAATCGAACCCAGGACCTCCGTCTTATAAATCCAATGCGCCACAGAGGCCGTCAAACATATATAATTTCCTGGATCCGTAAGCTTAATAAGCTTTCATTATAAATTATAGCCTCTTATGTAGAAATGACAATTAAGTATAGATCAATGTGCATGAGAACATGACTTAATGCCATTGCCAAGAGAGTCAAACCTTCAAGTTTAAGTAATCAATTTATCTTCACTCTTGTGTAGTCCTAAGGCATGTCAAAATGCGTGTGTGCATGGATCATAAAACTAGATTTTTTTTTTAAAATCTGAGTATATAACAGCAATTTTGAAATTAATTAAATATTTTTTTTATGTCAGGGAAGTTACTGACAGTCAGTAGTGCTGTAAGGCTAACTGGTGTCATAGCCTCGTGTCATTTTATGAAGAACTTGGATCCTGTGTGGCATGCTTAATCAGTCTTGAGCAGATCAACCTCTATATTTATCAGCAGTCGCTTCCAACTTGGAAACGATTTTCTTCAAATCAGCATTTTTATCCAATTTCAAATAAGCAGTATTTTTCACGTTATGCAGTTTAAGCCATTCGGGAGCTTCTTCTGTCAACAGTTTGATATCTTTATTTAAATCACTAGCCGATACATTCGATTTGAAACTACTGTCCAATTTGGAGAGCACAACATTTAGAGCTAACACATTCTTTCTTTCGGTGACGAAAATGTTTCTCAAGGTTCTAGCTAGATCGGGCAGGCGGCTGTACATCAAGTATTTTTGTTCGTTATCAGAGGATCTTGTCATGGCTTCGAGAGCTTTAGCGGCTTGTTTGGCTTTAACTTTTTCTAATAACGCTGCAGGTAAACCTCGAAGAGCGGGATTCAAAATTTGAATATTACTTGTTGAAGGCTGAGTTTGGGTGGATACATTAGTTGATTTAGAATCTTGGATGCCGGTAACAATCTTTTCTTGCTCAGTTAGACCTCTGGCTTTAGCTTGAGCGAGTTTCTCCAATGCCCTTTCCATTTTTGTATTGCATTTGAATAGTTCCCGGGCTTTCGAGAGAACATCTTGAGCTGATGAATACTTTTCTGTATGAGGCAGTTCTGGCAGCTTAGCGCATTCAACATCTGGAATTTTCTCCAGTTCAAATTCAGGATGCCATCGCACTATTTTATTGTCTGGAATTTCAATTGGAGGGTCCAATGTCAAGCAGAATTGAGTGTGATGTTTTTTGACAAGTTGCAATAGAGTGTCGTAGAAATATCTTCGTCTTTCTAACAGCACACTTGGGTTCATGTTCTTAATGTTATTAGGAAAGTTGGGGGAGATCATCAGTTCAAATGATTCTTTCTGAGATGTGTTGCTAAAGTTTTTGTTCTTCTGCACTTCGAAGTTGTAAAAATCTGGTACTAAATGTTTGATTTGCGACAAGTGTTTGTCTGTGAAGTTCCTCTTGAGCATTTCCTGTACAGATGGTCTGAGTTTGTTGAAAGTTATCTTTTCGTTTCTGTTGTAAAGTAGGGCTACCACTGTCTCCATGCCACGGAACAGTTCCGCAAGAAATCTGTAGTGATGTGGTAATGGTAGACTAGATGATGATGCTGCCAAGGACTGTTTCAAGTAGGCTGGTACCTGTAACAGATACCATACAATATTAGTATTCATACAATACTGAACAAATTCAAGCTACATCAGTAACCATCGTGGACAAAAATGGCGATTTTAATATATCAGCAGTTTATTGTCCACCAAGACACAGGATATCAGAGGAGATATTTTCGAATTTCTTTGGAAGCCTTGGAGGTCGTTTCATTATAGGAGGAGATTGGAACGCCAAACATCCTCATTGGGGTGCGAGGCTAATAACTACCCGCGGTAGGGAACTAAAGAAGAGTGTAGACAAGAACCATTTAACAACTATTGCAACTCCGGAACCAACGCATTGGCCTACAGATCCGAACAGACTGCCAGATGTGCTAGACTTTTACATAAGCAAGGGTTTGTCTCGCCACTTCTTCACGATCAGCTCAATCTTGGATGGATCATCTAATCATATCCCAGTCCTATTAAACATGAGTTCAAAAGTTGTGACCAAGTCAGAGCGGCTCCAACTTTATAACAAATGGACAGACTGGGAAGCATTTCGAACTCTGGTGACTGACATGCTAGAGCTTCAAATAACACTCAAATCGGAGGATGATATAGACAGAGCCGCCCATATTTTTATGACTGTAGTGCAGAGTGCTTGTTGGAATTCAACTCCAGAAAAACCTAATGCAAAACCAAGACACAAAGTGGTTCCTTCTGAAATCAAAAATCGTGTAAGGGAAAAAAGAAGGCTGCGTAGAATATGGCACAATAGTAGACACCCTGAAGATAAAGCCACATTAAACAAAGCTATAAAAGATCTCAAAAGTACCTTAGCTGCAGTAAATGATGCTGACATAGAAACATATTTGGAATCCCTTACAGCTACAAGCGCTACTGACTACTCACTTTATAAGGCTTACAAAAATCATAATAAACCAGTACAACCTAAACCACCGATTAAGCTGGAACGAGGTCTCTGGGCTCGAAGTCAACAACAGAAAGCAAATGCCTTTGGAGAACACCTATCCAAAATATTCACACCACATGAATTTGACAGTAACACCGAAGACAACGAAATAGTAGAAGCTCTTAGTCAACCCTATCAATTACATTTACCACTGAAACCAACAAACCCAACAGAAATTTTCAACACAGTTAAACATATGAAAGATAAAAAGGCTCCGGGTTTCGATCTAATAGATAAAAAAGTCCTGTCAGAATTACCCAGAAAAGGCATTGTGTTCCTCTGTACTCTGTTTAACGGTATCATGAGAATCGGATATTTTCCAGCACTCTGGAAAGTGTCACAGATCGTAATGATCGAAAAGCCGGGTAAACCAGTCCATGAAATAACTTCATATCGACCAATTAGTTTGTTACCTGTAACCTCCAAAGTCTTCGAAAAGGTATTAATGCATAGACTTTGGAAGGAACTTCGAGAAAGACACATTATTCCAGACCATCAATTTGGTTTCCGACAGCAACATGGAACGGTTGAACAGATCCATAGAGTTTGTAGAACCATAAGAGAAACTCTTGAACATAAAGAATACTGCTCCTCTGCATTCTTAGATGTGCAGCAAGCTTTTGATAGGGTGTGGCACTCAGGGCTGCTGTATAAAATTAAAACACTGTTACCCCATACATTCTTTGGAATAATTAAGTCTTACCTTAGTGAGAGAATCTTCCAAGTGAAAGAAGAAGAATACACCTCCAAATTCTATCCGATCAAAGCTGGCGTGCCGCAAGGTTCAGTCTTGGGTCCGATTCTTTACACAATCTACACATGTGACCTACCTCAAGCTGATGATGTTGTCATAGCAACATTTGCGGATGACACCGCCGTGTTGGCCCGTAATAGTTGCCCTGATAAAGCATCAGAAATCTTGCAACGTAGTCTACTTCAAATTGATAAATGGCTCGCTAAATGGAAAATAAAAGCCAGCGTCGCCAAATCAGTACATGTCACTTTCACTCTTCGACGAGGAAACTGCCCTCCAGTGTCGCTAGGCAACAACCAGCTTCCACAAGCTGACAGCGCTAAATATCTAGGCTTGTATCTGGATAGAAGACTTACCTGGAAGAGACACATCCAAACCAAGCGGGATGAGATCTACCATAGATATAGGAAATTGTACTGGATGCTCGCGAGGAACTCAAAGTTGTCTCTGGAAAACAAGCTGCTTCTGTATAGAACTGTAATCAAGCCCATATGGACGTATGGAATCCAGCTATGGGGCTCAGCATGCGACTCCAATGTCAACGTAATACAGAGAGCACAGAATTATGTCCTGAAACAAATGTCGAACGCGCCATGGTTTCTAAAAATGTCTGAAATCCATGAACATCTACAAATGCCAACAGTGAAAGAGGAAATAAGAGCAAGTAGCATCAACTACAAAGCTAGACTCATAAAACATCCGAACCATCTGGCTGTGCAGTTAACGATACCACAGGCGATTCGACGTTTAAAGCGACGGCAAATTCTAATCTGAAGAGAAAGCCGCAATTGAAATGTATATAGAGCATCTCCCGCTGGGGAGGTTATCTCTGATCGACAACTCTCTTACAACGCCTCTGCTCATAGTCATCAGACTGATCGCATGAGTTAAAACAGAAAAAAAAAAAAAAAATATTAGTATTCCTTATAAGATGCAAGAAGCAGCCGGATGCCGTTTTCTCGTACATTTCAGTCACACCTGGGCCTCCATGAATTAACACCGAAATATTATTAATAGTCGACCCCTGAACCTTATGATGGGAAGCCTTTGAAATACCACTGAATCAATAAATAGCAAGACAAATTAATTAAAATCAGTGCAATTAAAATTTTGCTAAACAAATTGCTACAAATCTTAATTGAAGTAGGTCATTGATTACAATGTCACAACTGAATCAGCATTACCTACTTAGCTTATAAATGCAAGGTTAGCTTACTCTATTACAATTAATTAAATGATTATTATTAAATGTCTTCCTGGTTCTATAGTTAGCTGATTGTAGCTTAGGATCTTGAGATTTTCTGGATTTGTGTCCTGGATAAAACTAAGAAATATTTTCTGAAAGTAATAAAATGCAAGAACAGTCTAAAGTGTTGGTCCCAGTCGTTGTCATTGAATAGTGATAATTATATAATTTAAACATCACACCCTAAGCACATCAACTCAATCAATGAGGTGGGGAGCAACAAGTTGGGTCTAAAGTTCATATCAATTCAGTTATGAAGGGCACCTGGCACTTTAGTGGGCCATTTAAATATGATGCAATTATATGAATGAATATTATTTCAAGTCGTTAGCAACTTCAAAAAGAATAAATAATTACACTAAATCAAATTGTATAAATAATGATGTAAACCTAATTATATAAATTAAATAATTACACATAATTAAATAAAAAGAAGTAAATACTTAACTACTACAATAACCTAAACTATATATGTATAAAATATTAAAAAAAACAGTAAAAAACTTAGGCATCATACTATTCCTTCAAATCTGTGTTAAGGTATAGTGTCCAGAAGAAAGCATTGCCACACTGAAAGGCATGGCAGATTCTCGGAGCTAAAAAGAGGCCAGCCCTCTGGCCTAGAGGAGTCAATCAATCAATTTGCAATTTCTCTATAAAAAAAGCCAGGACTCTGACCCCACAGTCCCAGAGATTCAACTCCAAGTGGCTCAAATACACAATCTCCGAGGTTATTGTACTTGCATCACTTGAGATTTTAATTTACATACTGTATCTATACTTTTCATACTAAATCTTAATTTACATGTAACACAAACTTCCCAGATGTAGTAGGTTGAACAATATAATAAATATACCTTGCTTGGACTTTTAACAGGGCTGACGAAGACTTTCCTAGGTGAGATGAGAGGTCTTTGTATAACATTTCCACCATCAGATGCTTTCTTAGGTGACAAAAACTCATTGCGAATCGTTGACTGCTTACTAGGACTGGAAACACAAAAATCAAAAGGATAATATTAAATGTTACCAGATGTAGAAAGTAATAAAAAAAATTTAACTGACAAATGTTAGAAGAAGACTGAAAACAAGAGAGCAATCCTGGGTACAATATAATGAACTGTTATGATGTTATCATAACAGATAACCTATAGAACTATAGCATACTATACTATTGGAGCTACCAATAGTATAGTCCTGATTGGACAATAGTGAAGGAGGCATATGTGGCAACCTCCTCTAACACTAAGAAGGTTTCAAGATCCCTTCCTGGTAAGATGGAAATAAAAATTTAGAAGGAAGTTTAAATTCAAATATTCAAATCGTCAAAATAGAATTTTCACGAGGTTAAGTCAAGAGTTGGTGACTAGAACTTTTGCCAGCAGCGGATTTTAGAAATATTTGTTTGTTAATTATTTTTATCATATATTTAATACAGTTCTGTGACCGATCATGTTTATTATTTGATCAAGCAACCTTCCCAAACATATGAAGGACATGTACTTTAAATATCCTACCGAGTATTGCTCTCTTATAGACTATGATATTAGATAAGTTACATTGACTATAATAAAAATGGCAGTAGCATTTGGCACATTGATAAAATTACTGTACTTACCTCTGAGGAACATCCACATCAATAGACTTAAATTCCTTAAGATTCTTCTTGAGTGGTTCTTTAAGTTTCTTTTTCTCTGTGCTTTCTTTAAACTCTTGTATCCCTTTACTTAGACGGTCAGCCGCTGCCTTGATTTCTGCTAACCTACTACTTGATGCTAATTTCTTCCGTATATCACCTAAACTCAATTCTTTTCTTGCTGCACTCACAGACGCAGGCTTAGAAGATTCGACGTTTTTAATAACATTCGAAGCGCTAGCTTTTTTCGCGAATGCTTCCCCAATTTTTTGTGATGTAGGTATGCTGACATTTCTGGCCAATTGGATTTCTGTGGGCTTTGTAAACTCTGATTCTTCATTAGTGACCGCAGCCGTTTGTTCAACATTATTAGCGAGAATATCACAGTGTTTTGGAAAATGTATTATTCTACTCGATCTTAATGATTCGTTGCGGTCAATGTGTGCTATTTTGTTCTTAGAACTTACGATCTCGTCAGGTGCTCGTCTTTTTCTGCTGTTGAAAAACGCTGTGAGCGTTGTTTGAGACATTGTCTTGATACAACAGATTTTTTTCTTAATAAATTACCAATATTTTCCTTAAAATTATGTATTCCTTTGCTTACTCCACAGTCCACACTTCACTGACACCTGTCTAAATTCCCTCCAAAAGCCGCGTTTGCCGTCTGCGGTCTGCGTCTGTTGAAAACAGTTAAAAGAAATTTGGAAAGTCAACTGTCAGAACTGTCATACGAAGAGTATTTTTGGGCTTAAGCCATAAGCTCTGGACTCTAGCTTTTTTGAGCTAACTGAGATCACGTAAAAATTCTCATATTTTGATGCTGGGGCAGCACTGCACTGCGAGCGAAGTACTTTTAGTATTTTACGATGATTTTACGGTATATTATGTTAGCTACATTCCCTTTTGCCATGCGGCCAAGATAGCCTTCGCTACTCGCTACCTTTTAGAAAAAAAAATTACTGCATTCTTTATTTTGCGTAAATGTCAAATGAGCTAGTTTATTCTGTTAACCATAAATTAGAGCTTGACTATAATCACACCTGGTGATAAGTGATAATCCAATCTAGATGAAAGAGGGCCAGCTTTTAAAAATAGGATGAAATCCATACCCCTTCCGGTTTCTAAAAGACATCGTTTCGGAGTACTAAATTGCTTGGCGGTACGTCTTTATCGGTAGGATGGTAACTGTTATTAGTATCGGCCAAAGCTCCCACCAGCTATGCCAGCCAGCTTGGAATAAAACCCATAACCTCTGTATTATAAACATAACACAAACAGTTGCGCTAAGATGGCCGTTAATTAAAAATAAAATAATGTTAATATGATATTTCATTTTATGTAAAAGTGCCGTACACAGATATGAGTGGAGGGGAATTCTATCTTAGCTAAACCACTATCTTAATAATAATATTATGAAACAAACGCATTTATCATCACTACTTCATTTGTGATGATAAATTGTGATAAATACTCTTTACACAGATTATATTGATGGTACTTGAAACACTAAAGTTAACGACATTCAACGTCATTATGCATAAGCCACTGAAAATATTTCTTTACTAAATGTTCAATTCATGGGCTTGATTCTTAAAGTTCGCTAAATAAGATATTAATTTATTAGGTACTACGAAAAGTCTTACAATGATATTACAGGTGGGCCAAGAAATTATTTAAAGGCTTGTAGTCAAATCGGCTATAATGATGAATAAGGAAAATACACCCCCCAAACCAATTCTAGTGAAAACCGAGACAGCGAAAAATGTTCTATCAGCACCAAGTCGTGTTGTTTCCAGGCCTGATAAGCTTGAGGGAGGAGAAGAAACTGAGATAACTGCTCAAATAGTAGTACCTGAAGAAAGCTGTTGGGGTTGGGTAGTGGTGGCCGCGTCCTTTGCTAGTGTTTTAATTTTAGACGGCATTGTATTTTCGTTTGGAAGTTTAATGAGTGACATTTCAAGTGACATGAGCATATCATTTTCCTTAACAAATTTTTTAAATTCGGTTGCTCTTGCAGTTTATTACATAGGCGGCCCGTTAGCTTCAGCATTTATAAATCGTTTCGGATTCAGAGCGTGCATTATGTCAGGATCAGTTGTAAGCTCATTTTCATTGTTCATTTCATATTTTGCACAAAATTTTATGACTCTGTGCATATTTTATGGATTAATAGCGGGGTTTGGTTACTGTTTAATAAATATGGCATGTGGGTTGATAGTGGGATTTTATTTCGAAAAACTTCGTTCATTGGCATTAGCCATAGCATCATGCGGTTCGAGTGTTGGCATCATGAGTTTTTACCCACTAAATACTCATTTTGTTAAATTAGCTGGATGGCGAACAGTAACATTATTACATGCTGGACTCATGGGGTTAACTTACTTTTTTGGCATGGCTTTCCGACCTGTTTTATCGTTCAATGTTGTTAAAACTACTGAAGAGCAAACACGAACAGTTACTTACTTGCCAAATTTATCTACGGCCGGTTTAAAGCTTGCAGTGTCACGCACAAAAACCGATGACAAAACTATACAACCAACTGCTACAGAACGCTTATTCAGCGCTGTTTCAAATTCCAACTTCCCTACAGCAGCTGCACTAGTAGAAGATACTCCAGATGCAGCTGTAGCTACAGCTGCGAAACCAGGCCCTTCGACTGCAGCAGTATCGAAACTGACTTTAACTGCAAATGCTCCTCAAGGAGGTATAACTCAGAGGCAACTCAAGCAAGTAAAGTCTATTATGTCAAAATCAAGTGTACACAATAAATCAAAACCACCACCTGTTGAAATCGAAGTTACCGTGGAATCTAAAAAGACTAGTTGTTGGGGACGACTATGTCATTGGGAGAAACATGTACCAGAGTCCCGTCCAATGTATAGGGATGATGTTTTTTACGGGGGAAAGTTAGAGAAGCTACCAGCGTATCAAAAAAGTATGACAGCTACAGCTGCTTCTAAAACTGGCTTAGAGTATCAATTAGCCGTATCTAGAGCTGCGACCACAGGTGATTTACTTGAAAAGAGGGGAATATTCACAACAGCAGCAAGAAGAGTACTGGCAACAATGATGGACCCTAAGCTATTACGTAGGAAATCTTTTATAGTTTTTTGTTTTGCGGGATTTAGCATTAATTTAGGACTTATTACTCCATATGTTTTTACGCAGCACAAAAATCTTGAAGCAGGAATGGATCCAGAACATTGTGCGTTTTTTGTAAGTGTTATAGCTTTGGCGAATGCGATTGGTAGGCTAGTATTGGGAGGTATTGCCTGTAAAGTAGAACCGATTAAAGTATACACTGTATCAATGTTAATAACAGGTTTAAGTAATTTTCTATCAGATTTATCTTATAATTTATACTATCAATATTTCTATTGTTTTATATTTGGATTTTTCGTGTCCAGTTCAGTCTGTTTAAGAAGTGTGGTAATCGTCTCCCTATACGGGTTAGATAAATTAACTAACGCTACTGGTGTTCTTCTCGTGTTTACAGGGCTAGGATGCTTAATTAGTGCTCCAGGAACAAGTGTACTTAAAGATTTTTTTGGATATTCGGTGGCATTTTATGTATCCGGAATCTTTATTTTCACGGGTGGTATTATTATGCTGCCTGTAAAACGCATGTGTGAAAATGAAAACAAAAAAACTAACGTACAGAGGTCAGAACTACCGCAAAGTTCGAAAAATAGAGATAAGTAAGAAACAATAGTTAAACTTTTGATTTCTGTAACCGAGTGACTATCGTACACTATTGATCCTCTTTCGTCCGATGAGGTACATCGCCAAAAAGCCCACGAAATGTTCAACAATTTAGATGTTTAATTAATTTAAGTGTGTTTTAAGGCCCTCCGATATTTTATTTAAATGATGTAATTATACTTTTTCGCTAAGTCGTTGCCCGTTTTTCAATTGTTCTTTAGTATATTTTTATGATTAAAATATATATAATTGTTATGTTGGTGAGTTTAATTTTATAACCTGTTACACAACGGCTTTATTACTGTTCTATGCTAGGTACCTTTCTTTGTCAGGGACTGCTTAGGTACTCTATCTATATTTATCTTTTTTTTCTTGTAAACGATGTTTTAATATAAATTTTTAAAGCTTGTGTGCACCAAGATTTCAGTTATCATAACCAACGGTTAACATAACTTTACTAGTAAACCGGGCGGTTATCTTAACCGAGCTTACGTCCTTAACCGGTGTACGGGTTGTCGTGAACAGTAAATTTTACATTTAGCTTATGTTAACCGGTGGTTATGATAACCGAAATCTTGGTGCACACAAGCCTTATCGTATTTAAGTAACATGGTACAACATTAAACATAATGTACTTAAGTTTTTAAGTACAACGGTGACGAGGTAACTATTGTACGATTTGTTTTTACGATTATTATTATATGTGTGGCTTTGTCACGTGGATTTAACAGGTTTTTACGGAAAATAGAATATTAAATATTATTTGTTATTAATCTTTTGGTAATAAAGGTGCTCTAAGAAATGAAAAAAAAAAACGCCAACATTAATGGTTGCCTCTATGTCAGGATGGTGTGATAGCAACTTTTAGAAAACCCCTGATTTGATGTATTTAATTTAATGAAATTTTATTTCGTTATTAAGAAAAATTTATTGTTCACATGAAATCGTTTGTATTTTTAGTAAAGTTCTTATAAAGTTATTTTATAGCCAAAAAATATTAACTTTGTTTTCAAATTTTTATTTTTTATGACAGCAACACTATAGAACTGTTCATGTTCGAGCGCATTTTGTTCTGTCTCCACCGGCCGCCATACTCAAACAAAAAGATTGAGATGAAAAGATAAATTTACTTATATTGGAGCTTGTTGAAAGTGTTTTAATTTGCTAAATGAGTTCTAAATCAGATGTAAACAGAAGAGTCCTCGCCATTCAGGCGAAAAAGAAAAGGCACAAACTCGGAAAGAAGAAAAATCGCGAGGAAGACATCGGCGCTGGTGGACAAGGAAACGGGCTGCGCAATCAAAACCAGAATCGCCTCGAACCGACACACAGTTCGTCCAACGAGACCATCGAGGAGGATGAGGACGAGCAGTACGCCAGCGATGACGAGGAACAAGAGGACAGTGCGGACTACTGCAAGGGTGGCTACCACCCTGTCAAGATCGGCGATTTGTTCCTCAACCGGTACCACGTCACTAGGAAGTTGGGTTGGGGGCATTTCTCGACAGTGTGGCTGTGCTGGGATCTCGTCGACAAGCGTTTTGTGGCTCTAAAAGTCGTAAAGTCGGCGCCACATTTTACGGAAACGGCTCTAGATGAAATTAAGATATTGAAATCGGTTCGCGACAGCGACCCGGCCGATCCTAAGAGAAACAAAACTGTCCAGCTGCTGAACGATTTTAAAATCACGGGCGTGAACGGTACGCACGTGTGTATGGTGTTCGAAGTCCTGGGACATCATCTCTTGAAGCTGATACTCAAGTCTAACTATAGAGGTATTCCTCGAGAAAACGTTAAAACTATAATACACCAAGTGCTGGAGGGCCTAGATTATCTTCATACTAAATGTAAAATAATTCATACAGATATAAAGCCTGAAAATGTGTTAGTGTGTGTGGATGAAGCGTATATTCGTAAGTTAGCGGCGGAAGCCACCGAGCTACATTCCCTGGGCCTCCGGTTACCCCACTCCCTCATCAGCACTGCACCCAAGGAGTTCCAAGAACAGGTAGTTACTGGTAAAATGAGTAGAAATAAAAAGAAAAAACTGAAGAAAAAAGCAAAACGGCAGTCTATGCTTCTCAAAAAGCAAATGGAACAAATAGAAGAAATAGAGGAACAAAAGAAAGTTGTGACAGACTCTGCACCTATGTCACAAGACAATGATGACTCCCCGCAGACACCGGAAGAGGAGAGTGTCATAGAGAATACTCACTCTGAAAATGAGCCAAGTGTGAATGGTTGTAATGATAGTGAAAAGGCAGATGACGAAGCTTTCGACACTGATGCAGAAGCTGTGCAGGTAAGGAACAAACAGTATGGTTGTGGGGACGATACAGGCACTCCTATGTCTGAAGGGGAAATGACTGACACCCCACCGTCATTCATATCTCAGATCAAGGATAAGTCTCTGGATAAGCAACCTGACCCAGCTTTTGACATTTGTGATGTAGAAGTAAAAATAGCTGATTTAGGTAATGCTTGCTGGGTTCATCGGCACTTTACTGAGGATATTCAAACAAGGCAGTACCGCTCCCTGGAAGTTTTGTTGAGTGCTGGTTATGGTACTTCAGCTGACATATGGAGCACTGCTTGCATGGCCTTCGAGCTGGCCACTGGAGATTACCTATTCGAGCCTCACTCAGGTGATGGCTACAGCCGGGATGAGGACCACCTAGCACACATTATTGAACTGCTCGGAGATATTCCTAAAAGAATTGCAGCTTCCGGAAAGTATTCAAAAATATTTTTCAATAAAAAAGGTGAATTGAGAAATATCACAGGGCTAAAACCTTGGGGCCTAGTTTCCGTTCTCACGGAGAAGTACGAGTGGAGTCAAAATGATGCAGAGGAGTTTGCTGATTTTTTAAAGCCTATGTTAGATTTTGACCCCAATCGGCGAGCCACCGCGTACGAGTGCCTTCAGCACCCCTGGTTGAAGCCAGCCAAGCCCGAACTAACTGAGTCTGAGGAATAAATGCTCTCTGTTGATGTGAATGTTATATCGTTCATAAAATCAGTAGTGTCATCTAACTAAGTATTTCAATGTTTATGTTACAATCAAAGTTTATTTATGGATTTGTTTGTGAATAGTTTTTATTTGTATCTAGAAGGTTTTGTTAGAAATCCTTGAATTTAAATTGTGTGCAGAATAGTGGAATGATGATGCATAATAATGTTTAGACACATTTGACGGTAGACATGTATATAATACACCTGCTGATCAAACTAGTAGCATCAAATTAGATTGGCATTTATGAGTCCCCAAATTCCAAAATTGTACAGATAGATGTAGAAAAAATTGTGATGTATGATGACGTATAGACAATATAGGTTGGTCACATTATTAAACATTTAGAATAAAATAGTTGACATAGTTGCACTAAACACCACCTAGAATGTGAGGAAACCTATGCAAGTCAGGCATGCATGTAGCCATTCTGGTAGTATGTATGTTCACATAGTTTAAGTTTGTCTTTTATCACTATCACAATAAAAATCTCATAATGTAAACTTAGAAGTAAGACAGTAATTGTAAAGCCACATTTCCGAGACTGCCTTTTTATATTTGAATGAGTCATTTAAAATTGTATATGAATGGAGTCAGCTGTTACCAAGAGGCAGTGAGACAGTGACCTTATGCCCGTTAATAGTTATATTATTTACCATAGATCCCAATTTACATGACCATAATTTGTATTAATTATATCTGCAAATTTACATAAATAAAATTACGAAAAGAGCTTGTTATTATGGATTTTTCAATTTAATATCCTTCATATTTTCAATCACAATTATCTCATAGTACACAAAACACATTGTGTTTATTAATATATTATATTGTGGATTGTTAATTTTATGATCTAATTATATATTGTTGCATAATAATATGTGGACCGGGGCCTAATACCTGTGTGGTTTCCACAGAGGTGGGGCAGGAAGTGTTGTTGCTTAGGAATTGGTTACTGCAATGAAAACTCCCAAAGAGTGTATTGTACAGTAACAATTGGACCATCACATGAATCACAATGTTGATACATAAACACATGTGATACAGAAATAGTTGTGTGTAATGAGGAATATGCTATCATAATTCCATTGTAAAATTTATTACTTTGTACTTGAACAATAAAAGATGTTTGTCCTAACTGAAGTTAGTACCTCAACAGTCTATCATTGTAATGGAATCATTTGTCTAGTATTTTAGAAAACAGATCTGTTTATTTTGTATAATATTTATAAACTTTGGACTTATGTATGGTCCTAGATTGCCAGCTGGGCATTGTTTTAAATTGGTCCAGGTCTGGGTGGTGGGAGGCTTTGCCTTTGGCTAATTGCCACCCAACTGACAAAGATGGATTGCCAAGCGATTTAGCGTTCCAGTTCATTGTGAAGAAACCGAAGGTGTGTGGATTTCATCTTTTTATTTTCCTTTGAAGAATGAATCAGCTGGTTAATACATAACAAATGTTATTTATTATTACACAAAAAATTAAATTGAAATTAGAAGGAATACCTAATGTGCCAGAATCTGGATATACTCAGAAATTTCTAGAAACAAAATTTTGTTTTTCATTTTCTAACCTAATTTTAATATTATATTAATCATAATTCTTCACAACGGAAGCATATAAGATAAGGGTAAAAAAAGGGAATGAAAATCGGGATCCTAAGAAGTTAGTTCTAAATGATTAATTTGCGGTCACGAGGAGTATTGCAGCTGCGAAATTATTTCAAGTTACGTTTCGTATGAGAAGGTACAAAGTAGAAATTCAATTTTATAAGTGTCACACGCAAGGCATTTCACTAGGAACCGGAAATGCCCGCTGACGGCATCTCCATTGTCCTGATGAATTCAGTAATAAATTCACTCGTTTGTAACGTGTGCGCATTAATATGTGCATTTTACTTTCATATTGATGCAGTTGTGCTTTGTATACTGTTTTTTATTGCTCATGTTATATAAAAATTGATGGAAAGATTTCATTAAAAAAATTTGAATTAAATTTGAAGGTACTAACGACATCTAGTGACCATTGCTAAAACTATCTTCTGCTTACTAAAAATGATACCTAGTCACCGTTTGGAGTAAGTTTGTGGAGACCTATGAAGTGTCAATAGATGTCGCTACTAGGAACTTTTGAGTTCAATTTATATCAACAAAAGTAGCAGAGATGTACAAAATGGTTCCATAAAAGCATTTAAATACAAAATGCAAAATACTTTTCAGATTTACTATTTCAAATACAAAATACCAAATGCTTTTGAGTTTTGTATTTCAAATGCAAAATGCAAAATAGGTATTTTCTAAATGCTTTTTTAAAATAAAATACTTTTTGACGACAAAATCGTATGATATTTTATTCATTTTAGAATAGCCACGTTTCATTTTAATACATTCAGTGTTTTAGCGTGAATCGTGGCCGACTAAAATCCGTATAGACAGACAGTCAAACGGACAGAGAGACAAACAAACATTTTTTTAATTAAATTTTTTTGACATTGACACTAGTCAGACATAAGGCGCGCACTCTGACCAAAGAAGAAAAATAGGCACGCATAGCTTGCTAGCTATGCGTGCCTATTTTTCTTCTTTGGCGCCACTATCGGTCAAATTCGGCAATACAAGCGTCATTTGTTCATTTCATTTCGTTTGACTGGTAATGTTGGTTAAACTTAATCACAAAGTATTTTGCATTTTGAAATGAATTTCAAAAATGCAAAATACATCTCAAAAGGTATTTCAAATAAAATACAAAATGTTTTTTTTAAAAAGCATTTAAATACAAAATACAAAATAGGTATTTTGCATTTTGTATTTGCATTTTAAATAGAAGTATTTCAAATAAATCATATCTCTGAAAAGTAGCACAACAACTAACAGTAACAAAAGTAATAAAGGTATTCAGCTTTTAGAGTACTCTAACTACTACGTTTTGGTCTCTCGTAAAAGTGAGGGCAATTCAGTTTGGATAAATCACGCTGCGCTAATGTGGTTTGGACGGGCTTATTAAATGTTAATGATATTGATTGGAAATAATTACAATTTATATGCGTGCTCTCCGAGGGACGACTGTAGTCTACTTCTACCAAAAAATAAATTGAAGGGGAGACCAATTAAACCATTGCGGTATGTTTTAGAGAGCATAAAGTTTAAAAAGTAGAGCTTATTGTCGACGGATGAAATAAGATTTAATTTTATGAATAAACTAGAAACTTCCTTGTAGATATGTAATAACTCATTTTGCATTTAGTCATACAAAATAGGAGTGCTTCTTCTTTGTGAAAGAAGCCAAGGAAGTATGCAAGGACCGTGACAGATGGAAGGGTTTGGTCTCTGCCTACCCCTGTGGGAATGATGCGTGATGCTATGTACATTATGTATGTAATAGGAGTGGTCATAAACTTTTCGGTAGACAGACAAATTGCTGGTACAATTTCAAAAGGCGCTTTGCGAAATTGTTAACGCTTTGCATTGAGTAATTGAGCCCACAAGAGGATTTTTGGGATTTGGGTCGTAACTAGTCACGGCCGAAGCCTCCCACTGGCCACATTAGCCATGCTAAAATTTAGGAAATCTTAATCGACCAGCGGGGAATCAAATCAAGGACATCCGTCTTATAAATCCACTATTTAAACCACTGCGCCATGGAGGCTGTCGAAAATAGTTGTTAGTGAACGTTATAGTCTGTTAATAAACATTATCAGCATGAGCCTGCCAACCCTCAATGAAGTAGCGCGGTGGGTGTAAGTATCCTCCTCCTCTTTGACCCTTTGGTGAGCTGTTAATGATCATGTAAGTTCATATACAATATTCGGCGGCATGATAAGTTTGAAGATGACGTTGTCAGTTCCGTTGGCACCGCTGATGCGTTGGACGCATGCGCAGCGCTACGCACGACCTTCCCGCGTCCTTACCGCCAGTCGACAGCTCACGCTGAAACGCCACACATGTAAACGTATCACTTTCCTTTTCTACCAATGTTTACTGTGTCGGTATAAACAGTTGTCTGTGAAGTGATGTGTGGGTTTAAGTGTCCGAAATACAAGGAGACGGCGTGACCAAAGGTTTGTATTAACTTACGTATATTGTTTGCTATTAATTTGTTTTAAATCTAAACTAGAAGACGTCCGCGACTTCGTTCACGTAACCTTAACTGTGACATTCTTTATTAAACTATATAGGTACATACCATATTTAAAATTTGCAGGGAAACCTCTGTCTGTTAATGAAAAACTCATTAAAATCCATTCCGTGCTTTAAAAGGTTTACGCGCATAGACAGTGGAAGCGACTTATATATACTTACTACCTATGTTGAGATAACATTTTTTTATTTATTTTTAAGTATAATAAACCTTATTTTAGTACATTTATCTGTGCTGAAATTTAACTCGGTTTTACGTCATTTAAGCGTAAGCGTAGTGTATTCATGTAATGGATGGCTTTGACCTTGACCTATGACCTATGTCAACGGCCTTTTTGTCTATGAATGAAAGCTACTATTATTGAATGGCGCTTACAACTTAATTTCCGATGACTAGGTACTCAAATACATTGTCTATCTAAATATATTTAGTGTCTATTTAAATATATTTAGTAGAACTTCGTGAAACTGATACTTACCACTTCGATAGAGATACTTAATAAGGTGAGTTCACCTCTACTCTACATCCGTCGCTCACTAGAGATCAATCCTCGAGTCAGATGGCGTGTTATACATTCACGCATTTAATGACTCAAGTAGGTATATATAAATCATAGAGGAGATAAAAAAGGTTCACCTCTACGGCATTGTTTAATCTTTATATTAATGACCTAATTTTGGAGCTGAATGGCACTGGATGTGATATTGGCGGAGTTTGTTAAGCCGATGACATACCCTCTCAATTAATGATATTAGAAATTTAATTAAAATTTGTGAGGAGTATGCCAAGAGGCATAGGCATAGGCGTGCATAAGTCAGAGATGGTAGTTTTCTGGCCCGGTAGGAGTGCGGTTTTCCAGCCGTAAAGTTAGATGGAGCGCCAGCTCAGGTTGTTGAGCAGTTCAGATATCTTGGGCATAATTATATTGTATAGATCCCTGTGAGGTGCAAAATGCTCGCTTGTAGATGTACGCGCTGCTCTGAGAATGTTTAGTTAATCACTCTGTACAAAGCTTATTGTATAAGTTTTTGTACTTTGCAGTTGTGGATTAGTTACACAAAATCTACTTTATAGATAGACTGGAACTATGTGTCGATACTGGAAATATGAGAGCGTATATCCTTTTCTATAAAAAAAAATTGTCTAAATCGGTAAAAAGTTCTGTAAAAAGTTATGCGTTATCATACATAAAAAAAGGTATACGCATTGCATTGAGAACCTCCTCGATTTTTTCATCGGTTAAAAAATATGGTCGATTATGCTTATGTGTAGTTAGTTACACACGTATGTATATTGTATCTGTGGCTTGTGGTAGCCAAGGAGAGGACCGGGTCTTTAAAACCATAAATAATAATCAAGCGGTCAGAGTCACTAGGGACTCGTTATGCCACTTGGCGGTAATAAACGGGACCTACCTACCCAATAGATATTTAGAAAAGATTGATGTTCATTTAACATGATTTTAAGCCTTCTAGAGGCATATTGGTTAGAAATTAGAAAACTTAATAGAGTTGGTCCGATCGTGAGTTTTTCTTTCGCCTGCATATGCCACCATAACTCACGAGCCTAATTATTATAAGTAGATTCATCTTGCAAGAAATTAAATACTCTAGTCAGATAGTTCAAAACCGTGAAAAATAGAGATAAAGGTCCTAAAAATATGAGCGCTGGCTCATTCGATTCGGATTCGGAATCACCTCTAGAAAAATGTTTTTGAAGGATTTTGGTGCCGGTTAAAAATTGCAATTGTTATAAACAAAATAAGATGAAAAACAATGATATTTCTTTTTTTGTTAATAACTTAAAAAATATTAACATTTAAGCAATTGAATTGAAAATGATGATTAAACTTTTTTTTCTTCAGAGCTCAATTCTTTCAAGTGTTAAGAAGATACTAGAATGTTTTCAAATTTTTAAAATCACATTTTATGTTATAAAAAAATTATTTTATACTTAATTTCTATTTATTTTGTTATTTTCCGCGAAAAGCCATCAAATCTCTACGTACGCTTCACTTCGAAAACCGGAGCATCATTAGATGTTGACTCTCTACAACTTGCAATTGCAAAGTTGGCTTCAAAATCTTTCCTCTTCTGTACTTAAGTACGTCTATATTTTAATTATATATCCTTATCTCATAGAGTTCTCTATCTATCTTAGTTTCAACCTTATTCATTCACGTTATTACAATTTACAATTCATAACGCTTTTCAATACATACCTAATAATGTAATTTCAATACATTACAATAAAGGCAATTGGCAATTCAGATTTTTATGATGAATACTTTTGTGTAATAATATGTAAATTGACATTTTGAAACAAATCTGTAAACAAAATTACGTCGATTGCATCGTTACTGCCTGAAATATGCATGAAACTTTTATAAATTTTGTGATAAAAGATGCAGTATTGGAATTTTACAGCTTATTGCAGTGGAAAGAACTAACAAAACGAACAAGTTAGAAATCACAGGTCATTGTTTTTTGCTAAAGTTCATCTATGAGTTTTGCTGACCTGTGTCTAATAAGTAGTTAATTAGAGTTTTTCGAATGTAAGGCGGTTTCTTCGTGTTGTGATTTTGATGTTAGGGTTAACCCTGTAAGATCCAAAGTGATCCTTGTTCATCTTCATGGTCTAAGATAACCTATAGACTACAATAGCTCTATGTACTTAAAAATAATAGGAGGCCTATGGAATATAATAATTATGATATTAGATGGCATTTAATAACCTTATAGATTTTTATTATATGGACTTGCTCTACGATACTATTGATCTAAGCACTACTATACTTTTTACGTAGTAGGTAAGTACTTACTTTGATTTACTTTAATTTCATATTTCTTAAAAGAACCTAGATATTTTTTTTATTAATTTAGGTATAAATAGGCAGATATACCCACTAAATTCAAATAATTTAGGTAGATACCTACCTTGCTATAATATTTCTATGCCTAAAGTTTCTATATAACATTAATTAAAGTTTAAAATTTAATGTATGTTTTATCTAATTTGAGCTGAGTTTGCTAAAATAAATATGTACTTAAAACTGGTAAACATTAAGTAACTTTAAGGAACATTTATTTAACGCAGTAAAGCAATTTGTGGGTTGGTAGATAACGTCCTTAAAGTAGAAACCTTGGCTGGCACCGACTTCATAGATATGCTAAAAATTTTTATTTCTTACTTTTTAGTGATTTATCGACACGTAACCTACTCGTACTATACTATTATAGTATATTATACGGCATTTGAAGCCAAAATGCTACCGACACTTACCTACACAAAAACCGAAATCACTGTGTGTCTATAAAATTTGAAGAGTCCCTTCGATTTTGCCAGGATATCATCATCAGATCCTAACATGACTATGACACCATTTTGGAAGTGTGCTCTTTCTAATAAAAAGAGAATTATCAAAATCGGACGGCACTAAAAAGTTAAGCGTGGTCATACATAAAAAAAAAACAAAAAATATACGCGTCGAATTGAGAACCTCCTCCGTTTTTTTCGTCGGTTAAAAATTCGAATTCAGTTTTAGTTTACAAGTTCTTAAAACGTCATGTTAGACTGATTGTGGTGACTCTACCGGCTCGAAAGGCAGTTAACTTTGGGAACCTCAGTTATAAAGCATGCCGTATTGCTGCTGGCTATTTTAATTTCATGGTTATTGCTATCCCTGGGTCCTGAATTACCTCTGACAGGTTTCAATTACCGCAGGATATATACTGATTAAGTATACCTCTTGTAAATTCCAATCCGTTTATGAAAACTGTCTAGTAGATGTTACGAGGTAATCAAGCGAGTTTTCTGTACTTACTTCGTTGCTGTTGTTACTTTGTTTTATTTTTGAATGAGTTCAATAAATAATACTTTGCCTTTAGAAACATTCAAATTATTAGTTTTGACGGCCGAGGCGTATTTTTTACATTTATTTACCTACCAAACATGAATCTAAGGAAGTATGCAAGGATCGTTGCTAGTTGAAGGATGTAGTCTCTGCCTATCCCTATGGGAAAGAGGTGTGATGTTATGTATATAAACATTTAAGCTTCCAGAATTTTAACAACTAAATAAATAAAGGCTTATAAATAGGCCTTTGCAAAAAAAAAACGAGCCAACCCTTCTGTCCCCAGTTGAGGCCAGTAGGCGCGGTGAAACATTAGGAAGAATTTTTTGGCTCTGCGACTCTAAGGCGTAAGCATCAAATATTTACATAACCCTCTGTCAGAGAGGCGTACTTGTGCCACTTACCGTTTCAGCCTTTTCTGCTGCGGCTCCCGGTCATGCATCTGTCTCTCTGATATGACACGAAGCTAATGTATCAACGCAAGTAGCGTTCCATAGCTTCTATCTAGTTATAAAAAAAAAGACAAAAAACATTATTATAACTGCCTCATTTTTAGGTAGTCTTTTTTATCCTTATTGAAGGAGCTTGGTCCAATCGGAGTATATCGCTCCGTAAGGAAATATCTGTTATACATTAGGAAAACGCTAAATATAAAATAGAAACTTAAAAATAAACATTTTTATAATCAACTAATTAATTTTTCGCAGCGACTTTATGTATAGCCGTAGCAGGGCAGGGCTTAATCCGATCGAGGATTGGCCAGGGCAATGTTATAACCACCAACCTCTCCGATTATAGGGAATTGCAGAATGACCTCCCGTCGCTCTGCTTCGTTTCGGACACACTCCATCAATACATGGTATATATCCTCTGGCTTGTTGCAGTCTGGGCAGGTAGGAGAAGGTATCTTCCCCATTAAAAATCCAAATTTATTAAATGGAATGTGTCCGGAACGAAGTCTCATAGTGTATACCGCGTCCTTTCGACTAAGCGAGCAATTGTTAATCCAGCTACTAATCGGATCAGATTGTACCGTCTTATACCATATACCTTTACATCTCGAGCGCATGTCGAAGTATTCATGCCATAGGTCTTTGCATTTATTTTTTATTACCAAATTTAAACAGTCAGAAACCTACCTATAAAATTTTTTTAACAAAAAATAGAACCGACTCAAAACGCACTAAAAAGTAAAAAAGTATTTTTAGTGCGTTTTGAGTCGGTTCTATTTTTTGTTAAAAATGTTTATTTCTTACTTTTTAGTGATTTATCGCCACGTAACGTACTCGTACTATACTGTCATAGTATATTATACGGCACTAGTAGCCAAAAAGCTACCGATACCGAGACAAAGACCGAAATCGTTGTAAGCGTGCCTCCAAAATTTGAAGAATTCCTTCAATTTCCCCTGGATATCATCAGCAGATCATAACATGATGACAATGGGACCAGCTTGGATGTATGCCCTTTCTAATAAAAAAAAAGAATTATGAACTCTGTAAAAAGTTAAGCGTGGTCATACATAAAAAAAAATATACGTGTCGAATTGAGAACTTCCTCCGTTTTTTTTCGTCGGTTAAAAAGATGCTTGGCTACTCCGTTGCTACTAGTAACAATACTCTGTCAAGGTACAAAGTTAATATTTGTTAGAGATCAATCATGTATCAAAAATCAATAAACTTTATTGAGTTTAATTTTTAAAGTGCGATTTATGCTGACAACTTATAAAAAATATCATACCCCAACTGGTTTCAATTGGAATCAAACATTTGGGTAATAAATAGGTAATCAATTTATTGTTACCATTTAATTTTTGTTTAGATCTCTAGCCTCGCTTTAAAATTGCATGCAAACCACCAATGTGATAAATTAAGTGTCTATGACCGAATACTGAAATGCCAATCAAATCCGCCACTGACTTGAAACCCTCCTGATGTTTGAGTCATTATGTAGGTATATCAATGTGGAGTTTAGGGGATGCTTAGTTATATAAGTGATTTTTTAAATTTTGGTGACGTTTTCATTTTCAGGCATCGAGTGTCATAAAGGCAGATAAATTATTGTTTTCGTACAGTTTCTTCTTATCATCACCTCTATATCAAAATATTTATAGATAACCATTATAAGACAGCTTATTTTTTATGGACCACCATGCACCTGATCTGAGCCTTCTTAAGGCAAGGCTCAGAGTCACTCAACGGACCTAGAACCAAAAAAACCGACATAGCTCTTAGAGTCGCAGAACTTAAATGACATTATGGGCCAAGGTGCTAGATTAGCCACCCCGCACCAGAAAGTGCAGTATTGGTCTCCGCCCACTAGATAGATAGACGACATTAAACGTGCCGCTAGCGACAGACGGTTCAGGATCGTTGTGTTTGGAAGTCCCTAAAAAGTCCCATGTCTAGCAACGTCCTATCGGCTAATGTGATGATGCACCTGATCTGTCCTCACCTATAATTATATTTTCTGAAAACAAAAAAGTAGCATAACTAAAGCTGGCAGCATAACTCTATCTGGTCTGCCAAATATGTCGCCCGATCCAGTCTTACGATACCTTACTATTATGTCGGTACTTGGTCTTACTCCCACACAATTATTTATATCCTCCTAATTGATTTTTAAAATTAGAAAATATTCGCTTTGACTTTCTCTTTATGAATTGGCACGGATGTGTCACGTTACACTTTGGCAGCGCTCTGGCTTCTGGCATTTCAATAGATTAAGAACCTGTGATTGCTGAAGCTGATAAATCATGTCTAACCAGTGGCCAATCACTAAGCCGTGTGGCAACCTCTTCGGTAACACTAGACGGGAACACGGGAATAAAGATCAATCTTTAAGGGTTCCTAGCTCAGGGTTGCTATGAAACTAAACGTCTGGAACCTGAAAATATAAATATGTTTTCAGGGTCCAGACGGCAGTACTAGTGTCTCTGAAGGAGTTGCCATACAGCTTAGTGATTGGCTACTGAAGACATGAATTATCAGGCGCTCAATTGATCATATTTTGATGACCTCCGTGGCGAAGTGGTATGCACGGTGGATTTATAAGACGGAGGTCCTGGGTTCGATTCCCGGCGGGGCAGATTGAGATTTTTCTTAATTTGTCTTGGTCTGGCTGGTGGGAGGCTTTCGCCGTGACTAGTTACCACCCTACCGACAAAGACGTATCGCCAAGCGATTTAGCGTTCCGGTACGATGTCGTGTAGAAACCGAAAGGGGTGTGGATTTTCGTCCCACTCCTAACAACTTAGCCCGCTTCCATCTTAGACTGCATCATCACTTAACATCAGGTGTGATAGCAGTCAAGGGCCAACTTGTAGTCGATAAAAAAAATCGTAAGTAATAGGTAACCAATAAAAATAAAAGATAGATACAGTTTACATAAAGTTTTCTTAAGCTGCCTGTATAATTTTTATTATTTTATCACGCCTCATCCCTGGCATGTGTGAAAGGCAACTTCGTAACCCCGGTGTGATCTGTTACTACATAATATTTAAACAATCAGATTTTGTTGCCACCTCACAACTACATCCAATTTGTATTCCAAAATTAAAATATATATACTTTTAGCAACATCATCAGAAGGGGTCAAAAGGCACAAGCAGGAAAACAAATTTATCAAAGTATCAACACATTTTAATTACAAACTTTCTTAAATAAAACCAAAATGAAACAATCTTACATTAAACAATAATTGAATTTGCTTTTATGATAATATTGAGGCAGCATAACTAACTGCCTATGCTAGAACTGGAATTGATAATGTCCACAATTTAATAAACCGTCCTTTATATAAGCCAAAAACTTAAACATTCTTTTTTTTATGATTTTCGTCTCTAGACTCTAGCCTTTTAAAGCGCGGGGTGCAATGCTGCTTACAATACCTTAATTGATCTTTCTCAAATAATAATATTCATTTTAAAATTCCTCAGTCAGTATGAATCAGGCCACTGTTTGGCGGTGTAATGTGTTCGTGTGCCAAATATGTCGCATGACCAACTTACAAAATAGCTCAGAATTCTTGTAAGACTTATGCCTATGCCCATATGCTACAGTTACTAGTTAAATTACATAGACAGTTAATTCAAGCCTATAAAATAATTATGACTAGATAGTTAATTCATAGATACTCGATATGTGTAGATAGTAATAATGTTTTTTGTAGTGAAACTTCTTTATCGAGGTTGGAAAAAAATTTAGTGTAACATTTTTTCAAAATCAAAGGGTTTATTTTAATTCTAATTCCAGTGAATTTCTACAAAAAGTAAGTAATTACGACATCAATGATAGTAATAATTTTATAACAATTAATGAAATTCAATAATAATCTTTGTAGTAATAAGCTAAAATGAAATAATTGTAGAATTTGTATTTATGTCTATGATAATAAAAGCCTTTTATTAAACTTTATCTAATTTAACTTTATTTAACCAATTTCTGTAAAGTTGCATATAGTAAATTATTTTTTGAAAAATAACGTCATAAAAAAGTTTCACTTCTTACGAGTGTACGCTAGTACACGCACACATTTTTATTTTTAATTTTATTTTAAGGCTGCTAGTGACGACCTTGGACAATAACTACGGGATGCGAGTTTGTCTATTTTTTCGACATTTTCATGGGTCTAAAAATAATAAATTAGGTAGCTTTTGCCTTAGACTCCGCAGTAAAACATAAATGCTAGATTATCCTCTAACTAGTTTCGCAAACAAAGTTACCATCGTTGCAATCACGTTGAAATAAATATTTATCTTGGCATTGTGTTAACACCGTGTGATGGAAATGACAAATCGATTTGCGTCACCATTTTTTATCGTATCCCGGTTTTAATGGCGAAAAAATCTTTACTTTTCACATTATCGCACCATGGCATTTTGTCGAAATTAAAGTAACATCGAAATAAAAATTACGTAAGTTAAACATTATCCGCGGGCTAAATAGTTAAAATTAACTGTTGTAATTTTTATTATAATATAGTCATACATTTTAAACTCACATCTCCTAAGCGCAGAGTTGTAACACAACCAACTTCTCAATTCAGGGCTGATCCATATTTTATAAAAATTTCTTTGCAGAAAGAAAAGGTTCATATTCCATAGCGAAATTCAGTAATGCTATTTCGTAGTGAAAATCGACAATGTGTTTCAACTTCATCTCTATCTCTCCTTGTCTTACACGTTGCTAGGATAGAGAGATCTAGAGACGAATTATGTTGAACAGACAGAGAGAGATTGAGACGACGTCGACTCGAAATGTCGAACTTCGTTACAGAATTGACATGCAGAACTCGAAAGAAGGTCCTCTTGATCCGAAGTCACAAAAGTCTTGTACTTTATTATATGATTCTGTACTTAGGTATTTAACAACTGGGCCAACAAGGCAGAATAACTACCTTATTATAATATAATATCGTCATGATTAAATATAAAAATAAAAATAATATATTTTAAAACAGCAAAAAGAAACAATCGAGTAGCAAAAAACAGAATTTCAAGATGACAGAGAGGCGGGCTTATGTTGGGATAAAAAAAATCAGGTAGATAACACAGACCTACAGACTGACTACTCACTATTACTCCTTTCGTTCGTTTTACTTTTTTTTCTCTTGACATGACATCCTAGCATCCCAAGATAATTTTTTATTAGTCTCCCTCCAAAAATCACTGCTGCAGCTTGCTATAGCTCTGATATAGGTAATTATAATCACGCTGCATAGTAATTTGGTCGGTTCGTGTTTAATAAAAATATGACCACGCATAACTTTTTTCAGAGTTTTCCGATTTTTATAATTCTTTTTTTATTAATAGAAAGGGCACACTTCCAATATGGTGCCATAGTCATAGGTTAGGATCTGATGACGATATCCTGGGAAAATTTAAGGAACTCTTCAAATTTTATGGGCACTTTTGCAGAGATTTCGGTTTTTGTGTAAGAATCGGTAGCTTTTTCGCTACTAGTGCCGTATAATATACTATGAGAGTATAGTACGAGTAGGTTACGTGTCGATAAATCACTAAAATGTAAGAAATAAATTTTTTTAACAAAAAATAGAGCCGACTCAAAGCGCACTAAAAAGTAAATATAACTACGTCATTTAGTTACTTTAATTTACTTAAGTATATCTATAAATCGGTGCCAGCCAAGGTTTCTACTTTAAGGACGTTACCTAGAACCCACAAACTGTTTTACTACGTAAAATAAATGTTCCTTAAACTTGGCTGGCACCGACTTCATAGATATGCTTAAGTAAATTAAAGCAACTAAATGATGCAGTTATTTTTAACTTTTTAGTGCGTTTTGAGCCGGTTCTATTTTTTGTTAAAAATTTTTATTATATAGAAGTTGTTGACACGATCGATTCCATTTGCAAAAACACTAACAACATAAAGCATACCACAATTTCAAAAATACCATATCTTTAAAACTAAGAATCTTTCGAAATCAATGTAAGAATCTTTCGAAATACATTACGTTTATCTCAATGCAATTACGCAACTATCAAACATATTAATAGAGCGGTGATTCATTAGCAGTTACACATACGCACGTAGATCGTTTACCTATTTCAGGATAGTGTTACACGAGTGAGTGTATAATGACGTAGCGTGGTGGTTAACCACATGGATCGAAATACCGTTAGAGTTAGCCTGCGCTGTCCTTTGTAGGCGAATGTACCTACTAACCTTATGAGCTATAACTTCAAGGTATTTCTTGAATAAAACTTAGAACTACAAAAAAAGCTGTACCTTTTTAATTTCGTGTTTAGAACTATGGAGAGATGACGTATGAACTCCTGTTTACACAATACAGATAAACCCTTTCACAACCCGGGAGGATTGATCTAAAAGGATTTGTCTGATTTAATAGGTAAGTAACAAAGTTTTTTGTAAGCTAGCGGAGGGCTTATGCTGTGGCTAGATAGCACTCTACGGGCAAAGGCGAATTGTCAAGCGATTTAGTGTTGTGGTACCATGTCATGTAGAATTCAAAACGGGTGTGTATTTTCATCCTACTTCTAGTTTAAACAATCATCAAAATCCATTCAGTAGTCAGTAGCGTGAAAGAGTAACAAACATCCATTCATCCAACATTCGCCCTTATAATATTAAGGCCTGTGTGCACCAAGATATCGGTTATCATAACCAACGGTTAACATAAGCTAAACGTAAAATTTACTGTTCACGACACCCGTACGCCGGTTAAGGACGTAAGCTCGGTTAAGATAACCGCCCGGTTTACATCCTTAACCTTCATTCGGGTTGTCGTGACCAGTAAAGGAGAATGCCAGATCCTAACCCGGAAAGAAGAATGTTTTACAATAAGCCATTTTTACTGTTGGACATCGGAATAAAATTCTGTTAAAAAAAGTAATTAAACTATTTCCTTTTAATTTACACTTTTTACGCATTTTAAATCTTTATTGTTACACTGGGTTCTAGCTTTTTAAATCGTTTTTATTGTATTTTCATCAAAAGTGTGCTCTAAAAGGCTAGTATCTAGAGATGAGAGAGTTTGTTGAAGCTTTGCTATTGTCATGTTGGTGTGATTGCTGTGCTATGTGGTTGTTTACGGAAATGGAAGATGACCAACGTTATGCTTGTATCGAATACTCCGACTTCTAGAACTTTTAAATGTAATTTATATTAAATAGTGAAAAAAATGCAATAAAATGATGCATAATACATTTTTGTACAATATATTTTTATTAGTGGGTTAAAGTCCTATACATTGTCTGGCATTCTCCTTTTACGTTTAGCTTATGTTAACCGTTGGTTATGATAAACGAAATCTTGATGCACACAGGCCTAAGTAGTAAATTTATAGTAAAGTTATGTTAACCGTTGGTTATGATAACCGAAATTTTAGTACATACAGACCTATTTAGGATAACATGCTATGTTTTATCCCCGTATTCTCTCCGGAACGAGACCACGCGGATGAAACCGGGGGCACGACTAATCGTTATATTCTCGGCAAGTTCAGAAGGAAAAGCGATCGGTCTGCGAATGAGCAGGCACTTGCGCTTTACATCGAATTTGCATTTACACGCGCTAAGTAAACGCATTCTCTTTAAAGTGTTAAACTATAAGGATGTTTGTTTAGGAGTGTTTACGTAAAAGTAAAAATACTTTTAAATATTCGGGTATTATAATTTTTGCGTGTCTGCTAAAATTATTTTTAATTTGTCTTGGGTCGCACGATTACTGCTTGCCTCGTCGACTAGTCACTTTTTTGTACAAGCCGAAGTTTATTTATTTATAAGTACTTTATTTTGTACACCACATGGCATAAAATGAGAACGAAAAGAAATAATATTATGAAAGTAGT
Organism: Mycalesis mineus; assembly: GCA_034621355.1. NCBI lineage: Eukaryota > Metazoa > Arthropoda > Insecta > Lepidoptera > Nymphalidae > Mycalesis > Mycalesis mineus. The sequence continues at coordinate 9,270,268 of CM067895.1, forward strand.
AGAAGTACAAAAAGCGGCCTTATCGCTTAGTAGTGATTTCTTCCTGAGCTTAGAAAACTTTTGGGACCAAACTGCAGGAGGTGTATTTTAATAAGATACATACATTCAAATAAATACATACGAATGCACAACAAATTAGGTACAGAAACAGCACAATAAACATTAAAATAAATATAGTTGCCGAGATGCACCCTCGTAGGGGGCTTAGGAATAGGGCCGGGCGTTTTCGGAGAGGACGATACAGAGCATAAATCCACCATACGTTTAAGTTTACCATTTATCAACATGAACTTCCCAGCTCCAGGCGAAGATTCTAACTGCGAAAAATTCTCAATATTTCTTAGCCCGACTCCGAATCCAAACCCGAACTGGACCAACGAGGTAATCAGTTAGACATGTCAGGTATACCTACCTACCTCTCATCGTGTGTTCTGTTTAACAGAAGCAATCAAGCTTTTATCGAGAAATGCAAAACTGTTCTCGCGAAACGTTGCAATGCGTTGCAGTCACGTTTCTCGTTTGTTTAGTCTAACTCGTAGTTAGTACTACTATTTATTTAAATCGTTTCTAAAAATAGCTATGGACTGTTCACGTTGTACTTATTTAAACTAATAATAAGTTGTGTTATTGTTAACAGATTCGTACTAATATTATAAAGGATTTTTATGTATGGATGGATGTTTGTTTGTTACTCTTTCACGCAAAAACTATTGAATGGATTTTGATGAAACTTCATAAAAATATAGTTTATATATCAGAATAACATATAGGCATATAACATTTTATCCCGAAATTCCTACGGGAACGAGAACTACACGGGTGGAACCGTTTTGACGATCTCCGTGGCGCAGTGATATGCGCGGTGGATTTATAAGACGGAGGTCCTGGGTTCGATTCTTGGCGGGGCAGATTGAGATTTTTCTTAATTTGTCTTGGTCTGGCTGGTGGGAAGCTTTCGCCGTGGCTAGTTATCACCTTACCGACAAAGACGTATCGCCAAGCGATTTAGCGTTCCGGTACGATGTCGTGTAGAAACCGAAAGGGGTGTGGATTTTCGTCCCACTCCTAACAAGTTAGCCCGTTTCCTGCCACCTTAGACTGCATCATCACTTAAAATCAGGTGTGATAGCAGTCAAGGGCCAAATTGTAGTCGATAAAAAAAAACCGCGGGCATCCTATAATATAATAATTATTAATTTATTGCGCACCTGGGTAGTTATATCTACTAAATATTTTGTTATCTAACTATAGTGGTAGTGAGACGGCTATAATCCTCTTTTATCGGATAGTGATTAGGTATTTATAGCTATTGTCTGGTTCTAATAGTATTTTCATTTTAATGTAATTTAAGTAAAATCTTATATCTTTATGTGGCTGGCTGACACTAATATTATATCAAAGGAAATATATGAAAACATTACGCTTTATATTTACACTTTTGAGGACCTAGGAATTCCAGTTCATTGGAGAGCTTGGTACCTCGCAGACGCACTGAGGATGGCCACCGAGGGGGCCATTTAGTAGAGAAGTCCCACATAACCCGATTTCTCCCCCTTCATTAAAAAAAATAAAGGATTCAGGACCAGGTTCAAACTGACTTTCCTAGCATGGAAAAATCTTTCAGCTTTTGTAAAATAAAGGTCTACTAAGGTCTAAAGTTGTTGAGTATGTTCCACGTCCCCTCTCCTACAAACAAGATACTCTGTAGATAGGCCTAAGATGCGCACGGAAGAGAAAGATAGCCGAGTAGACAAAAAGAAACGGTTGCCCAATAGCGCGTAATCGAGAATATCGCTCGCAAAATTGCGTTGAGGCGAAAGAGAAACATATTTCCGATTTCGCCGCTGTTAGGCTAGGACCAGAGATGTACAAAATGGTTCCATGAAAGCATTTAAATACAAAATGCAAAATACTTTTCAGATTTACTATTTCAAATGCAAAATACCAAATACTTTTGAGTTTTGCATTTCAAATACCTTTTGACCAAATCGTATGATATTTTTATACGATTTGGTCAAAGGGTGTTGTCGGTGTAGTAAAGTCAAAATCTAATTATATATATATATATATATATATATATATATGTATATTCAAGGATTTTTCAAAATTTTCAAAACTTAAAATATACTCCTATATATATATATAAATCCTTGAATAGCATATTTATTCAGTAGTTCGTATACAAAATTTCATTAACATAACTTCAAAAATTAAAGACTTTCCATAAAAAGTTTCAACTCCTTCTTCTTTGATTTTCGCGATAAAAAGTATCTTATGCAACACCTCAAAATATGTACTACAGACGTGCCAAGTTTAATTTTAAGACGGACAGAAAGACAGACAAACATTCTTTTTATTAATTTTTTTTGACTACTGACAGACATAAGGCGCGTACTCTAACCAAAGAAGAAAATAGGCACGCTTGGCTAGCCACTATCGTTCAAAATAATTCGGCAATACAAGCGTCATTTGTTTATTTCATTTCGTTTGACTGGTAATGTTGGCTAAACTTAATCACAAAGTATTTTGCATTTTGAAATTAATTTTAAAAATGCAAAATACATCTCGAAAGGTATTTCAAATAAAATACAAAATGTTTTTGTTAAAAAACATTTTGTATTTTATTTGATATATAAAAAGCATTTAAATGCAAAATACAAAATAGGTATTTTGCATTTTGTATTTGCATTTTAAATAGAATTATTTCAAATAAATCACATCTCTGGCTAGGACATTGTTTTTTCTCTACACGAGTTATCTCTTCGGGCGCATCGTAGGCCTACTAGCAGTGTAGTGAGACGTAAAGCTGATAATCATTATGCTGATGCTGTAGGTACATACCATTTATGCAAGAAAAACACACATATACAAGCACCTTACATAAGGTTGTTTAAATCCGTACGCCCCTCAAACATAATGGTGTCAAGACAAGTATAGATGCACCCGTGCCGGTGTATAATACACGTAATGTGTATAATATAGTGTATACAAACTTTTATCCGTGTGCCAATTTTTGGCCGGTTGACGCCCACAGCGGCATCTTGCATATTTATTTGTGACATGCTTTAAACAGACGCTTTAGTACTTTTCCACTGGGACTAATGTTGGGCATTTGACTGCTGATCTATCAAGCAATTAGGCAAGATTGGTGCATATTTGTTTAAATAATCAGTGCAGGTTTAGTCTAGTCCATACTAGTCTGGATATTTTTTTTTAAATTATCGGGATAGAATTTTTTAAAGGGTTTTGATCGAGTATCTCCATTCTGATTTTCAGCTAAAGCGGGCTATTAGTTGTGTGAAGGACTGTGTAACAAACATTCAAACAAACTTCCGCTTTTATAATATTAATGTAATAGGCAAAGGGCGTAGGTTCAAACGAATAGAAATCTGACTCAGCAAAACAATAACTGACCTAAACTTTCTTTTGCTGATATATGCAAATCTCCAAAACAATACATTAAGCCCGCCAATTAATTTATAAGTAGCGTGGTGGGTTTTAGCTCCGTGTTTCCATAGGAGCGAATTATTGTTGTATCGTCATCAACTTCTTTCTACTGTCTTAAGAGTAGAAACAAAAAATAATGGAATTGGGGCAATGGAATAACGAGAACTGCAACACGAAAACTGATATTTATAATTTTATCTGGGAAATTTATAAACTACGAGTATGCACTCAACAGATTCAGATTCAGTTTTCACTAAAGTTTGTAACATCACACCGGTTTTCCTCAATAAAGTCTCTGTCATTTTTGGTAGTTCTGCGAGTAAATATTTTACTACAAGTAAAATATTTTTAATAGGCTTAAAAAATCTTAGAAATATATTTTGTGCAGGGTACAAATAGTTAAATAGTTAATAAGTAACATCCGATAGTGATCGTTTAATATTCCAACATTATCGCCCTAAGCCCGCCAACCAGCATTGAAGCAGCTTGGTGGACCTACGCCCCATTTCCACTCTTATAGTGAGAAAGGCCCTGTAGTAGGCCGTTAATAGGCTAATAATGATAAATTATCTCACCTTGACTATTCTAACTTTGACGACTAATTATCTAACTTTGACGACCTCCGTGGCGCAGTGGTATGCGCGGTGGATTTATAAGACGGAGGTCCTGGGTTCGATTCCCCGCGGGGCAGATTAACATTTTTCTTAATTTGTCGTGGTCTGGCTGGTGGGAGGCTTTCGCCGTACCGGCAAAGACGTATCGCCAAGCGATTTAGCGTTCCGGTAGGATGTCGTGTAGAAACTGAATGGGGTGTGGATTTTTGTCCCACTCCTAACAAGTTAGCCCGCTTCCATCTTAGACTGCGTCATCACTTAACATCAGGTGTGTTAGCAGTCAAGGGCCAACTTGTAGTCGATAAAAAAAAAATACCTCAGGGATGTAGTACCTAACTATTGAATTGTTCTTATTTTCTCTTATGAACGAAATAATGCAGTCTCTATTTATAGCGAGTGACACATTGTTTAACGGCGCTGCAGTACTTTTCCAAGCAGAATCATTAACCCCGTAGTGATAAGAGGAGAGAGCTGACTTGCTCTCTGTACTGCATGTACTTTGAAATAATAAGTATTCCAAGGATGCTTTATTGATAGCGCAATCTTTATATGCACTTAATAGAATATTAAAAGGTTATATCGAATCATTGTTCTCGAATAAAAATAATTTATCGTTTTCACGATATTCAATAACATTTTAGACTAGCATCAATATTTTGACGACCTCCGTGGCGCAGTGGTATGCGCGGTGGATTTATAAGACGGAGGTTCTGGGTTCAATTCTCGGCGGGGCAGATTGAAATTTTTCTTAATTTGTCTTCGTCTGGCTGGTGGGAGGCTTTCGCCGTGACTAGTTACCACCCTACCGACAAAGACGTACCGCAAAGGAATTTAGCGTTCCGGTACGATGTCGTGTAGAAACCGAAAGGGGTGTGGATTTCATCCTACTCCTAACAAATTAGCCCAACAACAATCGAAAGCTTCTTAAGATGTTGGTCAAAGCTTTTCGCTATAAGACCGTTAACTGAACCGACTGTAGGAACATATACATGTTTATCTTTATCTAATATAGATAACAATTGCATATCACTTATTGATCACATGCTGCATACTAGTGTTAGAGTTTAATTAATAATAAACAAGTATAATGAACACAATATATTATTTAATGTTATGCAGTCGCTATTTACTCGAGATTCATAGATAGCATTTTGCATACGCAAGAATAATTTGCCTACTCGTAGGTACCTACAACTATTTGTACTATAGTAGTAAAACCGAGTATCCACACCTTAAAGTTACCAAAAAGTGAAGTATGAATAAGTTTGCACGTAGCACGTTTTGACGGTTTCCCTAACATCAGGTGTGATAGCAGTCAAGAGTCAACTTGTAGTCGATAAAAAAGAATCCGGCTGGGTTGATTAAGATTTTCTAATTTCTGGGTGAGAGGCTTCGGCCGTGTCTAGTTACCACCGAGCAGTCAAGGCCTAAATTTTGATAAGTAAAAGAATTATTTTCAGATAGAAAAAATTTTTTTTTCAATATTTTGTACTAAAAATTTACATAGTTATAAATGTAAAAGGAAAGTTTTCATATGAATAGGTACAAAACAAGGACATTATAATAACCTTTGAGAAGTGTCCGAGTGATGTATACAAGCACACAGAACATTCCAGGATCTGCATAATTACAGGACAATTGCCAGACATTGCACATAAAGCCCACTCACATGCATTGAGCTCATATTAATATAACTGAAGTGTATTCATAACGTAAATGGATGTGATTGTTCTACCTATACAAAGAGGCCTACCTTGTTGATTGTCCTATGAGAGAATTAGTCTAACTGGTATGGATTAACCATTTAGGAAGCTTTCTTATTATTAACCAGCCCGTAAATATACGCTCTCGTGTTGATTAGTCTATAAAACCATCCAAAAACACCAAAAAAATAATAACGTATTATTTTTTTGGTGTTTTTGGAAATAAATCAGGAATAGCAAGTTATCTTCAAAAGATAGATATGTGCCATCGTGGACTTTATTAGATCTAATATAGAGATTAAATTCTCCCATACATTGTTGTATTACATCTCAAATAGACAAAGCAGAGTCGATAAAAGCTCCTAGACAGCTTAAATTTCTCCGACATCTACAATAATCGTTATATTTCATCTAATTTACATAATTATAACCTCCTCAGCAACCAGTCTAGTAGTAGTCATCATCATCATCATTATCAGCATATTCACGGCCCACTACAGGGCCAGGCCTCCTTCCTTACAGGAGAGGGGATATGGAGCGTACACCCACCACGCTGCTCCAATGCGGATTGGCAGGCTTAGGTTAATAATGTTTAATTTATTTAACGATCACTATCAGATGTTGATGACAGTGACCGGGACCGACAGCTTAACGTGCTCTCCGAAGCACAGGGGTGTAACACCTTACACCACCAATTTCCCGACTTACTTTGGAATTTACTGAGAAATTCATAGAAGAATGGAAAGCTCAGGATTATTCTGTGACCCGACCCGGGATTCGAACCCAGGACCTCGAAGCCAGATAGGATAACCACTAGTGCAACGAGGCAGTCTAATAGTAGTAGTAGTAGTAGAAGTCTGAGTCTATCGCGAACAGACATACAGTCGCGGAGAGGGACTATGTTTTATAATAGGTAAGGATTAGAATAGGTAAAGATTATATTGTACGTGATCCTTTTTAACTTACTTAAGCATATCTATGAGTCGGTGCCAGCCAAGGTTTCAACTTTAAGGACGTTACCTAGATCCCACAAACTGCTTTACTACGTTAAATAAATGTTCCTTAAACTTGCTGGCACCGACTTCATAGATATGCTTAAGTAAGTTAAAGCAACTAAATGACACAGTTATTTTTTACTTTTTAGTGCGTTTTGAGTCGGTTCTATTTTATGTTTTTTTTAAATTTTTTTTAAAGATAGATTAGGTGTGTCAGGCTAAGCTTTAACATAACTAAACATTCCATGGCGTATTTTTGTAAATTTATAAAAGAGGATTCCACAACTCCACACAATTCTAGTTACACACTTATGGATTGAGCTAGTATTAAATATGCATTTATGGGAATAAAATATAGAAACAGAAATTTATTAGGTATCGAGTTGCCTGTTGAGTGCGAAATTTAAATAATATTGAATATTGTCCATTTTTTTATTATTTTCTGTTATTGTTTTGTTATAGACTCATGTATTGAGCTAATATTATTGTGAAGTGTATCTCTTAGGTGCATACGGTTGTTGTGTACATAGTGAGACCTATCTTAATGTATTTATTCGTTCTGGATCGGTACGCACGCGGGAGCAGGGAGTAGGGACCAGCAGTCTTGAGCGAATCTTCCCGAAGTGAACATCCGCCTTGCTACGAGATTGTACGAGTGCATTCTGATTTCTGAACTGTGTATATCGTTGGTGACATCTGTGTTTAAGTCTTTAAAGTTTGTCATGAAATGGATTTGCGGGTAAGTTTTTTTTTAAATTTAAAATTGTGTTGCCGGTAATAGGTCGACGTGTAAACAATTTTGATCGGCTTTTTTAAATATGCATTATGAAAGTTAATTATTATTTACTATGGGTATAGCCAGTTATCCTCAAAAGAAAAAGTATACCATCGTGACTTTTTACAGTCCTACTAAAGAGAAACGATTCTTTCATACATCGTTTCGTTATATATCAAATAGATAAAGCAGCGTTTTCGGTGAAAGCTCCCAGGCGGCTTAAATTTCTCCGACTTTTCCATAAATTATTGTCATATCAATTAACATTAAACATTAACAAATTATTTATTATATACTAAAACATTTCTCAGAAAGTACTCTATCTATTGGTGAAAACCGCATGACAGTCCGTTCAGTAGTCTTTAAGTTTATCGCGGACAGACAGACTGACAGACAAACGCGGCGGGGGACTTTGTTTTATAATATTTTATTTTTGACGGCCGAGTGGCGCAGTGGGTAGTGACCCTGCTTCTGCATCCTAGGCTGTGGGTTCGATTTCCACATTTGGAAAATGTTTGTGTGATGAGCGTGGATGTTTTCCAGTGTCTGGGTGTTTATCTATATTCATCAGTTATCATAGTACCCATAACACAAGCTACCTAAACTTACTTTGGGGCTATATAGCGATGTGTGCAATTGTCCTTTAATATATATATTTTTTTATAATATTATATGTAAGGAAGGATTTATTTTGCTATTATCCGCAAGCATCCTTTTTTTGAAGTTGACCTCGAAATTAAATACTGTAGAGTAAACATATTAAATTAGCCGAATAAATAAATAATTCTTCAACATTAAAAAGTGTTATTGTCGAAACTGATACTATATGTACCAGTGCCATTTTTATACTTAAGAAGGCACTTCATTTAATTCAAACAATAAAACATATCAAGGTTGTTTACTTGTACTAAAATATACCGAGAAAATAAAAAAAATATATTTAAGAAGTATAGCATTTAATAAGCACAGTCGTCACGACAACCGAGATCCGAATTTCTGATTTAAATAAAAAAAAAACAATTCTGTTTAATTTTCAAATATTTTTAATATTAAATTATAACATAATTAACAGAAACTTGTCTTAAAAAATTCAAATTTTAAATTGAGGCTGTTATACAAGCACTTTTGAAAACTTAAGTTCGTCAGTGCGTAGTGACTCTACCACCGGTTCGGAAGGCAGATTCTTCCGAGGACAGCCGGCAAGAAACTCAGCAGTTGCATTTTTAAAAGCATTGTTACCGAGTATATCTATAACTAGCAACTCGCCCTGGCTTCGCACGGGTGCAATGCTGGTACTAAAGTATGTCGCTACATTTTGAATCTTATACATCTTGGAAAATTTTCACTTAAGTTACATGCTATAAAGGGCAATGGTGATCTATATTGAATGCACAAAGTATTTAAGATACTCAATTGGATAAGGATTAATGCAGTATTGCTTAAAATCGCTTCGTAAATAAGCCATTACTTTTGGTTGAAAGTAAAAGATAAAAAATTGTTATTGTGGGTTATCCCTAAGAGATAGAAATATACCATCGCGGACTTTTTTGTAGACCTGTCTAAGGTGTACAATACTGCAGTACATTACTTTGATATATCTCGTAGTGTTTAGCCAGCATTTGCAAAGTAAGCGCAAAAAATGTGTTAATTTACGACATCACATCAGAAACTTATGAAATTATCAGTGTTTCTCTACTATATCATTCATGTATTATACACATAAACCTTGCTCTTGAATCACTCTATCTGATAACAAAAACCGCATAAAAATAGGTTGCGTAGTTTCAAAGATTTAAGCATCCATAGGGACAGACAGAAGAAAGCGACTCTGTTTTATACTATGTAATCATGATTAACCCTCTCTTAGCAGCAGGAAACATAACAATTACTTTTTTAAGATACCGCTATGTTCATAACACAATAAAACGGTTACAAATATTCTTTATTACTAACCTATATTATATATACTTACTTATATTTTGTTTATTTACGATACAAACACAAGGAATCCTAAAAATATTGTCTATTGGTTGCATCAGTAGTACTGTGCATTCAAAACATTGACATAATTAGCTGTTCTATCGGATAAACATTATTATAATATAACTTTATTATAATCACTGCAATAAAATAATTACGCTAATAATATAGGTATTTACTATTAGGTAATAGGTCATTATAGCCACCCGGCACCCGATCCGCACCGCCTCGTGATATCTTACGAATGAGGATATTCTGAGAGTTTATTGTAATCGATCAAACTTAAATGGGAGATATTCTTATTATATAAATTACTTAATTATTATTTTACGTTATGAAAAAATTTCGTTACTTTTCCAAAAATCCGATCGAGCGATCCTGTTATATTTTTATTTTACGAATTTTTCATTTTTGTTTATCCCAAATTACATTGTTCCATGTCGAATCTTAATTACAGCAATTAAGATTTTTTAAATTTGTTTTGGTAATTTAAAACATTTTTGTAAATAATGTTTTATTTATTTTAAAAAATGAACTTTGTGTGGTGTAATCATTTCTATTTCATTCGGGGACCCGATGTAAGAATACATTGTCTTGTAAAAAAATTAATGACACAGAAGTAGACCATAACCTTAAAGATATCAAGATTTGCAAGCAAAAACCTATAGGACGTGCTGAATTTTCAACATAATAAAAAAAATATTAAAGTGTGCACATTCTAACATTTTTCTAGCGAATTCGGGCGCACATTGGCTCTAGTGAGTTATGGTCCTGAACGTCACGTGGAAGGCCCGTAACGAATAATTTAGATAATTACATAAGTAGGCACCCATACTTATATATTTATTTAAATTATTTGCAACCACGCGGAGATAGTAATGTTTGGTATAAGTCAAAATTATAAGATGTTTAAATTGTATGTTGAATGTTTAATTTTATAAAAAAAATATAGAAACATATTAGGAGAAAGTTGAATTTTTTTTTCAAAATAAAAAGGATGGCGATGAGCCCAGACCCAAAAAACTTAGGGTTTTAATGTTTACAAGTCGATATTAGCTCGCTCCAGAACGGCTTAACCCAGAACCCAAGACCTCGTCACTCGAAGCCACATCTCCAAACTCTACTGGGTCAACGACGCAGTTGTTAACAAAAACGCACAGCATGGTCATCGACCTTAGTCTGTTCCATGGTGAAAAAGTCGAACCAAAAAAAATATAAAAACACCATGTATCACATACCTAGTACATAGTCTCACGTGGTTTTCCATGTGCTTGAATTTTAATTGAACCAAATAAATGTGATAAGCTGGTAAATAATACTTTGACCTCTCACACCTTATCTGTACAGGGACAGTCGTGATATTTGTATTTTATGTTTGCTTGATTAATAACAGTTAGTTAAACAATACAGTTGACCTTCCAAATAAAGGAAGGTAGTTTTATTGTCTCTATATACTTAATTTACAATAATAACAAAGAATGAAAATCGGTTAGACAGGTTAACACCTTAGTTAAGTATAATTTTTCATATAGGTAGCTATTATTGATCTTCTCGACAGAATCTGTTTTCCAAAACGATAGTAGAATAACTCACTGACAGACATGACTTTTAAAAAGTCTTGTATAACAGTCTGTATGAAATGCAAAAAAATGCATTTGAATTTGAATAATTTTATATTTTCTCTGTTTTTGGTACATTCTCCTTCCGTAGTCCGATCTCAATGAAATAAGACCATCTTTATTTTCGTTTGAAAGCCTCATGCAAATCAAAAAAAAAAAGCAGTTCACAAGAGTACAATGAACAGAACAAACAAACAAAAAAAACACTTTTGTGTATATTATAAACATTTTAAATTTTAAATGACGTACCTTCTAGAGAGACGAATATCTTAGCATTCCATGGATTCACCGTGCGGGTGCCGGGTCCATCGCGTGGCTGAGAGAAAAACTCGAACAGAGCCCGAGACTTGTGACACGGGTGTAGGTTTAAGGGTACCCTTAGTGACGCGCGTCAACACTCACCTCCTCTGTTCAAGTTATTCTCCCTGCCCAACCATATACAAGTATAGTACAAGGTACCTAGGTACGTAAATTCTATGTAATATATTATCTAAAATTAACAAAATACATTAAATAAATAAGGTAAATAGGTATTTGCTAAGCGTTCATTGGGTATTTATATAAAAGATTCCAGCAATTTTTCAAAGATTGATGCAAATGTTTGAAATCACAATTAAATTTTGACAACTGTAGATACATACGATTAAAACAAATTGCGCTATTTTAAAATGCCCGGAAGTAGATAATGACGTATTACACACGCAATTATCTTTTTATCTTTATTATTTATATCTGTAAAAGATAATTAAGTACATAATAAAAAAGTCTCAGAGCAATAAATATGACATGCTCCAATTTATGTATTTAACCCGACCTGACCCGAACGTTCTAACATTGGAATTCATTTTGTTTTTGTCGTCTTTATTTAGGGTTGCCAGTTGTAATATGAGGGTCTGAAAATGAAAACAAATCAAGAGAAATTCTCTACATCATATATGAGAATATGTTCTTACTGTAACGTTATTAGCTGACTTCATCACTAATATAAGACCAAGTCATAAATGTCTAATGGTAACAAACGCCATTTATAAATTAAAACGATTATTATGATGTTTAATTTGTTGGTCTTCTTGCTTCGGGTAACAGAATAACTATTAAAACGTCGAACATTTTAACCGTGTAGAACATAGACTAAATCTATAAAAATTCATAAGCCAAATTCATAGCTTACTGTTCCTGATGAGTCGAAAAGAGCATTTAGGAATATATTGGAAATTTTAAGGATTGGTTAATAAAATCGATATAACCAAAAGCTAGTACCTACTACATGATGGACCAAGATTTTAAATGATTATGACGGCCTCTGTGGCGCAGTTTTTTGCGCGGTGGATTTACAAGACGGAGGTTTTGGGTTCGATTCGATTATGGGCGTGTGGCTGGTGGGAGGCCTCGGGCCTCGGTCATTGCTTGTTACTACCGTACCGACTAAGATGGTCCGCCAAGCGATTTTGGGTTCCGGTACAATGTCGTGTAGAAACCAAAAGGGGTATGGATATTATCTAACTCCTAACACGTTGACCTGATTCCATCTTAGATTGCATCATCATTTACCACACGATTGCAGTCAAGGGCTAACTTGGGGTAAAATATAAAAAAAAATATTCAAAACACTATACGAGTGAGTATAGAGTAGTATAGAATATATAAGAGATGTTTATACCGAATATCTAATATGCGATCGTGAACTGCCATGTTTTCGGCCTTCTTACTACGAGCATTTTATTTCTGTTGCATTGTCGAGAACTTAGAAAAACTTTGTCAAATGTCAGCAGCTCTTTATTTTCACACTTCTTACAAATTATGCATGAATCGGCTAAAGATATTGTGCTATGCGTGTATAAAATGGGTACATAGATCCAGCATAATACATACATTTTGTATCCAATTTATTCAATCTCAGCCCTTAGCACAGTATACAGATAAAGCCTTGTTATTGTGGGAGAAAATATATAGCTTAGCAAGTAGGTTATAGGGTTATCGGTTATCGCTTTTACTTTACTCGGACGATGTGGCGAGGTAAATTCTTGAGCCGACCACAGTATCTTAGTAGTTCAATTATAGAGGACTGTTTACGAACGAAATTTTAATATTCAGTAGCTTTACTACTTTAGTATATCATATTTTAAAAGTTACAATGATTCGAGTGAAGTGAGACACAGAAGAAAAGACAAGTTAATGATGCCAGCAAAAAGATTGTACTTGTTCGCCAGGAGCGCACATTTCATGGCAATCTTAATTTATAATAAACTGCCGGACAAATATAAAAGTAATCAATTTAATAGTTTCAAAAAAAAAGTTTTTGACATGCTCTTAAATAATTATTTTTATGATAATATCATAAAAATAATTATTTAAGAGCATGCATATTTGAACCACACTTTTAAATGATTTTCTTCTTTTCTATTGTTTTATGACAATTTATTAATTTTTGGACATACGAGTAGTGTGGAATTTTCTTTCTGTGGAATTCTGACATTTTTATTTTCTATTTTTATAATACATTGGACTGTTATTGTAAAATCAATTTCATTTAATACTTAGATATAATATTCATACACCATAATTTGGTAGAATGTGTTAGGTTAATTAGACTTAAATAATATCCATCATACTTATGTACCTACGTTCTAAAGTTACGTTTCAAAGTTAGGCCTTGATGGTATATCTTAGCTATAATCACACTTGATGGTAAGCGATGATGCAAACTAAGATGGAAGCGGGCTAACTTGTTAGAAGTAGCATGAAATCTAAATTCCTTCAGTTTCTACACGATACCGTACTGGAACGCTAAATTGCTTGACGTAACGTCAGTAGAATGGTAACTACCAATGACCAAAGCCTTACATCAGCTAGACTTGGACTAATTTGGAAAATCTATATCAGCTGTAACAAGCCAATCAAGTGACCTTTGTAAAAAAATTACAAGTCGAGTCGGTCAACCTGAAGGAATGGGCAACGGAACGATTCTTCTGGCTAAGTCACATTTAAGTATGTAGTTTATCATCACACGATACGTTTTTTTGACATTATAAATATAATATTGGTAAAAAAATTAAGTAGAGCATCATTTCGTTCGGTCATGACACGCAGTGACACAACCTACAATAGCCCGTGTACACCGAGCCGTGGTCGACTCGAGACTGATATTTGAACTGTACTCCCCGCACCCTTCGGATTCCCCTCGCGACAAAAAGTGGGGCGAGCCTTAATGGATTGACCAAAGTATATATATACGTTTTCATATCTAGTTAAGGTAAAGGATTTTCCTATCCTAGAAATTTTGTTGAAGGATTTTGTATGCTTGCATGTTATTACTTTAGAGAGATTGCAAATCGTAGTAGATATACTCCTAGATAAGCAATGTTTTCACACTTTTGGCGCAGTAATAATAACATTAACTCACCATGAAGAAAGATCACTATTACACAAAGTCTGTTTTTTTTAATTCTTATGTCGTAACATCATACAAAACTTTAAAACATAATACCAACCTATACATTCCTACACCAAATATATATTTTCTCCTGTTACAATTACAATTGATGGAAGGTTTTGTCGTTTTGGTTTTCCACCAAGATGGATGTTCTTGGACTAAACCCAGGATTAAAGGCTAGGTCAGAAGTACTCTAAACCGACTTACTTGTATGTAAGGTTTAATGAAATTGGACGAAGTGAGAGGGATATGCAAGGATCATAGCAAGTCTCTGCCTACTCTTGTAGGAATTAGGCGTGATGGTATTATGCATGTTATATATATGTATGACAATTGTACTTGACAGAGGTAGGTAGATATATAACTATTGTATGGCGCTTTTTGCTTTAATTTTATAACTAAATCTCTAAAATCCTATACTAAAGCCAAACTCGATTGAGAATGCTTGTCAACAAACAAAATAAAAATGAAGGTAGAAATCACTATTTTTTTTAAATTAATTAGTTAATGACGAATTCGTGACAATAAATTAGATTAAAAGTAATTAATATCATATCATATATTCAATATCTTTTAAATAAGATTTTTAAAATAACAAAACATATTTATTAGGCATAAAATGTGTTGTTTTTTCTACCTTTATTTTAAATTTGTTTGTTGACAAGCATTCTCAATCGAATTTGGCTTTAGTAAAGTTTTGATGGATATGATTTTTGTATATGTAATGCGAAAGTAATTCAATAAAACTTTGTCACTTTTCACGTTTTCTGTTCAACATCCCAAAAGACCATGTATTCGAAGTGAATAAATATTATGACCTTACTAATGAACTAACCAAAAATGGCTATGTGGTTAGTTTATACGCGGTAGAAGTGGGTGCGAGAGGTATACCAGCGAAGTCTCTCTATAACCTGCTAAAAGACCTTGACCTTACTAGAAGTGCAGTAAGCTCCATATTGGAATGAGTGTCCAAAGCTGCTCTAGTAGGGTCCTTCCGTATTTGGCTGGGCAGGGAGAATAACTTGAACAGAGGAGGTGAGTGTTGACGCGCGTCACTAAGGGTACCCTTAAACCTACACCCGTGTCACAAGTCTCGGGCTCTGTTCGGAATATTTCTCTCAGCCACGCGATGGACCCGGCACCCGCCGGTGAATCCATGGAATGCTAAGATATTCGTCTCTCTCTCTAACTGATTTCCTATGGTTCAAGCGACATTTTTCTTATGACTATTAAGAACGAAACTTAAACTATGAGCACAGATTACATATCAAATAGTACATGCTAATAGTAAAAGTACTATTATCTATAATTTTATATAGAAATCAGAAGTATATGCAAATAAAAAGCAGGTATTTTCCTTGTCAATGATCGTTTAAGGATGCGAAGGTAAAAATTTATTGCAAATGGTCATACAAGTATTCTTAGTACTATTACTTGTACTTATATTTCTAATCCAAGGATTTCGCGCTACTTTTAATAAGATTTGATAAGATTATGCAATTAGTCATTATTACTAATTGGTAAGCTATTATTATGTAGTATTATTAGTTTCATTTCAAATGTAAATGAAGAATTCTTATTTTAATTTAGGTACCTATTACGTATTACAAAATGTTTATGCTTTTGTTCTTAATGTCATAAATATCATAAAGTTCAAGATTTGTTTAAGCTACATATTAGGTACATATATTACCTAAAGCACTAAAGATCTGTGCTTGAGGATACCTTAAGGATAAAAAGCAAAGAAAATAATAATATGGGTTATAAAAAATTATTAATATAACAGGTTGTGTGGCTTTTATTTTTCAATTGTCAATAATGACGCTCCCAGTTTCATGATGAAGCTAGATTTTAATTAATTTATCAATAGGCAGTTTGAATTGCGTAACTTAAACCTAACCTTTTGTAGAACCAACAAACAACAAACCTGAGAACTGAGTTGCATGCGATTCTCTACGACTTATGAAGACCAATGCGTGAGCAAATTCAAATTTGCGTTTTCTTGCCAAAACTGCTCGTCCCAGGAAGGATTTCGTGTATGACCCAGAACACAAACACCATAACGCAGAACGTAACCGCGGACGAGTTAGTGTGCTCTTTAATATAAATATCATGAGACGTAGCTACTTGTACCTATTCGAAATGCACGTGTAGGCATCGCTCGTTGTCTCGTCAATGGGATGAAGACGCGTGTTATTCTCGCGCAGGTCACCTTTGTTTTATGACTACATTTAGATTTCATCTATATATACCTAGATCTAACAGATTGTATTAAAATCTGCCTCGATGGCTTTTGCGACTGTCAATGACAGTCTAGGTTATAGCTCCTAGGATCGAGCTTATGAAAAATTGAGCTTCTTTATCTTGAGTTCCCCTGTACCCACCCTTTTTAACTGATGAATTTTAAAAAGGGCGGTTTAGGTGATTGCGTTGGTGGTTTTCCAGTCATCATTGTTACTAAATTCTGATACTCATTATGAATGGAAGTTTCATGAAAGGAAATATCTAATTTCTTAATAGTCTAAGCTGATTGAGCTTGACGACCTCCGTGGCGCAGTGGTATGCGCGGTGGATTTATAAGATGGAGGTCCTGGGTTCGATTCCCGGCGGGGCAGACTGAGATTTTTCTTAATTTGTCTTGGTCTGGCTGGTGGGAGGCTTTCGCCGTGGCTAGTTACCATCCTACCGACAAAGACGTACCGCCAAGCGATTTAGCGTTCCGGTATGATGTCGTGTAGAAACCGAAGGGGTGAGGATTTCATCCTACTCCTCACAAGTTAGCCCGCTACCATCTTAGATTGCATCATCACTTAACATCAGGTGTGATAGCAGTCAAGGGTCAACTTGTAGTCGATAAAAAAAAAAGCTTGTTTACCTTACTGTATTTTGTACTTTAAATGTTAAAATTGACAAAATACTATCTAATAAAAATCTCCTCCTCTGCCTCCCTCCTTATAGGAGAGGGGATATGGAGCGTAGACCCATCACGCTGCTCCAATGCGGGTTGGCGAGCTTAGGGTGGTAATGTTTCAACTATCAGATGTTGACAGTGACCGGGACCGACGGCTTAACGAGCTCTCCAAGGCACGGCGGTGTAATACCACCAACTTCCCGACTCCGGGCTTGGAATGTACTGAGAATTTTATAGAAGAATGTAAAACTCAGAATTATTCCGTGACCCGACCCAGGATTCGAACGCAGGACCTCGTGATCGAAGCCAGGTAGGCTAACCACTAGACTAACGAGGCAGTCAAAATAAGGCAGTTTTAAATACATACGAGACAGTATTTTGTAATTTATATTTCAGTAAAGCATGTATTTTACCCAGCTCTGTCTGCAGACACCTAATTAGTCAGGGGCCAGGGCTCTTTCCCAGAGATATATAAATATACAGGACAGCAAAGGTTATCGGCAAGTAAACATCCAACTGGAATGCGCAAAATATTAATTCTTTGGCGTCGCTCTTATTTGTTTATAAATACTTTTAGCATCGGCAATATCTATATTAGCTGTTTGTATTTTAAAGATTTTGTTTATTTATATTGGCTGAAATTATTTGTAATAAACGGTTTCGGATAAATAGATGTGGCGTTTATTATCTAATATATTAAAATGGGTGTTTGTTATTTATGTCTAGGTATGTAAGTGGGTATATTTTATGCACGTAATTTATTTGACGGAGGGTTTGGGTTCAGGTCTGACGTGTGGGAGGCTTCGGCCGTGGATAGTTACCACCCTACCGACAGAGAAGTATAGCCAAGCGATTAAGCATTCAGGTACGATGTCGTGTAGAAACCGAAAGAGGTGTGAAATTCATTGTTTTCCGATCTGTGTCCATTCATTGACTTTGACTATTGGTGATAGTGGAAAAATAAAAATACCCGGCGTAAAAAATAACTAAAAAAAAAAACAATATCAGTCCAGACGTGTAGAAAGTGTACTGCAACAGTCGGGATGCTTTCAATATAAAGTAATTACATATAACTTAACATTAACTATAAGATTTTGAAAGTAACGTTTTAAAAGTTTACTCTTAAGTTTTCACACAAAAAATAAAAAGGGTTAGGTTGAGTAAAAGCTAGGTTTCCGGTTTTAATATCTAAAAAGAGAAAAAAAAGATACATAACTACATATATGGGGTATTAGTGTATGCTGTTAAAACATTTGACCTTTACGCTGCAGTGCGTCGTATATTGACCGGACACACCCAATAAATCATACCTATCACCTTAGATATTATATAATTTAAGCCTATCACTTGAAGGCCTTAGTACACACTCTCTTACTGGTATCTAGTGGGGAAAATTAAAGTTAATTATATACCGCATTGCGGATTAATTAATTGCTTTTATCTAAATGTCACAGTACGTCTGATCTTCATTACCTCGCGCGTTTACGGAAGAAATGCAGAGGGCAAGGCTTACAGGTCAATGAATAGGATGTCTGTTCGATATTTACTTAGTATTATAACAGTTTATATGACAATAATTGCCTCGTGGATTAAGCTTATGAGTATTCGGCGCTTGGTTGGTTTATTCGCGTACCTTTGAAAGTGCTTCTATAATAATGTACATTAAATAAATTAATTCTTGAGCTCCTGGGTGGGGTAATGAAATACTTACATATTGAAGTTTTCTTTCTCCTTAGACATCCTCAGTAGATAGCAAGCAGCCCGGAGTTGGCAGGTTAATGATATCACACCCCTAAGCTTCGAAGTCAATATGATCTGGTAGTGATAGTTACAGAGTTTAACATTAATATCCGCAGATCACCAAACCACATGGGTGCGTATATATATACAGTAGCGTGGTGGTTCTAAACGCCAAATCTTCTATCCTAAAAGAAAAGAAGCCTATTTTGTCATATCTCGTAAAAAGCGGAGAGCAAAATTCAAAATGATGTAACAAGAGCATTGAGCATTTCATCGGGGTACATTGCATGTGCGCATTGTATTGACGCATTGGCTATTGTTGTTTACAATATAAGTGTGTGTGTGTGTGTGGGTGTGCGTGGCGTGGTCACGCCGCGTGCCCGTCACGCTGCAGTGCCCCGCGTCACATCACATGCCTCTCCGGTGGGTGGAGCCGCGTAATTTCTATCAACGAAATACGTAGTACCTTTTGGAACTCTCGCGTGACATTAAATTTAAAATTTATTTAACTTTGTTGACTACGATGCTTATTGTATGTCCACATATGCCTATTGTGTCCTGTTACTTTTTATCGCTTCAGACCATGTGTTCTTAACTTTGAGTTTTACTTTTAAGTCGGAAAAAGTATCAGCTCGAGTTGTATAAATAATAATATCCCTGTGTATTAGAGAACACGTTTAGCTATCGTTTCCGGTTTCTAATATATGATGGCAGTCATAATAGCTTGTCAAAACGCATTGGAAGTACGTAGTGGGTATGCTCCAAACCTCTTCAAATAAGGAGAAAGGCATTCTCCGGCGGAGAGCCATTCAAATAGGCTGATGATATCATTTCAGCAGATGAATGGATTTACTGTTGGGCAAATGCTATTGTTGAGTCTTCAAAACATAACAATCTTGAACAGCTTGCATCCACCGGCACCTTGGGGCGGGGTCACTATAGCCCCTGCGAAGCTGGGTCCTCATTCCTCAGTGTCCATCCGTTCTTCGAACTATCAACAAATAGGATTTAATAGTACCTACGTTTTCATGTACAAAAATACTCTACGGTTTGAATGTTTTCATTTTTAAAAACACGATTGTAACATGTAATCTTTATGAGCCAAATAAATTCATGTGAATACTGCAATAACACCAAAAAAAATATAATTGAAAACCTTTTACATGTCTTATCTAAATTAAAAATGTTTTTGCCATCTAATAAAAGTGAATTTAGTTTCTTAAGAATTTATTTGTTGGGTTTTTGTATTATGATATAATATGTTGGGTATACCCAGATATTTAAAATGATACATATTAAGTACCTAAGCATATTGGCGAAGATAATATTCCCGACAATATTCGCCAAGGTGGAGCGCTAGTTTTTTCGCCCAAAGCTGCTGAAATATTTACGAATGATTGATGATCATTTGAATAATACAAAATTAAGTGCTAATGCTAAAACATTACCCTCCTTCTGACGCAGTCGGGTAATAATGCTAAAATTGTTTGGGTAAATACGGCAAGTAAAATATTATATATACTTCTTTCGTAATTCATAATTATGATATAAATATTGGATCTAAATATACAAAGTTAAGGCTTCCGCCCGCACATTTTTTAAGCACCGGATATAACTTCAGTAGGAGTTAATATAAGACACACAGCGAACGTGTTAATGTAAAATTCATAACATTACTATACAGAACAATAGAATATACAAGAATGTCGTAGACAACGTCATTTAGTTATAAACCGTGTCTGTTTTCCGTTAATTTAGCTGAAATTTCTTAATATATAAATAAATTCAATACAAAAATAAAACTCATAACCAAAATAGCTGAATTCCGAACAATAGAACGCACAAGAACGAAGTAGACAGCGCGTTGTCGTGCAGCTATAAGCCGTGTCTATTTTCCGCTAATGTCGTTGAAGGTCAGTGGCGATGCGCGCGCGCCGCCCGCCCTCCGAAAAACAAGTCTGTTACGAGGCCGTTGACCCGGGCCCATTTGTATTAAAATTTATTTTCAAATTAACTGAGAATTTTTAAATATGTGTTTATTTTTAATTCTGCTTTTTCAACTTAGATAATATATTGAACTGGATATTTAATTTTTTGGTGTTCTCTTACTCTACGTTTTTTACATTCGATCTAAATTTTTGACGCTTTTTTTAAATTCCTGAAAATAAATGGACCTCAAGCCAAAAATACAGGTCGGCCATTCCTTGCTGACAGTAACCGCTCAAATACGCCAATAATAAATATAGTTTTGGTGAATTTCTCCTAATTAAAAAATCAGATGAAAACTAAAACTAAATGTACAGGAAATTATACCAGCCACATACCGTGGTTTCTCCCACATACTTTAAGTTGCCGAGGGAATATTAGAAAACACGGCTATTCTAAACTATAACCTTATTCTCCTCCATATTTCATTCGTTTAATAATTCCGTAATTATAAATAGTGTAACTGTCCTGACTTTGTTTTATAAATACAGTCAAGTGTCGTATAGCCTGCAGACATAAAATGGTCTAGCGTTGTGAATTTACAATGGTAATACATTTATTTACGACCTACAACTGTAAAACACCGCGGTATATGGAAAGGTACATTATTGTGACCCATTTCACTAGTAATAGACTCCACAAGCCACACCGAGGCTTGCGAGAAGGTAGAAATGGTGCATAAATCTCGTACGACATCATTTATAGTGGCCCAGGGCTCGTACATTATGAGGTCGTGGTCAATAATTCAGGTTTAGTGTTAAAGGACATTATAATTGAAGTTGTGTTGCCAGCCTTAGCGCCTAAATCGGAAAGGAAAATAAAGCAAAATGAACTATGATTTTAGGTTTAAATTTTTTGTTGACTGTTGTTATTTCTAGTTTAAGGAGCCTGCGATTTCGAAGGCATGGAATTTTTGACGTGACAACGTCTTATAATTCGATAGAACCGGCTGCACGCACGACATGACGTCAAGCGTCGTTACCTCGCTTTGAGGCGTTCCATGTAAGGCTTGAAGTGCAAGCCAGAGCGCGGAACGAGCGACAAAGAAGCACAATCGGCCTTTGCGTTCGGCAGCGTTCGACATCCGTCTATTAAATATAATTATTAAATATATTAATTTTAAATTAATAATTTATATATTTATAAATTAATATATTTATTCTAAATTTAAAATATAAATTTATAAAATCAAAATCAATTATTTAATTGATGTAAATTAATATTTATAACAATATACTTAAATTAAAAATTTTAATAACCAATTAAATGCTACCATTCCATCAGAATTTTCTTAAGACATTGTCACGTTCAACTATCGTCAGTAAACCGAACCGAAATATATATCTATTTTTCAATAACAGCACCATTTTTCGGAATAAATATTTAGTATCCATGACAATGTTATGATTTTGGGAAAGCGTATCAAGCAAACTAAAACAAAAATAATTTGAAGGTAATGCATTTTACCATAATTTATTTAGCCAAAATATGTGGTAGATTTATCAGATGGGTCTCAAAAATATAATAATACAGAGTCTTTCGCTTACATAACAAGGATTCGAGTTCCGTTAGTTACACGATTTATGAATCTAAATGAGCTAATTTACGTAAATTAAAGACAGGAAAACTCTATAGGATTTTTTAAAATGTCACGTAATATTATCTAGACTGAGTAACTTGTTATTATGATTGTTTCTTCGGGTTTACAACATTGTATGGCTACAAAGTGATAAGGCCGCCTTTTGTATTCTACTTCTTCTGTCCTGTTCTGTCTTTTTATCGTTTTTGTTTCTTACATGTCTTGTGATGCACAAATGAAGTGTATAAATAAATAAAAATTTATTAAAAGACTTGTTCGCAATGAGCTTCATAGGTTTGCTCAGAGTCATTTAAATGTCGAGATGGAGCGAACTATGCTCGAAGTATTTCTATGTCAGGAATGAGCAGCCCTTCAGGAGAAACAAAGTTACGGACAGGGTTCAATGAATAAAGAATAATTAATGGAGCACATGCGTAGTCCGAAGCTGATGAACGTTAGGGGTAGGGTGTTGCTAGGTGGACTGAAAATATATAGCAGGCAAACGTTGGTCACACGCGACTTAGGACCGTTATGTTTGGTTTCTATATAAAAGTCCTATATCTAGTAGTATATATCTGTCAACTGATATGATAAATATTACGGGTATAAGATATCATACTCTGTCCTTTATCCGTACGCCGGTTAAGGACGTAAGCTCGGTTAAGATAACCGCCCGGTTTACGTCCTTAACCGGCGTACGGGTTGTCATGAATAGTAAATTTATAGTAACCTAAGGTTAGCTTATGTTAAGCGTTGGTTATGATAACCGAAATCTTGGTGCACACAGGCCTTAGCAAAAGTCATCTAAGGGTAATGAAATGAAGTGTCTCTTCATTTCATTACCAAAAAGTGAAATGTTTTTGTAATTTCTATACTTTGTGGTTCAATTTCTGCCTGCTGGACTGTTTTATCATTCCTAAAACTAGTTCTTGATTTAGTGGATAGAGAAAGCCTGTTCGGACATGGACTTTATTTTCAAGTGAGCGCGATTTTTAGACGCATGCAGGCAAATGCATGCGATTTTTAGAGGCGTGGTAGCCGTGCAAGCAAAACAGGCTGTTGTGATCCTTAATATTGCGGTTAGTAATTATATAATTACTTTAATGATACTTATGTCATAAATCATGTTTATTTTGTTCGTTGCGTCTTGTTGCTAGCTAATGATAAGCTCAGTACTTAATAGCGTCTTATATAAAGGTGCTAAATACATAGGTATATTTTGTTGTGTGTAGGTACGAAAATTGTATTTGGATATCAACGAAGGATATTATTGCAGTGAAAACTCCTTTGGTCATAGCGTGCACTTTTAGGATAAGGAAAACACTGAACTCACATAACCAACATTATCAGATACATTACCGTCATTATTATTAGCTGACAGAGGTCTTTTGCTCAAAATATGCCTCTTGTAGGAACTTCCAAACACCACGCTCTTGAACCGTCTTCATGTAACAGCTCCCTGTAGCCATTTTGATGTTATCTGTCCATCTAATGAAAGTTGTCCGCCTTTATGTGCGAGGTTTCTACGACTTCCTTCCCCAACATCCTTTGGCTTTTTAAACAATGTGTCCTGATTATTGCCACTTTAGTTTTGCAGCTTGTCGACCTCTTACGGGATCTTTGGTTGATAACCAGGTCTCCTTATTTCTGATCACAAAGACACTCGCCGAGCATACTCGTATTAGAGCTCGCTCCATCGCCCACTAAATGACTCTGAACTTAAAAAGAATTTACCTATAATCAATTGCCTCAATAAACCATAAGATAAGTATACTCTTTAGGAATAGTAAGTTCTCGGCAATATGAATGCCAAGAAATGTGGACAATCATCCATTACTATCACAAAAAATTGCTTCTCTATATTAGCGGCTAACTAGGCAAAGAAGGCTTTAACATTATGAGCATCTTACCTTGTTATTAAGCTTTTGTTACCTTGTCTTTAATTAAGTAAGTACAGGTGTTAAAATCTTAATTAAAACTGAAAAATAAGGTACTTGCTAGAAAATATATTATCATTATAGCGGTAATTATTATAACGATAAAATAACCTTCCTTTATTCATAATCACTTTTTTTAAACATTCAAACATAATTGCATAGCATCAATTAAAAACTTCTTTTTGATGTCTGTTAAGATGAAGAAGTCGAATAGAAAATCACAATTTTTATTGTCTGCTCAAATCACTATCCAAAGCTTCTCAACGAATTTTCGATAATTTTTCATAGACAGATTATATTAATCTATGCCTGGAGCAATAGTCGCTTTAGACTTCAACACTCACGTCCTCTGTTCAAGTTGTTCTCCCTGCCCAGCCAAATTTGGAAGGACCCTACTAGAGCAGCTTTGGACACTCGTTCCAATATGGAGCTTACTGCACTTCTAGTAAGCTTCTGATATACCCCTCGCACCCACTTCTACCGCGTATAAACTAACCACATAGCCATTTTTGGTTAGTTCATTAGTAAGGTCATAATATTTTTTCACTTTGAATACATGGTCTTTAGGGATGTTTATTTCCCACGGCACTGTAAGCTCAACAAGTACTATACGTTTGATTTGTTTGGAAAAAAGAAATATGTCCGGTCTAGATGTCGTAATAGCTAAGTCTTCCGGGATTTTATAGTGCTTTTCATACATGTCCATTAATATAGTCCAATCAGGAGCAGAGCCCAGAATTGAATAAGGCTTGTTGGTGGAATTTGTACTTGAGCCTGCTTTAACGAAGTTAGTTTTTCTTTTATTCGTCGTCAACCCTTTTTGAGCTCTAGCTACTGAAAGGCTTATAGCTTCACGTATGATTTCTAGTACATAATTTCAAACATTTCCCGTATCTAATAATCCCATAATCTGTATCAAATCACTGTTTCCAACGAACCGATACATGCATACTAGCATTTTGGAATTAAATGCCAGTTCCTACGCTGCTTTTGGTATAATCTCCGGGAAGACCTATGACTTTGAACTATGACCATGAAATTTCGATCAAACTACCGCTTACGGTCCGGCGGTAAATCAGTGATTAATGTTGTACTTCCTTAAAACGTTGTATTACTAATGTAAGAAACTGGTTTTCGTTTACGTACCACGAAATATATTTGAAACTTGCAGCGCCTAGTACTCCGATTGCTAAATTATTTGATAAGACAGAGTTAACTCTAACAACTGCCTCATTGATCCAGTGGTTAGTCTATTTGGCTTTAGATTACGAGGTCTTGGGTTTTAATGAGTTAGGGTGTAATACTGAGTTTTGGAAAACTGGAGCACAGATGTTGGTGGTGGAGCTGGTGCTGATGTTTTACATCCCCGTGCATCCTAGATCATCTTAAGCTGTCGCTGCCGGTCATTATCATGAACATCTAATAGTGTTCATTTAAGAACAACATTAACATTATCAACCTAATTCCGTCAACCTGCATTGGAGCAGCGTGATGGGTTTAAGCTTCATATCTTTTCTTATATTGGCAAGATGACAAGGGAAGCTTCGCCATTAGTGGGCCTTTGATAGGCTGTTAACGATGATGGCAGACTATAATCTAACTCTGTGCGAAATTATATCTAGCTATTCTAAAGTTGTAAATAGTGGTTTAACACCGGACTTTGTTTTGATATATGCTCCATAGAGCTCCATAGTGTTGTATGACTAAAGACTTGATTGTCGCGTATCCAAGGGCCCCCGGGCTCAAGACGGCTCTGGCTTATAAAAACCCTATCCCTAGATATAGAACCATTCTGGTATGCACGCCGACCGGTCCCACTGTTCGAGTGGCATTCCATACGCAAGTAGGGTCACCAGGTACCCAGTAGAAAAAAACCTGTTAACGGTTAACCCGCTGTCAATTATATTCAAATTCGTTTATTTGAAGTAGGTTTAACTTACATACTATTTGACAGGTGAAGTTTATCTGATTGTAATTAATCTACTATCGTTTCTACATATACTGAGAATACCAGAAAGATAAAGATAAGAAAATTATAAGTTAGTCTAATTATAAATGACCTTAGCGAGAATTAGAAAATCTATCTTTAAGCCCATCGATTTGTCATATTTCGTAAAAAGGATTGTTTTAGTTGATTGATATAGCTCCTCGGGGACATTGACGCCTGGCCGTTGAAAACCTTCGATGTCTAAAAGATTTACAGATAAAGCTCAACACCTACATTAAGAGTGTATCTTACAATATATATTTATGTATGTATATATATTGTAAGATATCTTATGTGAAAATCTTTTTGTTCTTATTAAAGCATTTTTGCATTAATTTTTCTAACATTTTACTAACATTTACCTAAAAATAGACAATATTTCAATACAATGAGTAAAACATATTTTGAGAAAAATCAGTTAGTAACAAGGAAACAATTGAGGATAAATCTCGGGAAGCCCGGCCAATTGGTAAACCTATTACTTGCCCAATCTAAGTCGCTGTTTAATTCCTGTTAGCAATAATTAATGTTTATAATTTCGATATTGTGTCAAATGTAGATGACAAAGGTTATGCAAAAGTTAACGGTAGAGTTGAACAGAATGGCTACCGCTTCAGTCCTTGACTACTTTTTGTTCGAATTTAAATATTGAAGTCAAACGATAAAGAATTCATAATATGTAAGAGTTATAATAATCTTTACATAACATTTAGCTCAGAAGCTATGAAAACTGATATGTTCCTACTTCCTACACGACTGGTCATTTAAACCATGAAACATTGACTAGGGCGATATTGAATGCCGTGTCGCAATCATAAAGCTTGCGTATCGGTTCATTACATCGAAATACGGGGCATGTCTGGCGTTTATTTCTGGTACAGTTATAAGGTGCAGCAGTGTCTTGCCACAAGCCCTGGCTAGCGTGTTTGTAGGGTATTGGACACAGGAGAGATAAAATATTTGGACACAACATTCCTTCGCAATTAGAGAAAACAATTGTCCAACACAGCAATGTTTAAGTTTTAAGACGTGCTTCAGCTTTGATGCTACATCAGAGATTCCCAAATTTTTTCTTCCAAGACCAATTTCAGAATTTACCTGGCTTCGGTAGAACGCTTTTTGTACCTGTAACAGTTGACAAAAATGTGAAGATTAGAATTAGGTAATTATGGAGTAAAGTTTTTTTCTAATTCACTAAAGTTTATAGTTGCGAGTTTGCGACACTTTTTAGGTATTGAATATGGAAAATCCAAGTTTTATAGGGACCAGTAGCTGAGCTTCTTAAACTGTTATCTGTTTACATAATTGAATTACTCTGTACTTAGTACATAATTTTATTAATTCAATGGCCTATATTGATAGGTGAAGGCAAGCCAACATTTTAGTTCATTACTATGAAACCAGATAAATTTTCGTAGACCCCCCGCTTGCGAATTGTGAACCCCCATATATTTGTCACGCCCACTAAGACCCCTGGCGAGTTTTCGTGAACTCCTTTGAGAATCAATCAGATAACCGAAAGAGTTGTCGTTTAAGCAAATCAGAAACCTCGTAAAATCTAAAATATTGCTAGAGAAAAGTAAGAGAACATTTTGGATGACAATAAACTTCCTAGATTATTTTCGATCACTCACTTTGCGTTTTCTGATTTTTAACTATGAATTGATTCTTAACTACATGTTATTATTTAAGTAAGTTTATATTAATTTATTTGTTTGAGATGTCAAAGATCCTTAAGTTTTATTTGCATTGCTATCATTCAGTTCGTAACTACTCGTAGAGTATTAAATAAGTACATGTTTTATTTTGAATAAATTGAAACATGTTTATTTATAAACAGACTTAGCGGTGGTTTCTGTAAAAGACCCAAAAATAATAATTTAAACCTAACAAGGGATTGCCTCGTTGGTTGGTTGGCTGCCAGGTTAGCCTATGTGGCTTCGATCCCTGGGTCGGGTGACGGAATAATTCTGAGCTTTTTCATTCTACTATGAAATGTTCTGTACATTTCAAGCCTGGAGTCTGGAAGTTGGTGGTGTTACACCCTTGTGCCTCGGCGAGCACGTTAAGCTGTCGGTCCCGGTCAGTATCATCCACATCTGATAGTGATCGTTAATAAATGAAACCCTAAGCCCGCCAACCCGCATTGGAGCAGCGTGGTGAGTGTACGCTCCAGTGGGCCGTTTATAGGCTGATAATGATGATAATGATGATGAACAAGGGTTTTAGCTTTATTAAAATGTAAAGTAAGTAAAGTTTCTTAAGTGATAAAAAATCCGAGGTCCCTTGAGTCACAGTTATCTCTATTGTACAGGTTATGTAGCACTTACAGACCGATGGTTGCAGGTATATTCTGAAGCTTACAAATATCGTGGGCAATCATTGCTGACGCCCTATGCAAACATTGTTTGTTTGATAGTGACGGTGTTTGTCCACTCGGGCACATGTAGGTAAAAATTGTAAATCAATATTTTTTTAAGTTCACGCGGTGCTGTGATGATGAGTGTGTACAGACACTGGCACTTCACCACTGAAAGTTCTGTTATTAGAGTTTTCGGTCACAGCTGTTTTGACTGTGTTAACAAAGATGTACGTACATTTAATTTTATTTGGTCAAACAAAAATACCATATTTTAAGCCAAAGTACTTTATATATCTGTAGTCTGTGACGACGTGTGTGTACAGTCACTTATGCACTGAAAGTTCTGTTATTGTACGGTTTAAAAAAAATAAATAAAATACAGAATGATTGTACTACGTACTTCATATACTTCATGAGAGCGTGTACCTTTGAGTAATAATGAGTTAATTGATAAAAATATAACGAGAAGAGGATAGACAGAACGAAATGGCATGACGAATCCAAGCGGATAAAATCCTACTTTTTATAAAAATAGAAAAAAATATTTTAAGCTATTATACAACACCTAAAGCAGGTAGTTAGTCATTAAATACTTTGGGCCAAGTTTCACACGCTGTTGTCTAAAAAAATTTAGAAAAATGTCACGAAACACTTTGTCCCAACTAATGCCGAGGTTTGGGTGTTCCGTACTCGCTCGCTATTGTGTTCGGTAACTAAGCCGAGCGGCGGGGTTTAGAAATTCTATGAATATGTTTATAGATCGATATACGGCCATACTTGCAGTAGACAGTTCATTCATCATTACTTACAGACAGAATGGTATGCATTGATAACGAAAACAATTCTCAAAGTTTTCTTTGGAGCACCCCTCTCGGGCAGTAGTATCATGTTTTAAACCAAAATGTTATTTCTATATGAAGAGGTTCATTTGATATTTGACATGTACGATTATCTTCCAAATTGGTCGAGGTTCTCCAAAAACTGATGAATACAGGCGAAATTAGGCAAATTCTTAGGTATTTTATGATTATAGCTGAGAGTGACAACTAATGCCGAGGTTTGGGTGTCTCGTACTCGCTCGCTATTGTGTTCGGTAACCAACCCGGGCGGCGGGGTTTAGAAATTCTATGAATATGTTTATAGATCGATATCCGGTCATACTTGCAGTAGACAGTTCATTCATCATTACTTACCGACAGAATGGTATGCATTGATAACGAAAACTATTCTCAAAGTTTTCTTTGGAGCACCCCTCTCGTGCAGTAGTATCATGTTTGAATTCTGTTGAAGTTCATGTTTCAATCGTGTTCAAGTTCTGATGAATACAGGCGAAATTAGGCAAATTCTTAGGTATTTTATGATTATAGCTGACAGTGACAAGGATTGATTATATTTCTTTTAATTCATTACAAGTTACCCCTTGACTGCAATCACACCTGATGGTAAATGATGACGTAATCTAAGATGGAAGCGGGTTAACTTTTTAGTATAATAATTATAATGCAAAAATTATAATTTAAGAATTTTATAAATAATAAACTTTAGTAAATGAACTACGGTTCTTCTCAATTTCCAGTATTGGACGAATGCCTACTGTTTGAGAAGCACTGACTGATAGAAATGGCTGCAAGCAATCAATTCAAACGAGACGCCCATTGCAGTTAATGAAGTATTATTCGTGCTGAGGAATTAATTAATATGGAATTAATGAAATTTTAAATGAAGTTTTTTCCTTGGACATTCTTTAAGACATGATCTTAAAGACTAAGAGCCTGAAGGCCAAGTCTTAGTCGTTTTATAATTTTTTTTTATGAAAACTAAAAAAAAATACAATGGCAGTAGCTGACGGCATCCGTGGCGCAGCATGCGCATACTGCATGTACGCAGTAGGTTTATTATAAGAAGGAGGTCTCGGGTTAGATACCCGGCAGGGCCGATTAGGATTTTCTAAATTGGCCCAGTTCTGGCAGGTGGGAAGCTTCGGGCGCGGCTAGTTACCACCCTACCGACAAAGACCACCCTCCGTGGCGCAGTTTTGATGACCTCCGTGGCGCAGTGGTATGCGCGGTGGATTTATAAGACGGAGGTCCTGGGTTCGATTCCCGGCGGGGCAGATTGAGATTTTTCTTAATTTGTCTTGGTCTGGCAGGTGGGAAGCTTCGGGCGCGGCTAGTTACCACCCTACCGACAAAGACGTACCACCAAGCGATTTAGAGGTCCGGTACGGTATCGTGTAGAAACCGAAAGGGGTGTGAAGTTCATCCCACTCTTAACAAATAAGCCTGCGTCCATCTTAGATTGCATTATCACTTACCATCAGGTGTGATTGCAGTCAAAGGCTAACTAGTAAATAATAAAAAAACTATGATTAGATGCAGGAAAGTAATCATGAAATTGTACATTAAAATTATTCTAATGCGTTTTCACAATTACATAGTTGTCTTGGAGAAGGAAAATGAAATTACCTACATTTTACCAGTTCATTATCTTAATAATTACCTATATCATATTCTAATTAATTAGAATTCAATATTAAGTTGTTTGTTACTAATTGTTGTTATTTTCTTCAAGCATTGAGGGAAATTTCCAAGATTATCAAAAATAAATATATTTTAATTAATTATGTGCAACATAGTAAGCAAGTCGTCGTGTTTATTTAGTAATTTATTTATTTAGTTACTCCTAATTTTTAACGAATAAGAACATTATAACAGAGACATTAAACGCATTTAGTAGAACTGGTACAAAAGGCGACCATATCGTTAAACAGCGAGTTCTTCCAAGCAACCCTTCTGAAAATATTAGGACACTAGAATGCAGGTGGTCAATAATACGTATAAATACATACATTCAAATACATGTACTTTTAAAAAGCTTTCCAAAGCTTTGCTGACTAAATGTTCTCTAATTTATTTACTATATATTTTTTTTAATTTTTAACAATGTTTTTTAGAACGAAGTTCCTTATTTTTTTATTAAAACACCTCTCTGGCTGCGCAGTTTTTGAGTGCTTAAACCACCGGTGGTTAGGGTTCTAGTTTGAGGAAACTCCTCACAATGCGCGTCGTTTTAAATATTACTGCCTTCTTTATGCGACCCTATATTAGATATACTGGACCGGCGACCGATACTCGATAGACCTTAAACAGTACACATACCGGTTCGTACACAATAACAGTAAAGTACAACAGTAAGACAGTAAAGAGTAGGTAAACCGCTAGATAACAATTGATCAGTTCATTAATTTGTTACAACAGTAGTCCTGATTTTTTATCAGATAATATCCAGACAGTGAGTAATAAAAATATATACAATCGGACAGTTTATGATATCCATAAAAATTTTAAACGTTTATAATTATGAGATTAAAATCTTATCTATGAATATCTAATTAGCATACAGCGTACTAAAATCTAGTACAAAAACCTAAATACATAATTCCAAATTTTCTGGAAAATATAAAAATGGTACATTGATTATTTTTATTTCTTTTAAATATTTTTCAATTCCACACAATGTATGTATGACCACGCATAACTTTTTACAGAGATGTCCGATTTTGATAATTCTTTTTTTATTAGAAAGGGTACACTTCCAAGATGGTCCCATTGTCATTATGTTAGGATCTGATGATGATATCCCGGGAAAAATGAAGGAATTCTTCAAATTTTGTTGGCAAACTTGCAGCGATTTCGGTTTTTGTGTAAGTACCGGTAGCTTTTTGGCTACAAGTGCCGTATAATATACTATGACACTATAGTACGAGTACATTACGTGGCGATAAATCACTAAAAAGTAAGAAATAAATTTTTTTAACAAAAAATATAACCGATTCAAAACGCACTAAAAAGTAAAAAATAACTGTGTCATTTAGTTGCTTTAATTTACTTAAGCATATATAGGAGTCGGTGCCAGCCAAGATTTCTACTTTAAGGACATTACCTATAACCCACAAACTACTTTACTACGTTAGATAAATGTTCCTTAAACTTGCTGGCACTGACTTCATAGATATGCTTAAGTAAATTAAAGCAACTAAATGACACAGTTATTTTTTACTTTTTAGTGCGTTTTGAGTCGGTTCTATTTTTTGTTAAAATTTTGTTTAGCTGCATACGTATTGTACACAGAAAGTAGAGCTGATACCAAGTACACTAGCTAGTCTTTAGCCTTGACTGAATCACTACCAAGATCAAGAACACGACCAAATGTATCTTAACTAAAAATCGAACCCATCCGAGGACATCTTAATAATAAACCAAGGCATTTGGCACCAGAGAGAAAAAAATATTAAGTAAAAAAATTATTATGACAACTCGATTTTCGAAATGTCATTAAATAAACTGGCCGCTTGCACATCAATGGCGAGATTCGAGGGCGCCATATCACGCGTCCACGCGTGAACATCACGCGGCGCGAACGTGTGGATTATATTTATATTCCGCAACAAATACTCCCGTCGAGTGACGCTTTGTCGATGAGAATACGAGATCACTCAATCTACTATACATTCACATAATTTATATAAACAAATTACACATAGTATGTAGACACTAGGGTTAATTAGATGTCTAGAATTGGAGCGTGTGTGCCTAGCAAACGCAGGCCAAACGCCGGGCGGTACTGCTGGGTGCTGGCACGATCATTCGTTTCGCGCGCCGAGCTCGGGCGGTCGCGTGCACGAGCGAGCATTAAATATTTTAAAGCCTACCCGCAATTTATAAATAAAAAAGTTATTTAAATTATTAAAAAAAACTGTTACAACACGGAATATTTAAACTTATACACGCGGACGCCGAGTGACAGTTTATCTATTGTGTCTGCATTAATTAGAAATTATATGATAATAAATATTGAATTGTTTAACAAACATTACGCAAGTGGGACAAATAAAATAAATATAGTGGTTTTATAGTGGACATTAACAAAATATATAAACGGATTTTTGTGTGAAAGCAATTAATGAGTTCGCCGGAATTGAAAATGTCTTTGGAGCATCAACTGCCGGTTTTGATGAAAAAGGTAGGCTATTTTTACTGCGATTTTAATTAGATGAACGATTCATTAAAAGAAAATGAGTACAACTTATAAATTTTTAGAGCGTACTTTGAAATTTTCGGTTATAAAAATTTGATTGTTTCATTAAATTCGATATTCGGTATTCATTAAAAGCCGGTAAACTGCATTGAAAAATTAAGAGGAAGATTACTTTTCCTTCGGCCTTGGGACAAAACGTCACTGTACATTAAAAATAACTAAATCGTTTTCGCAAAATGTGTCTAGGCCAAATCTTATATTGTATCAGTACATATAATATCGTCACATTTATCTACATAGCAATTATGCTAATTAATTAATGACATTGTTTCCTATATGCCAAATCAAACGTTTTATTTGTTGTTAACCTTTGAAGATAAGAAGAATATATTATTCATTTTGTGTTATTTTTTTTATAAGTATTTATTAAGTGATTGCAATACCTAGGTAATTTAATTGAAGGTGCATACAGAATATAAAATGCAGTGGAGAAGCAATGCGACTTTTAAATATACTTATTTTTATTTAAATTTTCAATTAGGTAGGTATGTGAAATTTGTAAATTGTATTTAACGTCTGCAACTTCATCGCCGGTATAAATAATCTGTGTATTATGCTGATGTTTTGTAAGATAAAACATAAAACAACAATTTAGTTATCAACATCCGTTTATAGAGTTTTTTATACATTGACAAACATACATCCATCATCATGTATCGTCAAAAACTTTCACTCACTACATGTACATAATATTATAAAAAAGTCATCCGCCATGACTGTCTGTCAGTTCGCGATAAACTCAAAGACTACTTAACAGAACTTCATGTGGTTTTTAGCAATAAATAGAGTCATTCCTGAGGAATGTTTTAGTATAAAATTTGTTAAGGTTTTGTGTAAACTATAACGATAATTGTTTGAAGTGTCGCGCCGCCTGGAAGCTTTTATTGAAAATGCTGCTTAATCCTGTTGATATACATATAACGTATGGAACTATAAAAAAATGTAAATGTATTAGAACTAGAAAAAAGTCCGCCATGGCATATCTCTTAAGGATGCTAATGTTAAAAGCTATACCCCTTAAAAAAGTTTACGTAAAACTTTTGGTGTCTATGCTTTATTTTCCTCGTAGGCAAAGACACGGGTGCTTGATAGTTTGTAATTTAAGTACTTATAGGATTTATATATATTATATCTACATGGGTATTTTATATAAATGAAAATTACTAATTCTTGTTGGTCTAGTGTTCCTTACTTTTCTAGATTAATGTTCCTGTTACACAGGTTAAGTAAAATGCATCACTTATATGGACGCTTTATTGTGAATGCATTTACTTATGTGCATAAAATTACTGCATAAATCGATCTACTGAATGACAAACAGCAAAACACCTTGGACTGTTACTTCTTAGTTTCAAACAAAGTTTCCTGCAGCCTGTACGGTTAAATCTTTTAAACTATGCAACGGATGTTAAGCTTGCTCCAATGCGGTTTGGGGGGCTTAGAGGGTGATAATGTTTAAATTTATTAACGAACTGAGATCGACGGTTTTTTGTGCTCTTAGAGGTACGGGGGTGTAACACCACCAATTTACTAACTCAGGACTTAGAATTTACTTAAACTTTCTTTGAAGAAAGAAAGGGTCTCGTTATCGAAACCAAGTAGGCTAAACATTAGATCAACAAGGCACTTAATTTACATCATTAGTTATAATTATTCAAAATTAAGGCTTATACTACGTTTTTTTTTATCGACTACAAGTTGGCCCTTGACTGCTATCACATCTGATGTTACCGTAACGCTAAATCGCTTGGTGATACGTCTTTGTCGGTAGGGTGGTAAATAGCCACGGCAAAAGCCTCCCACCAGCCAGACCAAGACAAATTAAGAAAAATCTCAATCTGCCCCGCCGGGAATCGAACCCAGGACCTCCGTCTTATAAATCCACCGCGCATACCACTGCGCCACGGAGATATAGTTTACTAAAGAATGTGGTTCAGAGTTTACACGCACACGTCGGCGGCTGATATTTTGTTTATAAATAAACAAACGGTGTTAGAAGTTGTACATAAAAACACTTAATATAATAAACAAACAACTATTCTTTAAGTTTGTTTCTTTACTTTTGCTCTGTGTTTTATCACTGATAACAAAGTAAACAATGGCGCACTTAAATTGGTTCAGAGTTTAATAGTCTGCAACTACACACCATCAGGAAAGATTATTTCTAGCAATGACTTAACTTGCTATAATTTTACTTATTATTGAGACATTCTTATGAAGGGATAAGGGACTTGAATTAATTACTGTTAATTTCAAACTATATAATCATACTACTGTTATAGATGCAACAGTTTGTAAGTGAGTATGTTTGTTACTTCTTAACGAGTAAGCTACTGGAGCGATTTTTTTTAATTTGTTATAGTATTAGCTGACAACCTAGATTAACACATGCGCTACATTTTATCATAAATTCTATAAAATATAGTCTTCTAGTTATTATTATAAAGCTGAAGAGTATGCTTAGTTAATGCGATGTTCATCAGTTATTATAGGAGAGTGTAACATAAAATAAAGGTTTTTATTTAATAAATTTAAATCTCACTTTAAATAGTTAAATATTTAGTAAGTATAATATTTTTTAAATAACAATTTTGATTTGATGACTACATTCGTGATGTATTCAGGTTTTCAGCACACAAATTCGAAGGTTTAAGGAATTAAAAGCTAAATTGTTATTGAGGATGTCCCACGAAAAAAAAATTTATTGACGATACTAATAATGTTCTGGTACAAAACATTACTTTTGAGGTGCCATCATTTCTTATAGTTTGAGGCTCACAGAACTACCTGCTTATTTAACAATGTCAATTAGCTGGAACAGTGCACGATCTAGTATTATTAACTGAGACGTCTGAGAAAGTCTGTTCTCACACGTGCAAAGCAGGCCCTTGGAAACTTGTTTTTGCAGTGTTTTGCAAAAAGTTGCAAACGTTCGTAGAATCTCGAAAGCTCCTTGCTTACAATAACCAAAGCGGTTACATTATTATACGAGTACCTATTATACCTGGTTGGTTATTGTATTGAACAACTATCTGACGTGGTTATGTGTTTAATGATGAGATTATTTAATGAATTGTTGTGACGTCATGTCATGTTTATTATGTATTTGTTTATTTATGATGTATCAAGATAAAGGTTT
This sequence comes from Mycalesis mineus, assembly GCA_034621355.1. Classification (NCBI taxonomy): domain Eukaryota; kingdom Metazoa; phylum Arthropoda; class Insecta; order Lepidoptera; family Nymphalidae; genus Mycalesis; species Mycalesis mineus. Next base: position 9,307,572 of record CM067895.1, read on the forward strand.
TGGTATCTAGCAAACATACGAGTTTATGATATAATACCCCTGTGTGACCGATTAGGGGGTGCATAGAAACACAGATCAGTAGGTAGTTCGAATGTTATATTATATTAGTTTAGTTTTGCAATGGAATGGATAATGCAAAAGGATTAGCCTGGCAAAACAACGCGAAAATGCAGCCAGTATTCTTGCTACCTAGAATGGTGGCAAGGCATGAACAAGAGCTTCATTTTCTGACTGTATTAAAAAAACATATTATCTTATTTAAAAAAAAAGTATGGTTGTTGAGAGACACTCATGAGAAACGTTTATATTTATTTGTATTTTTGTCACAAATGCCTTTTGCAGAAAGTGAATAAGTGTATGTTCGACAGTTAAATTAATTATAAGATAGTTAGGTATACTGTAAATAAACATATATTCACAGCTACTAATATATATATATATATATATATATATTATATGTATGACCATCCATAACTTTTTACGGAGTTGTCCGATTTTGATAATTCTTTTTTTATTAGAAAGGGCATACTTCAAAGGTGGTCCCATTGTTATCACGTTAGAATCTGATGATGATATCCTGGGGAAATTAAAGGAACTCTTCAAATTTTGGAGATACGCTTACAGCGATTTCAATTTTTGTCTCGGTATCGGTAGCTTTCATTTTAAAAAATTCATTTTCTATTTAAATTGAATCAAATCATTTAAATAACAAATGTAAAGTGTTACGGTATTGCTAATTCTACGACCTAAGTAGCTAATTTTAATTCCAAATATTTTCATCTTAGTATATCTCAGTTTAGTCTGTTATTTTGAATGTTTCAATCATTATTCAATGTGCGTGCTCCCTTACAGCGGAAGCTATTAAGATAAACCCCCAATTTATCTATTTTTATACTTAAGCGGAGCGTAGCTTAAAGCTCAAATATAGTTTATTGCTAGTTCATTTGTCAAGAAGCGTAATAATTTAAAAAAGTAATTACACTTTTTAGATTAAGAAATGGGTCTTATTTTATAATTAAGTGATCTCAGTTATTTATAAGTGCTTTTATACTATCTGGTTAAGATTTATGTCACAAGTAATGCTACATTTTGTTACAGTGAACTTTTCATACACTGATCGATAAATTCCTGACGAAGTTTCCGTAATTCTTGTATATATGACACAAAAGAGGCGTTTGCCAAAATAAATATGTTGACAGATATGTTCTTTCTTCTTCAGAGTTGATGGTAATGATCGTTGCTGGGCTAAGTATTAGTATTATAATACAAACACGTGCAAGCTATATGTAGGGCTCATTATAATTACCTCTTAGCTTAATAAACATCAGCTTAATAAGCTCAGTATAACACCTTTTTTATTGTCAACTGTAACTTAATCCGAGGTGGGCGTTTGTTTTATTTAACCTATTACTAATATAAAGATACTTTTTTACTGCTACGAAATTTGTACATTGATTGACTAATACTTTGTACATTGATTGACTAATATTATTTTTTTATACTGACATAATTAAAATTAATAATTCGTTCTCATTTTTATTGACATGTGTATATAAGGTGACAGAATATTTATTGACGTAAAGGCATCGTTAGAATCGTTAATTGTTTTGGAATGACAGAGCTATTACCAGTATTTTTAGTGATTTAAGGACATTGCAAGCTGTAAGGCGGAATTTGAAAGAACCTATAATATTTATATAAGATCTCCATGTACTCAATTCGCAATAAATGAATTTGAATTTGAATTTGAAATTGTACCTTGGTGGGTGGTACGCCTATGCCGATAGTGTTGTGATAAGTTAAGATGAATGTCACTAGACCTAACCAAGGTCTTTTAGAAATTCGATTTATGTCTAGTCGACCGAAAGTTCTTGCAACAAACCGGGTCCAGAGGCCTAGAAAATCTCAGGTCGAGCTGAAAATTGAATCCTGACTCCTAGCGGACAACTGGTGTTTTCTCCTAGGAATATATTTATTTATTTACTAAACATTCATGTTACATTATTTTCCTTAAAACTACATGCTTATTTAACTACATGCTTTAGTTATAAACATTCTTGAACAAGGGCCCTGTTTGGGCGTAAAATGGGAATATATTTTTTTACTGAAAAGAATAATCATGTAGTATTATAATATGTATCTTTTTTCATGTATATTTATAATCGTTTGATAAAACAATGTTATTTACGTATTATATGTACATAAATTACGTTACCTATATAAAGTTATGCATATGTAAAAGCTTTCAATGCAAGGTGCAAGGACACATTGCAAACAGGACAAACTTGGCGCTTGACTTAATGCATATATACACTATTTACCCTTTTACACTTTTAGTTGTGTATGTATGAGTGTATTCATTATTACCTCGTATCTTCAAAACCACTAAACGGGTTCTTATTACATACTATCATTCGATCATTCCATAAAACAATTTACTTCATAAATATTTTTCTTAAATTTTCATTTGTTTTTTTACAGTAAATAACTTTCGCTAACTTATCCTAATAACTGGACCTAGAGTCAATTCTGAGCCGCTGGCCATATAAATCATTTAAACTTCGAATGCTGGCAAAAATATTGAAGCTGCCTTTCCGCGCGTTTAGCCAGGCAGATCTTTTGCGCAAAAACGAGCTGATTCTGTCACTGATAATCACGTATTTTTATCATCATGTTCTATAATCATTTTATTATATAACTTGTTGGCAACATGATGTCACAAATAGTAATCGCTACATAAAAAAAACAATAACAGAAATGTTAATACTTTCACCCACGATAACACTATCGAAACAGAAAGGAAAGGCCAATAGATAGCGTCTGAAAAATATTATACTCTCAATAATAATAAACATTTCTATTTATGTTAGTGGCTCAGGGTCCACCAACTCATAGCTACTCATTTAAAATTTTGAAAATCCTTGACAGTGACAGATTTGAATTTAATTAGAATAAAGACTTTTATATATCAAAAATCCTTTCTACCATAAAAGAAATATGACGATATCTTTGGATTTACTTATCGGATCTTCATCGTGTCTAAGCACCATTTCAGTCCATTGGTTTAGAAGCTACGATACTACAGACAGATACTTCAAACATGTGATGAAGTAAACATACCTCTTTATGTCATTGTTTCCAGAACTCAAAAGGCAACAGGTGACGTTTTCAGCTTAGACTTGTGTGGATAAGATTCCATATTAGGCCGGCCGCATATTGTAAGAATTTTTCTGTTACAAAAGTTCGTCGAAATCACGCCGCACACCTATCAAAAACTTCCTTCCGGAGAGTCTGGGTTTAGTTCACGGATTGCTGGCTGCATAGTTGGTCTTACAATAAGTAAGAAAAAAAACAAAATGGACGACGTTCAGTTACTTTCATTAGCGTTATTGTTCTACTTAGTTATAAAATTCAGATCAGAAGCAGTCGTCAGATACGTCAGAATTCTGATAGTATGCGGGGCCTACAAATGTATGAACAGAGTGCGTTCGGTGGGCGTCAGAAATTTTCTAACAGAAAAATTCTTACAATATGCGACCGGTCTTATATCAATAAATGCGCCAACAACATCTAACTATTACATATGCTTTTCTTGGCCTTAGTGGAGTTGAATTTTGAGTTGTATTTAAAGATTTATACGTTGGTATGATTCTTTTGAAAGCAAGTGAAAAATCAGCAAGTGACGTTTCCCCGTGTCTATTAATCTTAAACGTGAATTTTGAAGCCTCAAGTGTAAAATTATCAAAGTTCATGTATAATACTGAATTAAATAAATAAAGAATTTGTTTTCCCGTTATGTATGTAAATGTTTGGAAGACATTAACATATCTACGTATATCAACAGTGGCTACGTGAATATGAGTTTGCGCATACGTATAATCACATTAAAAATAGCTGTCATTGACCTCACATTGGGTGGCTATGTATTTTTGTGTTTGAAGGTCAGTTGATATTAAAAATAGGTCGCTACAGCATTCAAACAAAAGAGACGATTTTATCAGACTGCGCTATCTATCTATGCAATTACTGACCCTTTATTTCAAGGTGTTTATGTAAGAAAATCTCTAAAGGTCCCAAAACGTACCGATAAATTTTGATCTTGTTAACACAATTCTGTGTATAAAAAATATTTTAAATAAAAAACATTCCATTCAAACATAACAAAAGCGTTGACACCTTGAAGAAATAATTAAATTCTTGTTCACAAATCTCCCTCAGGATTTTGCCTACGAAGTTTTTTTTCTACTATATATATCTCTTTGACGGCTTGATGGGGTATTTAGCTAACACATTAAATAAACCGTAGGGAAGCCAAATCAGCACATTATTTTTTTATGGATATATTATATAAGTAAATATAACGTCTTGAAAAGTTTTTTTGTTTAATATTTTAACGTAATCCAGGCATTCAAGCATCATTCAAAAACTTATAAACGAATGACATGCTGCTTATTTGTTTTTGAAGATGTGTGTGAGCTATGTGAGTCAGTAGATCACACTAAGCTATGATGTAAGGCAAACATAATTAAATATATATTAGTATATCTTAAGATATCTGTTATAATTATTATTGATATTAGTGTGTATTTATTTGAATGTATGTATTTATTTGTATTATTCACCATCTGCATTCTAGTGTCTTAATGTTTTCCTGAGCTAAGGTTACCTCGAAGAAATCGCAGTTTAAAGATAAGACCGCCTTTTGTGCCATAAATCTGCATTTACTTAATACATTTTGAATATCTGTTATATCTTCTTCTACATTGTGGTGTACAAATAGATAGTAAATAAATAAATGAAATAAACAAAAAATATCCAAGGAAAACCTATTACGTATTGTGGAAATACTGAACTACCTTTGATGAGATTGAGTGCACGTAGTTACGCACATTTGTACGGCGTTAATTATTGTATTTAACCAAGTAATTACCTGTTATTGAATATTAATATACTCCAATAAAAAAATAAGTCGTAATAGTTACTATTAGTTAGATTTCGGTCACTACATATAAAAATTGTGTCGTCTGACATTAATTGCCAATTACTTAGCTTTATGATAGTACAATATAAAAAGGATGTCAGACACTCATACGTAGATAAAAATGATCCAATTCCTTATCAGTGGCGACGACACATTGGTCTGATAACACTTAACTATACTCGATCTATACAAGGAAAGTGAAAATGCATATTGCAGATCTCTAATGATACTATATCGCCGTGTATCGTATGCGCTAATACCCTGAAATATTTTAATCTTTGACTCATTGCAATTTCGTGAAAAGATATGCATTAGTGTTTTGATTACGTCACTAAACAAACAATTCACAATATCTTTAATTTAATATATTTGCAAAATTCCATAAAGAATACAAGTACTTCTAAATAAAATACATTTTTAGCTTGACTCTCTCTCTTAATTTTCTATTCACACAGTAAATAAAGCAAAGCATTTCATTTACATGTAATGCTTCGCTACAATAACTATTACATAGTTATGAAAAATAAATTTTCACTTATTATAGTTTTTATGACTTTTTTTAATTTTTTAAATTATTAAATTAAAAATATTTTTTAAATTAAAACAAGGAACAATAACATTGTCGGCTAATGTAACAACAATTATGTGTGATATAGGTATATGGATGCAATAAATAGCTAATTGAACGATTGAGACAATTGGCAAAAGTGTCTGCAAGTAGTGTATCAAATTAAACTAAATACTTGGTGTATCGCAGAATCAATATATTACAATGTACCGGTGTCTCGGTGTTGAAGTGAAAGTGCGTAGGGCGATTTCTATGCACTCTGTAAATTGTTACATGGTGACCATTGTTTGCTTTTCTACAGTAGGTTTGCTTTTGTACTAAAGACCTACATTTTTGTTAAACATTGTATTATATTATAGTAACGTAATAATATTAATACGTTGATACAACTCTTAACAAATGCATAATTTCGACCAAATTTGATTACCATAAAAACGGTTCTAGTGAGTTAATCTTAAAAGATAGACATATACTGTCGTGGACATTTTTTTTGATCATTTTAAGAGGAATAATTCTTTCATACATATATTTTTTGTATCTTGAATCGTTTTCGCAGCTCACGCAACGGAAGCCCTCAAGGATGAATAATTTTCCCCGTTTTTTTTCACATTTTCTTCATTTCATTATTTCTTCGCTCCTAATAGTTGCAGCGTGATGTTATATAACCTAAAGCCTTCCTCGATAAATGGTATTCAACACAAAAATAATTTTTCAATTCGAACCAGTAGTTCCTGAGATTAGTGCGTTTAAACAAACAAACAAACTCTTCAGCTTTATAATATTAGTATAGATTAATGACCTCATAAATGACGTACCTAGCCAGTCTGCATTGTCGCGGTGTGGCGAACCTTACGAGTAGCCTCAATTTTCTATAGGAAACATAACGAAACTCATTTTCTCATGTAACTTTAACATAAAGTATCTATTAAAATGAGTTTAAACTCTTGAAATTTATTCTTTGAACATCATGCCGTAGCGAATCACAGTCTGTCTCGGAAATTGGACGTAAAATATCTCGTAAAATGCAAATAGATTTTCTTTGGGTATGTATAAAGCATAGTTTAATGACGGCATTAGCTGAAATCGTTTTGAAACACATTGTGTATTTAATTTATTCTATGTTTAGTCCAAATGATGAACGTCAAAGGTAAAACAACTCAAACTGCAGTACTTCTATTACTATTATTTAGTATTAAATTTTTTTTATTTATTACAATTTAGGATTTGACTGCTATCGCACCTGATGGTAAGTGATGGTGCAATTTATGATGAAAGCGGGCTAACATTTTAGGAGAAGGGTGAAATTTACTCAGTACCTCCTCCGGTACCGGGACGCTATCGTTTGGCGGTACCTACGTCTTAATCGGTAGGGTAGTAACTAGCCTCGACCAAAGCCTCCAACTAGCCCGACTTGGCTTAATCTTGAAAACCTTAATCGGCCCAGCTGGTAACGGAACCCAGGACTTTCGTCATATACTTGTAAATCCACTGCGCAGCGGAGGCCGTCAAATTACAGCTACAGGTCCTACTATAGTATTATTATTATTACATTAGAAATAAGTTAATTAATAAATTAAATATTAGTTATTTATTCGAGTAATTTATTTTAAAAAATCAGTTTATTCAAAGACAGGCCATACGAACAAGGCAAGTATTAAAATTATCATCTATAAAATTTATTAAAAACTTGATAATGATCTATTTTTATTTTATACATATGTTTTAGGATTTTCCTTATTTCTAATATTTATGACATTAGTACTATTGAATTCCCAATTAACTAACTAATTACGCGTGTGATAAATAAATAAATGCGATAAATAAAACGAGGTTAAGAGGGAAAAGAGGAATATTGTTCATATTTAATTATCATTATAATATCATCAAGTAGTCCATTTGAATGATAATTGATGTCCACATATTTAGTTGTATTTAGGGTATCAATGCGTATTATATTTTCATATTTATACAACTAAGAGTTGTTGTTAAATATAAAAGAAATGTATAAGTGACAATAACAATTTTGCATTTGAAACTGATATTTTTGCAACATTTTATTTTTATTGACAGTGAGGTTCATTTTGGAAAATATAGGTAAAACGGCACTCAGTAGAAAGCGCAGGAATTTTCTTGAAACCGGTCTGTACTGTGATCCGATTTCCACTTCGTAATCTAGATTAATCATCGGTGTGCAACAGCTATTATTTATCTAAAGATAGGCTGGAAATTAAACGATAGCTCGTTAATAGATAACTTGAATTCAGGACATTACTTTAAGCATTCGTAGAAACAGTGAGTTTCATGATAATGAAGATATGCGTAGGAGTTTGTCTACCATTTTCCTTAGCAACAGGACGGAAACGTACATTTTGTACATGTTTATTACAATATTCAGTTTATTATAATAGTTCAGAAATACCAAAGTTAAAATGCAAGCAATGCAATGCAAGAAGAACTTAAATGAATGAATGAATTAATTCATAGACTTCTTAACGACAGTAATAAAAGTAATCACAACAATAATATTGGTTGGATTTTTTGATAGGTGACGTATGGATACTTCTACGATAAAAATGTAATAAAATTTCATTTCGAAAATAATATTCTAAGTAACTAAAAAACGTAAATTGTTCAAAATTTAATAGACTAGGTACAAGCTACCTCCGATTACAATATGCTGAAATGTTAACTTACGCTACAATTTACAACTCACTGGTTTCTACACAGCATTAACACCGGCACGCTAAATCCCTTGACACCTATGAGTAGGGCTTTGCCATTAGGCTGAAAATCAGCTATATCCAAAGCCCACCACCAGATACGTTCTGACAAATTATCTGCAGTTGACATAGCCCTCCTGTGAGGAATTCTAAACACCAGGTTATTGAGGCAACTGCCTCCAGCAGCTACCTGTAAACCGAAATTCCTTAATGCCTGAAAACGAAAGTTTTCTTTTCTTTAATTTAACTTTCTTTTTATTTTACGTTTATATCTATCCTCTCTTAGCATAATGTTGTGTCTTTTAGGACATTGCGCTGGTCTATACAGCACTTTACTCTGGCTTTTACTTATTTTGTGCTACATGTGTAGAATAATCTACCAATACGTAACACGGTATTTAAAACAATAATCATTTTGTTCCTAATTGGAACTTTCAATCACAAACGTCGCGCCATAGAGACGAATTTTCAAAGTAGCGTTGACACAACGTAAATATTTCGTTATCGGCGATCGTCGAGGGCAGATAGCGGTCATTCTCGTCTAGCGTGTACATAGTAGATATAATTCAGCCCATTACGTGCAATGCCAAGGCCCCCGTATCTGTTCCTTCTTGAGCCATAATATCGGAACTACCTTAGATATATTTGACCTTACGCTATGAAATGTAGGCGCGTTGATTTGGAAATCAATACATATCTCTTAAGGAGTTTATTAAAAGCAACAAATATTAAATTAAAAACATATATTGTCTGTGGTTACACAGTAGACAAGAAGTAGGTCTCTGTGGTTCCTCCCTCTTACTCAACGTGCGTCAAGACTCAAGAAAGATGGTGTGTAATTTTAATGTCTAATTAATAAAGCGTGTTCTCCTACAAAAGTATTTTATTTTGCACAAGCGTCGACCACCTAAATAACTTATCTGACTAAAAAATATAATTAATTTTATATCTTTATTAGAGAAGGGTTTAAGTTAGGACTAAATAAACCCTTGGTTAGGTTAAAAAAGATTTGAAATTACAGTCAAGTATTACATAAGTTACTCGTTAACTTAATATCGTTTCAATTTGTTTGAACTTAGTAGGTAGGAAATATAAATTAAGTACCTGTAGAAATACCAAACTCAATGTAGAAATTTTTTTTCGCCTCCTTTTCTAGAGTTGGTTAAAATAACAGATGATTCTGTATTATATAAATTGAGAAAGTATGATTCAAGTAGTATGATTTTTAACAGTTGGTAATCCCTGAAAAAATACCAAACGCGTTACTTTATGTAATGATGCGTTAATAAAAAATAATCTATCCTCGTTCAGAAACTTGACTTGTAGCCAGAACTATTAATATAATAATGGGGTTTTTGGCGTTACAAGCAAAAATATTTTACAAATAGAGGAAAATCATAGGCTTGTTATGTACCTACCTATGTAATAAATTGTTTTGCCTGTAAATGCCTTGTCATTTATGCCTAAATATAATATTATTGTAACGTTGACGTGATCCAAACAATGTAGTTAAAAAAATTAAGTAAGTTTCTTACCATATTTGCTACTCCTGCAAATCATGCTAAACAAGTTAATCGAGAGTAATCGTTTTTGATGTCTCGTGATGAGTCAATAAATAGGTCACGTATTTTGATTGTATAGATTTAATGTGCACCTTTTTGATTACTTTTGGTACATAAATGTAACAATATCTATGTATACAGTATACTTATACATCATATGTAGGTAGAACCAAAATAACTAAAGTATTTAAATGTTCTTTTCAAGAATGTCTGAATGACAAAAGTATCGTAACGAATGCCGAGACACTTGCACTTTTTTGAACAACAAATACTCATGTTTTATAAATACTTGTAGACGCATTCAGACGTGCCTCATGAGAACAAAAATAACCAGCCGGCCACGTGCTTGGCACTGTCGTCTCCAGGTTCCTTCCTACTTCCCAATATAAAACAAGCGTTTGTTTAACTAAGGGCTTCATAAGAATAACTCTAGGGTTGCTCAGGGGGCGAAAAGATGGCAACATTTTGTGTATCTCTGCGTAATCAAATTGTATATTAGGAGATACGCAGCAAGACTAAAGTAACTGACATAGCTCAGAATCGCAAAGTAGAAGTGGCGATGGGTTGGACACATAATCGGAGAGCCGATGGACATGGACATTGGAGCCCCAAGGTGGCGACGCCCATCTCTCACTAGGTTTATTGTCGACCAAAGGCAGCTCAGGATCGTTGGGTTTGGAAGTTCTTAAAAGACCGAAGTCCAGCTCTGTACATCGGCAGATGTGATGATGACAGTTTGGGTGCAGTTTTGGAAGATAAATTGGTACCACTTCCTGATTGGGTTATGTTATGTAATATATACAATATAATAACATTTAACATTGTCGCTCGTGATAGACAAATATATGCCTATTAAAAAAATTAGTGATCTATTTTATAATCGATTGTAGAATCTTGCTAAGCACTTTGCAAATAGCATATTTTTAACAGATTAGATAATATAAATTAGTCATTTATCGAAAGAGAACTTCAGAATGTAGGCTTTTTCTTGGTTTTCTATTTTTTCGTTATGAAGTACTGAATTTTTTTCCCGAGAAATTTTTTGTAAATTTTCTCAGCATGGAGTTGGAAAAATGGTAGTGGAAACCGACGTCGGAAAATTCGCAAAGTCAGCGTTGATCGTTATTATTAACATCTGATAGTGGTCGTTATATCTTAAGCCCGTTAACCCGCTTTAGGGCAGTATGGCGGATCTAAGATCTTAAAGCCATCTTCTCTTCTGTAGAGGGATGAAAAAAAAATAGGCTCGTGGTGATGAGGCTACAAAATATCTATTTGCTTCAAAGGTCGAGTAGGTACAAGACGATTGACTTTCATTCGTCGTTAACTGGTGCTGTTATGTTTTATTACCCTTGTTCAATCAGAGGACAACTGGGCTCTCTGCCGGTCGCAATAAATTTGCCAATATCAGTAGGTACCCGCCACGACTGCCTTATCACAGGGTTCAGTGACCGCGTTATCGACATTCTTCGTTGAGCTCCTTGTGATATTAACGCCTAATGTTTACAATCTATTTATTATCTAATTCTATTATTCGCGTGTCTGTATTGTGACTGTCAACAATAAAATTCACATCTAATCGTTTAGCGTGAGGTGCTTGAAAATCGTACGGAACATCGATAACGAACTCGTTTTTGTACAAGTAAATAATATGAAAAGCTGTTACAGTCGCGTTTATAAATCTTGTCCTTAATCTATGAAAATTGATATGAAAAAATCTAATTGCAATGTCAGTTTCTTAACCTATTAGGGGTGGAATTTTCAGAAAATAACACACATTACTTTACTACCTTCACACCCCGGTTTTACCCGAGTAATTCCCGTTCCTGTTGGAGTATCGGGATACAAAGTAGCCTGTTTACAGGACATAATAATTTTAATAAAGAGGCTTTTTATTACAACTTTCTTCAATCATTATTTCAGCAAACAACTATAGTATCTATCTACAATTTATTAACCCGATTTGGGGTATTTTTCATAATATTAGTGACAGTATTTTAAGTACATTTAACCAACAGACTTAGTGCCACTTTTAATGAATTCGTTTTGAAAAATGGGGAACTCTTATCCCCTATTTTGTCTCATTAGGAGTAGGATTTGCACAATAAAATTTTGTGTGGATTATATTTTTGTCTGTGAGTCACTTTTGGTCTGTCATATTTGCTGATGCTTATATCTGTAAACATGACAGGTAACATCAAATAATAATCATGTGTCACTGAATTGATACTACTCGTAATGTGTGTTTAAATACTAGCGTTCTTCGTATTATATATCGAGCATAATATTATGTCATATTTGGGTATCTAAGTTTTCAACCAAGCACTTTGTCATCTTCAACAGTACGTACCTATTTGTGGAATACAAAATGCGATAGCTTTCTTTAATAGTCAATAGTCAATAGTCAATAGTCAATAGGACTCTTTTAGGACAAACAAAGTTGCATTGATGATCTACGAGCATGGCCTGTAGATTGTATAATAGATCATCGTTAGAGTACATACATATACTCGTATTACGAACTTGCATCAACTTACTAAATAGTTGCTTAATCGATAATTCCCTACTACTCCTTAATACCTTACCTCCGTGGCGCAGTGGTATGGCCGGTGGATTTATAAGACGGAGGTCCTGGCTTCGATTCCTGGCAGGGCAGATTGAGAGTTTTCTTAATTTGTCTTGGTCTGGCTGGTGGGAGGCTTTCGCCGTGGCTAGTTACCACCCTACCGACAAAGACGACCCAAGCGAAAAAGCGTTCCGGTACGATTTCGTTTAGAAACCGAAAGGGGTGTGGATTTTCGTCCCACTCCTAACAAGTTAGCCCGCTTCCATCTTAGACTGCATCATCACTTAACATCAGGTGTGATAGCAGTCAAGGCCAACTTGTAGCCAATAAAAAAAATGCGAATGTTTTGTATGTCTGAATATTTCTTGTTCTTTCACGCAATAACTACTGAATTGATTTTGATGAAACTTCACAATAATATATCTTATACACCAGAATAACACATAGGTTACTTGTATCCCGAAATGTTTACGTCTTCTAGTACTAAATACTATTTATTATTGCTGAATAACATGTTACCCATATTATACTTAAGCCAAACTCTATTGAGAATGCTCAACAAACAATAAAAAATGAAGGTAGAAATCACTAGTCATTTTACAAATAATTGTTTTAATTAACTTGTTAATGACGAAATCATGACAATAAATTAGATTAGTAAGCTTAAAACTAATTAATATATTCAATATCTTTTAAATAAGATTTTATAAAAAAACAAAACATAATTTTAAATTTATTAGGCATTAAATGTGTTACATTTTCTACCTTCATTTTTAATTTGATTGTTGACAAGCATTCTCAATTGAGTTTGGCTTTAGTATAGTTAGTGTTCTGAATACGAAAGTGAGTTTGTGCTATTACTCTTTAACTGTTCAACTACATTATGAAATTTCTATAAAAGTTACAGACAAAGACATAGTGTACCTTTCATTTAGAAAATACGTTGTATTATCGAAGGATAGACAAAAACGCCTACACAAAGGCAAATTAGCTAGCAATAAGTACATTATAAAGCTGTAAATGTTAAACTTTTTAGCAAAGCTTTTTATCACCATTTCCTATTTTGTATGGCGTTTATCTAAAGGAGTATCATTGTAACCTTTGGGTAGAGGACATTGATAAAAGTTAGCGGAAGTGCTGTAGTCTCAATAATAACTTACAATAAGAAAACATACATATATATGCATATATCTAAAATTAGCATTTTATAAAAAAATGAGATTTATTATTATCAAGGAACTGAAGACTTGAGAAGAGTTCTTATTGCCTTGAAGTAAAGTCTATTTTTTTACGGACACAAAAATGACAACTAGAAACGTCATTCTTGCATTGTTGTGTTCATAAAGAAAAATTTTTAACAAAAATAGAACCGACTCAAAACGCACTAAAAAGTAAAAAATAACTGTGTCATTTAGTTGCTTTAATTTACTTAAGCATATCTATGAAGTCGGTGCCAGCAGCATCAGATCCTAACATGATGACAATGGGACCCCCTTGGAAGTATGCGCTTTCTAATAAAAAAAGAATTATCAAAATCGGACAACTATGTAAAAAGTTATGCGTGGTCATAAAAAAATATATATCGAATTGAGAACCTCCTCCGTTTTTTTTCGTCGGTTAAAAAATGGATCTACAATTTCCACGCCAATTTTTCTTTACGGACACAAACAAATGACAAGTTTAAAGAATGATATATTCTTGTGTCCAAAAAATTGGACTTTAATATGTATCGGTTAATGGCATTTTCATCAATAATATCATGAAATCCAAAAATTATAACTGCTTTAATACTTTTAGAATGATTATCATTCCGAAACAATGATCAAATAATTATATTTTTACGAACACTTTAAAATCTGTTTACGCAATATGGTCACCTTGGCAAGAGCCTCGACACTTCGCTAAAGTTACAGATTTAAAAACCAAGGCGGTAGTTTTGTCTTCCATGCCAACTAATAACTCTATAAGCTCTCCGATATAAGTATTTATAATATAATAGCAGTAGTACGTAAATAGACAATAGACTGTCATACGTCCAGGGCTTTACCCGCGTAGTTCCAGTTCTCGCGGATATCAGGATACAAATTAGTCTATGACGACCAGTGGTATGCGCGGTGGATTTTTCTTCGGTCTGGCTGGTGGGAGGCTTTCGCCGTGGCTAGTTGCCACCCTACCGACAAAGATGTACCGCCAAGCGATTTAGCGTTCTGGTAAGATGTCGTGTAAAAACTGATTTCATCCTACTCCTAACAAGTTAGCCCGCTTCCATGTTAGATTGAATCATCACTTAACATCAGGTGTGATAGCAGTCAAGGGCCAACTTGTAGTCGATAAAAAAATGTTAGGTACAAGTATAGGTACGTAATATTTTTATCTATCTAGTAGTTACAGAGATTAGCCAAATAAATAGACACTGACAAAAATTAAAAAAAATAGATTTTGTTAATGTACCGTATATATTTCACGTGCATTTAGTGAAAAGCTGTTAGGTAATTTTAAATTAAGAAAAGAGACAATTTTATTTACCTAATACGAATACCTTTAAACGAGCAGCCCGCCAATCCGCATTGGAGCAGCATGTTGGGTTTACGCTCCATATTACCTCTGCTATACGGTGGGAGGGCTGGCCCCGTAGTAGGCCGTTAATAGGCTGATATGATAATAAATACCTTTAATCAAGCAATTGTTATTTGTTGTAAATATAGGTAATGCAGAATTTGAATTTTGAAAACGGCTTCAACGATTTTCATCAAATTATGTAAACAGGGGGTTTCAAGGGTGAACAATAGTTCTAGCTAGATTTCATCTTTAGAAAAAGTACCTATAATTGTCCTATAAAATACCGAGCTCAGCTCGGTCATCCAGGTACTTTATATAGATAAGTTGTTTCTATAAAATATACATTTATTTATCATAAGATTCATTTGTCATATTAACATTGAATCATTGTCTTAATGTAAATATAAACAGTAATATTTGGGGCTATCACTAATAGCTCAACTTTCACTGTTCAACAATCATGTTTACTTCAACCTTTCACAATATTTATTGTTTATATTTGAGCCATGATTGATAACTTTATTTTTTTGATCGGCACCGTGCTCCTTGCAGTAAGACTGGCTGATTTTATAATGCGGTTGTGTACGAAAGCGTCCCCGTGGCCCAGTCAATAGTCGTCGACGAGTAGAGAGTAGGAACACTATAAGATGTCTTGCTTTTACTTACAAGAAGGTCAGAATTCATAAAGAACTTGCACCATTTAAAAAAAACGGTTTTTGTAACAATAGTTGTCAATATGGATATAGTTCATTCGTATCAAACAACCTCAAACTCTATTTGTGGTAAAATAATATTTCATTAGGAACTTGATATTGACAGTTTGTGATTGACAGCTTGAGATTGACACTTAAAGTCTGTATCCTCTCTCCTATGAGGAGGGAGGCATGGCTTTGTAGTGCGCCGTCAAGATGCTGACAATGATGATGATGAAACTCTCGTAAGTTTTTCACATACTTAAGATCTGTATTAAAAAATAAATGACTTACTTAGGCTTTGTAAAATGTATTCTTATGCAGGTAGTACTCGTATAATATTTGCATCTGAGTTTCTTGCGTTGAATGCATAAATATGCTTAAATGCAATCCTGGCTCTGTCCTGGTCCTGGGTTCGATTCCCGGCGCGGCAGATTGAGATTTCTCTTAATTTGTCTTGGTCTGGCTGGTGGGAGGCTTTCGCCGTGGCTAGTTACTACCCTACCGACAAAGACGTACCGCCAAGCGATTTAGCGTTCCGGTACGATGTCGTGTAGAAACCAAAAAGGGGTGTGGAATTTCATCCTACTCCTAATAAGTTAGCCCGCTTTCATCTTAGATTGCATCATCACTTAACATCAGGTGTGATAGCAGTCAAGGGCCAACTTGTAGTTGATAAAAAAAAATCTTAGATATATTCTTTACATAGTTGTCATTCTAAAGTATAAAATAATTTGTATTTTATTTTGTTTATTTATAATTTTCATCAGCTTCTCTACCGAGCCAGTCATAGGGACTCAATTGGCAATAATTCGCCATTTTGTATTATTATTATCTACCAACCAGTGTCACGTAGACAGAAACAAGCAATGCGGTGCATATTGCTGCCAAATTACATTTACTTTAATTTTATTAGATGCTCTCGATGTTTTTACATAACACTTATAACAAGCCATTCATGTTTATTTATTACTAACTGATTTTATAGATATTTACCATGCTATTTGAGCCGGGTGTATCACCGTCTAAACACTATGTAACCATAAAACTAGCCTATGAGTTATGAGTACTACATTCTAGAGTGTAATTTCAATCAATCGATCATTAATTTAATTTATCTTTAATTTATCTTTTAGTCAATTTTCATTTATACTAAAGATAAACTCGATTGAGAATGCTTGTCAACAAACAAATCAAAAATGAAGGTAGAAATCACTAGTCATTTTACACTTATTTTTTTAATTAACTAGTTAACGACGAATTCATCACAATAAATTAGATTGGTAAGCTTAAAACTAATTAATACATGCAATAGCTTTTAAATAAGATTTTTAAAATAACAAAACATAATTTTACATTTATTAGGCATAAAATGTGATGCAATTTCTACCTTAATTTTAAATTTATTTGTTGACAAGCATTCTCAATCGAGTTTAGCTTTAGTATAGATCCATTCACTCGATTCATATTTTTAAATGGTGTAAATAGTTTCACTTTGTTGAATAAAGATTCGTTTGAAATTCTATAGTTAATTTATCTAATATTCAATTATATTTTGGTTATGCAATTATTAATATAAGTGTAGTTAAATTCAAATTCGAATGATTTTATTGCAAATTAACTACATTCAGATCTAAAATAAATATAACAGGTCCAAATTTTGCCTTTCGGCTTGCTTCTTTGTCACTAAAATACACAAATGAAATGAACTATTTAAAAAATTAATCAAGCACTAACTCTGTCATTGAAAACTATTCTATTACGTCAACTTATAACCGCTTGTCATGAAAATAACAGAACATTTATATGACAGTGAAGGTAGCTTTACTTTTTGAAACCACTTACATAAACTTGCACCATTTTATTAAAAAAAAAATGACACCTATATTGTCACATATTAACTAATAAATATTTTGTAAATATCAAACATTGACAGTGACTGACAATCACAAAATGACGAGACACGAAAACTCATCATAACACTTCCCACATCAAGTAGAAGAATTTTTTGAAATAACGGCTACCTAAATAGGATGAAAAATCTTATTTTTTCAAGATTGTAGATCAAAGAGCTAGTTATTTATAATGATAAAGCCCGGAGCGGTGACCGACGGGATTGGATAATAGCACACCAACGGACGCCTAAACTAAATTTATCTGAAGGGCCTTCTGCGATGCGTTCATTCTCCTAAGGCATTTTAAGCTCTCCTATATAGAATGGATGAGAAAATTTATTTTCGTTAATACACTTGTTATCATTTGCACTTATATTTTCTGACGGACGTTTGTGACTCTTCTACTTCGTATTGGAATAAGTATTTGGTTTCAAATACTGTGTTAACTCTTAGTAACATCAATCGTTATAATAAAAAACATTCTATAAATTTATTTAAAGCTAAATAGATTAATAGTGGTTTTATTTATAGAGTCGGAGAAGATCATTATTTGGTAAAAGGTAAAAATAACTCACCAGTGGTGAACCTAGATGGTGCCAGATTAACTTGAAAATGTTACTGTTTATTTCATTCAATTAGGTATACTGGTAATATTTACTTTACTTAATATTTATTTATTTTGGCATACATCTTTGTGGATAAGGACGTAACTATCTACAGCTAAAGGCACCAGACTAGATTTAAGCAACTTCAGAAAACATAAAATGTCCATCTACATGTGATCCAAGCTACAAACCCCGGATTTCTCGAAATGTAAGGCATTTCCAACTGCGCCAAAGATGTCAATCAGAATGTTATATGGAAGACATAATTCAAATTAGTCATAATATTTGGCCAATATCGTCAAAGGAAAAATCTATATCCGCAGGAAGTTATATAAATTCGGCAGATGCCTCAGCTATCAGTTATTTCTGTGACGGCTTTGCGTCTCTGTTGGTTTTGGCAGCCAACCAGCGCCAGATCATGTGACGTATGGCCGTGGGCGAGCAGCCGTCACTGCATTACTTTTATTAGCGCTCCATTTAAACATTGAGGTCTTGGTGCACTCGTTGCCGTTTTTGCCTTATTCTAAATAAGGATCCTTTGTGATGCAAATGTTGAGGTATTCGGTGTTATTTTTCAGGCGGTCTCAACAGAATGCTGTCTGAATAAAACATGAAATACGTATTAAAATTAAGGGCACCTGATTTCAGCACATATTCTTGGATATTGCAACATTCGTAGTAGCGATTATGATTAATAAATTGTGACACATACTTTCCGCTCAATTTTTGTCTAATTTATGTGGCAACATCGACTAATCTGAAGAAATGCTCTACCTTCTATAGGACCCTACCTACTCTTGTCTTCAAAGCATTCGGATAATGTGTTGATTTGTCATCTTTTTACGGAAAATAACAAAATTAATTTATATTTATTGCAAGTAACGTAGCCAACAATATTGCTACGCGCCAAGTGTTAAATAAGGATACCTACGGTTGAAAATATTGTGATTAGGTAGGCATATATATTTACTAAAACATTGTCAGCTTATTGATCGATTCAATTGCAGTGCTCTTTGTACAGGTTTTATACTTTCATTGTAAAATCTTCAACAAACCAGAGTGTGTGTCACGAAACAATTGCGTATTCGTTCCAATTAGGACCAATTTTGTTGCTTTAATAAAGCGTTTGTGTTTGACTCGCACTTCGCCTTCGGTTTTTTTTTGTATTCTTAAATCTAGTTCATCAACTGCAACCTAAACAAAAAGTTTGTAGATTTAATACTCCTCATCACTCTATTTATGTCCAAAGATATGGTAAGGCCTGTCCTTATTGGAGAAAGGATTTGTATAATTATTAACTTTGTGATGATCATTATATTAAATGCCAACACAGGTGTAACCCCTCTCCTATAAGATAGGTCTCGTCTTGTAGCAAGCGGTTAATAGGCTGATAATGATGACGATGATGAACAAGTGTATAAAACCATCGGCTTTCCAAAATACTTCAATTCCAGCACCTTTTAGCAGGAATGTATCAATATTTATTGCTCGATCTAGAACTTGAATTCCATGATAGGCAGTAAAGTAAAAAAACGTTATCGATAATACCGTACTTAATACATTAATTTCACTTTTAAGACCAGTCTGAATAATTAATATATTATCATTTCGCATATATTATAATGTCAATACCTCTACACGAGTAGATATTTTTATTCATTAGCAGTTCGAACGATGACGAGACTAGCTGATCTAAAAATCGCGAATAGTTTTGAAAATGGTTAGGAAGTTATAAATGTCGTTGAGGGTATATCATCAAAGTGACGTCAGTTGCGCCCTTTATTCATTTTTCTATTTTGTCCAAAACTTACAAGCACTACAGCCAGTCTTGTATAAAACATAAAAGCATTTAAAAATTAATTGAACGATTTAAAGAACATTGTACATACACAATAAAGTATCATACCTATGTACAAAGCGAATTAAACTAATACAAAAACAATATATTATTACTTTTTTAAAGAGAAAAAAAAAAACAAAAATCAATTCTTATTAAATAATGTTTTGCATTTCAATTTGCATGTAGTTTATATTTATATAACAAAACAGTGTGACACATTACACCTAGTATCTTAATTTTTTATGCATTCATTAGTTATCTGTGAGCGACGCGTGCTCATCTCGGTGAGGCTGTTATCTTATCGGGGTCATTGACACTTGACATTCGTTTTCATGGCATGATAGTCACGACTGGATTGTTTGATGTAGGTATATACAGTAGGCATGTTTATGCTAAAAGGTGCGTGTATCGTATATGTTTATATGAGTCAATTCAATAACATATCTATTAGGTTATCTTATGGTAGGGGAGCCCAAGAGGGGATTTTTGGATATACTCGTGGCAGATGGAGATAAGCGAGGATGGATATCTTGCATCATGCATGTAATGCATGTATTGCCACCAACAAGTATGAGAAGACGACCGCGGCTTTTTTTTATCGACTACAAGTTGGCCCTTGACTGCAATCACACCTGATGTTAAGTGATGATGCAATCTAAGATGGAAGCGGGCAAACTTGTTAGAAGTTGGTTGAAATCCACACCCCTTTCGGTTTCTACATGACATCGTACCGGAACGCTAAATCGCTTGGCGGCACGGCTTTGTCGGTAGGGTGGTAACTAGCCACGGCGAAAGCCTCCCACCAGCCAGACCTAGACAAATTAAGAAAACTCTCAATCTGCCCCGCCGGGGATCGAACCCAGAACCTCCGTCTTATAAATTCACCGCGCATACCACTGCGCCACGAAGGTTGGCTTATCCCGTATAGTTCTCGTTCCCGTGGGAAATTCAGGATAAAATATTATTATGACATGTAAACTTTATTATTGTGTCGTTTCATCAAAATCCATTCAGTACTTTTTGCGTGAAAGAGTTTCAAACATCCATCCATACATACAAACTTTTGCTTTTATAATATTAATAAGGATTTATATTGGAGGGGACGTTCGGGGCAACCCGTTATAATATTAAAAAATGATGATGAACAGAAATACTCAACACAAACGTCAGATTAAGACAGGGTAGGTTAGTTAGGTCATTAAAGGTAAGCGGAAAGCGTGTCTCTTGAAAATCTGACGATTTAACGTTAACGTCAATCAGTGGGATGCCTGCGACTTTGTTACCCTTCCTCTCCCTAACCGTAACCCTTGAATGTTACGTTTCGTTTGGTTGGTTGTTCAAGCGTCTCTTGAAAACCAATAGAAAGATTTTTCGCCGCTTTTCACAAGTAAATTAAGCTTTGATTTGGTTTTATGTTATACATCAGTTTTCTAGTAAGTAATTCGAAATAATCCAAGTCGCCGCCGTCCGTATTTTATTGTTTGTAATAAACTAAAGAAGAATATTCATATAATTATTTCTAATTAGGTTTGGGTTATCAACTGATGCTCGCGAATTCGTTTAGCTTAAATTACGGTTTCTGAAAATGACTTTCAAAGATAACAATATCGCATTTAATAATTATGTCCAATGTTATTCTTACACTGACAGTTTGGAAATTGAGATGTGTATTAGTGAAAGATAATTAAACATCATTTTTTAAAATGTAATGGAGCGCACGCTGATTTAATGCGGATTACGTCGATAATGATTTGAATTTGTAACGCTCATCAACGGTTTTTATGATCAACGATGTTAATCATAAAAACCGGACCTGACGGCTGCATGGTTACATTAATTCCCCACCACCATATCCCAACGTTGGACCCCAGTGACACTTTTACCTGAGAGACAAAATCGACAGTCCAAAGCTCTACCAAGGACTCTAGCCCAAGTTCCAATGATTCGAAGCCGCTTAGGCAAACCAGACCATCGACCTATATTACAATCAGTTATACAAAATTAAAAAGATAATCTAACGTGCTTTATTTTCGTTTTTCAGACGCAGATGAGCGGTGATCGCGCTGGGCCCCAGTGCGGTTTGACGTCGCTCCTGCCGATGTCTTGCCGCGGTCGCGCCGCAGCCTTCGCCCGGGATCTACACTCGCGTCTACGAAACCTTGGAGCCACACAAGAAGGAGAATGCGAGAACAGCTGGCTCACGCGCGAAAATCCTACGCACCGACCGAACAACTCCACACACACACAGCGAGAACTCGATACGTTCTATGACTTTGAACTCGAATGCGGAAGTCCGTCCAGTCCTGTCAATGAATACGATGCCCCGTTCCCAGAGAGACCGACTGAAGACACAGATCCGCCTTTCTACGATGTCGATTCAGATGTCGACCACAAGGAGCAGAGTAAATTATTGTTAAAGCAACCAGATAAAGGGAAAAATGGATTCAAGTTTTCCACAGCATTTTACACAGAATCGCCAGTTAAAACCCAACCGACAGCAAA
Source organism: Mycalesis mineus (assembly GCA_034621355.1). NCBI lineage: Eukaryota > Metazoa > Arthropoda > Insecta > Lepidoptera > Nymphalidae > Mycalesis > Mycalesis mineus. The sequence goes on from CM067895.1 coordinate 9,330,062, forward strand.
AGAAAATGGCCACGTAGATAAACCTCTTTACTCTCCCATAACTTTTGAAGGCTGCGCACGACAAAATAGCTACGATGAAATCGATTGTTTGGTACAGCCCGTTGCAACCTCAGATCGGTTAAGTGTTATTTCACAATTAAGTTCAACTTTGGACAGCGACTCTGAATTCGAATCAGCAAAAAGTGATCCCTCCGATGCTAACGATGATGTCTCACAAAATGAAATTATTTTGGAAAATGATCTGACAGAGGTTGTAGAAATTTTGTCAATTACCGAGAGTGAGACTCTAAATGATGAAGAAGTTGCGTCAAGTAGTGTGGAAAAAGAGAACAATGAATGCAGTGAAAAAGTCATTTTGTGTAATGGTGTTAGCAATGGGTTAACAGAAATAGTTACCAGTGAAGTTCCTGTCGAAAAAGAACAGTCGCCTGCGCCTGAAATCGATCCGAAGTTGCTGAGTACTGAAACAAAAACCGAGGACGAGGGAGAAGATGACCGACCACAGCGAGTTCGCAGATGCTCATCGTTAAAAACTGGAAAAACTCCGCCTGGAACTCCAGGTAGAAAGAAAATAGTTCGTTTCGCTGATGTATTGGGACTCGATTTAGCTGATGTAAAAACTTTTATGGATGAAATACCAGTTATTCCAAAATCTGCTTACGACGATCTCACCGGTTGTGATGTACAAAGTTCACCACCTGCCAGGCCAACCCCTCGTCTCGGTGCTCTAACTCTGGTTCCTTTATTCCAACTTCCGCGCGACGTAACGGAAAAACTCGAAAAACAAAGTGTATGCTTAGAAAGTTCACGGGTCTGCGACGGTGTTCATGTCACAATTTGCGGCTCAGTTCGAGTGCGAAATTTAGACTTTCATAAAACAGTACATATACGTTACACAATGAATCGCTGGAAGACGTACACGGACTTACAGGCGACGTATGTGCAAGGTTCATGCGACGGCTATTCAGACCGCTTTCAGTTTGTGTTATACGCACCGTGTATTTCTTCGGGTCAACGAATGGAAATTGCGGTGAGATTTCAATGCAAAGGCCAGCAATTCTGGGACAATAATAACGGAGCAAACTACTGTTTCGATTGCTTAGCACTCGGCGCTGTTACGTCATCGCCGACTTTGCCTGCTGCTCTTCATCCTACCGTGGACTGGCATCCGTCATTCTACTGAGGCAATAGTCTGCGCGGCAGGAGATGAGTTTGATGTCGCCTAGAGGAGGCGACTGGTGATCACTAATGAAAAGTCTGGCAGGTCTCAACTCGGCTGTGTGAAGCGGCCAGTGGGGCGTCCGTAGCAATGCTGGTCACATTCCTGGGCCTGATTGAACTGCAGCTGCGATGAGTTCGTTCGCGAGTGAACGTGGAGTCCTAAATTATCGAGGCTTAAATTGTAAAACACTTTGTGATATACAAATAGAGTAATCGTAGTATAAATAAATACGAGTACGAGTGAATCTACTCGCTTAGAGTGCCATTTGCCGTAACGACTTTTATGTTTGTCGAATTTTGTACTATTGTTAATTTATAGTGCAGGTCCTTGCGGACAATAAAGAAGCAATAGCAATAAATAGTGGTTGAAAAGATTGCGGAGTGCGAGGCGCGTGAGCTAGTCCTCTGTTCCTTTGTAAATATATTGAGAGATAAATTCTGAACGATATTAATATTTTAATACAATTTTTTTATGAAACTTTGTCGTGTTGTATAACTTCATGTCGAAATCACTTAGTTAGCAAGATTTTATTCACATTACGAAATTAGATATTGAAATACCTATATTATCATAATTAAAATATATAATATGACAGAATTAGTCTTTGTTAGGTTTTTATGAAGTTTTACGAATTGTTAAAGTAGATGTCAAGTTTAATCATTATAACCTAAACAATTGTATAGTAAAGTGGGAAATATGTACTGTTCTATAATATGTTACGAACTTGATACAATATTTTCTATTTTTATATTTACAATTTCATGACAACCTGTCCATATACTTCCTACTACAGAATTTATGATACATGTTGTTTCGGCTTTTGATATTCTATTTTGAACAAAGACTAATAGAAATTACGGAATTAAATTATTATTACTTGTAAGAGATCAGCAATATTTATTACGATGGTTTTTATTTTGTATGTACCTGAAATCTTTTAATGTGGCCATATTAATTATTACTATGATCAAATAATGCGGAAACGCTGTCGATTTTATATTATTGTTACTTTTTGACACCTGTTTTAGCAATGAACCTACGAATAAATTAATGTGCATAATATTATTCTCTTGGTGTTTGACTTCCCCGTCATCTCTACTCTTAGTTAACTCGAAGAACTTACAATCATTTCATAGGCTTGGGTTATCTTTATTAATAAATAAAAATTCATTTGATTGAATCGAATTCTATGATGTATGGAATTTTTGATGTATGTCTGCTTGATTTGCCTAAGTATCTATGTTTTTGAAATTTTAAAGCATACATCTCTTACTGCATTCATTGACTGAAGCTTTATCTGTCTCTTCTATTGAGCTCCATTTAGCTTCATTTTAACTTGCTGCGGGTTTGACCTAAGATGGGTCGCGCTTGCTCAGAAAATTCTACTTACTTACTCTTGTTTTAAAAACAACTAGGCAAAACATACTTGGTAAGGACATTCCAGACTCTGTACGCTTTGGACAAAACGCTTTGTACAAGTCACCTGAACAGCAAACTATTTATTACAGTATGTATGTAACAATAGTCCACAGTTTTCATTTTCCCCCCTTGAACCTAGCCCCCACCCCAACTATTATAAAGCCCATGGTCAACACTTTTGGCCGCTTGTCCAAATGGCGAATGGAGCAGTCGCTTCAGGTGCTAAGGGTCAAGGGGCGCCGAATGTAACTCAGCTCTAGAGTGGGTGCGACCCGGAAAGCAGTATCGCTCGACCCCGTTCTCTCACTAGGCAGACCGAAGTCGTTACAGGGAGCCAGTCAATGCAGGTGGCTCGAGAGACTGTGGAGTTTGGAAATGCTTACAAAAGATCTATGCTGTGCCTATTAGCTACATTGGCCAACGATGCTGATTATGTAAAACATTTTCTCTAATTGCTTGCTTTCTATCATGTTTTGACAGCTTTGCTCAGTATCAATTGCAGTATAGACAGCACTGGATCAATATCATGTTTAGGTTGGAGCGAGATCAAGTTTTGGTGTCTTTTATGTCGTTATAAAAAATATATTATGTGTATAATCGAACGACTATGGTAGATACACAGATATTTTTATTTACTACAACTTAACCCTTGACTGCTATCACACCTGATGATGAGTGTTGGTGCAATCTTGGATGGAAGCGGACTAACTTGTAAGAAGTAGGATGAAATCCACACCCCTTTCGGTTTCTACACGACATCGTACCGGAACACTTAGCGGTATATCGTTGTCGGTAGGGTGGTAATAGCCACGGTGATAGCTTCCTACCAGCCAGACCAAGATAAATGAAGAAAATCTCATTCTGCCCCGCCGGGAATCGAACCCGTCCTGGGTTCATATAAGTCCTCCGTCTTATAAATCCACCGAGCATACAACTGCATCACGGAGGCTGTCAAATTTCTATTCTAATAGACAAAACGTAAAGGAAAAAATAGTAAGTTTTTGAGTTTGAATTTTACTATATAATTGTTTGACGTTTTAATAGTTTATAACTTTAACTTAACTTCTAGCTAGAAGGTCTGTCAGACAAGATAGATCCGGATGTCAGTTTAGGGGACAGTAAAATAAACATCGGATGATATTTACACATTTAATGTAAGTACAATTGACAATATCATTTTAAGACTAAACATATCACAATTATTGGATGATATTGTTAATAAATAACTAAATATAGTAAAGTACAAACAAAGACTTTCACTTAATTAATTAATGTACTTACCTAAATAAAGAAAATTATCATACAAAAGATCTTGTATCAGACCGCATGAAATGCGAATATATTTAAACAAAAAAGAATGCAAATTCAACAATTTGGGTGAGTAAAACACCTAATTGTTTTCGAGTTCCTTAACCTAAAATGAAAAATTCCTGAATAATAGATATAGTTAGACAATGTACAAAATAACTCTTAACTTAAAATTACTTTATATACTTTATTAGTTTTAATTGTTCATGTATTTTAAGTCTTAAATTGGAGAATTGTTAGCTACTAGTTAGTTTATAAACTTAAGAAAAACTTGAAAGTAAATTGTCGAAAATGGGAAAGCTTTTCGCATAATGACCGCCAAACTGCGTTCAGAGGATCATTTTTAAACGACCAAAAAGCGGAGGAGGATTTTTGGATTTGGTAGTTTCTGTTATTGGGCGTTGAGTCTACGGTTCGAGAACACAATAACAAAGGGGGTCGGTATAGAGAGACATCAATATTAATACTTAAAAATAATTAATTAAAAACGAGTTATATAAAAATAGCAGTGATATGTATATGGGATACCAACTGTTTCTAATTGTCTAAGTATCTAATTTTCTATTCGCATCATTTATCTATTTACATTTTTTTCATTTTTTTCTAGTAAGAATCTCAGTAACATAATATATAACTCGTCTCATGCAAAGTAAGAAACTATGCAGATTGTCATGTTTTATTAAAACTTAAATTTAATGTTTATCATCGAAAGCTTACAATTTAAGCTTTTAAAATGCGCTGTAGTTTTGCTAACCTTCAATAGATGGCACCACTTTAAAATGGTTCATAAATATAATTTGATTGCTCGCTAGATGTCGCTATAAGTTTCAAATTACATAATTAAACGAATAATTATAATTATTATACACTTCTTTTGTGCACTACGCGTTTCTTATTATTTATAATTATTCGATATTGATGGAAATTGGCTTTTTTACCCACATTACGAAAAAAAAATCAACCATCTTACCATAGGTGGCGCGCGAGTACTCATCAAGTATTTTTACAATTTTGTGAAATATTTTTCAAGGTTATATTAGGTTTCATATATTCTGGTGTATGTTATGAAGTATTGAAAGTTACATTTGAACCACTTCCCGGTTTCCCATTAGAACCGCTTGGATATAGGAGATGGCTACACAAACACAGCAATAAAACGATATAAGTAATTCCATTGAAATCAAAACGGCTGAAAAACCCCACAAAGGGTCCTTATTCATGAGCCCGCTTGTTCATGCGACGCGGCGTATGTCGGTCCTAATATTGAAAACATAAAGCTTGAAAGAAGTTTTTTTAAATGAATACTTGTTACTTTTGATCCCCTTATTGATAATTCTGTTATTTTTGTTATCGGGTGGGTAATCATAATTTTTGTTATTTCACTCTTGATGTCTAGTCTCATCAATTATTATACCTGGTTATAATTATAGTAATTATTTTGTGTGTGTGGCAGGTTAGCTGTGGCCGGTAACGTGATGGAAGAGTCCCTTAGAGCCTTCAACTGCAAGTACAACCTCTGCTTGCAAAACTCGTAGAACTCAATTTCGCGGGTGAAGTTTGCTCGGACGATTTGCTTTACGGCTTCAGAGACGGGCGGCTTGAACGCGTTGCGGTTGATACGGTTGAATGTATTGAGTTCTTCTGAAAAATAAATTCATATTGTTGGATCAAACCTTAACCGTCTCAGGATTCAACATTTTTGTGGTAGGCCTTAATGTGGCAGAGAGAATAACTTCGAGCACGTCCCGCGTGACACGGGTGCATATTTAAAAGGGGCACGTTTTTAATGTGCATAGGCTAAGCTGAAGTTTTTAACACACAAGATCAATTATCATAAGAAAGTTTCTACAAAATTTTTAGCATAATAGTCTATTAAGATCCGTACATCTTTCTTTCTCTTGTGTAAATTTGCTATTCAAAATACATAAGGCATTGTTGTACTGAACTGTTTTAGGCGATTTAGAAAATTGAGTATTTTATAAACCACGAAGTATATTATGAATATTCTTCAGTAGGAATCTGCCTTCCGAACCGGTGATAGAGTCGCTACATACCCTCAAATTTAAAGCTTCAAGAGTGTTTGAAAAAAGCTTACTTGGAATAAATGAATTTCAATTTTTAAACGACTTCAATAAAAGGAGTATCTCAATTTGACCTATATATTTTTATTGTAAGTGCTCTATTACTCACCCCAGTATAGTCTAAGTGAACCTTGGAAGAAGCGCGGGATATATCGCTCGAACGCCAGCAGAGTGGAGTTCATATCCTCGAGTACGCCCACAACCGCGTACTGCTGCTCCACCACCCGCTTGGCGCGCTGGAGTGCTTCCAGACTGTTGAATGGCCTGTAAAACATACATGGTTCACTAACACCATAGCATTGCCTCACTTATCTTCATCATCTAATTTTAATGTAATCTCAGTCTCTCTGTAAGATGGGATTGGGAGCAGTACGCTATGCAGCTCCAGTGCGGGTTGCTTTTCTTAAAGGGATAGTGTAATATATTGTATATGTTTCTATCTCCAGCCTACATATATCTACAGGAGACTGATATGTATATAGATGTTAAAGGCTTAACTCAGACTGGGAGCGAATCAACGTCCTGATTTTTGTATATATATATGTCATCTCCATTTTGTAATCATTAAGGTACAAAGTCGTAGTAATCAAATATGGAAAATTAAAAAATGAGCGACGCACTGTTGCGCGACTCGTTTGGCATTTTTGTGTAATACTTTTTGTAATTTAGTGGTGCGATAATAGAGATGAATTTGCTATAGACAAAAATTATGAGGGTTCGCTTCAATTAGCTTCGACATCAGTCTCAGTAAAGCCTCAAAATAGCCAAACGTTTTGTAACAACGCTCGTCCGTGTATCTTATACGATCCACGATGCGTATTCGTGTCGCCAACTGCATTGCTGCGAACCGCTTATCATGCACCTTTTTTTTTTTCTTTTATCGCTGGGAAATGCATTTACGTATCCCTCCGGAGGCAGTACAGGGACTGCGACCGGGGGGTATGTGGGACTCGCTGGCCGAGAAACGGCCAAAATACCCACTAAAACCCAGCGCGACCCTCCGCGTCTTACAAGATGTACCAATGGATCATGATTGAATATTCTACATTGGCACCTCGACGCAAACCTCATACTACCTACGATTTACGCAAGAGGCACTAAATGGGCAAACCTACGTTGTCTTCCACCCTTCCTTCTTCTACGAATCAGTGGAGCATCCGCTGCTAACTCTCTCTCGCGTTCCGTCGCTTCTTTCAGTTGCATTACTTCCTCACAAAATAGAACCATTGCCTTCCATTTGTCCTTATTATCGACCATGAGATCTACGCTTATCATGCACCTACATCTTAGGTTGATCAGTCATAGGGTGGTGCTTTAATAATAATCAGAGTTTATTTGCTTTAAACATAGGTACAACATAATGATCAACAATACAGTTATAGTTCCAAACATGTTTTGCCATATAGGCCTGCTAAATATTTTTGGTCGTTTATCCTTACAATTATTATTTTTTTAAATATAATAAGTAAAGATAATAATTTATTACATAATAACATCCTTTAGTTATGGTACAACGAAGTTAATTTTACAATAATATTTTTTAAGTAAAATAAAAAAGCAATTTTTTGACGAAAATGTCAAACTTTCTGATAATTATTTTAATATTAGTCAAATTTTAATTGAAAAAAATTTTTGTAGTCATAAATATTTGCATTTAGTAATTTATTAAACATATATCGCTTAAATTTATTAAAAGTCATTTCTTTAATTCTGTCTGGTAAAATGTTTTTATAGATTATACACATTTTTATATACTTTTATACACACTCATTTTCTGTAATGGTATTTTTAGTTTATGCTTTTGACTGTTGTCTTTGTAAGCAACGCTCAGTGTATAGACAGTGAATTTTCAATGGGCTATTTGGTCCGTTAACTATAACTATAAAATCAAAGAAGTTCTTACGTGCACTGCGGATCGTGTCCGCAGAAGAAGAGTGTTTGTCTGCGATGGTCGCCGATCCCCTCGTGCGTCTCTCCCTCCAGGTAGCGGCACTCGCGGTCTCCACTCAGCACGCATGTCTCAAAGTCCTGTAAACAAATAATTAAAAATTAATAATAACGTCAAGGTCACCGACTACAATCATGTCTGAAAGAGTTGATAAGGTCAAATATGGGCGTTTGCTTGTAATGTTTGATCCTGGTCTCTTTCATTTCAATTGCGTGCTATCGTTTACGCGCCTTGCTGTTCGGTTAAAAAAATATTTTGGGACGTTATGAAGGTTTAGTTTTAGTTACATATATTTCTACAACCTTTTTCTTTATTTAGCAAGATTATCCCTACATCCCTTTATGCATTTGAAAAAAATGTAATTAACTTTATTAGTACCATGCACCTAAATTTTTTTTATCGATTACAAGTTGGCCCTTGTCTTCTTCTTATATGTATTAGCATTAGAAACCACTTAGGTTTGAGAAATATGCTAACAAATAGTAGTATCTAGGCATTCTACAAGGACTTACATAATTAAATTAACTAAATAATAATTAATAAAAACTTTTTAAGTCACATTAGATGTGATTTAAAGAGTGAGACTTTAGTTTTCTTTTGATGTTGCAAGGATTAATATGGTCAGGCACATCAATAGGTAATTCATTAAGTAGGCGAGGAACTAGATAAGCATTCGTGCGTTCACCGTACCTATTGGGCGCGCGCGTAAAGGCCGATTTACATCAAACGAACATACAGCTAGAGCTAGAACAAGAGCATTCTTTCGTTATCTTTTAATGTAAACGAAAGCTAGATGTATCGATTTACATCAAACGAACATAGAGCTAGAGCTAGAACAAGAGCATTCTTTCGTTATCTTTTAATGTAAACGAAAGCTAGATGTATCGATTTACATCAAATGAACATAGAGCTAGAGCTAGAAAAAGAGCATTCTTTCGTTATCTTTTAATGTAAACGAAAGCTAGATGTATCGATTTACATCAAACGAACATAGAGCTAGAGCTAGAGCAAGAGCATTCTTTCTTTATCTTTTAATGTAAACGAAAGCTAGATGTATCGATTTACATCAAACGAACATAGAGCTAGAGCTAGAGCAAGAGCATTCTTTCTTTATCTTTTAATGTAAACAAAAGCTAGATGTATCGATTTACATCAAACGAACATAGAGCTAGAGCTAGAGCAAAAGCATTCTTTCTTTATCTTTTAATGTAAACGAAAGCTAGATGTATCGATTTACATCAAACGAACATAGAGCTAGAGCTAGAGCAAGAGCATTCTTTCTTTATCTTTTAATGTAAACGAAAGCTAGATGTATCGATTTACATCAAACGAACATAGAGCTAGAGCTAGAGCAAGAGCATTCTTTCTTTATCTTTTAATGTAAACGAAAGCTAGATGTATCGATTTACATCAAACGAACATAGAGCTAGAGCTAGAACAAGAGCATTCTTTCGTAATCTTTCAGTGTAAACGAAAGCTAGAGGTATCGATTTACATCAAACGAACATAGAGCTAGAGCTAGAACAAGAGCATACTTTCGTAATCTTTTAGTGTAAAAAAAGCTAGATCGAATGTTCTTTGCTCATTCGTGTCAATTTTGTGGTTAGTATTAGTAGTGCTTCGTTATGTCTGACTCTGACAGCGATATCACTATTGCAAGTGCTGCATTTGTTATTTTGTCGCGAAAACTCAAAAAAAAAGAAGGAAGTGGACAATTCCAATACTTTTGTAGAATGGCGCCAGAGGATTTTGATCATTTACTATTTCTGACCAGCGAATAGAATCTCAGAATATAATAGAAATCTTAGAATATTCTATAGAATCTTTGCGAACGCACTAAGAACAACGAAAGAATGCTCTACGCCTGTTTACACTAGAAGAATTTGATGTAGTGGGGATAGCATTCGCTCGTTTGATGTAAATCGACCTTAATGCACAACCGATTCTGAGTGGCAGCCCGCGTAAATACAGAGTGTTGTACTTTTTTCCAATATATATCATTAAAAAAGTACGGATAAAATTTTACTCTCTTTAAAAAGTTCAGTATCTGAATAGCCACATTGTTTTTTGTTAAGTATTAGTTTTAATATTCTTTTTTACAATTTAAATATTTCTTTCAGATAACAGTTATATGTACGTCCATAACTAGTTAAACCGTACTGGATATAAGATTACGCTACGGAATTATACACAATTAATTTAATTTTAAAGGGGATACGGTTCCTTAATATCGATATATTAGCTAAAAATTGTCTAAGCTTATTGCAAACGTGTTCAATATGATTACTCCAGTTTAATTTATTAGCTATATGAAATCCTAAATATGTAACAGTCTCGACAACTTTGATAACAGGACATTTACAACTGGTGTTATTTGAATGCAGGCAACTATGGCACCGCACAAGAACAACAGCACCTGAGGTTAAGTGATGATGCAATCTAAGATGGAAGCGGGCTAACCTGTTAAGAGTAGGATGAAAATCCACACCCCTTTCGGTTTCTCCACGACATCGTACCGGAACGCTAAGTCGCTTGGCGGTACGTCTTTATCGGTAGTGTGGTAACTAGCCACAGCGAAAGCCTCCCGCCAGCCAGACCAAGACAAATTAAGAAAAATCTCAATCTGCCCCGCCGGGAATCAATCCCAGCACCTCCATCTTATGAATCCACCGCGCATACCACTGCGCCACGGAGTTCTTCAAATGATTTTTATGTTACGCAAGTCCTTTAAGAATCCTGGGATATCGTTGACGCGCTTTCAGTCTAAGCCTTCCTATTACTATATATGTTTTAAGATGTTATTAACCGAAGCTTTTGTGAGATTCGTTGCACTGGAGACAAATTGATTAATTTTCATTTTAGTCTCTTTGTTGTGACGATAATTTACGGTCGAGCTTTGAAATTATTTCTTATTACGATTCTGCTTGACATTGCGTTACGTTTTTAATCGACTTTCATAGAACCAATTTTTTACTGCCCCTAAAAGGACATTACCCTATTTTAGACTCATTGTATTATAGCATATTCGCTTTTAGTACGTTAAACCGAACTTCATCATAAAATGTTAACAACCAACCACTTTCATGTGAAAATAAATTTCAAACAAAGAAACCTGCACCGTAATCGGTTAAGATCCCAAGCTCATTTTTTCGTCGAGGGTTAAAAATGGTTAACTAATTATTGCAACTCAATTTTTGGCCAAGACTATTCCTGTCCAACTATACTTTAATAGTCTAAAATCTAGTTTAAAGACTAGTCCGTTGTGTCTAGTTTAAAATGAACACAGCCGCGTGCCGTACAGCCGTTTAGTAGTACCTACACCAATATAAAATTAGTTTTTAAAATATATAATTAGTCCATCGCATTTTTTGTTCTGGTAAAAACTAATTTATTTTTTGTTTACGAACGTTGTCCTGTGCATAAATAGATACACATACTTCATCCAACAATAGACGAATAATTAGCTTCTTCAAACAGACGTTGATGGTATTAATTACTTCATCGTGACTTCATCCGATGTTACATTCAGATACTTCTGATAAACGTATCAGGGTCGCGCTCTGTCAGTCTTCTGTCAGGGATTGATAAAAGATAACTGGGATATAATGTATTGTTGACTCTTCTCGACAGGACCACCCTAGCTGAAAGATGTTAAAACGACCGTCCTAATTAAGCTTGGTCAAATACGATGGTTAAAATACAACAGGCAGTTGTAACAGTCGCTTTACAGAAAAATATTTGTGATTGAATTTACACAACAGTTTTATTTTAAACTTTTTTTTTTATATCGACTACAAGTTGGCCCTTGACTGCTATCACACCTGATGTTAAGTGATGATGCAGTCTAAGATGGAAGCGGGCTAACTTGTTAGGAGTGGGACGAAAATTCACACCCCATTCGGTTTTTCAAAATTCACCCCCAGGTCGGGCTACATGACATCGTACCGGAACGCTAAATCGCTTAGCGATACGTCTTTGTCGGTAGGGTGGTAACTAGCCACGGCGAAAGCCTCCCACCAGCCAGACCAAGACAAATTAAGAAAAATCTCAATCTGCCCCGTCGGGAATCGAACCCAGGACCTCCGTCTTATAAATCCACCGCGCATACCACTGCGCCACGTAAAAGAGTAACAAACATCCATACTTCTAACTTTCGCGTTTATAATATTAATAGGACAAGAATACAAAATAGGTACGCAAAATGAAGAAAAATGTGACACTGGCACAAAACTCAATTTTGTTTCGGAGATTTTCGTAAGCAGACGCACAGATCGAAATTAAAAGACTGTTTAGAACTGACGGTATTTTAATCAGCACAAACGTATTCTTGATGTGATAAATCTGACTGGTTTTTCTATCGAAACGATAATATCGCATATTTCCATGAAAGACCTAGGTATACCAACGAATGATATATCAATGATGTCTAGCAATAATTATCAATTTCTCTTGCTGGTTAGATCGTGAAATTCGATTCAACGATATCTCTTTATAATAACCGGGCACGCGCGCTGTTTGAGAGGCCGCTAGTCTTAGGGACAGAGAGCTAAGAACATTGTGAAAATAGAAGTGGCGGACGCCCGCGAATTTATTCCCGTGAAAACCCAGAACTACGTCATTCTTTCTTAAAATATTCTTGTTAAATTACTTTACTTATTGACGAAAAATTTAAAATTCTAATCGTTCAGACAGACGACGGGACTTTATTTGGTAAATTAATTGTATGTAGGTAAGTAGTTACTTGTTTTAGATCTACTGGGCTTAATCAAAATTCCGAAGTTTGTATTTCTTGGCGCATAAAGATAAAAATTTACCTTAAAGGTACAAGTGAATTCCTATGCATTTTCTAATGCGCCCCAAATCTCAAAATTGCTTTCTATCTATCATGACGTTTACCGTAAAAATATATTGTAATTAAGGAGCAGGATTTTTATTATTTTTTTCTTACGAAATAAAATGATAGAAACTACTTTTTCCAGCGTCAAAAATATTTATTGACAATTAACAAAAACCAGAAAGAATTTGCGTTTAAAGTAATACGTTAATACAAAAATCCCGGTAACACTTTAAAATTTTAATAAGAACAGACAGAAGATTTGTTGTTTAACCCCTGTGGGCCTGACATTCAAACCTTCTTTGAGGCCCGCGGCTACCCGGGTAGCGACGGAGCTATAATGACAGCTGTCATTATTTGCCTGACGGTTGCCAGGGGACCCCTCGGGGCTGTGAAACTTTAATAAAAGGAATCTGTAAATCTTACAGTTGTTTCCTTGTCTTAACTATTAGTTAGCTGTCACGGAGCCTTCAAGAGCGTCACGTAATCCTCTTTAAATATTATCCTTTCAAACTCCATCCATCAAATGTCATAACACACGGTAATATTATTACAACCGGCAAGCGTTGGTTTGATCGATTATTATCGCCTTAACGCCCAATTTGAGTGATCTATTTTTTTCGGGACGGCATTTCATGATCAATAAAACCAATTTGTTGTCGCCGAAATGATCCTCAGATGTTTTTACAGAGTATAAAAAAACTTGGCGGACAAGTGAGGGTTCGCTACACTCGAGCACGTAAAAACTTTGCGACTTATACTAGTCCGTAATACATGTATGTTGCCTAGCAATTAAAATAAAAGGGAGCAGCCAGAGTGAGCCTTTGGAAGATATTGTTAATCGCAACAACCTACATCCATCGTTGAAAGGCCTGTGAAGGTATATTATAAAATTTATCAATTCAATAGTCCAGCCTATTTCAATAGTCCAGTTCAGGGCCAGGCATTCCTCTTTATAGAAGAAGGGATTTGGAATAGAGCCACCGTGTTGCTCCAATACGAATACGAATGGGGACAGGTAGAGTAATATAGAAAAGATCTATAAATAAACAGAATGAAGCGCGAATAGAAAAAAAACAAAGAGAGAGCACTAAACGAGCGCAATTTGTTGCATCGCCTGTAAGTGAACAAAAAGCTAAGTAAACAAATAGAAAAACAACGTACCGTGAACAAATCGGTTACTCTTCAAACACGGACAAATTAACCAGTGTGGAGCAAAACTAGCATTAACTACATCACGTTTTATGGCAAATTACGCGGTTTTTTCGATCTATACGCTGAGATCAACTTTATTAACCGTTCAGTGAATTAAAGGCATATTACGGTGTTACGCGCTTTTTTCGATCTATGTAGATCAAATTTGTTAAGGACGTTTAGTCCGCATATGATATACATTATATACATATTACGCTGTTTGGATTTCACATTGAGATCAACTTTGTCACAATAATTCCGGCAAAAATGGTATATTATTATATATTTTCTTTCGATCCATACGCTGAGATCAACGTTATTAACGACCGTTAAATTAACCAATGGAATATTACATTTTTTTCGATCACATTGAGATCAACACTACATAATGTTAGGAACCTTTCAAGTTCAACCTCCTTGTTATTTTATTAATAACAGATTTAACAGTTGTCTGATTACACCTTGTTTCACGGTAGGTATTTGAAATAGTATGTAATGAATAGTTTGTTTTTTTTAATTTTAAATAACATGATACCTAATTAGTTTTAAATAAATATTTAGTTTAAAAATAATGATAATAAATTTTGTATTTTATTTTTTAAAAGTCTAGGCCTGAAATATTTTATGTACGTATGTTTGTGTTATTTCTTAAAAAATAATACATTTAATACAATAATTTTTTTATCGATTACAAGCCCGTGACAGTAATCACACCTAATCGTAAGTGATGATGCAATCTAAGATGAAAGCTGGCTAACCGGTTAGCAGTAGAATACATACTCCTTTAGGCTTCGACAGGACATCGATTCCCAATGCTTAATCGCTTGGCGGTACATCGGTGTCGGTAGGGTGGTACTAGCCACGGCCGTAGCTTCCCAATACCACCAGCCAAAAACATCACAATCTCAGTTAACTGAGGTTATGAATATTAAGTATCCAATTAAATAAGCAACAAATTCTACTAAACATAAAAGTAGCGCTAATTCTATTTATATACACACGTTGGTAGTTTTTCCGCTTTACTCAGAGATCGTCAACCCATTAGAGTAATTGGTATTGACAACATACTGATCATTGGAGGCGATGTCAATGAAGTCAGGAATGTGCAATTTAGAAGATTTCCTTTTCCAACTGGGAAGCTAGCTAAGATAATTTAACGGTAACATTAAACAGAACGACATAAAACGGGAATTCCGGGTTTACGAGTATGGAGAAAATCGTGAAAGATATATTTGGTTGGATCCTATTAGCTTTAGCCCTTCCAAAAGAAGGTGAGTATCAATACGTTACAAAGGAGATTAGACTTACGTCCGTGTCACAGCTCAAAAAACTCTATTCGTCTCTATATTTTGCATTCGTCTCATTATTGTGGATCGTGTTAGAAAAATAGAGATAGAGACAAAGGCGAAACCCACATTGTCGAGTCTCGCTATAGATCGCGCTACTGTTCGTAGTTTTGTTTTTGCCACGCCACACGATGGTCTCAGCACTATTACAGGAGTGCATGGAATGCTAAGATATTTGTCTCTCAGATAAGGTAATTTTTTCATATGCATATATGGTTATTAAAGATTAAATTGAAACCTATGGAGTATTACTTTGATGATATAATTAAAATAGAATAACTGAACGTGTACGTCTCGGGACGCCAGACAGAAGTGATAACTTAAATACGGCTAGCGCTGTGCCTGTGGGTTAGTGACGAGGAACCTACGTTACACTGCCTATGCGAGAGGAAAAGGAAAGCCAGATAGACTGCCGTTATATAGCGTTACGCAGTGGCATACCCACCCATAAGTAGTAATATCTTCAATAAATCTTAATCCTATGTTATAAGAAAACCAATACAGATAGGTAAACACTAATAAACTATTAACGTCCTGCTGTCCTTATCAATCATTAGAGAGAGTACACGATCATGAATGGGATACCATGTGTTTAGCAATTAGCCTATATTTTCTCTCAAGTAATGTAAATTTCTAGTCTTTCACCTACGTTTAATGAATTGTTCATCTGTTTCATGCGTGCCGACATGAAATCAGAATAGTAGACAATGGCTTGTAATGGTATTGTATGAATAACTTTTCAGAAAACAAATGAGAGCAGTTAATAATAAAAGAAGTGTGTTTGCTTAAGACAACACGACGAAGTGAAAACTCCACAAAGAATGGTTAATAATACGAAATATGCAATTTTCTTTTTGTTCGAACGAGCGTCACAACTCACATAGCTGTGCATTACTGCACAATCTCATTCAAAATCTGCAAATAAAGCGTACCTAGGTACCTACAGTGCAGAAAATCAAACGAGTACATATTATAATAGAGAATAAATCTAATAATAGAATATACAACTACCTACGATAAATATTTAAAAATGATAATAAGTTGTGTGAAGAGCCTTTAATAGTCCTTACTTCCTTACTAACTTATGGATAGATGTTTGTTATTCTTTTACACAAAAACTACTAAATGGATTTTGATGAAACTTCACAATAATATAGCTTATATATCAGAATAACACATAGGCCACATTATATCCCAAAATTCCCACGGGAACGAGAACTACGCGAGTGAAACCGCGGGCATCCTCCAGTACTGTATTTACTTTTTAGAGGAACTGCTAATAGGAATAGCAGTATAAGAATAACAGAATAAGTCTATTAATAAAACAAAGATTCTATATGGTATTGAATGATTACGCTACGGTAGATATTTAAAGAAATGATAATAATGTGCCTCAGTTATGTGTGAAACGTCTACAGGCGCGTGACGAATCGTTGGCCCATTGATCTGTAAATTGAGTGGCCGATCAACAAGCGAACGAATGGGAATGAAAATCACAGCGTGAGTGTAATGATTCCTCTCTGAAACTCCTTGTAGTAGGGGAGCCCAAGGTCGGAGATTTGGAAATACTCGACCGCGGCATACGGAGCATACTTAGCGTGTTGTTGATTACCTTTACCAAGTATGAGCCTTTTATATTGGGGAAGGCGTTCAGAGGAATCCGTTAAAATATGCCTATAAAAAGGGAGTGGGAGAGTTGCAAAATCGCAAGCCGCTAGTAATAGTAGATTAAGGTGTCCTGCATTTAACTGACGTCACAACGAATTATATTAATTATATTAGGAGTGCTGATACTTGGTGGAGGATAACGTAAAAGTATATTTTATGTTCATCTGCCACGTTCGAGTATTTCCAAAAATCCCTCCTTGGGCTCCCCTTCTATAAGCTGTCGTTAATTGTATCGATATAAGATGTACCTAGACTGAGCTTGTAGTTCTAAGACTGTAAAGTCTCTTTTAGCTGTTTACATCTACTACCATATATAAATGTAACTCAAAATAAAATAAATGAAATTTATTATATTGTTAAATGTCCTAGGAGAAATGCGTAAAATATTTTCATTTATATTAAAGTGAGATTATTACTCGTTTGTCATGTGGTTAGGCAATTTGACGACATCATTAGTGTTTTAATACTAGTTTTTATGATATAAAATCATAGCTTTGTCATTTTGTGTTTCCATCAATTAAACTTTACAGAATTTTAAGAGTTTCAATATTAATAAAATGTAGATTAAATTTCTTAGATTATATGATCTTAGATCATGAAGTTCTTCGAGTTTTAGTTCGTACGAGAAGCCATTTTTTTGTTTTCAGCAATGTTGGTGGATTTTTATCGTACAAAATTTGGAGAGACGCCCAGGAACTCCACTTTCTTGTTTCTCTGTCTCTACTTTATTACAGAAAAGCAACGCCGCGAATGTGGAACCTAACGTAGTGTATGTAAGCAACATGCACAAAACGTTTTACAAGTTGCTTAGATACATTTCTAATTCGCACACCAAAAATGTGGAATGCTCTTCCAGCGTCTGTTTCTTGTGACCATCAATTTGAATACTTTGAAGGCAAGAATAAGTAGGCATATTCTAAGCAAGCGCGCTCTAAAGTAGACCTCATATAATTCTATCAATGTGTAATTGCTGTCAGGCGCATACCTACCATACAAATATAATAATTCATATACATACGAGTGCCTATTTAGTTTATTTTACATACTTTTTTCAGCCAAGCTGGATCGGGTAAAGGCAGGTCAGGGAAGGCTCTCTTCCGCTCGACGTAGTACCACGGAGCCCTGATGTAGTAGTACCAGGAGATGACTCGTTCGACTGGGTCCCGGACCACATTCACGTATATTGGAGATGGGTAGCCGTATCTGAAAATGTTTAAAATAAAGTCAATGGCTATGAGCCTCGTTTGTCCTGCGGTTAGGCAATTTGACGACATCAAGAGTTCATGTTTTTGGTTGGACTAAGTAAATTAAAGCAAATAAAAGACACAGTTATTTTTTACTTTTTAGTGCGTTTTGCGTCGGTTCTATTGTTCTTTAAAATATTTTATTTCTTACTTTTTAGTGATTTATCGCCACGTAACGTACTCATACTATACTGTCATCGTATATTATACAGCACTTGTAGCCAAAAAGCTACCGATACTTAAACAAAAACCGAAATCGCTGCAAGTGTGCCTATAAAATTTGAAGAGTTCCCCAGGATATCATCATCAGATCCTAACATGATGACAATGGGACCATTTTGGAAGTGTGCCCTTTCTAATAAAAAAAGAATTATCAAAATCGGACAGCACTGTAAAAAGTTATGCGTGGTCATACACAAAAAAATATACGTTTTTTTTCGTCGGTTAAAAATGAAATACAATTTGTAGTTGACAAACTCAAAACTTTACTTCACTTCCAACCAGAGTTGAGCCTCACGGTCTTAAATTAATTTTCTTAATCTAATAATAAATAACAATGCTCGTATAATATAATAGCAGAATTTCTCCTTCTCAATTCCTCCTGAACAATGGCGGGGAGCACGAGGTTTGAGGCGTTATCGAGGTAATTATTCTGTTGTATAGAGAGTGACTGTGTAATCATCTGCGTAATTAATGTCGAATTAATGCATTAATCATTTTGAGGTATCGCCACACTGAATGGAATATAAATAGAAACAGCGTTATGATTGACACAATTTATTTTATTAAACCACATAAAAAAGGAGGCCCTTTATTCTACCCGTACTATGTATCTATCTATGTACATTGTATGTATTTTGTTGATTCTTCTATAAAATACTTAAATAGTTTGTGATTTGTTCTAAAAATACTGATACCATTTGGATGGGATTTTGATTAAAATAATGAATAGATTATATTTTTCTTAAAAACATTTTTCATATTATATTTAAGTCTATAAGGCTTTAAATATTTTGTTTACATTGATTTTTTAACCCCCGACTAAAAACGACGGGGTGTTATAAGTTTGACGTGTCTGTGTAAATGTATGTGTATCTGTCTGTCTGTGGCATCGTAACTCCCAAACGGATGATCCGATTTTAATGCGTTTTTTTTAAAGGTATATCAGTCGAGAGTGTTCTTAGCTATGTTATAGAAATTGATTCAGGTCTTCAAGGTCATCAGGTCGATTGTTAGGTGTGATAGAAATGTTACACGCTCAGTTTGCTTGCAAGCATGTGTGTGATCTGACATTTGAAACACTAATGTCTTCTGGAACCACTGAGCTGGTCTGATGATAAGGCTCGAAGGTAGGAGACGTAACCCTGGTCTACCTTTTTAGTAAACCCATCGAGTTTGGGCTCGTTGAATTTGTCTTGACTGGTTCTTTTCATGTTTCTAACTTAGGTCGGGGGTTTTTAAAATTTTTAATTTATCTACACTAATATTATAAAGAGGAAAACTTTGTTTGTTTGTTTGGTTGGTTGTAATGAATAGGCTCAAAAACTACTGGACCGTTTTTAAAAATTCTTTCACCATTCGAAACCTACATTATCCACGAGTACCATAGGCTAAATTTTATTTTGGAAAAAAATAGGGTTCCGTAAAATATTTGGGTTTTTCGGACACAAGGTGTAAAAAATCAACCAGAAAAGTTACTTATTTTGCGTACGCTGCCTAAACTATAAAAGATAGAACCATGAAATGTTCTAATTAATTGGAGATATTATAAATATCTACAAAAAAGTCCGCGACACACTATACCTATCTATGTCGAGTGAGGCACAACAACCATTTTTTTATTTAAAAATCTTAATTTTTTTTTTTGACTACATTTAAACGCATTTATTTTACTCATGCTATTATACCTTATCGAAATAAAATAAATTATTTCATCACTAAGTACAGTTTATGTATATAATATTTGGTATTCAAAAGATTAAAATTGGACGTTTGGTTTTGAAGTTATGGCGAAATTAAAATATTACTATTTCTGCGTTGCGAAGTGAGCGTCACCAAGGCGGGGGTGCGCGTGCGGGAGGGGAGTTTAGATCTATGTTATATATACGACTAGCAGTCGCCCGCGACTTCGTCCGCGTGAAAACCTCTTAGGTACCCTTCTAATTTTAAAGACAGACTTTCATACAAAATGTGTAAAGGCACATATAGTGTGCTCATTCCCCGCTCCCCCTCTCAATTTAATTTTTTTATAGTTTCCCGTGAAGCAATATTCTCCGTCCCGTCCCGTGCACTAAAGGTCTACATTTTTGTTAAACGTTGTATGACATTTCAGTACATTAACATTAAAAATATATATTTATGGCAAGCTGATGGGTATAAATTGATATTAAATAGTATATTTCACTCTTGAGTCTAGCCTTCAGAATAAACAAAAATAATTTTACAATCCGACACGCAGATAGAGATTAGCCCGTTTAAACAGACGAACAAACTCTTCCGTGTACTAAATAGATATTTGAACAAAGATCGAATTCTTAATTCATCATCGTATATATAACATAGATCTAAACTCCCCTCCCGCACGCACACCCCCGCCTTGGTGACGCTCACTTCGCAACGCAGAAATAGTAATATTTTAATTTCGCCATAACTTCAAAACCAAAAGTCCAATTTTAATCTTTTAAATACCAAATATTATCTACATAAACTGTACTTAGTAATGAAATAATTTATTTTGATAAGGATTAATAGCATGAGTAAAATAAATGCGTTTAAATGTAGTCCAAAAAAAAATTAAGATTTTTAAATAAAAAAATGGTTGTTGTGCCTCACTCGATATAGATAGGTATATTGTGTCGCGGACTTTTTTGTAGATATTTATAAGATCTCCAATTAATTAGAACATTTTATGGTTCTATCTTTTATAGTTTAGACAGCGTACGCAAAATAAGTAACTTTTCTGTTTGATTTTTTACACCTTGTGTCCGAAAAACCCAAATATTTTACGGAACCCTATTTTTTTCCAAAATAAAATTTAGCCTATGTTACTTGTGGATAATGTAGCTTTCGAATGGTGAAAGAATTTTTAAAAACGGTCCAGTAGTCTTTTAGCCTATTCATTACAAACAAACAAACAAACAAAGTTTTCCTCTTTATAATATTAGTATAGATGATGAATTAAGAATTCGATCTTTGTTCAAATATGTGTTTAAACGGGCTAATCTCTATCTGCGTGTCGGATTGTAAAATTATTTTTTTATTCTGAAGGCTAGACTCAAGAGTGAAATATACTATTTAATATCAATTTATACCCATCAGCTTGCCATAAATATATATTTTTTAATGTTAATGTACTGAAATGTCATACAATGTTTAACAAAAATGTAGACCTTTAGTACACGGTAGGGGACGGAGGATATTGCTTCACGGGAAACTATAAAAAAATTAAATTGAGAGGGGGAGCGGGGAATGAGCACACTTTATATGTGACTTTCACACATTTTGTATGAAAGTCTGTCTTTAAAATTAGAAGGGTACCTAAGAGGTTTTCACGCGGACGAAGTCGCGGGCGACTGCTAGTAGTTAATATAATGTATGATTTCGAATTATGCTTCTGAAATTGCCATTATGATTCATATGTTTCATATGTGATTCATATGTACGTTGTAACTGCTTGTTACGTAACGCGTTACAGTGCCAGTCTGTCTGGCTTCCCTTTCGTTTACGCATACCGCTAA
The DNA here is from genome assembly GCA_034621355.1 of Mycalesis mineus. Taxonomy (NCBI): domain Eukaryota; kingdom Metazoa; phylum Arthropoda; class Insecta; order Lepidoptera; family Nymphalidae; genus Mycalesis; species Mycalesis mineus. The sequence continues at coordinate 9,352,063 of CM067895.1, forward strand.
CCGTATTAAAGTTAACACTTCTATCGGGTGTCCCGGGACGCACATGTTTTTGATGGTTGGTTTTGGATGGTATTTAAGACTGGCCCACATTTAGTATATTACTAAATGTGGGCCAGCCTTAAATAAAAATACTTGTGGATTATCACTATTCACTTGAGAATTACCATAACGAGTGGTGGCGCTAAAATAATTATTCCATATCCAACTGACAAGTTTGATTGATGCTTGCAATTTGTTTTTTTATCTGTGCAATTAGAAATTAGTTTGCGTTTGCTCCTAATAGCATAGTCTTTTTATTACATTAAAGTGAAAGTGTTGTATTTTACACAAAACAGCCGTGGTACATATATTTTGGTTACATTTTTTTTAATGTGAAAAGAACTGACCGCAATCTCGTATGGAAAGCGACGTTTCAGAAGACACTAAAAAACTATTCACTTTTTTGAAGAGTTGGCCTTTGAAAAGTTTTATGAATCCTATTCATTCGTTGCATGTGAAGCCAAAATGGAAGTCAGATAGTTCATGTTAATGTGTGTGTATAAGTGTCGGAATGTAACTATTTCTAGTACGTGGTTGACCGAGCGCTGATCAGTATGTTTTTTTGGAAATTATACGTTTATTAAAAATTATACCTACATGAGAACGATTAATCGTCTTTGAAAACCCTTGTATACATTATAATTTAATAAGTGAAATATAATTTTGACGACCTCCGTGGCGCAGTGGTATGCGCGGTGGATTTATAAGACGGAGGTCCTGGGTTCAATTCCCGGCAGGGCAGATTGAGATTTTTCTTAATTTGTCTTGGTCTGGCTGGTGCGAGGCTTTCGCCGTGGCTAGTTACCACCCTACCGACAAAGACGTATCGTCAAGCGATTTAGCATTCCGGTACGATGTCGTGTAGAAACCGAAAGGGGTGTGAATTTTCGTCCCACACCTAACAAGTTAGCCCGCTTCCATCTTAGACTGCATCATCACTTAACATCAGGTGTGACAGCAGTCAAGGGCCAACTTGTAGTCGATAAAAAAAAAAATCACAAAAATCGTTGGGGCCGTTTTCGAAATTCAGATTATTGATATACAATAATTGCTCGTAGGTATTAGAACGATGATTGGCAAAGGATGGCATGCAAATGCTTAAGTTAATTTTTAAGTACTTGGGCTCCATGGTTAGGTTATTTTTAGGACATCTTTTTTAATCTTTTAGTTTATTTTATACAATGATGATCTAACATTTATTAAAAAATTTCAACAGAATTTTTAAAAATTTAACAATTAATAATAAACATCTGCTCTTCCAATTATAATGCTTTGGTACCCAACCGGTAGTTATAGCTTCAGAGTGAGGAACCTATTTTAGTTCCATCAGTTTCAAGGATTACTGCTGCATGCCTCTGATCCTTGACCCAACAGCCAAGCGAAAGCGTGGTCGTAAGCTTCTTAAGATTATGACTGAAACGACTATCGGAACAATAACGGTTCGCTCAACATTCCACAAATATGGCGCTAATCTCGTAAGCAAGATTAAGTATTTTGATACTTTTCTGCTTTCACCAAATTGCAATGATAAATATTATAACTATAGATATAGTCATTTTTACTCAAAACATGTTTAGCTAGAAAGTTTCAAGGGAGTTTTGTAAATTAGATTAAAATTTTGTCATAATTTTATAGATTTGATGTATTTTTGCCCGGGCACTACCATATTGGAAAATTTGCACCAATTTAAGGTTTTAACGATATTTTTAACGATATATCCTTTTTGATTCATTTTAAGATAAAAACTTTCATACACAAAATTAAAGATTTTGGACGCGGGTTGCGTATGCGCTGACGCGAGGGTAGGCAGGACTTGCTTTTCTGCTGACGCTAGTGTTATAGTTTCTAAGCTCTGAGCTGCGTCTCGATTGAAACCTATAATTATTAATTACCTTTAATATAGTTTACCTGGTAAAGTTGGTGTAACAGACGTGCTTGATGTAGGACGCGGGCGGCGTGTGGGCTGACACGAGGCTCACCAGCACCTGCTGGTCAGCGGGCGCAAGCCTTATGGTCTCAACGCGCTGTACTGCATCGCGGTGGAAACCTGTAGAACATACCTTAATAAAAATAAAGTACATTAACTTGAGTCAGTTAACCCGCATTGGACCAGTGTGGAGAGTCCTGGCCCAGAAATAGCCCATTAAAATTAAGTCTTTTTTTAGTTAAAAGTGTCAAAAACTCCGTCTTAAAAATATTGCAAGTTTATTAGCCCAGTGCAGATAGCCTCAAACATAATAAAAAGTAAAAGAAAATCACAGTAGGATGAAACCCATTTCAAAAGGAAGAGAATGCCATAAAAATTAATGGAAAAATAAATTACGGGCGATCTGAGGTCGGGAAGGGGTAGAGGGTGAGGGTTTAGGGGTAAAAAACGGATTTTCTCGATTTCTGGCAAAACTAAAAGTCCTATGGGAAAGAGTTATATGGCAAAGTTGTAAGTAATAAAAAGATCTAAAACTTTTGTTTCTACACTTTTTTCTCATAACCTCAAAATTTATGTGAAAAATTAAAAAAACCAAGTTTTTGGTATTTTATTTTTATCTTTTACAAAAAAAATTTTTTTTTAGCGAAATTTTGTGAAAATTTACCTTTTTATGTCCCAAATACGCTGTAATTTATTTGATTAAAAATATTTATTTTTTCACCTTATTTTGAATTAATATCGAAAAAACACCCTAATTTTCAATCGAAAATTCACCCGTCAAAATATCAGCTTTTTTCAAAAAGTTGGTATGGTTTCTGTTTGTTCAAATCTCTACTTTTCGAAGGTGAAAATATATATATATGTTACTATAGTAAACCTTCTCAAAAAAGGCAAAACCTAGGCTAACGGTTTTTACAGCTGCAATGAAAATGCAGGCGTAGATGCCTATTTATCACTATTTTAAGATAATGTAGGTCGCTCAGGTATATACCTGAGTGACCTACGAAACATTTTAGCCCACTAAAAGGTCACATTACAATGTCAACATAGAAAAGTGGAGACGGGGCTAGGCGGATCTGAGCTTTGTTGGGTCTACATACTTTTTTTTTAACACTGAGAAATGTGTTTATGCAAAGATATAGGGCAGCTAACTTCTCAGAGGGTATGTAGGACTCATCGGCTGAGAACCAACCGGAATACCCGCTAAAACCAAGCGATGTTCCTTCCAATCGTCTGGTGATTGGGTGCCGGGAGCATCGTAAATCTTCCGTAACCTAATTAGCAGAGTCCACCGAGCCAGACCCTCAACTGGGCCTTACTACATACCTGCTATTACGTAGCAGCAGTAAAAACCGTTAGCCTAGTTTTTGCTTTTTCTGAGAAGGTTTACTATGGTAACATATATATATTGTTTCCCCATCGGAAAGTAGAGATTTTAACGAACAGAAAGCACAATAATTTTTTGAAAAAAAAATATATTTTGACGGACAATTTTTCGGTTGAAAATTAGGTTATTTTTTCGATATTCATTCAAAATAAGGTGTAAAAATAAATATTTCAAATCAAATAAATTATAGCGTGTTTGGGACATAAGAAGGCAAGGTTTCACCAAATTTTATGAAAATAAAACTTTATTTGTAAAAGATAAAAATATAAAACCAAAAACTTGGTTTTTGTATTTTACACACAAATTTTGAGGTTATGTGAAAAAAGTGTAGAAACAAAAGTTTTAGATCTTTTTATTATCTACAACTTTGCTATTCAAGTCTTTTCCATAGGACTTTTAGTTTTGCCGGAAATCGAGAAAATCCGTGTTTTACCCCTAAACCCTCAACCCCTACCCCTTCCCGACCTCAGATCGCCCGTAATTTATTTTTCCTTTCATTTTTATGGCATTATCTTCCTTTTGAAATGGGTTTCATCCTACTATGATTTTTTTTTGGTTTTAAACATTATCGACCCTAGACTATATTCCGTTTCTATTGCAAAAAGGGGTTTTATAAATATTCTTTGTTTATACGACTATCATTCATTAACAACATTTCTACACATTAGTGTAAAAGAATTAGTGTACTACCAACGAACTACTTTACATAGGTACCTTACCTATGTAAAGTACTTAGTGCCAGCGCTTGTATAATACTTTAGTTAACCAGTTATCCCTATTTATATTTATAACTATGCATTGCACTTATAGAATATTTGCTACAATATAAGCTATCTATGCCCTTTTGCTATCATATGCAAGGAAGAGCCATGTTCTTATATCAAAAGACGTTTTCAAACTCCATGGCCTTAAGCGGATATTGTAATGAAGGCGGTCATTGCGTTTTGACCATTTTCAAGGTAACTGTCCAATTTGTATAGACGACGTCACACAGCCTGGCTGTATGAATTATGCAAGTCATTCTATTACCTATTGGACCAAGAGCCGGTGATAAGCGGACCTTCGTCAAAATAAAAAGCTGATAAAAGCTTGATAGCTTGTCAGCTCATGCTCCTTACATGTAAGTGAGTTTTTTACGAGAATTCATATCCCCACTCACCAGACACTTAGCTTCGTATCAACTCTTCGCTAGAGACTGTTAAAGTTTTTATATTTAATAGAGTTTGTCGAAGGTTTGCCACAAAACTACGTGATAGACGAATGGAAATATAATTTTTCATATTTTAAATATATAGTATTCCCCAGCGGGAATGATGATTGAGAATCTGGATCCTTGAAAAATACTACCTTCTAAACCAAGATCCAAAATCCAAAGTTACCCAGCGTACTCACGAGTAACTATGGTAGTAGCATGAGCTGACTTTTCAGCTTTTATAAAATGACGAATGCCTGGCTATTACGGGCTCTTGGTCTATATTGGTTCGCTGAATATCTATAGTAAGAATGCTTTTAAAAGGAATTAGATACAAATGGATAAAGCGAAATTAATTGATACAATTAAAAGTAAAAGTTATTCAGCGATGAATATTCATTTCATTATTGAATGTGCCAGATGGTAACAAAAAAACGAAACTTTTGGTTACTTAATTTTGATAAGCTAAGAGCTTTTCGAAGGCACTGGTACATTTGCAATTTTACGCGAAGATGCCTAATATGAGATTTGACTTGATTTTTTATTAGTAATCTTTATAACCGACTTCAAAAAAAGGAGGTTATCAATTCGACCTGTATGCATGTAATATTTCCAAAACAGCCCAGTTTTTGCATATTTTAGTCTATATCAGCGTCTGAACAAATGTGCCAAATTTTAAAAGTGTATGTATGTGTATATGTATGTATGTATAAATGTATGTATGTACTTTTTTATTTTTGTGGTCGCATATCTCTGGAACTACAAATCCAATTTAAGTAATTTTTGTTGTACTAGGTATTATTTAACTTAGTGTATACTGCAAGTTTCATCAAAATCGGTTCAGTAGTTTTTGAGATAGGTAATTTTTTATGTATGACCACGTGTAACTTTTCACAGAGGAGTTCGATTTTGATAATTCTTTTTTGTTAGAAAGGCTATACTTTCAAAATGGTCTCATAGTCATCATATTAGGATCTAATGATGAGATCGTGGGTAAATCGAAGGAACTCTTCAATTTATGGGCACACTTGCAGCGATTTTGGTATTTGTTAGCGGTAGCTTTTTGAATACAAGTGCCGTATAATGTATTATAATAATATAGTACGAGAAGGTAGGCTAAGGCTACGTGTCGATTAACCACTAAAAAGTAAGAAATTTTTTTTTAAATTAAACCGACTTCAAAACGCACTAAAAAGTAAAAAATAATTGTATTATTTAGTTGCTTTGATTTACCCAAGCATATCTATGAAGTTTGTTGGTTTTAGGAAATTCCATTCAATAAAACTTGGTAAGGCAAAAACAAATCAATCGAAAAAAAACATGTCATGATGTTAGTCACGGACAAAGATATTAATTACGATAAAACAGAAAAAAAAGATTAACAATAGCAGTTAAATAAAATACGTAACTAATGAGGTTTGACATATCATTGTGTTCGATGAGACAATGCTTAGGAAGGGATTTTTTATTGTCTTCAGCTCGAAGTTCAAATCCCTCGATAGGAAAAAAATGATAAGTTCAAGTTGTAACTCTTAATCTCTCTCTCTTGGACTGTGTCGCTAACGATAGGTCCTATAAGGCAAGGCGATGGAGCGAGCTATGCTCAGATCGTGATCGAATCAGAAATGAGGAGATCCGCATTTATTTGAAAAACAGGGTGACATATACCTATAGCTCAACAAGTCACAAAGTTCAAGTAACAATGCTGTGGGAGGGCACAAAGTTCGAACTGTAGATGAATGTTGGGGCACCGAGGTACTGAAAGGGCGACCCCGCCGACTATTGATGGAAGCTGACATAGATGACTTGGATCGTTGTTTGAATGTCCTATCACGTGTCCAGCAGTGAAAATCCATCTGCTGACTTGATGATGAGTCTCTTTTAGTAAGAAAGAAAACAATTGGAAGAAAATGACCACACCAAATGCATAAATTGGGAAACAATTAATTAAAAAATTTTTAAATAAAACTGGAACCGACTCAAAACGCACTAAAAAGTAAAAAATAACTGTGTCATTTAGTTGCTTTAAACTACTTAAGCATATCTATAAAGTTGGTGCCTATCATCAGATACTAACATGATGACAATGGGACCACCTTAGAAGTGTGCCCTTTCTAATAAAAAAAGAATTATCAAAATCGGACAACTCTGTAAAAACTTATGCGTGGTCATACATAAAATAAAAATATATACGTGTCGAATTGAGAACTTCCTCCGTTTTTTTTCGTCGGTTAAAAATAGCCTATTCGAATGACTCACACATAAAGATAGGGTATTAAAATAGCGTAGTAGATCTAAGTTAGGCTAGGCTATGGCAGGATTTCTCGATCCTTTGACGTCCAAAAAAGGGCGCTGGCGGCTCCGCTGGGTTTTAGTGGGTATTCTGGCTATTACAGCCAGCGAGTCCCACATACCCGAACGGGCACTGCGCAGCTCTGTATGCGCAGCCTCCGAGCGGGATGCGTAAATGCATTTCCCAGAATCAAAAAAAAGGCAATGGCAGGATTAGGGCGATAATGAAGAAGAAAGTACATATTGAGAACTAAAGGATTAACTCAACTGGGCGTCGTTGATAAACGTTTAATTTCATCAAACTTATTTATGTTTCTTCTTAACCTAAACCTATAAAAACAATTTCTTGCTCTATCAATAAAATACCAAACGGTAGTATAATAAACCATTAGCAGTTCCAACAATAAAATACCAAATGGAAGTCTGATAAATCATTAACAGGACTATCTACAAGCAGACAGTAAATCATGTTTTCACTTTGCGTAAGATAAAATCGTGGCATTTGGCAGCTACGATTGTTTATTTGAGATACAAGTTGCATTAGGATCCTGTTTTGCTTTCATTGTTATCCGGCAATATCTTGACAATCGATGGATAGTAATGAAGATGTCTAGAGCATTTACCTTGAAGATGTCTAAAAACTTTCGAAAAAAGGAGGCTGAAATCGGGCTCTATAAAGTCCATCAGTTCACGTCAACATTAAGGTTTAAGAAAGCGAAGTGAAGCTACGCATCATTACTTTCGTAGTTGAGTAGTACGATTTTGTACCTTAACAATTTGAAAATAAAGATGAATATTGTAATTCGTAGGCGAACGCGTCGCTTTGCTACAAATCTGAGTTAAACCTTAGTCAGTCATGACATACATACCAAACTGATTCCTAATGGCCAGCCGTCGCAAAAGCTCCATGAAGGTCTGGCTGCCGACCTTCGGCACTCGGTTGAAGAACAGCAGCTCAACATCGCTACGCGCCGTGTTGTTTAGCTCCCACGGCTTCGGGAACACTTCCTCTTGCAACTCCTGCTCCACCTCCTCCGACCTCATCACTTCTGATTCTAGAGTACGCTGCGGTTTGCTGCGCTCCTAGTAATTGATACATATTTTTGTATGTTTTTTATTCTTATTACAAAAACGTCAACAATACTTCATTAAACAGTCTAATTACACATATTCAACTACATTTGTTTCGCCAAACGATTCTGGTCACATCCTCCTCATCTGATACTTATTATTCGCTGTATCCATACAAAATCGTTGTGTTCTATGCGAATAAGCTTAATAGAGAAGAATAAGTGTAAATAGTCCCTAAGTCAGAAATGTTATAAAATGTGTAACTTTCTTAATAAAAAGATTAGCGGGTACAATTGCATCCGTTTTTAATTAAAAATCAAATTTTCTTTATCGAAAAAGCCATCGACATTGATCCCTCTACCAGGTTGTTTTAGAGAATTGAAAACCATTTGAATGTAAAATAGCAAATTAAATGAGGTTTTCAAATCCAAAAAGCCTTTCTCCTGCGAACGAGACTCCGTCCAAGTGTAAATTATAAAAGGTAACTATTGTAACAGTTATTTTAAAGTTTAGCTTGTTGCTTATTCCCTCGATATTATATTCCTTCCGACCTTGTCTTAGTAGTACTACCTGCCTAAGTACTTTAGTTTACGTATATAAGTGACAGTACTTACAGCGCCAGTGTTTCTTCGCAGTGCTTCAAGGGCCTCTTTGTATTCTTGCGCCGATGCGTAAGCGTGCTCAATTCGATCTGTTTGAGTTCCTGTAACAAAAATAAATTACTTCAGTATTTTTTTTTTATCGACTACAAGTTGGCCCTTGACTGCTATCACACCTGATGTTAAGTGAAGATGCAGTATAAGATGGAAGCGGGCTAAGTTGTTAGGATTAGGATGAAAATCCACACCCCTTTCGGTTTCTACACGACATCGTACCGGAACGCTAAATCGCTTGGTGGTATGTCTTTGTCGGTAGGGTGGTAACTAGTCACGGCGAGAGCCTTCCACCAGCCAGACCAAGACAAATTAAGAAAAATCCCGATCTGCCCCACCGGGAAATGAACCCAGGACAATATACGAGATGATTAAAACAGGTAATAATGATTGTAAATCTTTTTTTTTCTCTTTGAGTGTTTCTTCAACTTGCGAATGTCAGTAGAAATCTAACAGAAGAGCTCGCTTATTTATTTTTGCGAGGAGTAATATACGAGTATATAGGCTTTCTTTAATATTCAAACAAGCAAGTGAAAAGATAAAATCTTAGTTTAATAGAATATATGAAGTTAATCAAAATGTTAATAAAAACTCTAAAAGACAAATAAAAAATAAAACTGCTTCATTACATTTTGTATAAGTTCATCTTAGCTGTAAGTATTATTGTTGCATGAAATATAAAGTAATTATTTTTAAGTAAATTTAAAAGTAGTTTCTTAAAATTTTCCAACAGTGAAATTTTAATTAACTACAAGGTATTTATAATGATATCTACAGAACGACCATGAGAAAATACCTCTGACCTTTGGAGTGAAGGTGCAAAGTTTCCTTCCGATCGTAAAAGTAGGAATATGTTTCAACTTTACTGCTAATTTCTAGATGGTTTACCAACACGAGCTCACATTAACTAGAGTGCTAAAAAAATAACCATCTCACGCTTTGAATACGTACTCAGAATGATCACGTATAAAGCGTAATTTATGCTATTAGACTCGGGTAGTAAAGTTAAGAACGTTACAGGGTAAAGAAAAGCCATTCGTGCCCGTAATTACTAAATAATAATAGCACTCGAGAGCAACACATATCTATAATGCAGCGCGTTCACAAATTAGTAGAGCAATCCATGTATCGAAAACCAATAATTTGCATCTAAGAGGTAAGTAGCGTTAGGGATTTGAATTGTGTGGGATTGCTCGAGGATTGCCGTAATAAAAAATTAATTGCCAGGTCAGTGACTTTACTTTCGTAAAGCCCTAAAAATGTGTCTTATGTAACTTTAAATAACTTAATTGATGAGTAATTTGCAATTTATATGTGAAATTTGATGATGAAGCGGAAGCGGAAACGTTAACAGTGAAAGAGTATTTTTCCTCACTACCGATTTGTAAACTTGTTTCCCAGCGACAGAATTATTCAAGAACGTTTTTCAGCGGCTTTATGATAAACTTTAATGATTTGTGGCTGGCAAAGCGCTTCGAAGTCTGGCGACTGGGGTAATTAATTCTCGGATACCTACTTAATCTCAAAGAAAATGGAAAAAAAGGATTATATATTATTATAACAACCGACAACGTGCGACTACAACAGCTTCTAAAAATCACTCCATAACTGATTCCTGGAGCTAGAACTGACAAACCATCAGTTTTTATAAAATACTTCTAAATTGCTCTTGCTTGAATCTGGCGTTACAGACTTTTAGACTATTGAGTTTGCTTTGCAGGTCAGTTATTCTTTTTAATGCGAAACTTTGGTAAAAATAACTAAGAAAATTACAATTTTGCACGATTTTATAGTGTTGCTAATTTTCTCAAAGATTCACAGCTATCCGTAAGTAATGCATTTCCACGTGTATTATCGATTCGTGAAAGACAATTTCCACGGCGAGGTCACGAGCTCGGAATCATCCGGACATGATTTATATCGTGCGATACAGTTTATCGTCGACACCACCGTTATGTTCGAGCCATCGCGGAGATTACTCTGCAATCTGCCTTCGTACTTTCTCCCACTTATGATAAGGTGACAATAATTATTAACCTACATTTTTTTTCTGTGTCTGTCAGTCTGTGGCCGGAGAGTCCCACACATTCGTCGGGAGATGTGATCCTCAGAGCATTTGCCAACGGAAAAAAGTTCATAAGCTGTAGTTTGGTGGTAATTAAAACACGTAATAAGCAATTTAGTATACTTTGGAATCAAAAACGCTTTCTTAGAAGATCTTCTTAAACTTCCAAGAAATCTTCTAAGCATGTGCTTATTCACTCTTGACCTCAACATCCACAAGAGGCACATTCCATATTTTTGCAGTACGAATCAGAACCGTGAAACCAAAACCTTTTGTAAATGCCTACGGGATATCGGTTAGGTTATTATAGGATATTGCCGCGTTGGCTGATGATCGTATAATAAAGTGTTTTTATGAAAAAAAATCATTCACGCATTCAGAAATAAATCTCGTAAGCCATCAGGTAACTTTTCTACAGTGTGGTAATACGTACAAAACTTACTGATGGTGGCAGATGGTAACTTGACTTTTTCTTAATTGCTTTTAATTAGGCTGTGACTACGTGAAATAAACTTAGTTTAATTTACTTATGTGTAAATATTTCGTTCATGCTATGCACTACCAGTCCATCGGATCCATAAAATATGACACACAAATACACGCAATAGATAAAAATATATAAATTTATGCTTACAAAGTTAGTTAAAAAGTCATCGTAATGACAGATGTTATCTTAAAAAAAATTATCATTTCATGTAATCTAATAAATGACATTTCTAAAAACAGAGACTACAGTTCATTAAGCAGATGACCCCATTTGATATCTCTAAAATTCGTACTTCTGCAAGAAATAATTAATTAGAAAGTGGCACAGCAGGGATTAAATTGTTTGAGATAAAACAAGTCATTTGATTTTATCAAGTTTTGAACAATTAAATAAAAATTACAAACTTATATTTACTTTATACATAGGTATATACCTAACTATAACTGATAAGGAAAAAGTAGAGCTTTCTTTACCATATAACAATCTTCATTATTGTAGCAGCTGAAACTAACTAGAAGACTAAATAACTGTACATATAAAATAAACGTTATGTTTATAAAGCTAATTAAAGATGAGATGGAAATTATAATAATAATTAGCGTCAGAAATCATAAGAGGCTTTTGCTTAGTTGTTGGATCTGACGTCGCATAGAGACGACAGCAATCTTTAAAAAAGCGCATATTGCGAAGAGGTTCCTCATTCTAGAACCCTGAAAAGCTAGAGAAGCCTAAACTAAGCCTTTGCGATCGAAGGAGCACCTTTTTTTTAACGTGGGGAAATCCTTATGGATACCTTCTCGCCATGGGGAGGCAAGAAGATTATATCGGACTTCTACCGACTAAAACCCCACGATGTTCCAACTCATCACCTGGGACTGCATTACGGGAACGTTAGTGCTACTACCACTAATTAGTGGTACCACATTATCAGTTAATTTATCGAAGGAGCACCTGTATTATATCTATCTATTTAAATAGCATACGTCAATTCACACATCAATTCAGTTCTTCTACCCACATTAACAGTGAGTAAAAGGACAGAGAGGATAAATAATTAATTCATTTTCTTCTTCTTTATCCTTAAGATTATATAACATATAGAAAGGAAGATAAAGAGAATTCTTGCACACACTCTTTTGACGACCTCCGTGGCGCAGTGGTATGCGTGGTGGATTCATAAGACGGAGGTCCTGGGTTCGATTCCCGGTGGGGCAGATTGGGATTTTTCTTAATTTGTCTTGGTCTGGCTGGTGGGAGGCTTTCGCCGTGGCTAGTTACCACCCTACCGACAAAGACGTACCGCCAAGCGATTTAGTGTTCCGGTACGATGTCGTGTAGAAACCGATAGGGGTGTGGATTTTCGTCCCACTCCTAACAAATTAGCCCTCTTCCATCTTAGACTGCATCATCACTTAACATCAGGTGAGATAGCAGTCAAGGGCCGACTTGTAGTCGATAAAAAAAAAACTACCTACGGAACGTAGGATTTTTTATGTATCTTTAGCAATTTTAACAAAAAATCTTAGTCTTAGTGTGTCAGAACGTAGTACACGCAGACGTTTTCAGCTTCACCCCCGCCTGCAGCCTCAGGGATTAATTTCATGATGGTCTATCGATAAAAAATCATTATTCGCACAAACACAGTAGGTGTCTGATTAACCAGCAGCTAATAATGAATATGAAATCATAATGAGTGTAATAACAAGAACATTCTGATGCTGAACAAAAGAACATTCGATTAGGCGTGTAATGGAGTATGATGTTTATAATTTATCCGTCGAGACGATCGCAAAAAGCGTAGCGACTAACTTACAGTGAAAGATTGAATGGATGAGTCAATAGATGTAGAAAGGCGTGAGTCTACTGGTCACCATTAAAAACAGAATATACTTAAGTTCTAATCCTCACAATGCGTTTAGTCTCTTGGTGTAATTAACGTTTAAAGTTGATTAAGTTTTTATGCCGATGTATTTGCAGGGTCTAAACCCATACATATATAGGCTATATATAGTGGTTAGTCTATATAGTTTCAATCTAATTCAATGAGGTCCCCACGAGGGATTTAAACATGAATCGGATTGTGAAATAATTCTAAGATTTTCTTTCTTCTAAGAATATTTCTAGAGAACATTAAATTATATTATTTTATTTACTTGACAAAGTAAATAAAATAATATAATTAAAAGTATATGAAATTTAATTTAAAAATTTTTAAAGAAAAAACTGATAAACATTTTTAATATTTGTTTTTCTTGACATTTTCCATATTCCATTTAACATATTCTAAATACAACTATCAGATTTGTTTATTTTAATCTGAAAAAAAACGCGTCGATCAGTGTAAACACTACCTTATATAATTGTAAGTGTAACCGCAAAAACCACATCTTCATTTTGAATAATAACACACTAAGAAAATAAAGGAGTTGATACATGAGCACCTAATAATGATATTGATGAAGAAAAAAACGCGTTTATAATGAATCGCCTATAGCGGGCTGCTTCCGTTCGACATATTTCTCTATTTCTAATGCATTATTTTACAGTAACCATTGACCATTCATGTCATAGTGCAAAATATAGTCATTATGTTCTTTGGTAAGACATCAACGATGATTGCTTTAGTTTAAGTCACAAAAACGGTTTAACGGTTTTTCATTTACCTTTTTAAGCTTAAAATATTAATATATTTTCATTTAATAAATTTTTAATTATCTATGAAAAAAGCTTTCTAAAGTAGGCGACAAGCAGGCGAAACAGTATGTAGCATTTATTTACTAAATAAATAATTGGGTAATGTATTTAAACATAACATTTCAGAATAAGTTGAACAAATTTTTATTATATTAAATTGATATGTTTTTGTATTTGATTAAGTTTGTAATTTTTCTTTGTTCTTTTTTCATTTATTTTATAGTCGCATTTTAACTAGTGAGAAAATTAAGAATGTAGACTGAAACCGATCAAACAGGTTGCAACTTTTTTCTTCTTGTCTATTTATCTAAAGTTGCTACTTGACAAAAATATCAAAACATATGATTGATTTTAAGAGAAAGACGTCTTAGGCAAAACTACAAAGTAAATCACTGTATACAATCGAATCATCTCTATGATCAAATATTGTTATTATTTGTACAAAAATTGATATCTAGAAGGATGCCGTGACCGCTGGCCAAATTTTCTGCGATCTTACGAAGTCAGTATCTAAGAGAACAATCTGAATACAAAATCGTGACTAACTGTAACAAATGCAATAAATGTTGTAAGCTTTAAGATAAAAGTTAAGTGAGCGATGTAAAGTTGCAGAAATTTATACTATCTACTTTAGGAAGTCATCAAGTTTCAAGACCTTTTAATTATGATCTATAGATATGACAGATTGCATTCTTTACATAATAACCGTAGTCAGTATTTGGTTTTTTGGAAATTATACCTACATTTTTTTATAATAAGAAACTTCGCCACATTAGATTGATCGCCCCCGAAACCCCACTATGTACATTCAAAAATTCATGGAAATCTTTTATTTACAATTATTATTTAGAACGTTGTCTAAATTTCTTGGCCACTGACTGATCACTTGTTACAATATCTTATATATTTCACAAATGTACGCCTGTGTACTTCTACGTATTACGTATTTTTTTTTATTAAATAGGCTCGCTTTTGGCTGTAATCCCGCCCGATGGTGAGCGGAAATGCAGCCTCAGGAACGCGCTTGCTTAGAAAAGTAGGTACATTTCTAAGCAAGCGGATTCCTCACTAATTCATTCACTCTTGACTAATTGACATTGTGGGTGGCAAGGGAAACAACAGCTGAGAAGGACCCATAACTTTGTAGTGCGAATCAGTAGGACTATTCTGAAACGACACTTAAGTGTAAGTTCTGAAATAATATCTATCTCTCCTCATCAATAGTACTGTGTTAGACAGAGAGAGAGAGAGATATGCACTAGTTCAAAATTCACACTGCTGAGTTTCGTTAAAGAATAGTACTATAAGAACGAAAAATAAAAACGCTTCGTGCAAGTCCAAGCGACATTGTCGTAAAACTTACATTACAAAGTAATATTTGTACTCTTTAAAAGAAAATGTTAACGACTTACGTTTCTACAGGCTATTTTTGCATAACGGAACCCTTGCAACTGGAAAACCACAGAGGAATTTGTGGTAAAGCAATAAGAACATAACTGTGGTGGTCTTCTTCAAAATTGTGGTAGACCTCGCGTGACTTCCACGTCCTAATGAAAGCATTTACAGCTAAATGATTACTATTTCTGAGCGCGAGTTGAATGTTCATTACGAATCACCGTGTATTAATGTACGTAGCTGTTTAAGTGAGAAGAATTGAATCTTTTAAATTACTCGGTTGACCTTTTAATATTATTATAAGCAAATTACAAGCTTGCTTTGAAAATATTCAGTATTTCATTATCGTTTAAAAGAGGCAGCCCGGAGTTGCAAGTGGGTACTGACTGCTACGGAGAGTATGTTGAGTCGTCAGTTTTATTCATTAATAATAGTATCTTTGTTAATGCATGGAACTGATCTTAAGAAGATCGTTAGATCTTAAGACCGTTGACTTGCATTTAAGCAGCGTAGTAGGTCTTTACTCCAAATCACTTTTTCTAGATAAAGATTTTTGGCCCTGAAATGCGCAATTAATTATCATCATCATCATCATTATCAGCCTATTAACGTCCCACTAGAGGGCCAGGCCTGCCTCCTTATAGGAGAGGGGATATGGAGCGTAGACCCATCATGCTGCTCCAATGCGGGTTGGCGGGCTTAGGGTGATAATGTTTGGGTGATCACTATTAGATGTTGATAATAGTGACCGGGACGGCTTAACGTGCTCTCCAAAGCACGGAGGTGTAACACCACCAACTTCCAGAGCTTCGAATGTACTGAACATTTCATTCAAGTATGAAAAAGCTCAGAATTATTCAGTGACACGATCCAGAAATCGAATCCAGGATCTCGTGAGCTAAGCCACATAGGCTAACCACTTAACCAACGAGGCAGTCCAGCCATTAATTATATAATAGGCTAATTAAGTATGGTACTTACAAGATTGCATGATCCTCCTGGATGTTTTATTCCTGCCTATTCACTTGCATTAATCAACATATTATATTATACTAAAGAACCACTCCAGAGTTATTAATTTAGTTACATATACGTGTATATAGGATAATTAATATATGACCCCCCGCTGAAACCTCATTATTTTCAAGTCAGTCCGTATTTATTAATTTCATTGTATCGTTATTGCAAACTCTACTAAGCAAAGGTCATTTATTTTCTCAAGTAATATATATACAATTAATTTCTACTAAAGTTATACTGCCGGGTAACTCGTAAGTTATGAAACTAATAACCCCTGTACTTTTTGCTTCATCGATTACAGCTTTTCTCACGCATGCAAACTTGAACAGTCAGCACTATCGGAACAAAAAGATGTTCAGTATAATTAGTACGTTAGTCAAAGGCTTGAGAAACAGATGTACGGGCTAACGGATTTCATTTAATTAACGTCTCTAGCAAACATAGTTTATCATATTAGTGGTTTTTGTATTACACACTTATCAATAAGTTAGGTCGTGGTCAAGCGCGATCTTATTTCATGTAAAAAAGAAGGTCCACCAGATGCATTTTAATAGACATTTCTATATAAGCTTTCTATTTATATTATATTACCTATAGTTATTTCTAAATCTATAGTAGGTGTAAGTAGGTACGTATTTACATGTATTGTTATTTTAACAATGTAAATATAAAAAACGTCAAACCATTCTTTTTCTATCTAAGCAACCTTCGGTCAGCCCTACAACGGTCTAGCGAAAGTTTATGTTGGTCGAAGTTGTTTCTGAAACGACTATTGGACTACAACTCAACATTCCATTTGTTACTATTATAAATTATCATTAAAAAATATTACTAGCGACAAGTCCTATACATAACACCGGTCCTTCAATCAAATCAAACATGACTCCCTTTATCCCACACAACACCAACTGCTTAGTGTAATATCACAGGTAGTATACAAGTTTGTACATTGGCCATAAGATAGCAGTTGTTTGGGATTTGTCCACATTGTTACAAATATACTTTGTGTTTTTAATAATTAGGTAGTATGAAATGTAACCTTTGTTAGGTAAAGACAGCTTTCTAACTATAATATAAAGATAGATGATGGAAAGCTACTTATTTAAAATTGTATCTTTATTGAATACAATAATAATAGTATCCTAGAGACAGAAGTTTACATATTTAACTTTTTTTGTGTATTTATCTCGGATTTAAGATTTCAATATGTAAATGTTTGTTTTTAAAAATAAATAAATAACAGAGAATATGATAGAGTGCTGTATAATTCAGCTCATAAAAATAAACAGTTACATTCTATTCTCTTTCTTTTTTCTTTTTACAATTAAAAAGCATGGTAAGCAAACTCTCACAACAACTGAGCAAATGATTTTAATAATATCTTTACATAAATAACTCTACTCGTATTTGTTTATACAGTTGAATATGCCAAATTCATCACGAAAATTAAGTTGTCTTTCACAAAACTCAAGTCAAAATGTAATATGTACATTTTGTGAAGTAAACTATCCTTAGTTCAGAGTCAAGTTGGTACACCTAGCAATTCCTGTTGGGGAGACGGATCAAGTTAATTGATAGAGCCATTTAATGAACATGATGCTATTTACAGGAAGTGCAAAAACTAGTTTTGTGTAAAAAAGTTATACAATGCTTTTCTACACATACGAGTATATATAGGGGTGAAAATGTGTTTAGAATGTAAATAAGACTGGTATAAAAAACATAGTTGGCTCGAACCTTATTGATTTAGTGTTAGATATTTTTTTTTCTCAACTTAAAAAATTGTTATAGAATTTTATCATTATATTTTTTGATTATGTTGTGGTTCAAACAGTGGACGTTGGGGGCCCAAGGTGCTTTAATGGAAAGCGTAGTGTTCGGTCGACCCCCTCACTAGGTTGGTGGACTGATAACATCAAATGTGTCGCAGGGAGCCGCTGGCCATAGGCGGCTCAGGATCGTTGTGTTTGGAAGTCCCTAAAAAGGTCTATGACCAGTTTTGGACGTCCATGCTGTTAATAATGAATGATGATGATAATGATGATTTTTTAATGTGCGTTACACACAACCGAGGATGAAATTCTAATTTCAGAAGTATAAATAGGTACTCAATATCGTGATTTTCAAAGAAAACATGTATATAATATGTAGATGTTTTTTAACGGCAATTAAGTAAATTTAAAAAGCTTCTGCTATCTCATGCTATAATTACTAATGAAGGCAAGGTGATCGAGTATGTCTAGAAAAAAGCTTCTCACATTTTCTTGGAAAATGTAGGTACATTACGCGACAATCCTAACATAGCTCTGTCATAGTAGGATGCGAGATTCAAGCTTCTTGTTCCATAGAAATGCCGTTGTTTATCTAGATTTTTATATTACATACTAGCTGACCCAGCAAACGTTGTGCCGTATAAACGTTCATAAAAAATACTAAAATTTGCGATTAGGAAAGGTGGATTTAGAAAAATTCTTTACGACCTATTCAAACCTACAAATTCACAAAAACAGAGTATCCCTTTTGGAGGAGTACAACCAAAAAACCGTGGCATGTGATTTATATGTTAAACTAGAGGTCACACGCGGTTTCACCCGCGTAGTTTCTGTTCCCGTGGGTATATCTAGATACAAATTTATCTTTTTTTTAATAGGTACTGTATAGGCAAGCGCTTGGCTAAGATCACGCCTGATAGTAAGTGAAGATGCGGCCTACCGTGGACTGCGCTTGCCCAGAAGGTGCCTATTCAGTCTTGATTTGAATATACCCACATTGTAGGTGGTAGGGAAAACGTGAGCTGGACAATATGACTGGACGTTTCAGAAATTAGCCTGGACAACCAGACCGACGGATCAAAATTCTAAAAAATATTATTTTTGTGTGGGTACCGTATATACATGCATGTAGTAAAAAACAGTTATTTCAATATTACAAACAGATTTTATCACTATGTATAGATGTATAGATAACAGTTGGATAGGTTTTTAGAATACTAAATTTGGTCTTTGATGGGCAATGAAACCTCGATAGATCATCGGGGGTCTAATATACAAGATATATTTTACAGTAGATCCACTATTAATATATCTAATAAAAAGTCAGCAACAGAAGCATCATTAAACATCTCAATTTGTTAGTAAGAAAGGAAAAATACCTATTAGTAAAAAATACTAATAATTTTTATATACCTAAACTTATATAGTCATAAAATAAAGTCAGACTATTTACTTCATTCACTGCGCAACTATAGTGAATACTTATACGAGTTTCACTATATCCATAGTACCTACCAAATTAACAAACGCTGTAAAGCTAACGTAAGGCGTAACAGCACATTCCAAGCATATCTATGAGTATACACAGAGAAATGGTGTAATTTAGTGCCATTACAGTTCAGATGCAGGATAGCCGGGTCAGGTCAACCGGCTACGTTTTACAAACATAATCGCATCCACTTCATATGCTATTGATCATACCTACGCTCCTATAACTATTGCCATGCAGCATTTGTTATTAATTACGTCGCCAAATGAAAGAAAAATAAATACTCCACTCAAAGTGTTTTTTCACTGATATCTATATTTTTATTGGATCGTGTTAACCACACTTTAGGATTTTATATTAAAACGTAGTATCCTAAAAGTGTAATCCCATCTATACTAAAGCTTGACTCGATTGAGAAGGTAAAAATCACTAGTCATTTTACTCATTTTTTTAATTTAGTTGATTAATAAATGAATTTAATTAATCATGAATTCATGACAATAAATTAGATTAGTAAGCTTAAAACTAATTAAAATATTCAATATCTTTTAAATAAGATTTTTAAAATAATAAAACATAATTTTAAATTAAATGTGTTGTTTTTCTACCTTCATTTTTAATTTGTTTGTTGAGAAGCATTCTCAATCGAGTTTGGCTTTAGTATAGTATGAACGTTAAGCAAGTTACAATACTATACAACCATCGCTCATATCACGATAAGCTCTTTAACTCAAAGATGACATGTTCCAAATTTTATTCCTTATTTTTATTGGATAATGTTAACTACAAATGACCGAGTAATAAATATCCATAACCCTTTACAAACTTTTATTACTCGATAAAGATAAGGGTAAAAGGAAAAGTTATAGTTTTAACAGAAAGTATGTTGAAAACTTTACACCACAAATTAATGGAAACAACAACACAATCGATTTGCTTTTTATTTCATGTTGATAGATTAAATCTATCTAACTACGTTTGTTTATTGTAACATAATGGTTATTGTTTAATTGTGATGAAACTATAGTAACGTTGCTAAAAAGGTTAAAACATTACCTTCTTTGTATGCTATGGGAGCAGCTAGTAAATATTATAAAACAAAACCTTCATCGCGTCTTTTTGTCTATTTGCGATAAACACCAAAACTATTTGACGGGTTCTCTTGGGGTTTTCATCAAAACCTCAGGAAGATCTAAGTATATATATTTTATTTTATTTTGTATAAATTAGTTCAAATAATTGCCGGAAGGTTGGTAGGTACTGACTGGGAGCTTTCATCAAACAATGTTTGGTAAAATAATTAGAACAATTTTTTTTTATGAGGAATACAATAATGTCCACAAAGGCTTATATTTTAAGGATAGCTTGCTATAAATAATTCTAATCTTTCATCAAAAAATTAAGGGGTCAATACACTGTTTTTAGCGAGCGTTTACTAACTTATAAAAATTTCTACAGAATCTGGTTAACTGAAATAAATTCTCTATAATCTCTACATATCAGTGTTCTAAAAGTATCTATCTCTTGGATCTACATACTTAAACAGTATGCTCGCAACCTGAGCTTTTTACTCGTGCAAGCGCCACGTGTAATTTACGATCGATCAGGTTTACCTGGATAGTTCAGATTAGCATGTAAACGTTGCGAGCTTACTATAATAGGCCATGTCCCCCGGGTAACATTATCGATATCCTTATGGTAAGCCTCGAGGCTTTTTTGTTACAATGTTTGATTAGGGATAACGAGTAGCAAATTGTGCCTGTGTTCTGTATGTAAGGTAAATAAATTATTTATGAAGCGCTGCCTTATTGGACAGCTTTTCCCATGTCGATAATTCTAGAAATAATTGGGGGTCGTGGGAAATAGTTTTTTTGGGTTACATTTGCTTGTGAATTAAACCTACTTGAAATAAATGAAATTAGAATATGATTTTGATAAAAATAAAACTACCAAAAACAATATTACTTTTGCTAGTTCATTGTACTCATACATTGATGATTGTAGCATTCAAAGTAGTAATACTAAGAAAGGGTGAATTTTTAGCCCTCGACGGACTTTGTCATTTGTTCGTTGTTTGTTTTTTGTCTGTTTGTGGCATCGTAGCGCTCAAGCGGATGGGCCGATTTCGGTGAGTTTTTTTTAATTAAATAAATTAGAAAGCTAGTATCCTCGCGGTGGCTCTTAATGTTGTACGCCACATAAAAATGGCATTGCATTTTGGCGAGGCTTTTAAATTTACAATTTAATCGAGTGTAAAAGACAGTAGTAATTATAAAAAGCATAAATTCCTATATTGACTTATGGGTATATTTCTGTATCCGATAGGTACAATATTTAACTGCCTAATAAAACAATTAATACTTAACCTGAACCAGAAGGTCCTCCAAAATGTTAATTTTATAGATTTGCATTGCGAACCTGTGTTTTTGTGAAACGTCTATTATCAAATTAAACATCATTAGAATCTGTACATCCGTAGTCATAAAGTAATCGTAGTAAACCTACGGATATATTATCTAGTAATGGATAACCTTCTAAAAGCACGATTTAAGTAATTTATATAAATAACTATAATATGCAAACGTTTAGTACTGTTTTAACAAAAAATAATCACTATTATTTTTATTTTTTATGATTTCAAGTTTGCCATTGACTGCAACCACACCTGACGGTAAGTGATGATGTAGTCTAAGATGGAAGCGGGCTAACTTGATATGAATAATTGACTCCTACCGGCTAGACCAGAATCAATTAATAAAATCCCAATCGGCCCCGCCGAGAATCGAACCCAGGACCTCCGTGTTATAAATCCACTGCTTACACCACTGTACCACGAAGGCCGTCAAAAAAGAGGCCTGATTAAAAAATCAAAGTAAACCTATAAAATATTATAGGTACTAGGTACAACAAATATAAAAAAGAACGACGTGACGTAAAAAGTAATCGCCGTAATAAGATGTTGTCCGTAACATTTAGTTTTATGCAATTTGAAAACATCTTAATTGAAATCTACAAAAACTTGTAATATTATAATTTATTAACGATAACGCGTTGAGATAAACTTATAGAACATCAGAGAAATTAATTGATTCTGTAAAACCGCGTAACAGTTTGAAGGTAAAACAACCAAGACTAATAATTTTTATGAAATATTTCCTAAACGTCTAAATAATTAATAAATATTTGACTTATATAGTATTTATTTAGCGGTCTCCGTGGTCCGTGGTGAGATGTGCGCAGAGTATTAATAAGATGGAGGTCTCGGGTACGATTCCCGGTAGAGCTCATTATTAATGTGATATGAGGTTCAAATGTAATAAAAGCGGTTGAGAAATAAGAAAAAAAATGCTTCAGATTTCTTTAGAGTTACGATAACATAGGTTTTAATATTTAAACTTCCATAATATACAAAAATAAAAACACACACATACAAAATTGTTCCTTCTATTTCTTCGAAATCCTTTTTTAAGTTTTTCAAACAGAACAAAGGGAAACCAAAAACAATCCTCAGTTTGTTAGCTTCAGTATTTTCAACTGAGGCAGCAAATAAAGCAAGCCTGTCAGTCGAAAATACCTTTTTTTATTATTTTTTATTACACAGAGAAGGATTGCCGTTTAACTATATACGAAGTATGCGCTCCTGCTCGTAAATACCAATTAGGTACTCACATTTTATTGAACCCATGAAAGATATCCAGGCCTTTATTACGCAACTTCATATTATGCAAATCGCTTCGTATAATTAGCTGACTGGCAGTTTTATAGTACAGTTTTGCATGTGCAGAGGGACGCTTATTAGCTACGTCCCTACGTCTATATCCCGTCGGTTGATGGAGGTTAAAAATAACCCTAGTTGGTCCACTTGACCGACCAACTGTATTTCGACGCCCACCGTAACGCAGCATTGACTTAGAATTCCGATTAGGACGTTGTCTCTTGTCTAACTCCTGTTTTCAATGTCCGTAATCTACGTGTGACTACCTCGTTGGTCAAGTGGTTAGTCTATGTGGCTTCGAGTTGAGGTTGAATTCTACGTCACGGAATAATTCTGAGTTTTTCATTCTTCTATGAAATTTTCAGCACATTCCAAGCCCGGAGTCGGGAGGTTGGTGCCTCGGCGAGCACATCAAACCGTCGGGTCCGTTTACTATCATCAACATTTGATAGTGATCGTTAATAAATAAAGCATTGTCATCGTTAGCACGCTGCACGCTACGCTTAATATCCCCTCTCCTATAAGGAAAGAGAACTGGTCCTGTAGTGAGCCCTTAATAGACTGATAATGATGATGATGAATTTACGTATAATATAAATTGCGTGCTCTCTTTATATAGCCAAACAGGAAAGATGTTCTGCTAAGCAGAAGAGTGGAATGACGACAAACATCAGGTATGGTTGGAGTCAGAAGCTAACGAGTAAAAAATACTTGTTCTGGTCAATTTTGCTTATCTATTTTGAAGGCGGATTCTAAAAGGAAGAGCTGCTATAAAATCCGCTTTCAATAAATCAAATTTATATATTAAATGCGCATGTAAAGTAAATCTTCTTGCAATAAAAGATATTATACGGCCATAAAGCACACCCCTGTACCACAGAGGTCATCAAACTTGCCTATTTTCGTCTACGTTAGTATGGACTGTGGACGGAATGAAACGGTTCAGTTAAACGGCGACGTGTCACGTTTTAGCAGTTTAAACTGAATTATTAGTCAGCCGAGAAGATATAAGGATTCCACGAACCCGTTCGGGGCAAAGGTTTGTCTCTACAACTCCTACAAGCGTGCGCAGAACCTTGTTATAGTAAAGATAAACCCACACTGTATTGTATAACATGTTCTAAGATAGGGATTTTTATCCGACCGTTAAAGAAGAGTTATACTTTGTACACCACTTGACATAAAATAAAAACTTACAGTAATAATATTATGAAGGTAGCGGAGGTACAAAAGGCGTCATTATCGCTTAGTAGTCGAGATTTCTTATACGCAACCTTGGTCTTAGGAAAATACCGGGACCAAACGTATGACGGAATATGTCGTATTCTGTAGTACGTTCTACAGCCCACACCGACTGATTGATGGATTTCAACATATGAGGACGAGGAGTAGTAGCAGCAAAAGATTAAACTTACGTACAACGTTGGAGATTAACTTTGCAAGGCTTTATTTTTAAACGAACCGACGAAAAAATACGGAGGAGGTTCTCAATTCGACACGTATATATTTTTTTTTATGTATGACCACGCAAAACTTTTTACAGAGTTGTCCGATTTAGATAATTCTTTTTTTATTAGAAAGGGCACACTTCTAAGGTAGTCCCATTGTCATCATGTTAGGATCTGATGATGATATCCTGGGGAAATTGAAGGAACTCTTCAAATTTTGGAGGCACGCTTACCGCGATTTCGGTTTTTGTCTCGGTATCGGTAGCTTTTTGGCTACTAGTGCCGTATAATATACTATGACAGTATATTACGAGTACGTTACGTGGCGATAAATCACTAAAAAGTAACAAATAAATTTTTTTAAATAAAAATAGAACCGACTCAAAACGCACTAAAAAGTAAAAAATAACTGTGTCATTTAGTTGCTTTAATTTACTTAAGCTTATCTATGAAGTTGGTGCCAGCCAAGTTTAACATCCTTAAAGTAGAAACTTTATTTAAAAAATTTTATATCTCAGTCAAGAAGATAACGTTAAATTGAATAATCACTCTCTCTGGACCTCGTGATCGAAGCCGGATAGGCTAACCACTAGACCAACGAGGCAGTCTATAATAATTTACTTACTTTTAATAGGTAAAATAATAATCTCTGCCTAACCTCTCCATAAATTTAAAGTCGTGCAAAAACGGTAGTTGAAGCGTAAACAATCACGCAAACAGAAATACTTTTTAACATAACCAGTTTCCAGTATTTTTGGATTTAATTCCACGGAATACTTCAATACATAATATCATTGTATATTTTATTTTCAAAAAGTACGTTATTAATCAGAAGTATAGATACGAGTATATCCTAAGTGGAAAATAAAAGTTACCGCCAATTTGTGACATCTTTATTCGCGTTGTTTCTTATTTCCGTTATTTTTATCTTTATTATGACCAGTTCCTTTGCAATTTTGGTCCCGTTTCACCGAAAAAGAAGCAAAATTATTATGCGTGGAATTATTTTGGTGATAAAACTAACTCATAATAACATATTAGGGTTTATTTTGTAATAAATTTTGTTTTAGAACGATAATAATAACGGTTCCTTTTTCTATACTGAGATAACGTTACATTATTCAATAAAGAAAGTTAATTTTGTATTAATTCATGTTTATGTTAATTAAATAACAACGACATTTTAATGGCAACTTTATTAAAATCACTTTGTTGAATTATCACGGTAACTTAATTACTATAATTTACATCACTGAATCTTATGATAATTTTATTAATTATAACATACTACAAGACGCCCGCAAGAAAAATGGTAGCTGGAAGTGCAAAAGCTCCCTTCAATAAAATAATTGGTATAGCAATAGATATTCTTAAACAGAAAATATACTCCCATAAATTGTTTTGTTATATCTCAAAAGGTCAAGGCAACGTTTTCAATTAAAGCTTCCAGGCGATGTGACTCTCTCAAAGTTATAATAAACCATAACAAATTATATACTAAAACCTTGGTCAATAATCGCTCATTCAATCATTAGTGAAAATTGCATGGCAATCATAGGTATACGTATAATGAGACAAAGACATATTTTTCAAAAATATATTGATACTTGTTTACACAGTTTTAACACAGACAGATGATTATTGAAAACAGCAGTTAGTGTACAGAAAGGGCCAGCGGTATCGTACAAGGAGGCAATAAATCGTTATAACAATGGGCCTCGTTGTAGAGGACGATGGAAGCGCGACAGCCTTCCGGGACCGAGGCGATCTGACGCGGGCGACGACCGACCTTTGAATGGACAATGGTGTTGCTAAACATATCCTTTCTAAGACCATTTGCTGTGGAGCAGGCTAATATACCGCCCGGAATGTTAAATACGAGGTATGATTGCATCAATTCATATGTAGAAAGTCTTATAGCAATATAAGTTTGAAATGTTCATTGTTCCAATTTGGACTAACATGGAATATTTTATAGTTGTATTATTGACGGACCAAGAGGCAAGAGCCACTTGAAAGTATTGGAAAACCGTCGTCTATAAACACAGTAACTTTCATTATACTATAAAGTGCTACCCTTAGTCAATCAACCTGAGGCGTAGATGTTGAGGCTCATACGTCCTTAATTAAATCGGCGACCCTACAGACGAAAACAGAAATGCTGCCTAAGCGCAGAAATAAGTACGACGGTAGTAATAACGTAAAATAAATCTAATATATAAAATTTCCCTGTCACAATGTTAGTTACCATACTCCTCTGAAGCGGCTTTACCGATTTCTATCAAATTTTGTATGCATATTTAGCAGGTCTGAGAATCGGCTACTATCTAATTTTCATCCAAATTTTTTTTAATTTTTAATGCAAAACAACGTTTGCCGGGTAAGCTAGTATCTAAATAAAATTAAGCTCCACTACTATTGGTGCTTTATTGTAATGTACAATTAATTTTGGAACTAAAAATATCTTTTAGCGGTAGGCGCAAATTATCAAATAAATTATTTTTAAACAGCTTCGTTGGTTCAACAGCCTGAGCTTAATGATCTTTACGAGGGTGACGCTTAAGATCAGGTTGTGGAAATATTTTGAGTTTTTCTTTTTTTCCATAAGTTCTGAGTCGGAAAATTAGTGATATTAAACTTCCATGCTTCGAAAAACACATGAAGACATCATCAGCAGTCACTATCATCAACAAATGGTAGTAAATGGTAAATCAAACATTATGACCCCAAAATAAATCTTTACTCAAACATTGGATTAGTGTGGTGGGTATAAGCTCTATATCTCCTCTGGTACTAGGTGAAGGGCCTGGCCCTTAATAATGACGAAATAAAGCAGTAACGTTCTGTCAGACCACCTTTTATGTAACAAGATACAATCGATTTAATTTTCAACATTCACCGCTTGTAAATACTTATCTATGACAAGGAAGATATATATCTCATTGTTGTATAAGGTCGTGAAGATCACATAATAAGTGCGCTAATCTATATTTTACGAGCATTCATTGAAACAGAATAATGCAATAAGAAAGATTCTATAAAGATGATTCACACTGCATTCACTTAGAAAGTAAATGCATTCATTTAAAGCTTTCCTTTTCAATTTTGTAGGAAGTTACATGTTTTTTGATTCTTTGATCCAATCCAGTGGTTGACCTATGTGTCATAAGGCCACGGGGTCTTTGGTTCGATTCCTGGATGATACATTGAGCTTACCTTTCTTCAGAGAATTTCTCAGCCCAGAGTTGGGACGTTGGTGATGTTACATTCCCTTCATGTGCCACGTAGCTGTCGGTCCCGGTCATTATCGTTAACGTTTGATAGTAATGGTTTCAAAAGTAAAAACATTCTAAGTCCATTTATGAACAGCAAGGTAGGCATCCCTTCTCCTATTTATTACCAACCATGATCTATATAGCAAAATACACATACATGCTTCTAATAGGCCTGCTCACACACACGGACGGACACACTCGATGTGTTCGTAGGAACATGGGAAGTTTCAAGGAGGGAGATGTAATGTGACAGCATAAGTCATCATGCTATGCTCCTCGTCATGTTGCGAATGGCTCAAAGGGTCGGCATAAAAGTATGAAGCGTCGCAGTATATTCCGGTCACACACTTGTGAAAAGAATGGGCAACATCGCCACAGCGCGAGGTGCAGTAACCATTAACACTAGTAAGGATTTGTATAACTATACTAAAGCAAAACTCGATTGAGAATGCTTGTCAACAAACAAAATAAAAATGAAGGTAGAAATCACTAGTCATTTTACAACTTATTTTTTAATTAAGTAGTTAATGACGAATTGATGACAATAAATAAGATTAGTAAGCTTAAAACTAATTAATATATTCAATATCTTTTAAATAAGATTTTTTTAAAATAACAAAACATAATTTTAAATTTATTAGGCATAAAATGTGTTGCATTTTCTACCTTCATTTTAAATTTGATTGTTGACAAGCATTCTCAATCGAGTTTGGCTTTAGTATAGTGAGCGGTATCAAAATTCGAATACTTATATTAAGTATTAATGAAACATCAATTATAACAACAATTTAATTAGTAACACATCATAAATTAGAGCACAACTCATCAATGTCAGTTGTGCAAGCATTTACATACGCGGCGCTCGCGGCTATGCGATCTGACGGACATCAAATTACTTGTTCGCACTTTAGCTTATTGCTAGCGAATGTAATCTCTTCTGTGATTGCCACTTCTATTTATTTCATTTAACTGACTTCTAGTAATGCTCTGGGCGTCTAATAAATAGGCAATCTAAATGTGCCAAAGTGGGAATAAGCTAAATAAAGTATTTTGCATAAATGTCTCTTTTCGCTCCTTTTTGTTGAAATATCAAAATAATTAGAAACTTAGCGTTTACGTAGGGTATAATATACCGCAGAGTAGGGTATAAACGTGTTAGGTAAATATAGGTGCACACGTAAACTTGTGTCTTTAAAATTATTATTATGTGTTTTACTTTTGATTTTGACGATGTTAGTTTTGATACCATTTACCATTATCATACTACAGTACTAAGTATTTAGTAATATCGTTGATTCTGAGCCTTCATTTGGAAAAAACAATTTTCTTTTATTTCAATTTGTTATAAGAGTATGTTAAATTGCATAATTTTGCCGACAATATTTTTTGTATACTTTTAATATAACGTCTTTTCCTAAAAAAAGGCATATTTTATTTATGTTGGCGCTGAATATAACTTAATTCGGGTCGCGAGCGAAGATGGGATCATGACCGATGGGATTATATGGAACCATTAAGGCTCCCTTAAATCCCATTATAATCCATCTCTTTGATAAAAATCTTGCTTTTACTTTACACTGCTAATTAAGATCAAAAATGTCAAAAAATTAATAATTGATTACTTAATTTACGTTATATTTATAACTTTTTATGCAGCCTACCTATAGGCAGAGATGTGACCTATTTGAAATACTTCTATTTAAAATGCAAATACAAAATGCAAAATACCTATTTTGTATTTTGCATTTAAATACTTTTTCACAAAAACATTTTGTATTTTATTTGAAATACCTTTTGAGATGTATTTTGCATTTTTAAAATTCATTTCAAAATGCAAAATACTTTGTGATTAAGTTTAGCCAACATTACCAGTCAAACGAAATGAAATGAACAAATGACGCTTGTATTGCCGAATTTGACCGACAGTGGCGCCTGCTAGCCATGCGTGCCTATTTTTTTTTATTTGGTCAGAATGCACGTCTTATGTCTGACTAGTGTCAATGTCTAAAAAATTTAATTAAAAAAATGTTTGTCTGTCTCTCTGTCCGTCTGACTGTCTGTCTATACGATTCACGCTAAAACACTGAATGTATTAAAATGAAACTTGGCACGTTTGTAGTTCATATTTTGAGATATTGTATAGGATAGTTTTTGTCGCGAAAATTAAAGTAGAAGGGGTTGAAAGTTTTTATGGAAAGTCTTTAATTTTTGAAGTTATGTTAATGAAATTTTGTATATGAACTACTGAATAAGTAAATATGTTATTCAAGGATTTTTCAAAATTTCGTCCCTACAGAGTTATATAAGGGTGGAAAGTTTGTATGTAAAATTCCTTTTAAATGTTCTTAATTTAAATATTCAAATCAAATTATCTTTATAGAACTACTTATTACACTGCACCAACGATCAATTTTTTGTCAATCTATTTGTTCCGGCTAATCTCTGTAACAGCTGGACCTATTTAGACGGGTATTTCGACACTTATTTACTAATGTTATAAGTAACATAGGTTAATCTTATATTAGTAATGTTGCAAGTGACTATTCTAAAATAAATGAAAATATCATACGATTTGGTCAAAAAGTATTTTATTTTAAAAAAGCATTTTGAAAATACCTATTTTGCATTTTGCATTTGAAATACAAAACTCAAAAGCATTTGGTATTTTGTATTTGAAATAGTAAATCTGAAAAGTATTTTGCATTTTGTATTTAAATGCTTTTATGGAACCATTTTGTACATCTCTGCCTATAGGCTTTAATACTTTAAATATCACCAGACTAAGATTATTATTATTATAAGATTTGATTGAGCTAATCTTATTTATTTTAAAGTTTGACCCAAATACTAACCACTAGGTACTACTTTACTACTATACTAACTAAGAGAAGCGCGTAACAAAAAGAAATAAGCAATAATAACAGTTGTTCAATAAATTGTAAAATGCAATACAAAACAGTCACAGATATTGTATTATGAGTGTAGATTTCATGCATGCCAGAGTCAAGAGGCTAGAATAATAAATAAATCTTAGCACGAGCGGCTTAGGTCAATATCACGCCTTGGGGTGCCGGTGTAAGACGAGGTTATAATATAAACTAACGAGTATTGTAGGTACTATAGATGCAATGCAACTTTTGTTTGAATGATAGAAATTTTGCTAGGCTTTATTAGTATCTCATTTCGAATCGAATTCGAATCGAATGAAGTTGCCGAAACGTTTAATTTTATACTCTATCAGCGGTTCTTCGTGGTTTCCACCCAGGTAGATTAAGTTATTGGTAGTGTCGAAAAATCCATTCTTAGTGAGAGACTACATTGCCTATTTAGTAACTATTCCATATTCAAGTCAATCAAGTGCATCGATAAAGACATCTAATGAATCAGTAAGTCAGTCTGTAGTATTTTATTGTTGTAGGTATTTGCTTATAATTGTGTAGTAGCTGTATCCTGCTGTTTTACCTGCGTAGAGGGTTAAAACATAAATGATTTAAAAAGAGCAACTATTGAGTTTCTTGCCGGCTCTTCTCAACAGGACCTGCCTATCGAACTGGCGGTAGAGTCACTACAAACAGTCTAACTTGACTTTTCAAAAGAATTTATAATAAGCCTACTTGAAATAAACGAAATTGAATTTTGTCCAATTTTTAATTGAATTAGATCTCAGCCGTAGGACTATAGAAAAATTCTTATTCATTCTTAATCAGCGGTCTACAAAGCACAATATGTATCTATGCTAATGGCTAATTTGCAAGTTTATCGAGTGGATCGTTTTAGAAATCTTGTGTATGACATCAGTTGGACCTTTTAATTGTATTATCAACTGTTCTACAACTTCTAGGGTCATCTAGTAATCACTATAAATAAGGGCTCTACTAGCACTTCCACAAAAAGAACAAAAATGGAAGATAAATGTGCTGTGCATTCATTACAGTAAGAGTTGGAGCCACCTACTGCTGGCTCCAGGCCATGCGGTTTGAGTAATGCCACAGTTTAATTTGCATTGGTTCAAATAGGCCTGACCGCCCACTTGTGGTCATGAATAAAGTTAATACATCCAATACATTTATGTTAAATGGGCTTTCTTTTTCATCCAATCTTTGGGCGAACGGCCTTTGCGCGGGTTTGTTGTGAAATCGTATTTTTTTACCAACGAAAAAACGGAGGAGGTTCTCAATTTGATTTCAAACCTCCTCGTGTATGTATGACCACGCATAACTTTTTACAGAGTAGCCTGATTTTGATAATTATTTTTGAATAATGATGGAATCTATGAAATCGCTGCCACCTAAGCGTTCTACTTTAAGGAGGTTACTTAAAATTCACAAAGTGCTTTGCTTTCGTTAAATAAACTTTCCTTAAACTTAGATGACACCTAATTTATAGATATAGTTAAATTAATTAAAGTAACTAAGTGACGCTAAATTTGAAAATGTATGGCGTATTTTGTTTTTTTAATCCTTAAGTGATGGCATCTATCATGCTCTGTAAATCAATAACACCGCAGAATATTTCACAATTTATTTTTTTATTTTTTACGTGTCTAAAACCTTGAAATACGTTCAAAATTGAAGACTTCGTGTTTCCTACGGATTACATGTCATAGGTTTAGATTTAAATGCAATTGTAATATAATACAATACCTAAATAACAACTGTGTATGTTGTGTTTTACAAATAAATACAAAATAGGTACATAAATAAAACAATACACCAAAGTTCCTACAGACATTTCAAAGCAGTCAATTAATCTATTAAAATGTTATCTTTGAATTGATAGACATCAGTATAAATATTTATATTTATGCAAAGCTATTTGTAACGTTCCATTACCGGAAAAGTAATTTAATTTAGTTAATAATATAAAATGTAACGGTACCGAACGCTGGCCCTTCAAGTTTTGATAAGCTTCGTTGTCAAAATATCGAAACGGTGAGTGAATAATTTTTTTTTAAATGGAAACCACAAAGAAACAAGTACAACTTGTCGTTATCGTTTAAATATTTTATTTTTATTCATGTATTTTATATTAATACGCCAATAATTGTGCAGTAATTGTTTACACCATCATAATAATGGAATATTTTTCAGGTTTGTATACTACATACTTTTATTACATAGATATAATACGATTTCTGCTACTCATCTGATAATAACCATGATATTGACATGGTAATTAAACTAAACGTGCTAAAAAGACAACGTTTTGTAAAACGGCTATAATAATGATACCATACGATTATTTTCAAAATAACGCGGATTTTCAAAAACAGTCAGGATTAGAATGAAAGCATGAAAAATATTTCTATATATTAGTTTAGTTAGTTAGTAACTTTGTAGAGTCGTGTCGGAAGGATTTTTATTCCAAACGTTAAAAATAATAAATACCAAAAAATATACTGAACTACCATATTGGCAAACTAAATTAAAGTTTGACGACCTCCGTGGCGCAGCAGTGCGCGGTGGATTTATAAGACGGAGGTCCTAGGTTCGATTCCCGGCGGGGCAGATTGAGATTTTTCTTAATTTGTCTTGGTCTGGCTGGTGGGAGGCTTTCGCCGTGACTAGTTACCACCCTACCGACAAAGACGTATCGCCAAGCGATTTAGCGTTCCGGTACGATATCGTGTAGAAACTGAAAGCGGTGTGAATTTTCGTCCCACTCCTAAAAAGTTAGCCCGCTTCCATGTTAGACTGCATTATCACTTAACATCAGGTGTGATAGAAGTCAAGGGCCAACTTGTAGTCGATAAAAAAAGTCCTTGTTCTTAATATCTGAAGACGTAACGATGTCTTAACGATATCGTGTAATACAGTCATAGCTAAAGTTTCAAGGTAAGAAACAGTGTGCATCAATTGACCGTCAATCAGAATGGGAGAGTAACTGTTTTTACCACTTTTTTACTAACTATTAGCGTTGTATGTCAATCACTTCAACGAGTGTTATGTCAGTACTGACCCACTGAGTTTGATGACCTTGTTTTATTCAGAAGCAATTCATAATATACTTTACATAAATTTTTTAACAACAAATTGTGAATTTTACCAAACACTAATAATAACTAAGTATCTGTCATATTAAAAAAAATCAAAATTCGTTTATTTCAAGTAAGGGTTGTTTACAGACACTTTTTAAACGTAATGTTAGACTGTTTGTAGTGACTTTACAACCGGCTCGGAAGGCGGCCTCTGCTGTGTAGAACTGGCAAGAAATTCAACATTTCAGATTTTAGAGTGTGTTTTAAGAGTTTGGACTATTAAAACACTTATGTTTTAGAAATGGTTTCAGTAGATATTATTAATAATTTATCTGAGCTTTGTAGCTTTCAAAACTATAGGTACCTACTCTGTGTTATACTTTACCTATTTACTTCTTAAAGAATGAAAGATGAGTAAATAAATAAACAGCAATTGTGAGTAACGGCGCTATTTATTCTCTAACTTTCGCAGTTTTTCACCGTGGGAAAATGCGGTAAAACCTAATTTATATTGTCATGGTTATTTAATGTTTAATTATAAAACCTTTCTTGGTAGAAAAAGTACAAGCGGTTTTATTCAGATTTGCGGTCAGGTTTTATTAAAATCAGGCAAAGAACTACTTTCTTTTATTTCAATAATAAGAATAATGAAAGGAAACAAACTGTCTGCACGTATCCTGAAAAAAATAAAAAATATACTTATATCTTATTGAAAAATTAGGTACCTTATAGTATATTTATATCTAGTAGTAACCGAGCTTCTTGCGACGGGGTTCGTGGAAGAGAAGAAGAAGAAGAAGAAAAAGAAGAAGAAGAAGAATAACTATGAGATGATATGAGAAACTAGAGTTTAGAAAGACTTGTAAGCTCAGCGACTTCAAATTAAAATTAAAATGTATTGTTTGTTTGTTTTAAGTTATAAATACATTTGAAACATGATCATCTGTTTGTTGTAGTGGACTCTAATACTAATGATTCAAATTAAAATTCATTTATTTGAAGTAGGCTGTTGTACAAGCACTGTACACAAGCGTACTAGAAAAGACTTTTGTTATCATGGATCACTTTTGAGATCAGTTCTGTTATCGTGGTTGTATCCAGTGACATAAGAAATAAAGATCTCTAAATCGCTGCAATACACCTTTATGTGGTTAGTATGGGTGATCAAAAATCAGGCCAATAAGGTTTGGTATTAAGGTATGCGCGCATTAGCCCGCGACCGCAAGGCGATGCACGCGCCGCACGTTCTAACTTCTAACCTACAACTTCCTTATTAGTTGATCTACATTGCGCGGGGTACAAACACAACACGTTCGATAGATGCTAGTTGTAAGCGATTACACGTACGCGTATTTGTTTTATAGTATTTGATAGCTTTTAACGGATCTATACATAGATATATCTACTTAAGCCAATTCTGGTAAATATCTAAATATATAGAGATTCCAAAAACTAGAGTAACTATTTACATTAGGGTTGCCAACCTCAAATTTAAAAAACAGGACTTGAAGTTGGAAACGCCTGGACAATTCCGTTTTTAAAACAGGACGCATTAATAGAATTGCAATAGTTAAATTAATTAAAATAATCACATTTTTTAATAACAACACTTGAATTATACGAGTTGAAAAATAGTTATTAAAATATAAAACAAACAATAAATAGTTTAAAACAAATTTTTGAAACAGCACGGCAGCGCGGCATCGCAGCATAAAAATTTGCAAAGAGGCGCGCAAATTGTAAAATATAAAAACCCAGAACGTTCCTTAAAGACATGTCCTGGGAAAACAGGACGGTTGGCAACCCTAATTTACATAAATTTTGATAACATGAACAATGAACCACGTACCATTTTCGTTGATTATGATTTTTAATTTTTATGTGACTTATTAGTTTATGTGGTAAGTACATACTAATTCGATGGTATTATATATAATAATATCCATAAATTATATGATATACCATAAACTATATTCGATAGCTATAGTACATAACATTATATCTATTCCTAATATGTAGCTCCGCGTAAATAAGTAAATAGTACTTATTTGCAAACAATTAATATGCAAGATATTACAAAAATATTGACTAGTAGATTTCATAGTTCGATTTATAACTGTCGACTTATATTTAACATGTATTTCAAATGTGGCGTATTGTAATTATGAATTCACCACGACTCACCGATCACAGTTACGATTATTTTCACGATTGAACACGAACGGTAATCTCGCGGTTGTCTCTTGCCATAATTGAAAACATTACTAGAGTTTAAGTAATGATTCAATCTGTACTACGATCGTGGTTCCGTTTGAGTTATACTCGTACCCTTGCTAATATTATAAAGGCGAAAGTTTCTATGTATGTCTAGATGGACGTTTGATACTGTTTCACGCAAAAACTACTGAATGGATTTTGAAAAAACTTCAAAATAATATAGCTTAAATATCCAAATAATACATAGGCCACATTTTATCCTAAAATTCCTACGAGAACGAGAACTACGTGTGATAAACCGAGGGTATGCTATAAATTTATATTATTGCCCAAACAATAAATTTCATAAATTTGTAGCGTATATAAGGGCTTATTCACGTCTCACCGTTACACGCCACGAATATATTTTTAGAGTTCTAGTCTATGCTTTGTACGAAATAATTTACGCTGCACAGGTCTGAGATATTATTATGAGCACACGCACGATACGAATTGTCTCATGTGAATACACCTTAATATTTTGTCATGCGTACATAAAATGTGTTTTATATGCAAATCGAATATATTAATACATAACCCAGATTTTCATTCTCATGTTATTTGCATAAAGTGATCAATGATACAATATTATGAGTTCTGAATGTGAAGATTAATAATAATTAAAGTTTCGTGGAAATGTTTTAATAATCTGAATGTGAACGCAAGCAAAAGTTATTAATTTTTTTTATATATTATACTTCCATCCCTTTTTATTTCATTAGAATAAAATTTTATCTCTTTCAACAGGGAACGTTAAGAAAAACTCGTCATTGCTTATATGAAAAATTGTAAAAATAGCTTGAGGGTCTTAATATGTCAACTTCGATCGCACGTTTCAACGTAAGTACCCATACTCGTATATCGACCTGAACCGTATAATCGACTGTTTTACGCAAGCCATAATAAGCCTTACAACTTTACAACGTATCTATCAATTATTATCACAATTAGGTGTGAGCATAGTAATGTGTACACACTAATCAATTATAATAATCAATTACATGTACTCGTAAAAATAACACCTGTCAACACGGACGCGGCCTCAGTTTAACATCTCAACTCACTTCACGTCATGTAACAAATGATACATCCTATACTCAGTGACAAGTATCAAAACTACGTATCTTAAATAACTGATAGATAAATTTTACTTAAAGCTCATGCACACGAAGCATTTTACAGACGTGCGTGGTATAAAGCGTGTTACGACGTCATGTTTATGCTCTTTATTTACTTTTTAAATCCGTCAATATAAATGATGTAACGTATAGTGTGACTGTATTAACTACATACGTACTCGTATATATACCTAATTAAATATTTGAAACTCGATGAAATATTTGTAGATGGATGTAATATTAATAGTGACTTAGAAATATATTAAACACGCATTAGCAGTAAAGTAAATTACGAAAACAGCGTCTTCTAAAACAATTTCTAATTATTTTTTTTTAAATATACTGTAAATATATTACATGTTTTTTCTATCCTATTTCAAATTGCGATTGTAGTTTCTTTAAAGCATGTCCAACATGGATATATCTAAATATGTCGATGACGTACAATTAAATGTCCGCGCGTTTAAAATTTATCATGTGAATAGGCTTTAAAACTAAAGTGTTATCATTTACAAATCTGAGCTATCTTTTTAAGATGTGAATAATTTTCCAGACGTTTGGTTCGAAAGTTTGACTAATGGTTGAACATTATATCTGCTATGTTTTTAGATGCTCGTTCATATACATCCTAGCAGATATTTAGAAATTATATACGAGAAGTTATATAAGATAGTTTACGGGTAAATTCTCAGCTGGACATGTTGCCCAGCGGTAACATCAAGTCCCGTCTGTTCCGCATTTTTCACGACGTACGTAAATACTTAATTATATTAAATTCTATTTATAATTGCTTATAAATGTGTTAAATTATTTTCCGCAAAAACTTGACAAATCCGTGCGGCAATGGTACAATATGCGGATATTACGCACGATTGCAATTTCTTGATTATGTTTGACTCTTTGCAATCACAAAGAGTTAAATATTATTAACATAAGCCCGCCTTCCCGTATTGGATAAGCGTGGTGGATCTGAGCCCAATATTTCCTTTCCTATAAGGATGGAGGCCTGGCTCTGTAGTGAGTCATTTAAGTTGACTAACAGTGATGAAATATTTGAAAAAACGATCTTAAGTTTATTATTATATTTAATAAATAACGAGCTTTTCTTAGAAAACTACTTAAACTACTAACTACTTTAAAAAATTACTTTACAAAAAATTAAATTCTCAAAGTTGATTCTCCATATAAAACTGTTCTAAAATAATAATCAGTGTGTGCCTGAGGTAAACATTTTGATTGATGTTTTATTACAACAAAAACCACACTACCCTCTAATTAGAAACACTTTAGCGCTAGTATAGGTGTATTAGTATTAGTTACACAAAATAGAGATGACTCTGTAGCCGCCCACGGAGATGAATTTAAACGTTATAATTATGATTACTATTGCTGTGTTTCGTGAGTGCTATTGAGTTTAGTATTAAAAACATTTTCTCCATTCTTCCAAAAGTGTGGCCTTTAGGCCGTTATTCTGTTTAGGTTTTGATTATTTCGATTAGTATTTGTCTTTCTCCCTTACTACATTCTTATTATCATGGTAGTCAAAAAGAGATAGATAACAATTTATAACTCACAATACCGTGAATACAAGAACATCGTTACAGTATTATAGCGATAAGTACTGAATATGTAACACAAACCGAAACTTTTTTTAACGTAATGAAACAAAAAGATATACCTTGTCGTATACAAGATATAAAATAAAAGACAGATTCAGTAAGACGTAGAAAAACAGTTCTATTTGTCTCGCGCTCTTTAGCGGAGTGGAGCAAATGAGCTTAGACCCACCACGTTGCAATATACC
The DNA here is from genome assembly GCA_034621355.1 of Mycalesis mineus. Classification (NCBI taxonomy): domain Eukaryota; kingdom Metazoa; phylum Arthropoda; class Insecta; order Lepidoptera; family Nymphalidae; genus Mycalesis; species Mycalesis mineus. Next base: position 9,391,139 of record CM067895.1, read on the forward strand.
TCGGCAGAGTTAGGGTAATAACGTTTTACCTTGTAACGATTACTGATACTAACAAGGATTTGTGGCTTACGGGGGGTTTTTTTTTATTGACTACAAGTTGGCCCTTGACTGCTATCACACCTTATGTTACGTGATGATGCAATCTAAGATGGAAGCGGGCTAACTTGTTAGGAGTAGAATGAAAATCCACACTCCTATCGGTTTCTACATGACACCGTACTGGAACGCTATATCGCTTGGCGGTACATCTTTGTCGGTAGGGAGGTAACTAGCCACGGCGAAAGCCTCCCACCAACCAGACCGAGACAAATTAAGAAAAATTTCAATCAGCCCCGCCGGGAATCGAACCCTCCGTCTTTAAGCTTCCACTCCGCTTATCTTACTAAATCAAGGATTTTTTTTTTAATAAATATTTAACTATAAAAATAAGGATGGATGGATGGAGTGGATACATAAGACGGACGGAGGATTCCCGGCAGAGCGATTTAGCGTTCCGGTACGATGTCCTGTAATAACCGAAAGTAGTGTGGATTTTATCGTTATCCTAACATAGTCCGCTTCCATCTCAGATTGCATCATCACTTAGCATCAGGTGTGATAGTCGAGGGCTAATTTGTAATGAATAAAAAGAATCCTAGGAATTTATAATCCTTAAGTTAGAGGTTAACAGTTTCAACGAAACTTTTTTAATACTTTTAATGCAATAAATTATATTGAAGGAGTGTTAATAAGGATTAATTTATTGTGAGAATTCTCAAGATACTAACTGCTTTACATCCAAAAACATCATACTTAAAGACTAATGGATCTGGAGAACATATCTCCGATCTTTATCGTCGTATAGGTAACATTATTTAAAGGAAGTTAGATGATAATTTACTTAATGACTTTTCATTAATTAACACGTTTGTAAGGATGTCATTGACTCTTCTCTGCCGTGCAATAACACTGTTAATCATTTTTAATGACTTAAATACTTGATCATTTATAGTTTAAAAAACCAACTACTTATACAAAATGTAGCGTAAAATAATAATTTATTTATTTGCTTTTTTCCGAATTCCGAATAACCGACGAAGTCAGATCCGACAAAAAACTTTTTACGATTTTTGAATTCATTTTTTTATTACTACCCTAAGTCAGCGTTACATTTATTTATTATATTTTCATTTATTGCCAGAATACAAAATAATAATTCACATAAAACATATAATTATGTAGATTGATAATGAAATAGAAGCGGACTAACTTATTCAGAAAAAGATTCAATCCATACGTTACGTACTACGTTTCTACGCTACATCTTACCGGAAAGCTAAATCAGTTTTGCAGTAAGTCTTTGTCGGCAGGGCAACAAGCCGAAGCGTTCCAGCCAAACCAATAAAGAATATCTCAAAAGGCCAGCCGGGAATCGAACCCAAGACCTCCGTCTTATAAATGACCTCCACGCATATGCGCACCAGAGGACGTTGAAACCGGAACATCTTCAGGATGTATTGACTCTATGATGTTCAATTATAAAATGTCACACTCGGCTATGCCTTTTACTTACTGTCTGTGAGGTGGTTGAAGGCGGTGACGTCATCGTTGAGGCGCTGCATCTGGCGCAGCTTGGTGCTGAGGTCCCTCGTGTGGAGGAATAGAAACAGGGTGCAGGAGACCGCCACTAGCGCCACCAGCTCGCTCGTCCTGGAACAATGCACGCTTGTTAAGACTGAAGCCTAGGCAGTAAAATGGACTCATATATCATGCAAATGGTGTTGCGCTGCTTTGTTGCACCACCTGAGTGTCAATTTTACATGGTGCCATCTATTTGTTAAATTCTAACTCTAACTCCATTAGGAATTTTGCCATTATATTAATAATACCAATTTTACTAATAATAACAGAGATGATTCACATCTGACGGGCGTTTAACTTATTTCAGTAGTTACTTAAGTTAAGTTAGATTAAGTAGATGGTCTGATATTAATTGAATAGTCACCGCCAATAATAACGTTGGTAGAGCAAACAGGTCCTAGAATACGTTGCCCTATTTCACTGAACTTGGGGTAAGTATAGGTGTTGAGTTTTTAGCCTTATCACCTGTATCGTTTTAGATAGTAAGGTTTCTTCGAACTTCAGTAGATTTAACGTGAAATAAATTAATAATACACTGTTCGCCCCCAAAAAAAGTTTCCACACAAATTTCCAAAAATATTTTTGACATCATCTCATACCGATACTATACTTTAAACATCTTTGAGAAATGAAATCTAGAATAAATAATCTAATACAAATTATGAAATTTTCGTTCGTGAAATAAGCAACAAATAACTAAATACCGCAAATTATTTTCTAAAAGCTCGGGAAAGCTCAGAACTTAACTACTTTTACTCTTACAACTTATTACGTATTCCCACTTTTGATGAATACATACGATCGATTATTTACTTATGTTAAAATAAACATACTCAAGAGATGACGATGCGCTAAAAGTACTTTCTATGAAATGCAATGGCTATTCAAATGTTATGAAGGAATTAAAGTACATAGTTACACCTACCGTAAAAGCCTATACTGACTACTTCCATGTCCAATTATCACTTCGTTATGGCAATGTTATGCGTTATTGACTTTGCTATTGTTATGCAATAACATAAAAGGTGCCTGAATCAATAGACGTGCCTAACAGACTTTTGAACTTAATGCCTGACTCGGAAATGGTATATGAAAAAGTCAGGCTATAAAATTATTGTATGGTTCCTTCGTAGTTTCACACGGTCACGATTTATATATAGAATATTAATTAATATTTATTATAGGTATAACATTTGTTATTTATTTTTAACTACCTTTTGCAATTGTAGTAGGATAATTTGTTATAACGGAATGCTTAAAATCGGAGGACAGAAAATTTTGATCCCTTTATTGCTAGTCTTTATTGCTAACTTACGCTTTTGTATTAAAAAAAAAAAAACATAGGCTATCCTATTAATAGCAAGTAATCTACAAATAATAAAATACGGACAAAGTCAGAAATTTTTATTACACCAATCTAAAAGTTGAAGTCCGGTTGCTAGACTCTTGAATGTTTAAGCAACCGTCGGCTTTAAAGCTCCATTGTGAGGAATCTCTTCACTGTCGCTGTTTCAAGGACTGCAGTATGTATTCAGCAAATGCTACAGCCAAGCGAAAGCTTCTTATTTATGCTAGTGTTGATCGAAGCTTTTCACTTTAAGACTGGAACGTCTATAGCAACGGTTCACTCAACATCGGTAAATATTATCACCGATGTATCTTTCTTTACGACTAGCGGACGCCCGTGGATTCACCCTTATAGTTCTCGTTACCGGATACAATAAGTCCCTTTATATAACTTTTATTATATACAAACCGACTAGTTTCTTCTTAGACTAGATTCAGTAATTAGACAAAGCAAACAGACAAATTTTTTCATTATGTAGGTACCGTAAATACTTTCATATGAATTTAGTTAAGAGCTGTTAATATGAAATTACTAACATATACTACATTTGATTTATTTGTTTAAAATATTTTAATGTAATGTAATGCCAATAAAAATGCATGTTGCTTGCACTGTAAACATAATTATCAGATCTTTTGGAGAGCCTTCTCTACACGCCGCCATTCTCGAACTCTATTATAGCATATATCCCGATTTTGGTTGGAAACAGATTAAGTATAAATCACTAGCCTTTACAATTAATAATTTTAACTACTTTGTTAAAGACAGTTAATATCTTTTGAATAACATTAAAAAAGCGATACATAATTCATTAGATATAAAGTGACATACGTTTTATGCCTTCATTTTAATTTGTTGATGGATACTCAACATCGATTTTGGCTTTACAATATCAGGATCAATGGCATTAACATCAAGTCACCGATTAAAAACTACTGTGGCTAATGCATTAAAGCAGTTGCCCTTCCCACGGCAGCTCTCGCAGCGTCGTCCCAGTTTCCCCTTTCCCTTTTGCCGAGCGTGTCGAATCCATGAGCCGAAGAGAATCCTTTCTTCATAGGTTTATTGACACGTATCATGTAAATTATATTACATTGACCGAGATACAGGCGACAAACCGTTAATTTATCCGACAATCCTTATCAGAATATAAAAAAGTCACGAGTGAGAGTGAACTGACTACCCTAGCTAGATTTTATAGATCTGTGTTAGTCCGTCAAAGACGACACTGGCTTTAACGTCTGGTTTGCGCCCAGAAGTGACTGGCGAAACCAAACTTAGTTTTAAAAGACCAGTGGCACAACTCGCAAAACAAGTAACCTAGTGTCAGTGAACTATATAGTATATACTTATAGTAATAAACATAAGAAGACGTTACGACATGGGCAATACAATGGGACCAGACTTACATTCCAGCACCTTTGGATTCGATACCTATTCGTGATAGATGACTTTATTACTCCTAGCGTAGTTATTACTAGTAAGTAGAGACGATAAGGGAATATTGACTACGGAAAAAACAAGGGTGGACCAATATATTTCCGATTGGAATTCGTTCCAATTAAGGAAATATTTCCAATAGATGGCCCGGTTCTTTTTGTTTTCCAATATGAATAAGAGCTAAGAGCGTTGATTTGACACAACGCTGACCAACATATCTAATATAAAGTAGGTTTTATTTCACGGAGATCGGATGTAGAGAAAAAATCTATACTTTATTACTATAGGTAATTGTATTGAATAACAGCAAGTTTGTTAATTAATTGAATTTTGTCTTCAAAGAACCAGATTATAAAACAAGTTCTTTTTACATCTTGTCAAGAGAACCTAATTAAGAGCGTATGGTGAGAACAACGAACAACGGCTCAATCAATGCTTTTATTAAGGCTGCGCTTGTCTTTATACATACTTATTAAGTTACGTTAATATTATAAAGGCGAGATTGAATTGATTTGACTGAAATTCGGAATTGAGATAGGATTATATCCAGAGATCGCGCAAAATGAAAAATAAAACCGAATTCAAAACGTACTAAAATGTAAAAAAATAATTGTGTCATTTAGTTACCTTAATTAACCTGACCATATCTACAAACTCAGTGCCATCCTCAAATCAAATCGGACTACTCTGTAAATAGTTATGGGTAGTAGGTACACATAAAAAAAATAAAAATAAAAGTTAAATATACGCGTCAAATTGAGAAACTCCTCCGTTTTTTGTCGGTTAAAAATATGCAGTCCGATGTAAACCACGCCATTGATATCAGGTTTTTGTACATATTTAAGTAGTAAGTTTATTATGCAAAAACAAATACAATAAAATGTCTACTGCTATTTAAATTTAAAATAAGTGTGTAAGTGACAAATAAAGAAACTTTAATTATTTACGAGCACGTCTTGCAATAGCCACCGACATTCCACCCTTAAAGCGGTCGTTTTTACCTGCGAGTACCGTCAGTAAAATAAAACAATTTCAATTCAAACCGCGTCAGACAAGCCGTCAGTCGTCACATAAATGAAATAAATAAAACAGACATATTGATAAAAGACTTACACTTTTTTTACTGCAGATAAAAGTGGCACATCTTATTTTGTAGGTAGACTAAATTATTATCAACATAAAATGCAGTAAAGTAAAAGTTTACGAATGTGTTTGACTGCACACAGAAATAGCATTATTGCAGTAACATTAAACTGTTATAACGGTTATTTGGGTAACAAAATAAACGATTTAATTACTGTTTGTGACCTGCAATTCAAATAGGTATATGATTTTGACATACTTTACGTGCTTTACGTATTTGGACTCCATTCTTTTACGTTACAAATTACAGAATTCACGTCTGCAATTTGAATTTCTTTTTTTTATAAAATTCCCGTACCTCGATATCAATGGTACAATCGCCACATATAAATGTTTCAATAAGTTTATCCGGGCCGATGGGCCGTTAATTCCGAAATTCGAATCAAATGGAATTTTTAAAGATCATTAATTTAGTCGATGAAGTGGACTGTCTTATCTATTTTTCACTATTTTTTACATTCATAAAAAATATATCTATAAACCCCTCATGCAATCCAGTAAAGTAACTAACGGTAAATCTCCCGAGCGCGCCGTCCACAGCCGAAGCTTCCCACCAACTAGACCTGGACTACGAGTAATTAGAAAATTTTGAATCGGCCCAGCCGGGAATCGAACCCAGGACTTCCGTCTTATAAATCCACAGCGCACACCAATGCACCACGGAAGCCGTTCTAATTAAATTCGCAAAAATTTTCTCAAAATTCCTATAAAATAATACCCGCTCACGTTCTACAAACGGCATTTTGTTTTTAAGCATCATTACTTTAGTTTAAATCAGACCATTTGAATTTAACATAAGTGCTTTAAGAGCGAACATTTTCCTCTTAAAAGCAGTAACCTCAATGTCTATACGCAGTACTTTTTACTATAAAAATTTCTCACCAAAGAAAAGGGACACAATTCCTTAAACTTTCTTTTCTATCAAGTTAAGGAAAACTGTCACATGGCAAGGGCACGTTTCTGTTAACGTTTAAGTAAATTGTTGACATTAAAATTCGTAGTAAGTCGTAAACACGTGCCTGAGTTTAGGCTTAAGAGCTGCTGAGATGAATGGGCAATTTACCTACTTGTATACATTACACACGACCTCGTTGATCTAGTGGTTAGTTTATGGAGTCAGAAATCGAGAGGTCCTGGATTCGAGTTCTGATCTGGCCTGTGTAATAATTGACTTTTCTTTCTTTCTATAAATTCTCAGTAGTGTGCTTATAAACTAATTTTAGACATTTTGTTTTGCTTGAGTTTCTAAAGCTCGTAAAGCGTTGGAAGCTTCTAAAGACAAAAGTTGTTATTTCATTGAAATCAGACATAACTTAAAATATTATACCTAAGGCCCTAAAGACAACAAACAAACTTATACAAAATTGTTATTTGTACTGGAAGACTTCTTAGATTATACAAGTAAGTTTAGGTTACAAAAACATGCTACTTAGCTAAATAAGTCGATAAACGCTTTAATATGGTAGGTACTCTATAATAGACAATCTATAAAACTCCAGTATTTAGAAGTCTGTACAGCTAAAGTCCAACTCATTGTTATTCTGCTTAGAGGTCCTCATAAATATGTATCCTAAATCAAGGAATTCTAAGTGCCAGTGGGGACTAAAAGCAATCGGGAAATTTAATTCAATTATACGTTTTAAGCCTCTCGGACTCGACTCAGTCTGAATCTGGAACAAATTTGCAATTTTATCTGGAGACTGAGGCTGGAAATGGTTATGGTATGGACGTCTTAGAAAGGATAAATGTTTGGAAAGGCCTTAAGTAAATACTTGAATAGTTCATAGTGGTAGGTTTTAGTAGGTAATTACAGAAATGAAATGTAACAATAACAAAAGCGACTAAAAGGCCGGACTCCACACCAAAAGGTTATGGATTAGATTGCCACTCCTTCAACTATCGCCGTACCTGGTCCTAACGTAGTTTTTATGACCCATTGGCAGGAAATGTAGGTAATCATATTATTAATTTAAAAGAAATAAAAAAATTAGGTAATTTCAAAAAATTATCATGTTGATTCTATACTCAAATTTTTTAATAAAATAGCTATAGGTAATTATTAAAATTTTTTTTCAGTATAATTATAAAAATACCTTATCTTTAAATAGTTAGGTAAATAACATTCATTATCATACTAACGGATCCAATTTCTATATACAGTTAATTCTCACTTAAACTAGATTTTCACAGGTAAACGCTACATTTAACCGAAAATTGACGGGTAGGTGTAGCTCATAACAAAATATGTAACTTATTCTGTAACACACCTATAGAATAGTCACCAAATGACAATTATCTATATTCGATACACTTTTTTGTGATTTGAGTGAGACTGTTAGAAGTACATAATGAACATAAACCTCATTGATTTATTATGGTTATCTCCGAGGAATACAAGCGGCACTGCCAGCCAAACCAGAAAAAGTCCGTACTTTAAAAGCTAAACTGTTTAAAAGATATACCAAAATGTATAAAGCTGTTAAGACTTCTATTATATTGTGCTTATCCCGAGATAAAAAATCGATCTATATAATCCATTTATCAAAACATTTTAGAATGCATCTCTTTTACTTCACATTATATTTTACTTATTTTGTAAAAAACTTTAGCAAAGATAAGTTGCACTCTGTACTTTAAAACCAAAACATTAAGTTCACAAATTCAAAATTCGTTTATTTCGAAACGTTTGTTAAACTTTTTGCAGTGACTCTATCACCAGATCGGAATGCAGGTTTGATATTTATATATTAATCTCAGGCTAACGTTGCGATTACATTTAAAAACTTAGAAAGATCTAATTAGGAATCCTAAATTTATCTTCATTCCTAGTTTAAGTTAGAGTTTCAGATACGAAGTAACAAGTGCCTAAACGAAGCTCGACGTCCAATATATTCCCGTTTTAGAATAACGAAAATACTGCTAACTTTGTAGACACTAATAGGATACAGCGGAAAGCTATCTCGTACTAGTATCTAAAGATACGGCACTCACATAAACTATACGAGTAAACTAGTATAAATATTGTCAGTTTGTAGTCAAATTAGAGTAAAATATTTTAAGCTATTGTATAGCTTCTGTCGCGGGCCTTGAGCCTGGAGACCGAATACAGAAATTTCGTAACGAAAAAACCTAACACCCCCTGAGTATCAAAAACATAATATCAAAAGCACAATTTCGGCAACGACGTCATCGGGGAACGTGGCTTAGCGGTAAGGCGCTCTGAGTGCCCGGATTGCTAGAGAGACACACACGGGTTCGAATCCCGTCGGTTCCGCAATTTTATTTTATTTTTAAGCGTGATATTTCAAAAAGTCATTTTTTTTTTAATTAATGACTTTTGCAATATCACGCTTAAAAAAATAAAATTGCAGAACCGACGGGATTCAAACCCGCGTCTCTCTGGCAATCCGGGCACTTAGAGCGCCTTACCGCTAGGCCACGGTCCCGATGACGTCGGTAGGTAAACATAAGTTGATAAAAAATGCCATGCAATAGCTTTACCGCGGCAGTCTCCGAGTGCCACACGTCTTTTTTTTATTATTTCCAAGTTAGCCCTTGACTGCAATAACACCTGATGGCAAGTGCACACATATGATGCAGTCTAAGATGGAAATGGGCTAATTTGTTTGGAATAGGATAATATCCACACCCGTACAGTTTCTACACGACATCTTACCGGAGCGCTAAATCGCTTAGCAGTATGGCTTTGTCGGTAGGATGGTAACTAGCCATGGTCGAGGACCTCCCAAAACCCATACCGATAGAATAAAGAAAGAAAATTATTTCCAGAATAGAATGATTAATAATGGATAAAAACATTGTAATAACAGAAGGTTAGAGTATCTAGAAGTAAGGAAAGTAGACAGTTTAATGGAGTAAACTAGATAAGACGAGAGCAGCAACATTCCGAACTAATGGTGCTAGCTGCTGATAAATTGTAAATAATAATGGGTTTCGGGAAAAGTGTAACATCTCAGTCACCTTTTTTTCTTTTAATCACTCTTTTTATACTTATATTAGTCACTATAAAGAGACTTTACTTTCAAAAAATACTTTACTGGAAACAACATTTGAATCGGTATTGCCTGCATTGATTCTTTTCCTAATGGGAATATCAGGATAAACATAAAGAAGATAAGTATGTACTATTCTAGACTATAATCTGTGCGTACTTCACATTTCGTCAGGATAAGTTTAGCCGTTGAGATATCATTGCGTAACAAACCAAACATCTATTCATCTAAACTTTCTCCGTTATATTATAATACTTATATTAGATTAAGCGTATATGTTAAAGCATATAGGAAGCTAGAAAGTACTGATTAATGGAAGGTTCTGGGAGTAGAGATTGGAAAGTTGGGTGCAACCGGCCGGACCCCGTTCGAGTGCGCTTTCCATATGAGATGCACTTTCTGATATCAAAGAGCAGTGCAAACAACTGTCACCCTAATATATACGCCGATAAGGATCTGTTTGTGTGATGTAAGGATGTAATGATAATCTCTAAAAAGTATTTACTATATTTTTGACTGATTCGGTCGTCCAGTGGCTATGTGGTTAGCCCAAATGACTTCAGTCACGAGTTTCTGAGTTCGGTTTCGATTTTGAATCCTGGTTTGGGTTTTAGAATAACTTTGAGTATTTCTTTAATTTAGAAAATGTTATTCTTTACGCCCAATTTCTTTTTTAAGTAGTCTTTTTCCTTGTTATTTATCTAAATCTAACATAGTTGCAACGTTTAATATAATAGAGTCACTATATAGAGACTTTACTTACAAAAAATACTTTACTGGAAACATATGAATTGGTATTGCCCACATTGATTCTTTTCCTGTGGGAATATCAGGATACACATAAAGGAGATAAGTAGGTAATTCTAGACTATAATCTGTACTTCACATTTCGTCAGGATAAGTTTAGCCGTTGAGATATCATTGCGTAACAAACCAAACATCTATTAATGAAAGAATAACGAAATATAAAGATTGAATCAAATTTTAAATTAACTAAGTTGTGCAAGAAACAAAAAATTAGAAATGTTATCTTATTTCTATGATCGCGAAAATTCGATAATTTTATATTGATAAAGTTTGTTGTGCAACTATCGATTAAATATATCAATAAGAAGGATGTTAAAAACTAGTGGTTTTGATTAAATAGAAATTTTTTGATAAGTCAATTTGAAACCACTCACCCGTGGTTGATTCAAAAATAGATAAGTAGACGTCTAACTAGAGGAAATAAGATTTGACATCGTTACTTAATAAACGACAAAGCGCATCAGATATTGTAATAAAAACGAAACTATTTGTGCAGTAAAAAATATTACTAAAGTGCATCTCTATCGATAAGTTGCAGTAATATCTATCACAATCAGTCTCTTTGTCCCCCCGGGCAGTGATGCAGTGGGAAGCATACATCATATAGCGTCCTACAATTATCCGGTTGTAGCTACGATGAATATTAAAAGCCTCTTTCTCAACATGTTGTTATTTAACTAATAGCTTCTCTTCATCTTTACATAGTATTAACTATAGATAAAAAAATATTTGCCTTGTGGTGTAGAGACTTTGGGGCCATGGGGACCAAAAAAAGTTGTCGAGTCTACGGATGACTGGCTGGCAGCTACCTTGGCCAACGGATTAGTTTGGCCATCCAAAGGGGAAATGCTGCCAGAATCCTGGGCACTATGCCTCATTGCAGTGGAGTTGAGGAGGTTTTAGATTTAATTTAATTTAGTTTTAATTTTGTTCTAATTAGTTTTTTTTTATATTGGTTTTATAGCTCCAAAGTAAGCGTAGGTAGCTAGTGCTATGGGTACTATGATAACTGATGAATATTTTAAAATATTTAATACACAAATACTTATAATATATAGACAAACACCCAGAGACTGGAAAATATCCATGCTCATCACACAAATATTTTTCCAGACATAGGAATCGAACCCACAGCCTAGCACGCAGAAGCAGGATCACTACCCACTGCGCTACTCGGCCGTCAAAATATTATACAATTTAGTTCATATCAGATAGACAAAGCAGTCTCCATATCTTAATACTGAGAGCACTACAGTTTGTTTGAAATATAAAGTCTTTCACCGGTCTGGAAGCAGATGCTACTGAGAAGAGCCGGCAAGAAAGGCTTAACTACAATTACATATATATTATGATACTATAGAAAAACAGGAATGGGGTGCAAGATGGTAAAGGCTGGCCTAGAAAATGCCTATAACTCTTGGCTTGAAGTTATTTAAATTGTTTCTATTCGTGGGTGGCACGTGGCTAGAAATGTATTCTATGCATACGCTATTTGGGTTAAAAACATTGAAGGGATACGTTTCATATAGGATTTTAACTACGTTAAGATGCCACGGTTTAGGCGCTTTGCCGTTATGTGGTAGGTAGGTAATATCGTGAGGTTCTTGAGCACACTCTCCAAAGTAAATCAATATAAAATGTAATCTATTGAAGATTAGAATATTGCATGTAATTATTGCTTGACTATACTGCACAAAAGGCGCATCAAAAGACCGCTAAAGTGAATCAAAACAAAAGCGAAAGAAATAGTAAAAAATATTGTGTACCCATTATTGTGCGGGGTAAAAAACTTATCGCAAATGCATCTTCTTGGATGAGTTGCGCTAATACCTATTGCAATAGTTAGCTTTTTGCTCCCTCGGGCGGCTATCGACTGTAAAGTAGGTACTAGCACATTATTATAATTCAAGCTGTGTACGGTATCTACAATTACCTATCTGTCTGAAGATAGAAAGTTTGGTGCTAAGAAAATAACACCTGACTACGGAGAAATATGTTTTGCATATCGGTTTATTCCATCAACTTATTTTTAATGGTTCATTGTAGAGACAGTTCTCCTTCGAAAATTTGAAATTTAGACTCAATACTTTGCTTTAATATGGATTAACAGGCTTGAGTGACATGTAAACAGTCACAATCAGATGTTAGTCATAATAATCAGGACCTATGGCTTAAAGAACTCTCCAAGACACTTACTGAGAAATTTGTGGAAGCGAGAAAAATTCTATTTTTCATTTCGTTTCGGAGCAAGTACATTAAGGTTTAAAGCCAACTTCCAACTAATACCTCGTTATTGTTTATCTTATAAATTACCAATAAACATGATTTAATAAAAAAGAATGCTGAAAACTACTTGCGCTTCTAAAGTTAATTAAGAATTAGGGCTTTGTAAAGTGAGCTCGCAAGTTTTAGCTTAAATATTAGTGTTTTATCTGAAATTAGAAAATGAAAAATGGCTATTACTCCATTGTTAAACTCTCCGTCCATTTGCTAGAATTAATTGAATGTTAGTAACATTTCCCCGCGATCTCAAGAGCAGATAGGAGTAGTGGTCGCTCCACCGCAAGTGCCCTGTAATTACTACGGGCTTATTAATTTGTTTGAGCTCAAGCAATTTGCTTTTATTAACAGATAGATCGAGATACAGTGGTAAATTTTTTAGACAATTATGCAATGTTAAAAAATTTGCAATTTTTCAACAAAAAGAAATTATTGCCTATAAATATTTCGATTCGGATCAAAATATGTGCACATCTTCGTGACATTATTTTAAATTATAAAAAATCGAATATGGTATTATAGTAGTTATTTTGGAATTAAGTGTGATAAGAAACTATGTTCTTGGAATTAGATCCATATTTATTAATCGATGAGGCATGCCGTCGAGTAGCCACAAATCATTATTACTATTTAACTTGTTTTATTGTTCATATTTTTTGCAATATTCTAACTAAAATGATTTATTTCATTCATTATTTTATTTTTTTCTTACCTTACCTAATTGTTTATATATTTTATAACATTTGAGTTATATGTATGCATTTATTTATTTATGCATTACTGTGTTCTGCATTTTCACGTAACATGCTTTATTCTCGATATTTGCTGTAATGTTTGAATTATATTCATTTATTCATTCATTCATTATTGTGTATTGTACTTTTCACCTAACATGCTTTATTCTCGATATTTTCTGTATTATTTGAGTTACGTTCATTCATTCATTTATTCAACATTGTATGCCGACTGAAAAGCGGTCGCTGTCTCTCAAGCTATAATATTTTTTCGTTTCAACTCACCGTAAGTGGGAAATAAGAAATGTAACCACACAGCAATTGTATATCTATTTTAAAAACATAATTAATATGTTAAATTATTACTTTATCTTTGCTATTAAGATCTCATCTGTTATTAATAAATTACAATGTAGGAGTCATTTGTGCAGTTGTGCTTAACGTTATTTTTCCTACAATAAGGGACCTATTTTTTGTTTTGATTTTATGACGTAGAATATTTCACTGCTTGAAATATTTTTTACGAATTTAAAGAGGCCGTATTTACGACCTTTTATATGGTCTATCTGACCTTTAAATTTACTGTTAGTAATCACGAGAACAATAATAATAATAATAATAATAAACAACTTTATTGCAAAAACAAAAACAAGAATGGTACAATACAATAAGATATAGCGAAAAAGCAAAGGGCGACTTTATCACTAAAAGTGATCTCTTCCAGGCTACCCATCCTAAGGAAGAATAATTGTGTGAGACGGGATTGCAATAAACTACATAATCAAAACATACATGCAACTAATTAAATAAACTACCAATAATAATATACATACTACATATATCGATAAATATAAATACCTATTATATATACATATATATATTTAATAAATACTATCATAAATACTTACTATATAATGATACTAAGACATATAATTACAAATAATATATTTTAAAAACATAAATAACAACACAATAATATATACACATAGCATAAGAAACATTATCTACCATTACAATTTGATGACAATTATAATGATAGATAATGCCTCTTAACACGATTTTTAAATACAGCCAGTGATTTAGAGCGTCTAATATCATCCGGAAGCGCGTTCCATAATGTAGCAGCCTTAATGGTAAAAGAATCTGAGTCACCTTTAGACATAGCAAGCACATTCTCTCTTAAAGACCGTTGTGAGCCCTGAGAAGTGCAGGGTCCAAGAAAATTAAATCGCTCCTTAAGGTAAGGCAATGTTAGCAGTTTTCCAAAAAAATTACAAGTAGGCCTAAAATATAACTCAATAACATACTAAACTATAACTGTTATTTAAGTCAAACGAAATGGCAAAATATATCGGAGCTATAAAAAATGTATCTATATTTATGCCTCCATATTTGAGTAAATAAATAAATCTTTATCTTCAGGTAATATCTCATTTCTTGCACGCATAATTAGTGTATCAAAGAAGACTGTCGTGGAATCATCTGCTACATTATTTAACTCGCCCACGTTGCATAATAAGATTACTTTCTAACGCATAACATCGGACTTCATTTCCAAATTAGGCGGCGATCAAATGACTTTTACGGTCACATGACGATAAAGGAGATAATACACTGTCCGATGTTGTAATAACTAACCTATTACCCTTTATAATACTTAATAATTTTATTATGACAATCGTAAGAAAATGGAACTCATAACATATCAAAATTTATTTATTTTTAAAAGCTTTTATTTAACTTGCATTAAAAAAGTATGTTTGTTCGTGTGGGATCTTTGAGATCAATTTTGAAGTAGATACCTTAAACCGATTGATCTCAAATTTTGTATACACGTTTACTTTAGACAAATACGCAATTTTTAGATAAACTAGTAATAATTCAGTTATGCAAATTGATCTGCTAATTTTATTATATTATCAATTTCAATTAAATTAAATACTGTTAGGTAATTAAACCTCGCGACAAGCTTTTATGATCATAGTAATTGTATATAATGAGGTTATAAGTTTTAGAGCGTTTAAATAAAAGCTTATTTTAAAAAAGCTTTTTTGCTTTTAATTTATTTTATTAGATAGGTTTATGACAAGCTTAATTATAATAACATTATACCTATATGATAGACCAGAAATTTTGCAGGCAAATGTACTATATATGTGACATGTATCTATGCAATATTATGATGACAAGGAAATCTTATGCTAGAACTGGAAGGTGGAAGGTGTAGAATAGGAACTCCGACAAAACCCCATTAGGTTTAGGCTCGTTTGATTAGTAAAGTCTTTTGACATTTTGTTGAGCACATTCAAGATGTTTAGTATACGTGATTTAGTAAAAGGCGGTCTGCTTAAGTTTGACATATAATCATTGCAAATGCTTGTTAGATCATCCTTTGCCTTCGATCGTAAATGAAAATTATACTTGAGGCCTTAATAAATCTTTAACACCATTTACAATTGCTATAATATATATAATTTTAATTGCTTTCCGGTTATACAATTAGAATATATCAGCCAACTTTTGGTCTTGCTGTTGCCTAATGTCAATATACTCACAATTCAAACAGAATTTATTACTACTGATAAAAATTCAATTTTATTGTTTTTTATAAGTCAATCAGAATAATTACTTTTCCTACTCTGGTCTTATCTATACGTAGATCATCTTTCCAAAGAAAATCCTATATACACGCTTAAGATTTATTTCCACTGATAATCTTAGCCCAATTATTAGTAATTAATTAGCCCATTTGTCCGCATTTTATATAAAAAAATATAGCCTACTTGTAAAATACATAGCTAAATAAAAAAATCATTCATAAAAAATCTGTTGACCGAAGATATTATATTCAATGTAGGTCTGTAAAATCATCCCTATAAATTAATTAAATTTAAATACATTTGATTTAATTAAAGGAATTCTATAATAAACTTTCAGGCCATGTACAAAAATAAAGAAATGCTTTAGCAGTCGTGAGAGTACACGTCGATACAAAAGTTCAGCAGCTCATAAATTACTCCATATTTGGAGTCGATTGGCGAAGGCGACACTCGACACGGTTGAAGAACGACCTTGTTCATAGATAAGAATTTTCGACTATTGTTTTTATAAAATCCTACACACACACATACATACACACACACGCACTCCACACATTAGTGTAGCGATAAGTTAAGTACGTGATTTACAACATTTAATAGACGTTTAACGAAGACTCCACTAAACTAAGACAAGAAATACTCCATAAATAAGAGAGGTAAAAAATATAAATAACACTTTAAAATGGGACTTGAATTCTTCGCAGGTTACTTAACTTATAAAATCAAGACAGGGTGGCTTTAAAGGCCAATAATTATCTAAATCGGCCCAGTATTACTTAATCATCACAATAAACACTCTCCTCGCTGTCGCAACTATCACAGAGTACTAGACGACTAGTATATCATAATTATGTATAAGACAGTATAACAAATAATAATTTGCCTGTCACACCCTATCACGTATCATACAAACATTTACACATCAAAGGCATGTAACAAGTGCTAACATGTAACGTGTAAACTGTGATTGACAATGCAATGTATAAGGGCCCTATTAGCGTGAACCCATCCTCTCACTTTCCGCCTCTAAACGTGGGATCAAACGGAGCTTTTATGATCTATTCTGTGGCAAACGTACTGTCCAATCCAACCACTTTTACTTTCCAACTAGATGAGAAGTTAGATAAATATTGTATGACATCACCATGCACTCGCTGTACGTAATTTAAGCTTACAATTTAAGAGTGGTTACAAACAAGTTTTTAGCATCTGAAATGATCAACTTTCTAATCATGTTAGAAGTGCGTTAGTATCAAAATAACTTTGAGCAGTTTACACAAATACAGGTTACATGAACATGATGATTAGGTAGTATTGTATAACCGAACCATCGATAAACGTTCAGTGTTTGCTTAGTACGAATACGTAAGTAATTAGCAAAAGCTCGTGACTTTGTCACTTTGTGTTTGTGATCTTATACGTAGTATTTCTTCGCTTGCTTCTTATATAGCACGTGACAAATGGTGAACTTATTTTGATATTACTCTTGGAATGGGTTCACGTAATATACAACATTCTGTCTGAAGGAGTTTCTAGGCTTAATCTTAGCCTAGCGTAGCGCGCTGTAAACGTAAGGAACTGTTACAATTCAAAATAATTTATTTCAAATCGGCTGTTTTACGAGCACTTTTTAAACGTCAAGTCTACCTCTACGTAGTGACTCTACCACCGGTTCAGAAGGGTTATCCTCCCGCGAAGAAACTCAGCAGTTGCTCTTTGTAATTCGAATTTTATAATTTCCAATTGCTGATAGCTTCCAAGAAGCTTTGTCCTTAGTAAAGTCATTAAGGTACACATATTATGTACTTTTGTAAACGCAAGTCCAATACTTCTTTTGGAAATTATTTTAATTTAATAAACGTCATAATCCTTCAGCCATTTTTTGCAATCAGGCTACCAACAACGGCAAATCAAACAATCCGTAAGTTCTTATGTGATTTAAGTGGCTCGGCAAAAAATCCGATAGAGTACCTAACTGTCTTATTACGTAGAGCTGACACAGTAATATGAGTAAGTACTATGAATGACGGACAAAACAATATGATTGTGACGAAGGCCTACGATTGGTAAAACGAGCCACGTAATAATCGAACCGAAGCGCATTCATAGCAGCTGACAGTGACATAACAATGAAATGTGATTGTATGTTTGTGAACATGTATTTGAGTTTAATATGGCCAAGTGCGAGTTGATGTACCGAGGGTTTCGCAAAGAATTTTTAGAATTAACTTTTTTAGGATTTTTTGGAATTAGGTAAATATTTCTAAAACTTTTGCCCCTTTTGCGCTTATTGCTCCTTGTCGTATTTCATGAGTGTCGGTTACCAATTACCTGAATTTCGATAACTTACGAGTACCTTCCGAACCGGTGGTGGAGTCACTACATACTGACAAGTTTAACTTTTCAAAAAGTGTTTGTGTATGAAATAAAAGAATTTGAATTTCATACAAAGTAAACGAGTTCTGTTTTTTTTCCTTTAAAGGTAACCCTAAAGATGAACTAGTACAACACATCTCCATTCTGTTGCAAACGGGCCTCGTTGGCCTCACACATGACTTCACGCATAAGAAAAGAATTCACGATGAAATCGCACGCGCCGTTGAGCAGACGCACTGGATTCTCTAGTGACGAAAACGACGGGCAATTGTGACGATTTCACTCAAAATCTAATCTTCCTTCCATTGTGCGACTAAGAAAGTAAATTTCTTGAGTTTCATGCATGATATGCATCTTTTTGTTATTCATTTGGTTGTCTGAAGTATTTTTTACATCCGCTTTATCACCAGTGTTTAGTTTTACTTCCTGAGGAATGTTCATTTTATCACTTTAGTTTTATTGTTTAGTGTTAACCACATTTTAACGATATCATAATTTTTGAAAATGTACCGTGATTAACGTGATATCAAGAATCGCGCCGGTTCCGCAATTTTTGATAACACGTTTATTTTCAAAAATTCAAGAGAGAAGATATTTCAGGTATATAGAATATTGCAAGATTCATGAAAATCGTAGTTTTTTTTTTATTTTTTTACTTGTTTCACAGATAAGTTTCAGTTAAAACAAAAGAGTGATTACCGAAACAAACGAGGTTTTTATATAACAATAAAAACTAATTTGACACGCTTAATTCTGACGGCCGCTGAAATTAATTTACTAAATTAATCGCTAAACATGGAGCCGAACAAAAATTAATTTAAATAAGCGCTCGCTCCACTGTCGAAACATTCCAAAAAAACTAATCAAAGATCGCTGTGAAAAAATCTTAATAGTATTAAGTTGAATGTACTTAACTTGTATAGAGTAACTCGTACAATGGGAGTTATAAAATTTAAAGCGATCTTAATGTACTTAATCTTGATCGATTACTTAATCTTGATCTATCAATTAAAAAAATATCATTATACGTAAAACTTTAAAGTCCAATATAAGAAACTTGAAAATTTCTCTTTTATCTTATCAGTAACAAGTTATTTAATCCCTTGACTTCAATCTCTTCTTGTATTATGCAACTGCAATGCGGTCTGACATGACAGTGTTTTTTTTTATTAAAAATTGGTAATTACTAATACTTAAATTGTGAATCGAATTTCAAGACTAAATCATGGCTCTCCACCATCTGCCTGAAGCGTATATTAGAGTACTTTGGACACATTGCCAGAAAAGATAATCTAGAAAAACTAGTAGTCACTGGCAAAGTTGAAGTAAAAGGCCGCGGGGGCGAAACCCGGTGCGTTGGTCTGATCAGATCCACACCACACTCGACTCCTCGATGTATGACGCTCTTTAAACAGACGATAATAATAGGAGTAGATGGTATATGGAGAGTCATTAATTAAGGTGGTCACAACCCTCAAATTTGAGGAAAACGACTCACGGAGGGGGAAATTGTGAATCAAACCTATATAGCATACCAGGAATAAATACAAAATATAAAACAATAATCATTAATGTACCAGAGACGTAACCCGTTCTATTGTTACGGCTCACTTAATCACAATTTAATTATTTTTCAAAATATCTAGAGTTACTTACTTAAAAGATTATCAGTTTGGTGAGATAGTTAAAACGCCATCATCTACCATTACGTGCACGCTTTCATAGTCAAACAAACATTTCAGTGGTTAACAATATATTACAATTACACTGCAATGTATTTCCGTTACAAAAATTACCTGCAAATTGGATCGTAATCCGCACTAAGATACTGGTATAGTATTTTTTGCCGTTTGAGTTGAAAATGTTTTGACCTAAATTATGTAATAATAAAATCGAAAGACTGTTGAGAGGAATTTTTAACAATTTTAAAAATTCATACTTACTGACGGAGATATCAAATATATAAGTTTATAGAAAGTTTTTTTTATTTGTTTTATTTTAAACCCTTCACTGCAATCCTATCTGATTGTTAGTGATGATTCACAATATGGATAAAGAGAAAGGCAAATTAAAATCACACCATATCAACTAATAAAAACATAGATTCAGAATAGGCTGGACCAATTAAGATAACCTCAATATATAATCGAGGATCGAACCCAAGAACTGCGTCTTGTAAATCCACCGCACATACCACTGCGCCACGGAGGCCGTCGAAAATAAGTCAAGCTAACATGAAAAGCTTAATCCACGAAGAACAATAGTTTCAGTTAAAATAACAATATTTATTTACTTACTTATTATCAATACCAAAACACTCAGTGCTGATTAATCTCTTGGCCTGAGGCGCAAATCAATTTTAATTCTACACTTTTTATTTTCTCAGTAATGAATATTCGTACCTTTTCCCGCTCGCTATTGTAGCGGGCCTGGCCCAAGGCTGCAACTTTGGCCAATTAACTGTGAATAGAATCTAATCAAAAACAGATCGCTCTTCTGATATCTTCATACCTCGGAACTAGTATCTCCAAGTCGCCAGACATTCATCGATAGTCCCATAAAAATATAACCACATTATTATCAGCATATTTTAACAGGACATCGTCAAGCTTTCTTCGCTTTAAAAGACGAGATATAAAACTTAAATCCAGGATTAGGTTGATAATGCTTTTTGTACTATAGAAACGACCATTATCAGGTGTCTCTAGTAATAACCGGGGCCGACATATGATTTTTATTAGCACAGAACAGAATACTCTACAGATATTTTAGTATTATAAGAAAATTTCTTAATTGTTGACTTGAAGAAATTTACTATTAGGATAATGAGACGAGCGAAAAATGCTAACTACAGTATTAGTTCTGCTTGAAGTGGCTCTTAATAAGAATGTTACTTTACATTAATTACATTTAACGTAGACACGCCGTTGTTCTTAGTCATTTCAATCAAAGTAAAATAAGTAATAATACACAAGAAGTAGTAATTCACTATTTTCATAGTGTATAAATGTATATGTGTGTAGTAATTACTCGACAAGGCCTTACATTTGATACTCATATTGAGGGAGTTTTGAAAAAACGTGTTACCCGTCATTTTGTAGCGTTCCATTCGTTTGAACGCTACGATGCCACAGACAGACAGACGTCGTAGTCAATCTTATGAAACCCCTTTTTGCGTTGGGAGTTAAAAAATAATTGACACCCGACGCAGAAAATATCGATCAGTTTTTTTATCTCGATTTTTCACAATTGCGTGTGGTAACTCTATTAAAAAGCAATGATCCAATACTTATAAATTAATGTACCTACTAAGATAGCAATCTATACAAATAATGAGCATTAATAATATAGGTAAACAATCGCCTGCAAAGAATGTACCTATGCTATTTTATTCGTTTGTCCAATTTATCATATGCCAATGTTAAGTTTCAGGAATTAACAAATCCTATGTACATACGTACGTAGATACGCATGAACGTATCTCAAGATCTTTAGAAATTTTAATTAAATTGTTATAAAAAAGAGCAGAAAAATAGATCCTTCCTAACACAGATGCTTGCTTTATAATCGGGAAGTTTTTGCATAAAAATATAATAAATAAATAAAGCGTTTTAATTATTGAGGCAATACAAAATGCGAGGTCCTTTGCAAATCTAGATATCCAGCCTCCAGGTTACATTTTAAGTAATCATAAATATTAGATAGTTAGGTTCCTACATTATTTACTTACTAAAACTCAAGTGCAAGACTTTTATCAAATTATGCACGATTTCATAATGTTTCTAATCTAATGCAATATCTTTCTTGTTATAAATTTATTCTCATGCATAAGGTGAATTATCTATGCCATTATGATGTTTCTTTTTTATTTCATAATTGAGCTATTATGATATTGCAGTCATTAAAATAAATAAACATGGACAAAATTGTCATCCTTTGCAGAATAATAAAATGTTTAGTACCTACCAATATCGTTGTACGATAAGTAAGTACTTGGGTATAACGAGTTTTATGCAGTTTTATTACTGCAGATATCAACTCCTTATCAAACCTTTTAAGGATATCTTTGGAAAAAATATCAGGCTAAGAAATAAAGATCTTTTTAAAATAAAAAGAAATAAAAAACGGATTTTTAGAGGATTGCTCTTAATGTTAATTATTTTCCACTTTATTTTAAAAATGCAAATAGGCTGAAATTGTTAATACTTTTTTTTATATAATTATGATTATTTTATGAGAGAAAACGTATAATGAAATTTCTTAAACACTTATAGGTACTGTTTTTTGATATAAAATTTTAGCAACTTATTTTAAATATGTTACCATACAATACAGCAATATAGAAGTAACAATTGAGGTGTGTTGTTTAGTTTCAGATATACTTTTAATACCCATAGAATAACCAGTAGCCCTATTTTGTAATTACGTTTTGTATTACTTAACATTGTGTGTTTCGGATTTGTCTGTCTCTCTTTTTGTCTATGGTATCGCGTAAGACGTAGAGGTATATAGATGAATGGGTTTATCACACAGTCGAGATACATAAACATCCTTACCGAATAGCCTACAGGAAAATAATAAAATGAGGGCGCTACGAGCACTTTTTATCAGCCCGTTTAGTGTGTATA
Source organism: Mycalesis mineus (assembly GCA_034621355.1). NCBI lineage: Eukaryota > Metazoa > Arthropoda > Insecta > Lepidoptera > Nymphalidae > Mycalesis > Mycalesis mineus. The sequence continues at coordinate 9,414,128 of CM067895.1, forward strand.
AAAAGTTGAGAGGTGTCAAGGCCCAAGGGACACCCGGATGGAACGAAGTTGTTATATATTTTGGTCATGTTCGGGGAGACGTAGGTGTTTGTTGTATGTCTTCCCGCGCTGTGTGTTTTGGAGTGCTGTCGAGACGACGACAGCACAGAGCAGCAGTGCAACGCAGGTGGCTTTTCCTTCTCAAGCGATACACTAGCTTACTATAGCAAAAAGTGTCGTTACAACTTTTCGTGAGAATTTTTTCCGTCTAGCCCCCTTTCACAACGCGCGATAAGGAACTTCGTTCCAATATATTTTTAAAGGACTTTTTCAATTTAACCATGTATACATATATTATTTTTAATTTTGAATTTGTTCGCATCATGGCGGAGCATTTTATTTTCTCTGGACAGGCTCTAATTTATAGACGGCCCTGTATATACAGCTGAACAATCCAATGATTTGTTTTCATTAATAATTCAATTAATTAATGCTTTTTTAAGTCTTGTTTCATAAAAACAAATGCGTAAGCTTGAATGAACAATTCACTGGACTTTAAAAGTGGGAAAATAGGTACTTACGAGCCGAGGAGAGAATCCATTAGTTTTTTGCTGTTTGACAGTGACATGATGAGGGCAGACACGGTTCGACCACGTTTCATCAATTTGCGAAACTTATAGTCTAAGAGCTGTATTGAAAAAACCACTCTCTACTCGTATAACATATATTCCAGATATCAAAAAAATAAAACATAGAAATATACAAAAGCTTTTTACTTATTTCAAAAATAAAAAAATAACATCAAAAACGCAGTTTGTATGTAAAGATTTGCATGTTATTTTTTACGCTATAACATAATAACAATGTAAGAAGTTTAAATTCTTAGGTAATAAAGTCGAGGAAATTCTTGACTATTCTTATAATCTATTTCTCAATCCCTTAATATACCAACTCCTACACAAAATTTTCTACTGAGAATTTCCTGGAAGAAAGCAAAGCAACATATTTCACAGCTGAACCAAGGATTAAGTTATTCACATTCATATATGCTAACTACTGAACCAAGAAGATAGCTTAGTGGTACTTCTAACTATTATTATCCTTGCCGTTTTACTCACATCGCACCGAAATGAGCACAACCATTTGAGACCGTCATTTTGTGCCTCCACAATTATATCACCGGCTCTTAGCGTATAATTAGCTATTTGTGCGCTTGAGTGGCAAGCGTCAAAACATTACATAAAATAATGTAGAGATAAAAGCTCCTTTTAATTACCGTTAGTTACATCTGTTTCACCGGAATCAACCGCGCTCATTAACATTTTAGCGCATCATTAGATACCTATAAAGCTAAACAAGTTAGTTGAACTCTTGTTTACCTGGATACTTTCGCAAGTAAAGCGTTGTTCACACTTATCCCTCTATAATTGTATTAAATTATACTATTGTTATAAAGGCGAAAGTTTGTATGTTTATATGGATGTTAGTCTTACACACAAAAAGTACTGAATAGATTTTGATGAAACTTTACATTATTATAACTTACATATTGGGATAACACCTAGGCCCCACGGCAACGAGAACAACACGAGTTAAGCCGCAGGCGTCCGCTAGTCTACTATATTTGTAGAACACACGACATTGTGGCAGATTTCAACATAAAAGAAATACCTTCATGTCTGTCCCCACTCCCGAAGCTCTATTGTTAATTCCAGTCTGAAGAGCACAGAAGTTAATGTTAATAACAAGAACCTAAAGCACTTAAGAACATAGGAATGTTTTCTAGAATGTCTAGTAAAGTTAGTTTTACTTTAGCCGATGGAATAGTCCCATTTCGAGGCTATTAGATGGGTCATCTCCATTCCATCAAAAATTCTAAATGAAATTCCATGGATGTATCTGAGGTATTTGGCTGCGAAGTGAGCGAAGACATTATTCCTATGCAATTCGGCGTATTGCAACTCCAGAGCGGACTAGAATGAATTTTACCAATCGCTAGATGATTGATTTGTTTGACCCCAGAAAACATTTATTTCTATTTTAAAGACAGTCTACGATATTCTTTTCTGTTATATAAAATTTCATCTAACAAAACAAACAAACTCAAATTCAAAATAATACTAGTTTCTACTAGGATGTTACAGTGTCCTGGTACACCTCATTCTACTTAATTGCCACATGTGGTTACCTAAGTAGATGAACGCATACCTGAGTTCCTTTTGAAATATACTAGTTTGTAGTATTTTTTGCTAAACGTAAATGCCTTAAAAGGTTAGTCCACACTCTAGACTAGAACACGAACATACATAAATAAATATAATTACATAATTAATGCAATTAAAATGTAGATCACATGTTGTGCACCGACGTGCATTTTTTACAACTCAATGTTTAGTTCATCTTTAATGTTTCTTTATTGTTACGAGCGGAGGTTTCCATAATTATATTCTTAAAACTTATTACTTTTTCTTTAAATGTATTTTATATTTTATTACATATTATGTTAGAATTATTTGTTCTGTACTAAATTTATATAGTGTTGTCGACGGCGTAGAGTGCACGAAAAAACTTAATAAGTTTATGTTGTGTCGCAAAGTGCACTCGTCTTCCTGTGAAGCATATTAGCCTGTAATTACACCAGAAATTTGTCTGAAACACCGCAGTCAGTATACTGTTTAGCATGGACACAAAAAAATTACACAAAAATACTACTACGTGGTACTATAGAGCACGCTACTGTTACTAGAGCCACCCTACAAATATACCACTTATATGAATGACATAACATCGTTAACACTTAAGATCCACTCCGCACTTACGCAAATATTTACGTGCACCCACAATTTATAAGTATAATACATAACACCAGTCATGACTCGTCACTACATATTATCCGCAAGCGACGTTAGACGTAGGGTTATCAATATTTTTTGAAAAAAAATACATTTTTTGGAAATATAAAAGTATTTCTTTGAAAAAGAAGGTAGAAAAAACAATTGAGTATTAGTTGCTTAGTAAGCTATTGTATAGCTTTTATCGCGGGCCTTGAGCGTAGAGACCGAATACAGAAATTCCCTAACGAAAATACCTACCACCCCCTGAGTATCAAAAGCACAATTTCGGCAACGACGTCATCGGGAAACGTGGCTTATGATGAACGTCTCTCTGGCAATCCGGGCACTTAGAGCGCCTTACCGCTAGGCCACGGTCCCGATGACGTCGGTAGGTAAACATGAGTTGATAAAAAATGCTATGCAATAGCTTTACCACGGCAGTCTCCGAGTGCCACACGTCTTTTTTTTTAGTTAAACTATAGTACCTACTTCGTAATGCAGCATGATATATATGCATCTGAACGCATCTATTTCAATCAAGGTAAAAGTTCATTTCGGGCTTAAAATATAGTATTTTTTCGTACTATATATTTTTTCAACAGTATACTATTTACCGTACACACTGTACGTGTTGTGCTACGAAATATAGCTACGTAGTACAACACTATATATTGTAGTGTACAATACAATATATTATAATACTGTTGGTAACCCTAGACTGATAGGTCCGTTTTTTACTTTCACTGCTCCTATACAACCTTTACAATACCAAATACTATCTCATGTTGAATTAAATGCTAAGCTTATATTGAAATAAAAGTTAACATTGTGTAGTGAAAGTGTTTCGTTTTATTACATACATATATCAATTAAAGGTTTAATACAAAAATAAAGATAATTTTAGCGCTTGGATGAACACTTAACGTGTTTAATGTGAAAGTCTAATAAACAGAAAAGGATACGGGTTCACTTACTCTATAATTTCTAAGCGGTTTGGTATCGGTACGCTAAACTACGTGACAATAAGTATGTTTTGGTCTATGGTAACCAGTAGCGGTTACTAAACAGAGTCAATTTAAAAATCCTAACTGAAAATCGAACCGAGTACCTTCTAGTAATTACCAGTGGATTCACGTATACTCTAGAAGTCACTAAAAGTTGAGCGCGATGTGTTCAAAATTAAAATATAGGAATTCGTTATCCTAGGTAGTTTGAGCCGTTTGATATCTATTAAACGTTTATTCTTGATTTTTTTAAATTTTAATATACATATGATATATCTTCTTCTAATATATAAAATTCTCGTGTCACAGTTTTCGTTGCCATACTCCTCCGAAACGGTTTGACCGATTTTGATGAAATTTTGTATGCGCATTCAGCAGGTCTGAGAATCGGCTACTATCTAATTTTCATCTAAATTTTTTTTTAATTTTTTAAGCAAAACAACGTTTGCCGGGTCAGCTAGTTTTAATATATATCAATAATTGAAAACAACAGACTAACGATAGTAAAGGGACCGGACCGGACTCAACACCATAGGGTCATTCATGGGATCATGGGTTCGAATTCGGACCCCTTCTGGTGAACTATTGCCGTACCCACTCTTAATACAGATTATATCAGTCATTAGAGAGGAAGGAGAATATAAGTCGGATTTAATATTTTTTGCCGAAATAGGCTTTTTGATTTTAGATTTTTTGTAATGTTTATAAAATTCCTTCACCCACGGTCATATGTAGAACGGTGGCAATGCAAAGACTTTGAAGTTTAAATGGCCCCATATAAAACATACTTAACTTATACTAAGGATTTAAAAGTAAGTATACAGATTTAATACCAAAACTTATGATCTTAATAAAATTACTATTCAACCTTAGAACTTAATGTATCTATTATTATCACAAATTACTCTCAAATTTTGTAATGACTATTTTGTATTATTAAAAATCTTCATATTTTAGTATATATTTTAAGTATAACCTAATATTTATATTTAGGAATAAACATAATATCAAAAATTGCGGAACCGACGGAATTCGAACCCGCGTCTCTCTGGCAATCCGGGCACTTAGAGCGCCTTACCGCTAGGCCACGATCCCGATGATGTCGATGCCGAAATTGTGCTTTTGATATTATGTTTTTGATATGTTAATTAGCAGGTATAAGCCTAAAAAGAATAAAATAGGAATATGTCATATTTAAAATTGAAGTGCTTCATTCGTAATATGTGTCTTCAATAGTATTGTAACATGTTCAGTTCATACTGTAGATGGCATTACAGGCCGAATACCTGGATATCAAAAACATAATATCAAAGCACAATTTCGGCACCGCATCATCGGGATCGTGGCCTAGCGGTAAGGCGCTCTAAGTAACCGGATTGCCAGATAGACGCGAATTCGAATCCCGTTGTTTCCGCAATTTTTGATATAATGTTTATTCTTAAATATAAATAATCCCTTAAGTGTAGGTAACTTTTCAATAAAACACTAAAAAAGAATAACCTAATATCACAGAATACAGCCTGACTAATATAACAAAGGCGAAAGTATGTATGATGGATTTTGATGAAACTTCACAATAATATAAATTCCAACGTGAACTGCGCGGGTATAATTAATATTCTCAATTAGTCGTATATATTCTCTTGGTGCAACAATAGCCCAACTGGCAGGGATCGAACCTATGACCTTACAGCGTCGAGTTCGACCCTTTTGCTACAGAGGTTTGGAAATATTCGAAATCGCGTCTTATGAAAATGTATTATGGATAAAATACTAAAAAGGCATTCGTATATTTTCCATCATGTCTTATCTTGTTATGGTAAAACAACAATGCAACTTTCTTTTATTCGTACTTTATTTGTATTATAAACTTTCAATTTATTTCCGCGAAATTATCAAAACGTATCAACATTATCAGCCGTTTCACGGTTCACTATTGGGCCAGCCTTCCCTCGTAGGAGAGGGGATATGAAGCGTTGAAACACCATGTGCTCCATTGCGAGTTCGCGATTTTAGAATGATAAAATGTTTCATCAATAAACGATCACTATCTCATGTTGATGAGTGACCGGAACCGACGGCTTAACGTGCTCGCCGAGGCACGCTAAGAATGTTGGGCTTGAATTTTACTGGCTTAAATGAAATAAAAGCTCAGGATTATTCCACATCCCGACCCAGAATTTGAACCTAAAACCTCGCGATCGAAGCCACATAGTCTAACCATAACCAAAGAGGCAGTCAAAACATATAACACAAGCCAGTGCCATACTTACATTCGGAATTACCATACAATACGCCGTTTTTGTTAACTGTCCGAATAGAAATCTCAAGTTCTGGGACAAGCACCGAGCATGCTCATAAAATATTTATAGACGTTAAGCTACCTCAATTGTGTTATGTTAATAAGAGAATTAGAACTTATTAAATATTCAAATGAAGGTGATTTATTTTAACAATCTCCGCTGATTGTACATAATGCAATAACTATCTTTAAGAAAAGTTAGGCGATAAAATGTCTATGATTGTGAGACGTATGTCAACTCTCGCAACTAAGGTTTAGGCTGCATTAATGCCTATATTTGCGAGTTACGCTATAATTTTGGATTTTCTTAAAGTTGTAAGTTATTTAATTTATTCAGAAATTATTTACTCACATTGATAACTGTAAATATAAAAAATGGGCACTTTACAAGTTAGAAAATGAGACAATTGGTTAAGACCAATTTTTTATACATTCGACGCGCTTGTTATTCACAAATTGCCTATGTATTATGTTCATCGTACCTACAAGAGCAAGACGGTGACAGCTGATTTCTGGATAAACATATTGTTTCACCATAAATTATGTTAAAAAGTTTGTAATTCCGCACATACATCAAGACAGTAAGTAAAATAAACTATCGCCATGTCTAAAAATAGCTCGACGAAGCGAAAAACGCCGCAGGCGTAATTAAAGGCTCTGTCTGTTCACAGAGCAAGTCCTATAAAACTATTAGTTATATTTTTTTATTACTATTGGTTACATATTTCCATTTCAATTCAATTATCATACATGTTTGACCACGCTTGGTACACGGAATGCTAAAATACGACCATTTCGCTCAATATTTATACTTGCTGAGTAAAAACTCTACGTTTAAAATATTTTACACTAGAAAACAAATTTATATCACCATTAATGGTGTCATTTATTTACGCTGTGAGCATATTTTTTATTTATTTTATAAATAGTAGCGGCAATTTGTAAGGATCGCTGTCGATAGGTTTTACTGTAACTTGTTTTTGATATATATCTTTATTTATTACTGCTATCAGCTCGTGTATAAAGTAGAACTTAGTAGTTTCGGGTTCGATACCCGGTATAATTTAAGAATGAACTAGTTTTTAATGGACCTTAAATCAGCTTTATCTGACCAACAATTAACATGAACGTTTTATACTGCGAGAATTGTAGAGTAAAAGACTTCAACGCGTGTTGAATTATTTCAAACCATTTTTTAACAATTAGCTTTTTTATTTCTACAACAAGTCAAATGCATTTAATATTTATTTAACATATGTTAATTAACATGTTTTATTAACAACCAACTGGAATGTTAGATCGCTTAATGTGTATTTGCCATTTAAAATAAGTAATGATTAATTCCTAACGCCATGGCTTTTCAGTTCAATGCTAGAGAAGTTATGAAATTAAGTTTATTAATCATAGAATAAATAAAAAAAAGTTAGTTAAAAAGTTTAAAAGTTATACGCGTAGGAATGCAATTTTGTTTGTAGATCCCATATACGACCATGTAACATGGTTTTATAATGAATGCCCTTTTTGGTATTCGACGTATTCAATTTCGTTCTTAATACAAAGTAAAGTAACATCGTGCAGAGTTGAAAGATGCTTTACATACTCGTACATTTACATTAAAACTCTGAGTATCTAAGGCTCTACTCAGATTCAAGTCAAATCTTCAACCACGTATATTAAGGTAATCTTTATTTTCAAATCATTAAGATGTACAAAGTTGTATTATTTGAATATTGAAAATTCAAAAAGGCAACGCCGCGCGACTACGCTTGATTCCATTAACTTTGTAATTTAGTGATGGGAAAATACAGATGATTTGATGGTACTGTATTCCAATAGCAAGACGCGACGTTTCGCTTTGCCTCTGCAACATTCTGAGTTAAGCCTAAATTTTGGTCTACGTGACTTTATAAATATTCAATTTAAGAATTACTAAAGTATTTTAAAAAATACTTTTATAATTTGTGTACTGTGTCAATAATGTATTTTATTTTATTTCCTATATTAAATTACAGTACCGCAATGTTCAAGCTTACCTTGGTATTTTGTTCTTTTTTTGGAAATTATGCGTTTTTTAAGAATTACAACTAGCTAGATAGATTAATCGCCACCGAAACGCTTTGCATACAAAATTTCATGAAAACAGCTGGATCCATTACCTGGATTGTTTTTTTTTATCGACTACAAGTTGGCCCTTGATGTTATATCACACCTGATGTTAAGTGATACAATCTAAGATGGAAACGGGCTAACTTTGTTAGGAGTGGGATGAAATCCACACCCCTTCGGTTTCTACAGGACATCGTACCGCAACGCTAAATCGCTTGGCGGTAAGTCTTTGTCGGTAGGGTGGTAACTAGCCACGGCGAAAGCCTCCCACCCGCCAGACCAAGACAAATTAAGAAAAATCTCAATCTGCCCCGCCGGGAATCGAACCCAGGACCTCCGTCTATCCACCGCGCATACCACTGCGCCACGGAGGTCGTCAAATTTTTGTTTACATTTAGATTTTTGTCTACAAGAATTGCTCGTGTAAAGTTATTAGATAGATTAGAGACTTAAAAATATAGTATAATAAATAGCTCTCTATTCTTAATAGTAGTAACGGAGTACGCATGTTTTTTATTTGTTTTATCCAGTCACAGTGATAATGTACAGTGACAGTTTGTCTATTAATTGTAATTCAATGCGCTCACTGAGCATTAGTATCTAAGTACCGCAACAAGTTAGCCACAAGCCACAACACTAGGAACACGGTCACATTGTCAAACGGTCTTGTAATCGCCGTTACTTCACGAATTAATGCCTAAATACTCGCACATACCTACGCTCTGATTACCACCCACAAAAGATTCTATCTCTGAATGCAACGTCCATACAGCACGAAACGAGATTTAAACAGTCACGGCTTGACACGGATACATTTTATAACTTACCTTTAATCCTATTATATGATAATAATAAACGGACTTATCTCCAACCTAATTACTAACGTAATTATGAATTGAAAACTATCTCAGCTCTTTATTTTTAACCCACTCCAAAAAAGGGAGGTTATCGATTCGACCCTTAAGTATGTAATATTGTTAGATTTGCAATGTTTTCGAGCATGTTAGGCTGGACTAACTTCTCAACATGTGTGCCAAATTTTGTATATTTGTATGTGTGTTTGCTTGGATCATAACTTAAAAATATGCACGCATAAAGTCGTATTCATTATTATCAGTCTGTAATCGACCAACTACAAGACCAAGCCACCCTTCTTATAGGAGTCGATATATGAAGCGTAGACCGACCACGCTGCTCCAAGGCGGTTTGGCGGGCTACCGTAAGATATAGTTATTTATTAAATTATTTAGCCTGCACTTCGGGCGGGTAAGTTACATTGTAATCAAATATATTATTACTCGCTTTTATTTTTCCCTATTAGTACAGAAATGTATTTTTGGGTCAATAGTTGTAAGTTCAATTAGACGACTCCCTGAAAACCATAGATTAGTTTCATGAAGTGAGAGGTGGCTATAGGAACTCTCACTTATGTCTTGCCAAAGACTTTAGTGCTCCCATAAATTCATAATATTATGGTTAGTATGATACGATCGGCTCCTAGTTATTTGGCATCGTAGTGGAATACTAGATCAGTTGGCAAAGACACGGTGGTAATCAGCCGTGGCCAAAGCCTTCCATCAGATATGTATAACATAAGCCTATTTATAAATTACAATTTCTAAAATTGGAATCGAGTAATGACTGTTTTAACTACTTACAAAGAAATGCATGTTCGTTTGCATCAAAAAGACCAAAGTGATATTGAAGTGCTAACCTCTTTTTGAAGGGTAAACCACTTCTTATGGCGCCAGTCTGTCTGAATTTCCTTTCTCTCACGCACACGGCAGCGGTAGACAGGCTCCTTTTCTCTCACTTTAACCCACAGCGTATTAGCCGTATTTAAGTTATCATTTTCTGTCGGGCGACACACACAGGTAAAAAATCAGTTCAGTTACACCATTAACGTGAATAATACCGCAGGCCACAGTTAATATAACGTGAAAAGCGATCTGATATAAAGGCATCGACATCAAAACATTGCCGCAGTGATATAGATAACAAGCCAATTAGATCGCTAAGTATGAAATCTAGGACTTGATGAACTGCCACGCTATGTTAGACTTTAACGTAACACTGGAAGTAAAGCGAGACGATCCCGTATTAGCCAAATAAAACTCTAAGTCTATACACATAGAATTGGTTTTTGGTAAACAATGTTACATAGCGATTTCCAAAGAATGCCATTGTTAAAGTTATCTGAGATATGTGCCGTGGCTATTAGACGATCTCTTGAAGTGGCGCGTCCGGTCGGAAATAAAAAGATATAGGTTTTTGCTTCGTTTACAAAGACTTTTCTCATTTCTATGTATACGTAGGTCTATATTTTTTCTTTTACTTTCCTTTACTTTCTTTTACTTTCCTTTACTTTTGTACACCAGACAGATTTTAACTATGAAAAACTCTATGAATAGTGACACCAGCTTTCGTGACTTGGTTTTTTTTTTAGTGCTTGATTTAAAACTTTTGATGTTGACGAAATGTTAAAATGAAAAGATGCTGTTTGATGATATAAAAATATCTTTTTAGGAATATAGTGCATACTAATTTGAAAAATTTTAACTGGATTTTCACTCATGTATGAAAAGGAACTATTTATGTATTTAAGAAAACACTTGAATATGTATAAGTCCCAACTGCTTAACCCTGTATTAGTCGAAAATCCAAATTCTGAGTTTAAATCCGAAAATGCTAACTTAGTTCGTTACACTAAAATAGTGGAGAGAGGCTTTCTTAAATTGAAAATAACTTATAATCTAAATATATTATAACAAATATTCTTAAGTACACATTTTATTGGCAGTTCATTAACACCTCTACTTTGAACTACATATCAGTAATAACTAAGTATAGCTACTTCAAAGTACAATCGAACTCCGTTATTGGGCGGAAGCTCTAATAAGTTTCGTAGAAAAGAGGTTGTGGCCGTCATTCCAAACATTTTTATTTTTTGGAGCCCTAACTACTAAATTAATTGTGTTTGAGTCAGCGAAAATACGTTAATGATAAAGCGTGAAACAAACATAAAACTTTTTTCCAATACAAAGTTAAGCTTTACATTATTAGGATACATTGAAATGCTTAGTGTTGTAATAAAGAAGATATCATATAGATACAAGATACGATAATAATTTACAAGTATATTTTATTGAAAATTATGGGTTTTAAAGAGCAAGTACTTTTAACCTTTTTTAATTTTTACTAAGTTTCGGATACATGGGTCGTACAAAAATTACTTCCAAACAAGAAGTTGCTCTTGCTCTTACTTTTTCTCACATAATATCAATTTATTTCCCAATTCAATTCAATTTTATGATTCGTGTATATAATTTAATACCCTTTTAATCTATTCTCAGTTTCAGTACCGTAATTTTGGACCATGAAATCCCATGTAGGCGTTTGTATCTAATCTAAACGAAAATCTCTCCATGCACTTTATAACAAATTGCGGTGATAAATGTCTAGCAATATCGTACCTTCACTCTAACTATAAGATATTAAAGTAAATGATTAGTTAAGCCTACGGAAATTTTCTAACATTTAATCAAATAGAAATATCGCGTATTTATAATGAAATTTAAATAAATTATTTGAATTTTAAATGTCTATATCTTAGTGATGCTCAAAAACCTGAAAATACATAACGAACTTAAACTTAAATCCGACTGCCGTGATATTTAAGAGATAACTTAAATGGACTTTTAAATAATCCAAAAAGCTCGTCACGGGTTTGCTTTTCGGTAATTATGGTTGACGACGTTTTCCACGCGGTGATCGCGTTAATCGAAAATCGACATCGATCGTGTTAATCGAAAATCGACTAAAACTCATTCTGAATCCGATACAATAACGATCCCGTTATCATTAACTTTCACGGAAAATCGATTCCTACCCCAGATACCGAGACCTTGTCCGATTCATCAATGAAGTTACACGCGCCACTTACGCCACAACAGCTTACGTGCTTCGAGAGAATTTTGCTTTACACACAATAAATCTCTTTCTATGCCATCAATTTAATTATTAAATGTTTTAATCACACAGACTCTATTCTCGTTAACGTGTGCTGTTTAATCTTTTTATGTGTATTTACAATGCAGAATGCCAACTCAACATTGAAAGTTTGTGATATTATAATTTCCAAAAAACATTGGTAGTGCTTAGTTAAGCCAATGGTCTTGCCATACAGCGGCCTATGGGTGAACAACTAGATAGCGTATATTTTTACTAGAGGACGCCCGCGGTTTTACTCATTTAATTCCCGTTCCCGAGGAAATTTCGCGATAGAATATGGCCTATGTAATATGTAAGCTATATTGTTGAAAAGTTTTATCAAAATCCATTCTATAGCTTTCGCGGGAAAGAGTAACAAACATCAATCCATCCATTATAATATTAGTAAAAATAATTATTTTATTAATATTTTAATGCGTTCTTCACCTTCTTGTATACTTTGGCCAGATTGTGTACTTAAACAAAAGTTCTGTAGAAGGTATCAATACTATAAATATACACAGCGATAGAGTCGAATTTGTCATCGATATTTGTCTGCTCTATAGCCAGACGTGCAAAGTCGATGACTAAACTAATGAACTAAAGTTTCGATTTAACGTGTATAATCAATTAAAGCATACCCTGCACTTAAACTAGTAAAATAGCTCAACCTATCCTAATTAACGAGAAGATCTCAGAAAATTCGCAAATATTTAGCGCAATGATACCCGTCGGTCAGACGCACCGTAACCACCATATTGGGAACTTAATTAAGGTGGTATAACGATCGTTAACGAGAAATGACTTGCGAGTGCTTTTGCTGTTCCGCCCTGCAAAAGAACTTATACCAAGCATTTCTCTAGGCTTGGTGGCCGATCCTTTTACGATTAGGTGAACTTTTTTATAAGAATCTTCGCAGAAAACTTATTACGTATTTATCGACGTAATAAAATAACTGTAACGATTACAGTTCTTTTATGACTATCAGAAAAGAGCTTCTGTTGAGTTTCTTCTTCTTCTTAGCTGACCTGCCTTAATAGCCCGTAGTAGAGTCACTGCAAATAGTCTAGCTTGACGTTTTAAAAGTGCTTGTAGTCTAGGTTACTTGAATTTGACTCCAGTGATGATTTTCGGAGTATGTCCGCCCGTATGGGTTTGAGACAAGTTAATCGATTTCTTTGCCTATTTTTATAACAGTCTGTTCTACCTTACGACGCTAAAATAGACTAATAAATAACTAACTAGTTAAGAAATATAATAGGTTGAATGAAATGAAAGCTCGCTCTTTAAGTTTAATGGTGTTTCGTGTATAAACGTATCAAACTTTATAAGCTGTAGTAAATCAATGCCTATAGGTTTATCACCAAACGGTAACTAGGTACCCTGTCGCACTTCCGGTCTGAACTTGCGAGTAAGTAGGTCCGACGAAATTAAATGCATTAGATACTTAGATATATGAGAAATCAACGCAAGTTCTATTTCTGTACTATTTTTTTAACATTATTATATCACTTATCCAGTATACTACTTACTTACTTACTTCATAGAACAATAAAGTAATTGTTACTTACTGTCCACAAGAAAAGAGTTACTAATAGACAAATAATGATGGTGATGATGTTAAATGGTCTCGATGATCTAATTAAATTAAATTAAAGTAATTAAAATTTTATTACATAAAACAAAGTCTGACGACCTCCTTGGCGCAGTGATATGCGCGGTGGATTCATAAGACGGAGATCCTGGGTTCGATTCCCGGCGGGGCAGATTGAGATTTTTCTTAATTTGTCTTGGTCTGGGTGGTGGGACGCTTTCGTCGTGGCTAGTTACCACCATACCGACAAAGACGTACCGCCAAGCGACTTTGCGTTCCGGTACGATGTCGTGTAGAAACCGAAAGGGGTGTGGATTTTCATCCTACTCCTAACAAGTTAGCCCGCTTTCATCTTAGATTGCATCATCACTTAACATCAGGTGTGATAGGAGTCAAGGGCCAACTTGTAGTCGATAAAAAAAAAGTTAAATTAGATAGTTGTAACTAATAATTCCTGGGCTACATTTGTAACCCTTGATCAATTCAGGAAGATGCATAGAGTTAAATTAAATTTGCTGTTACCTCATAATCACGTTAATTGTCCACGTTGAAATAGCAGGGCGCAGATAATTAAAGATAATTTTTATCGAAAGTTACTTAATAGGCACTTGTCATCATTCTATTCATAGACACAATCGCGTGCGTCCAAAAACGTACCTACAGCAAAATGACAAAGACCTCGCAGATCAGATAAAACCTAATGAGGCGCGCTAAAGTAATTATGGAGATATTAGGCTTAATTAGGCATCATGTTCGGCTGTGAACAATCGCAGAGAATCAACGTCGAAAGGAAACTCAACTCAACAGCTGTATTCATAGAGTCAGACAATCAATTGTAGATAACCGAAGCGAGAAGTGCATTGCCGAACGGTTGTTTCGTGATAAGAAAAAGTTCAATTTATGCGTAAGTACTGAGTAGGTATTTATGCGTAAATACTGCGTATAAACAGACATAAAAACGTGGCAGAGGACTTTGTTTTACAATATGTATTGATTACTTTATTAGAAACGCAAACTGGTACCAACATGATGATAAACTGACGAATGCGACAACAAAATGTTTGCTCCTCGCTATGCAAGAAACACGTCCTTCAATGCTACCTAATTTAAGTGGCGGTAGCACGTTCTCAGGTTCACCGCTATTACATCACTAAGAGTTGACACACATATCACATTACCACAGATTACATAATAATACAAAACTTTTCCAATCAAATCTATTCGTTTACTTCGACCGTTACTACTAACCACCCTACCGTTAACCCAAGTCATTACTTTAATTTTCATGCGGGACCAAGGATCTTCACATTATAGAGGCCGTCACGATACGAAGTGCATTGGCACTTAACATTAGATTAAATAGTAGCCAAGCGCTAACTTGTGGTCAGGTATTAAAAATAAACAAAAGATAAACCATCGACAAGGCCTATCGGGTGTTGATACTATAACCGTAAATACAAAACCGACGTTTACAACAATGATAAAACGGGATCGGATCATTAAACTTTCTAGGTTGGTTTTCTACGGAGCCCCAGTTTTCCCTGAGCGGTTTGCTCTGAGCGGTTTCTTTGCGAATAACATGCAGCTTAGTCGAGCATGCGACTCTTGTTTGTACTAAATCTCATTGTTATGACGGACGTCAATAGCTCTTTGAGTATAAACATTACTTTAATTATCTATACAACACTACATTGCAGTTTAAGAAAATACTTTATTTTAGGTTAGTTATGCTTCAGTATTTCGTACAAAGTCATTAGGTTGATGTAGGTATATATTAGTCCCCGATTAGTACTTACTGAATATATTTTGGAAAGTTTTTGGGTTCGTCAAAAAATTATGCTAGAAATACTACATTTACTTCTGGATTCGCCTTAATTGTATTATAATAATTGGGAGATTTATTCTAATCTCTTTCCGCTTTCAAATTATAAACTACACTTTACTTGAAAAATAATTATTTAATCACAACTCTAATCAATAGTTTTGAGAAACCACAGACATGCATAAAATCTCCTTTTTTGAAAGCTGGTTAAAAATAAACAAACCGTTAAGAGCTAGCGCGTAAACATACGCTGTATGCGTGGATGTCAGGTTAAATATGCACGTTTTTACACTGCGCTCGCTAATGTGGGATACTTTAATATCCCTTCACGAACGACGTTCGCAATAAATACACCGGAACGTAAACGAAATTAACATTAACTAAACGCACCTTCCTTGTTAAGCTAATTGGTCATGTACAACCTTCTACGATGACCGCTTATAAACATCGAATGAAAATACATTATCTAGCGATTGTAACTTATTGTGGTTTGGCTATCTTCTCCTAAGATACAGTCTTCCAGTAAAAATCTCTCTACAGTCATTTTTGATGATTTTCCGGTTGGCAACACACACAGATGTCGATTTTAAGTAAGTCGCTTAAGATAGTGAGATACAATACAATTCGACAAAGATCTGTTTATTAAGTAATATCGTTTGGGAAGTGGAAAACTATCGTAAATAATATCGTAATAAATAGCGCCACATTTTGCAGGGCGTGCAAAGAACACGTCCTACAAAGTGCAAAGTGCCGTCCTGTATTCATCAAAGAGGTGTAGCTGTTAAGTCTCATCTGCCTGTAATTACACTACACTGGCAACCATACCCTTCTGACTTCATGGCCGTCAGTAGAACGGATCCCGGTCTAGTTCTGTTACAAAAAGCGACAAGTAGCTAGGTAATCTGGCATTCTCTGTTTATTATATTTATTTATATTTTCTTCTAAGTTATTATTGATATAACAGATGTGTCACTAAAAGTTAAATAAAAAAAATCATTGCACATTGTACTTACAAAAATTTACAAGATACGGTTCTTACTGGTTTTCATTTTACATCCTTGACCGATCCACACACCACTGAAGACAATATTTCCCACGATGTACGCCGCATTTCCATACTTGAGAAAAATTCTAATCTATGCACTTCAGTAAAATTATACCCGCAAGAGCAGTGTTCCTGGGAACGAGAACCTTTTTTTATCATGAACATTTGCGACACCAGAGGTACTGCTAATGTGTCGCCGGCCTTTGAGGAAAGTGTCAACACGCCCCTTAAATACTCCCATATTATATTACAGGAAATTTATACCAGAGCGGGAAGTTGATTCCTCCAATTGCATGTACATTGAAGAAGAAGAAGATCTAGGTAAGGTGATGAAGCTGATGATCTTAGTAAGCGATAATATTTTTGTACATACTTTACAAAAAATAATTCTAAAATTTCGCGCAATTTCGTAGAGTCGTTGGACGACCGAGTGGCGCAGTGGATAGTGACCCTGCTTCTGCGTCCTAGGCCGTGGGTTCCATTCCCACATCTGGAAAATATTTGTGTGATGAGCATGGATGTTTTCCAGTGTCTGGGTGTTAACTATATATTATATGTATTTATTTATAAATTATATAAAAATATTCATCGGTTATCATAGTACCCATAACACAAGCTGCCTAAGCTTACTTTGGGGCTATATAGTGATGTGTGTAATTGTCCTTTAATAGATATTTATTTATTTATTATCATTAGTTTTAAGGCAAGATCTTCAAACGACTACCCCTGAAAAACATGTCTTTGAGAATCTTGTTTTCCGAAGATACTCTTATAATCATAAAAATAAAGAGCAAACTAGAACTAGAGCACACACATAAAATATATAGGAACACATAAAACATACACAACGGAACAAAATGATGAGTATGTTAATAACGTAAGGCATGAGGCACAGTTATGATGCAGTGGCGAGTGCAGCTGGGTAATTATCGGGAGACGGAGCCGTGGCGGCCAACTGAGGTGTGGGACTGGACCGAGCTAACTGTCCCCACATCCCAACATGTAAGAGGACAAATAAGCAGTTATAAAAAATAGTCGTCTGTAAAATCGGTTTATGGACGATAATTGTACGTGACGTCATAAGAAAACATCGATGAAAAATTGCAGTTGAGTGGACGACAGAAAGACCCGTCATATGCCGAACGCTTAGGCGGATCTCGCCTCAATATCGCTTACTCCGCGCTATCGCTTTCAAGGTCAGATCAGGCGGAACGTGACAACGAGTCATGCTTTTTCGTGCATTTGGTTTTCGTCGATTTAATTGCAATTGCAATAATAATAGGTAATTGCATTGCCTCGCGATGTTCCTCGACTAGTTGTCATGCAGATTTCGTCATTTCTGATTTGTCGACCATTTTTTCATGACCATGCCGTTGCTGCGAGGCTTACCTAATGCTGAGGAATCGGATATCATTACCTATTTGACTGGTTAAACTATTTGCTGCCAATTGCTGTCCAAGGTAGATGCCATGTCACATGATGTAAATTTGATAAGAAAAATTTTTCGTTTTTCGTTTTTCTAATAAATAACATTAATTGTTTGAACAATTCATATTGTTGCTCAATCATTGAACACAATAGCGAATGACAATAATTAGGTAAAGTTGTAAGAAGTGACCTACTTTGTATACAGTAACAGATAACTGGTCCTTAAATATCATTGCACGCTACGGTTTTGCTGTCCATCAATCGTAGAGCTGCATAAATATGGATAACCTTGGAATAAACTATTACGAGCAATTAACAGAACAATTACAATATAGAATAATATTTATTCATAATAAATTGAATTGCCAATCTAAGTAGCAATTAAAATGCATGACGATTATTATTATAGCGCATCGTTTAATTTACGCGTACATTTAAAAAAAAAGTTGAGAGGTGTCAAGGGACACCCGGATGGAACGAAGTTCCTTTCGATTAATTAGTGAAGGAATTGTAATAAAATTTTATTTTTTTTAAGTAATAATAATATTTGTTGTTGTACACCGAAACACCAGATGGCGCCACGAGAGCGCGAGACAGCATACAGCGCGGGCGCCCCCGCCGCTCACGCGCACACACATCAAAGGCGGCGGCAAGATCCTTTGATCAAAAAGTGTCGTGACAACTTTTCGTACGAATTTTTTCCGTCTAGCCCCCTTTCACAACGCGCGATAAGGAACTTCGTTCCAATAAATAAAAGCGAAACAAATTGAAGGAGGTAATAGGTACATGCAAATATCATCATCGTCATCATCATCAGCCTATTAAAGGCCCACTACAGGGCCAGGCCTCCCTCCTTATACGAGAGGGGATATGGAGTGTACACCCACCACGCTGCTCCAATGCGGGTTGGTGGGCTTAGGGTGACAATGTTTCATTTATTAACTATCACTATCAGATGTTGTTGATAGTGACCGGGACCGACGGCTTAACGTACTCTCCGAGGCAAAGGGGTGTAAAACCACCAACTTCCAGACTCCGGGCTTGGAATGTACTGAACATTTCATAGAAGAATGAAAAAGCTCAGAATTATTCCGTGACCCGACCCAGGAATCGAACCCAGGACCTCGTGATCGAAGCCACATAGGCTAACCACTAGACCAACGAGGCAGTCATACATACATGTAAATATAAATTTTAGTAACACTTTTATCATTATAGTTTGCTTTAATCTCGGGCGTTTTCTCTTACTTAACCATGCCATTTGCAAATTTAATAGATAGGTAGGTATAGTCTAGCGTTTAAAGTAATAATCGAAAAACTAATCATCATTATCAGCAAATTAACGGCCCACTACAAGGCTAGGCCTCCCTCCTTATAGAACAGGGGATATAGAGCGTAGACCCACCACGCTGCTCCTTTGCGGGTCATAATGTTTCAACTATTAACGATCACTATCGTTGATGATAGTGAAAAAATAATAAATACTGAATTAATTGCTAGCTTTCTTCAGAATCGAACTATTAATTAACCACCGCACATAATATAGATTTTAAAAAGCAGTAATACGTATTATGTAAGTAAACATTAAAGTAATTATAAGTATTATAGTATAAATACGAAGGCTTCATTATAATTAATTTATATACCTCACTAAATAGTCTTTCATAATAAAAAAGAAAATAAAATTGGCAATATTTTGTTAGCTTTAATTTTCTATATACTTAAATCGTTATAAACAATACGATTACATCATACACATACGAAAAATAAATAATAGCCTACAGATTATTCAAAATTGCAGATATAATTTATGGAAATGGACTCTCTCTTCGATTATACCTTATACAGCCACATTGCAACATATTGGTAAACCAAAACACGTCTAATGCTACACAATTTAAATGTAACATTACGTAAACAACAGTGAATGGAAAGCCAACTTAAGAATACACTGCAAACTTACACCAGCCAAAATTGGCCTTAAGTTGGCTAAAATATAACCACAGATTAGTGTGAGATAGGTACAATTCAATGTTTCAATTACTGATACAAATAAAATCCTTTTTTTACTAAGCAAAATTATATTATATCTATAATTTGAAATCGAGGTAATATCATCTAATTACAAAATTATAGGGCTCTATCAAAAACTTCAGTGCAAAAGTGAGTGAGAGCACTTTAAATAGACAAGGAAAAAACATTTCGTTGTTTTTATCTATGATTCTCTATACTTATAGGATAAAGCCAACAAACAATGAAAAATAAAGTGTCTCAAACAAAGTGCCCACAAAAAAAAAACAACAAAAAGTAAATAAAATGTGATTTAGTCATCGACACAATAAACGTAAACATACTTGTAGAACCGATATTTGAAAGCGATCGAGTATTACCTCTATCCCTATTTCTCGTGAACAAAAATATTGTCAGTTTTACAAAAATGATTCATTTGTTTTCTTTCGTTTGACTCAACTATAGACTAGTACAGAAATTTAACAGTAATGTTATTCATAATATAAATAATAATAATATGAAAAATAAAAAAAATCGCATGGAAATCGGTCCATCCGTTTGAGAGCCACAGACACACGCACACAGTCAGACAGACAGACAGATATCGACGTCAAACTTATAACACCCCTCTTTTTATCTCGGCAGTTAAAAACCACGCAATCTTATGCATTACCATTGAATCAAATCTAATTCATGTTAGTACAGATACTAATAGAACACGACTATCATATTGTCTATCGCGAAAACAAAAAACTTGTCAGTTGTATGCAATCTTACGTGTATGTGGAACATTGTAAAGAATCCAGAGAAATTGTTATTAGAAAGTTTCATACATATCTTAATAATTGCCAGCGTTCTGAATAAAGCGACAGCAAATGAGATAATAGTTAGTGCATTTCTCACACTAGGAAGCTGTTTCGTGCGACATTAAGAACAACTCTGATTGCATTTTAATAATGCACATGCAATTGTTAAGCGCGTGGGCAATGACATTTATATTTAGTAGTAAAAAATAGAGATTCCTGTAATTAGCTACTTGATCGAGTAATTGTTGTTGTTTATAATCAATAATTTGAGTAGAGATTTAACTCTGACATCGGTGGTAGATTGGATACAGTCCTATGAAAAAAACAAAACAATTAACCGAGTGGGAGTAGTACTTGCGCACTGATAATTGCATGAAAATTTCAAATTAATTAGGATATGGAGTTTATACCCACCACGCTGCTTCAATGCTCGTTTGCAGGCTTAGGGTGATAATATTTGATAAATTAACGATTACTATAATAACTGTAACCGGAACCGTAACACCACCATATTCAGGCTTGGAATTTCACTGAAAATATCTTAAAAGATTTAACATTACTTGTAAAATATCTTTATATATATTTCACGTCTTTAAATACCAAATAAAAAAGGTTTCTAATAACTCTTGCTAATTAGCTGAAAAGGTGCCGAGAAGTTGTAGTCTCTCATTTCTTATATCAAGTTCTGGCGTGACCCCTTGCAATAAATTAGGTATAGCACATCGAATGATACTGCACTGAAGCTTATTATTTCTCCATTGTTCCATGCGTGCTAGGACATTATCAAAATTTATAGTTTCTGGACAAAAACAGGTAAGTTATACCCACACTAAAACAAACAGCTACTTACCAACATCCCTTCCTGCTATAATCAATGAAGAAATATAAAATTTTTACGACAAAACTTCTGTAAAGATGCGAGTTCTTCCCAGTTTATGCTCAGCAATTAGTTTTCATTTCTGCTATAAATTTTAGTAGCCGTAACTAAGTTTAAAGCTATAATGTCTGTCGTTGCCTCATTACTTTCAACATTTCAGTTAGTTTTTAATTTTATTATTTTAACTTTATTTTTACCTGGATAAATAACTCTGCCGATCATTATTATCATGATGAGGCTATTATAATGGCCACAACAGTGCAGAATCCTTTCTTTATAATAAAGCAGATATGGAGTTAAGTTCAACGCTGCTTCAATGTGGATTGGTATGCTTATAGTGATAATGTTTGTATCTATTACGATGACTATCAGAATGGTTAACGATATGGCCAATACCGACACCTGAACATGTTCTCCGACACACTGGGATGTAAATACCGCCGACTTCTCAAATTCTCAGTCAAATTTCTACTTAAAATGTATTAAGTGATATATAAGCTCAATGTTTTATTATCCTACGTAGGACTGGAACCTAAGACTTTAAGTTCCGAAGCCACAAACGCTGACTCTAGACCATTGAGCAGTTACAAAATGCGCAACGAATACCTAATCGCGCAGCTAAACTAAATCAAAATTCGACGTGGAATGCTTATCAACTAATAAATTAAAAGTGAAGATAGAAATGCTTAATAAATTAAAATAATGTTTTAATGTTAATGTCACCGGCTTCATCGATATGCTTAAGTAACTAAAAGCAACTAAATGATGCAGTAATTTTACTTTTTAGTGCGTTTTGAGTCGATTCAATTTTTTACTAAAAATTTTTTTAACTTGTCACTATCAAGTTAAAAAAATATGTAAAAAAAAAAAAATGTGTAAAATGGATGATGATTTCTACCTTCGTATTTAATTTTTTTTAACAATCATTCCACAACTAGTTTGGCTTTAGTAGGTAGGTATCATTTTGGACGTTCACACTTGCTTGTTATATTTGGAAAAATTAAAGTATTGTAAGTGATAATGATGATCTATTAATTAGATGTTATTATAATTATCAGCCTATTAAAGCCTCACTACAGGGCCAGATCTATATCGAGATGGAGCGTAGATCCACCTCATTGCTACAATGTGGGTTGGCGGGCTTAGGGTGATAATGTTTCATTTTTTAAAAATCACTATTTAATGTTGATAATACTGACCAGCTCTCCTCGAGGCACGAGGGTACACCACCTACATTCCGATCTCGGGCTTAGAATTTACTGAAAATGACTTACAGAATTAATCCACTATTCGACTCAGGATTCGAACTCAGAACCTCGTGATCGAATCCAAATATGTTATCCACTAACCAACGAGATAGTCAATTAAATGCTATATACTTGGGTACTATACAAACTTTTAAGTACTATAAGTACTCATTTTAATAAAATTCTAATGAATCCGCTAAAAGATAGACGCGTCACCTTATGTGAGACCACTCTTGGTCTCTTGTATACAGATGCTCCATTGTTAACAACAATGCTCTTGCACGAGAAGATGGCAAAAAAGACGTCGGCCGTCATAAGCATGTCATTCACCTATAGGAAATCTGTTTACAAGCAAGACGAGTAATCTATTAAGCTGCTTACAAGTTACGTACTTCAAATTCCTAAGTTAAGAACTAATTTATACTTAGATACTAGAACTGTCTAACAACAGATTACTTGCTTTAAGTATCGTGCTGATAATATAGCATTGAATAGAAGGACAAGGAGTTACTTCTATACTAAATAGGCTTGCGCTTAGCAACAATCGTGTCTGCTGAAACGCAGTGATAAGATATATTCTAAGTTGAAGTGCACTTGCCTATTATATTCAGTCTTGAATAGATACCTACGAGTCAACAAAAGACCGAGCCAGTGGTAGAGTCACTACAAATAGTCTGATTGGACGTTTCAAAAGTGCTTATAAATACTTGAAATAAACGATTTTGAATTTTGGCAGAACATGAAATACTTAATTTCAACATTCTTATTTTTATTGAAGTGTTTGTTACACACACTTTGGGAAGATTTTAATTAAATTATTAATCAAGTAAATTTGAAAATAAACATAATTAAAAATTGCGGAACCGACGGGATTCGAACTTATTAAGCGAATTTTTAATTTTAACATTGGTATCTGTCCATTCATCCACAATATAATCTCGAGAATAACTGAATGGCTTTTAGTACAATTATTAAAGTAGAATAAGCATTGTTTGGAGTAGATGTGTATGTTTATTTGGCGTCTGTAAAAGAAGTATATTTCACCCGGGTGCAGTCGTGGGCTTTTGGTAGTAAGTTTATAACACACTTTGCCCGTAATGACATTGAATGGGTACACAGTCCACAAGTAACACAGGTTGTACGGTCATGGAATCATCTATAGGCACTTACCGTTTAGGCACGCTGATTCGCCGTTGCCGAAATACGTGGTCCATTCTGTTGTCTTTTCACTTTTGCCGACTGTCCCACGGAGAAAATTATAACGAACTTTCACTTGTGTTGAATTCGAGCGAACTACGAAGCATGCACAGTATCACTTAAACACGTATAAAAGTATGTCTGTATTGTTCTGCACGATGTATAACTGTCCGTAGTCGTCAACATTAATTATTCAACGATCGATGTAGTTTTTCGAATTGCGTTACGCGGTCCGGTGAGTTTTTTCCTTCTGTGGAAAATTGTATAGTTTAATTGCTAGATCGGAAACGGACCGTAATTGCACCCGAAAAACATTACTGTCCTTTTGGTACAGTTGGATTAAATTGTATATTTTGTTTACTAAAATTACAATGCATATTATAATAATAAAGCTGATGGTTGTGTTTGTTTAAACGCACTAATCTATGTAACTTTTTCGTTTAATAGAACAACTATTGCGAAATAATATCTTCAACTTTTTAAAAGTACTACTATATCTTATTCATTTCTCTATTTGCAGTAGGCTACGAGAGGTTTTTAAATATTATTTCCTACTTCTAACTCAATTAACGACAGTTGTCCCAAAGAATCTTCAATCTATTTAACCTTTTACACATAAATAGGTACCTCCTTAAAATGAAAGTTTCAAAATAAACATTATATTTTTTATTATCGTTGTTATCGTTTAGATTAATCGATGAACTAAAAAAATAATATTTTGTGCTCTATATTTATAATTAATTACTGAATTAAGCTAAAATTCAAATAAATGAAAATTACTCAGTAAGTAGATTATGAGAATAACCTCAAAATATTAAGTGGATATAATATAAGTAAATTACTTTCACATGCCGTTTGTGCTAACAAGAAAATAAACGAAAACTATAGAAAATAAACTTCAGGTATTAAGTAGGTAATCATGAATAAAAATTTTCACGAATTTCAAATTCAGAGAAAGAAAAAGTAAAAAAAGGAACAGAGGTTTCTGTTGTGTACATAATCAACTCGCGTTTGGCTAAATCGATTTTGATGCGGTTGCCAAAAAAGTATTTAATAAACGGCTGTTTAAGCCGACTTCAAAATGAGCTCCTCAGGTTGATAAAAATATCGTGATCTTTGCTTTATGAGAATAAAATAATTACGAAACTATTTACCGCATTTAAAAATCTTTACCTTTAAATGTATATAGGTACCGTTTAAATAAATGCTAAGTAAAACTTAACTTTATGCCCTACCTAGTTAGTACCTACCTAGGGACGGGGTAATTACTTAGCTCTGTTCTAAGAAAAAGCAGCATTCTACGCTAACGGATCACACATGTAGATACTATATAAAAAGGTTAAAATTACTCATACATATTTATGAAGCCTTTTGTATAAATTCATTCATTTTTGGGGTCAATTTAAATTTGATTTTGTCAGAAATTTCTTTAGCAAAAGTTATTAATTTAATTCAAGTAGATACGCAACAAACACACGTAAACTACGCGATGAATTAACGGCGCTTTTACAAATATAATGAAAACATGTTTAACTAAATCCATAATATAATTTAAAATTAAATCATGCCGTATAAATAATATTTTTGTAACGTTCTATAGAAAAACTTTATTTGAATTACCTTTTATTTTAAAAACGGATAAAGCCCTTTTAATTATAATTGATCGCTCCCTAAATAAGCTCGTATCACTTCTCTACTTGTAATAAAATATCTGAAAATTAAATAATTCTTTGTAATTTTATGTTTTAAGTTTTAAATATTTGTAGTATATATAAATCCAATTAATATTTAATTCAATAATGATGATAAAATTAATAATTAAAGTATAAATAATTTTAATTGGACGGACTATATTTTTCTAACTCTCTACTTTTTATGCCCGAGGTATATACTTATTATTAAAAAAATTCACTTGTTCCAAATAAATTAATGTATGATAATCTCACCAGTATCAAAAATATTAAAACTGATAGCTTAAGTATAAATGTCGCGATATTGTAAACGGTTTAGCGCCGCGTGCGTTCGATCGAGCGAATCCACTGAAGCGAAAAGCTCGAGCAAAGCGTGCTATCGTCGGAACGTAACACAGAACACTGCCGGACGCCGGTGCCACTTGCGGAGAGATGGAGAATGGATCGCAATTTGGAGAGAGTATCATCCGTGAAATATGCAGGAAGTATCGCTTAGGTACGCAAACCAAATTACGCGATGCAATTTTTGTAAGCTTTTTACCCGACTGCGTCAGAAGGAGGGTTATGTTTTTCGAGCGTATGTATGTATGTATGTATGTATGTATGTATGTATGTATGTTCATTTCTTCGGCACGCGCTACAGCCTAAACGGCTGAACGGATTTGACATGTGAGGTTGAATTTTTCAAAATTGTGGTAGTGACATAGGCTATATAAATTTTCAAAATCGCGGCTGTAAATGGGGGAAAAACGGGGGGATGTGTGTATTTTTTCTCTTATCTTAGCAATATGGGTACCAATTGAAAGGTCGTAAAAAGACCATTTTAAAAATATAAATATCATATCATGTTCATATTACTTTTTTAACAAAAAATGGCAAAAAGTGTACTAAGTGTACCGTTACTCATTTCTACACCATAAACTAAAACTAAAAAGTCTCAAATAAAATTATTATTATAAAAACAAAAAACCCGACCGCTTAGAAGTTATGAACTTAAAAGAGAAAAACAAGGATCACTATATCTGTATAAAATTCTAAATACTTTATGGTGCTGCAGGCGGGGACAAACGTAGTTTTGGTAGATCTTTCTTTCCCCGCAGGTTAAAGTATTTTGTCCCTGTTTGCAGCACCATAAAGTATTTAGAATTTTATACAGATATAGTGACCCTTGTTTTTCTCTTTTCAGTTCATAACTTCTAAGCAGTCGGGTTTTTTGTTTTTATAATAATAATTTACATACATAACATCACGCTTTCCAGAATAGGCACGCAGGGGTAGGCAGAAACTAAATCCTCCCATTTAGCACGGTCCTTGCATACTACATTAGCTTCTTCCACACGCATTAATCCTTTCTTATACATTCGTTGGTTTAGGGTTCTCTTGACCTGGTCATATTTTAAAATGTCCGGAATTTATGTTCGGTGATTTTATTTTGGACATGTCATAGAAATATATATATTCTGCATCACATAATACATCAGCGTTACTAGGTAATTTTAGTATAATATGTTTTTAATAATAAAGAAGAAACAATCCTTCTATACATTTTGTTGTTATATCTCAAAGATATTAGGCAGCGTGTTCAATGAAAGCTAGCGGCGCTTGACATTTTATGTCACTGTCATAAAACCTTAACTATAAACTAAAACTATCGTCAAGAATTCATTTCTCTATCTATTAGTGAAAACTTCATAGAAAACCGTTCAGTAGTGTATGTTCAGCCGTTTAAGCATGATTGAGTAACAAACATACAAACTTTCACACAAATATCATTAACTATACTAACTACTTCTAGAATAAAAACATAAACACCTAATCTATATTTATTATAATTTATTTATGTTAAAGTAAATCTGTTTGTTACTCAATCACGCCTAAACTATTGAACCGATTTGAATGAAATTTAGTACAGAGATAGTCTAGAGCCTGAGAGAGGGTATAGGCTACTTTTTATCGAACTATCACAAACAAACATTTCTCTCGGACAGAGTCGCGGGCGTCAGCTACTAATTAATACATCATAGCAGTACCTACCCATAGCTAATGAATATAATTATTAGGGAGATGTACATTTCAAACCGCAATTACAGTCATGCAAGAAATTTTCTCATGTAGGCATGATCTCGATAAAATACACATACCTAATAGGCAAAGAGCCCAACTGAGTATCTTTTTCTACATGCTAATTATTGGTACGATTACATCGTGAGTGTTTTTCGCAATTTTAATAGCTTTCAAAAATTAGAAGATATTCCGCGGCGCTATAACTTACGTCAAGCGCGCAAATTTGATTTACAACTACAGGGATCAAACCTCAAAATACATAGTACCTAATCCAATGTGTGCAAAGCTATATAATAAAATACCACAAAGAATAAAAAAAATTGAAAACAATGAAACATTTATTAAAACTGCCAAAGACTACTTTTTGACGACCTCCGTGGCGCAGTGGTATGCGTTGTGGATTTATAAGGCGGAGGTCCTGGGTTCGATTCCCGGCGGGGCAGATTGAGATTTTTCTTAATTTGTCTTGGTCTGGCTGGTGGGAGGCTTTCGCCATGGCTAGTTACCACCCTACCGACAAAGACGTACCGCCAAGCGATTTAGCTTTCCGGTACGATGTCGTGTAGAAACCGATAGGGGTTTGGATTTTCATCCTACTCCTAACAAGTTAGCCCGTTTCCATCTTAGATTGCACCATCACTTAACATCAGGTGTGATTGCAGTCAAGGGCCAACTTGTAGGCATTTAAAAAAGAAAAAAAAAACTTGCTAAATAAAGTATATTACACAGTTGACGAATTCCTAAATGATAGCATGGCGCCGTCTCCCTTCTAAGCCATTTGCTGTGCCCCTGACGGGGTTCCAATTTGACATACTATTTATAATACTAATTTGACATATGTATAAATGGGAATGCAAATAAATGAATAAATAAATTGACACCCACTTCAAGTAGCTAAGGACACTCCCCAGACTTTTTGCTATAAGGATATGTCATCATATAGAGGTTCGGCCAAACCGTTTGGGAGTTGTAACGGAACATTTAAATAGTGTTAACAGGCAGACAAACAACAAGAATTTAAAGCATTCCGCAGAAATACAAAAATGAGCCTGGTATTCATTCTGCCGGAACAATATTAGGCTCGTAATCAAGTTGTAAACCAATTTAGATAACAGTATACAAATTGATTTGACCTCCGTGTCACAGTTGTATACCCGATGGATTTCTAAGACGGAGGTCCTGGGTTCGATTCCCGGCTGGGCTATTAATTACCACCGACAAAGACGCTCCGCCAAGTGATTTAGCGTTCCGATACAAAGTTGTTAAGAAACCGAAAGAAGTGTGGATTTCATCCTACTCCTAACAAGTTAGTCCACTTCCATCCATCCCTTCCATGCACTAGCTTGCATCATCACTTACCATCAAGTGTGATGCAGTCAAGGGCTAACTTGTAATAAATAAAATTAAAAAAAGATGTGTGGCACTCGGAGACTGCCGCGGTAAAACTGTTGCATAGCATTTTTATCAACTTATGTTTATCTACCGACGTCATCGGGACCGTGGCCTAGCGGTAAGGCATTCTAAGTGCCCGGACGGGATTCGAACCCGCGTCTCTCTGGCAATCCGAGCACTTAGAGCGTCTTACCGCTAAGCCAAGTTTCTTGATGACGTCGTTGCCGAAATTGCGCTTTTGATATTGTTTTTGATACTCAGGGGGTGTTAGGTTTTTTTGTTACGGAATTTCTGTATTCGGTCTCTACGCTCAAGGCCCGCGATAAAAGCTATAGAATAGCTTAAAACTTACGTATTCTTTAGATGGGCTCTTAGATTTAATGTGTAAATTGTATCTATCTCGATCATGATTGCATTGAATGTCACATTGTGCACGCTATTTCATACACACGTAGCTAACTGATCCAAAAAGAAGTTCAAGAACTGGAACATTGCATTTACAGAACTAACCTAAATACCTACTTAACATCATCAACTGCATTATGTTTGTCAATAAAAGCCCGTAATATACCTATGAAGACTAATTATTACGTAACTGGCCACGGCTGAAGCCTCCTGCCAACCAGACCTGGACCAATTTAGAAAATCTTAATAGCGGGAATCGAACCCGGGCCCTCCTCATAATCCACTGCACACCACCACCACCGCCACGGAGGTAGTCGCATTATTTACCGGTCGTGGTATTTGTATTCAATTCTTCTTCATGTGCCATCTCCTCTACGGAGGTTAGCGACCATTACAGCTATTCGAATTTTGGATGCAGCAGCCCGGAACAATGAATTTGTACTCATCCCCAACCATTCGCGTAAATTTTCGTCTTCGGCGTCCTTGGATCTTGCCCTGTATTATGCGCTGCAAGATTCGATATTTGTATTTTAATTACTTCTTGAAAATTAGTATTTTCAATACTTATGGCTTGTAACGACATATGAACATAAATACATTTAGCAATCTTATGAATGACTGCGTTTTGCGAAATATTAAAACACTTCAAAATGCAATAAAAAGTGAAAAATAATTTATTATTTTTATTATTTAGTTACTTTAGTTTACTTATATAAATTAGTGTAACACACTTGTTTTTATTTCTTTTAATGTGAGTAGCATCTAGTACAAATTATCGTGCTTTATTTGTTTAAAATTAAACAAATTTATTAATTAGGGTTCCGGAGGACCGAAATAAAAAGATACGTTTTATTTAATACAGCATTTATTATACTTACAAATACCCAGGCGTCACTGCCTTTTGCCTCTCACAATAAATTGTAACTACCTACTATTTAAGCCAATGCGTGGTATGACGTCACAATTTAATATAAACAGAATACACTTAGATAAGGTAGTAGAATCCCATTTCTCTTTTAGGAATTTCTGTACAGTTTGTGCGCGCTAAGAATGCAGTGAGATATCATTGTTCGCCGGCCACACCGCGCTCTTTAACCCGTCAAATCTTTTCAAATTACAAGGTCACGTTCACAGTGATCGGTTGAAAGCTAGCTTCGAACGCGGCGGTTGTGTCCTGTAATTTGATTGGTTAGGGGACGGCAAATAATGATGTCTCACTGCATTCTTAGCGCGATCAAACTTTATTTTAATCTAATTACTGCCTTATATTATCTATGGACATACCTACTAATGAATAATGTGACAAATGCATCGATGAATATTAATAACAATATATACCCAATATTACACATCGATGGACAAAAGCATTAAATCAATGCAATAATCATGTGGTCACACAAGCTAAACAGTGTACAAATTTTGCTATAAGCATCTTACAACTATCCATTTAAATACATTTTTTATTGCAAATAAATGTTTTATAATGTATTTATATTACTTACAATTCACCTTATAATAAAATAAATATTGTACCTGGTTTTTTATGTACTATTAGAAAATAATTATAAGATTAAGTAATCACAGGTGTGATTATAGGGGTGTCAAATGTTATGAACTTTACTGTTGTAAAATTCGTTTGCAGTTTTAAAAATGTGAATGACAGTTTATACTTTGGTATTTACAATAGTTTTAACTCTAGTTGGTTTCCTAAAATAAATGAGCTATTTCGTGAAAATCTATTTTAGTGAAATCATTTATATCAAAAGACCAATGTTCCTTAATTATTTTTATTAGACTAGTTTAGATGAGTATTTAAAACTGCATTATCTAAACCCAGTGACAAGATTGAAATTTTTCAATCAATTTTTTATAAAACAATGGCAATCATTAATATTAGGTCCGATATAATCTTTTGCCTGGGATACCTCTCGTAACTAATACCATTACCCTTACCTTTAATATCTCACTATTGACATTATTAACATGACTGAAGAGATTATTTAATTCGTTTTCCACAAGACAATAACTCCATTTTTAGTTCTATAGGCATAATTATGAAAAGCGCGTGTACAATATTTCATGCACGATTTATATACCGAAATATTAAAGTGAGACATCAATTAAGGTATATTACATACACATAACTGTGTATTAATGTTATACATATATACTTATTTAATTGTGTTTTTGTGACCATTTGGATATTAGATTTTGTTTGGTGAGGGATTCTTCTGCGCGAATTCGTCGCCTTCTCGCGGAGAATAACAATATTAGCGTAGGTAAGTTTGTACATATTCATAATGAATATGCACAAAATTAAATTTAAATAAAAAATAACACTGGCTTATTTAATCTTATTTGACAATAAATTCTATTTATATTTATTTCATTTCCCAAGTTTAAGTAGGCCCATTTGACAATATCTTACCCCATCCCATGTAAACAAAAACAGTAGAGTATGAATAGACTATACCAAATTGAGGGCCAGAATCTGGGCAGGGCTTTTTGATCGGTGGAAATGGTGAGGGCGGTTTTGGTGGGTGATCGACGCCCAGCTCTCCGTTTCCATAGCAACCGATGAGTCTAGTGTTGGGGAACACTGCACGGAAGCAGTGCTGTTCCCATTTGTGCTTCTGGTCCCGACCCACGCATGACAGCTTGATCACTACGCTGTATTCAAACTGAGGCACTCTCTTGGAAAACTGCAATAAAAGAAATTATGTTATTTTAGAAATATGAGTCGAGTGAAACTGAGTGATAGAATTAAGAATGTGTGATAAGAGTACAGAGTGGTATAAAAGAAGATGTAGTCACTAAAATCAAGAGAGGTATGCTAAGTTGGTTGGATATCGTAGAGAGAATGAATGAGAGAAAGAGATTTATAGTTGATGAAATACCTACCTCTATGGAAATGAGGCATAATATATGTATATTTATATATATTTTAGAATATTTTTTTAGTAAACATTTAACTCTGGCCTCTGTTAAGTATCAATCTAAAATTTGATTTGATTTTTACAGTGCTGAATAACATAGCACAACAGATACTTTTTTCACTAATAATAACTAATACCTCATTTATAGCTTGTTGTATCTTCGTTTTTTTCCATAATGAAGCGTCAAGTACAAGGGAGTACATATTGAAGTTACACTCATTGCTCTGCGGGTTCTTCGGCACAGTGAACATGCTGATTGAGATCAAGTTGTCACTGAAGTAGCCCTGGTCATGCACTTGCCAAGCATTAATCATGTCCACCACTCCTTTCATATCGCTCTGTTCAAATATTGTGTCCTGTACGATACAGCCTCCTATGGCATAGGGTATGTCTGGTTGCCTGAAAAAATTATTGCTAAATGACCTGCCAGACTTCATTATGTTTAACATAAAAACAAAAATTCCTTTTCTACATTCAGTCAATCATAATGTTTTTGTAGTTTGTAGTAATGGGCTAACAAATAAATTTATTAACAAGAAATCGGGATATCAAATATATTTAAATAGCGGCTAGAGCTCAAAAAGGACTGACGACAAATAAAATTAAAAACAAACTATGTTAAAACGGGTTCACATAAGAATTCCACCAGCAAGCCTTACTCAATCAAGGCTCTGCACCTGATTGGACTATATTAATAGACACTGTGGTGCTGCTCCTCGACCAATATTATATACTTTTATCGCATTGTACAGGGAAACATAATACATGTACAAGTAAAAGAAAAATTTTAACAAAACTACTTACACTTCTTTAAAGCGGTTCAAGAAAATGATGTCTTCGACAGAGTGTAGAAGGTACTTGTCAGTTACATACACTATTATACCTTTGAAAATTCTATCCTCTGATATACTTTGGACAACATCATAAAACTCTTCTTGCATATTGTCAATAGATTTTATGTTGATTGTATGAAATTTGACATCAGGTATCACAGGTATGAACAGCCCCACCATGTAAGGATTAGCTTTCAAGTTATAGATGGAATATTTACTTGTCACTGAGTTTGGTAGTGGCAAATACGAGAGTAAACCCGATCGTACTATATTTGTACATTCTTTTGGTGAAACTGTGTGTTTTTGTACCGCATCAAGTACTAAAATAGACAAAAATATCATTACATTTACTCTAGGACTATATCAGTAGTATATGGTTTCAACTATTCAAAATAATAACACAAGACTAAGTCTAGCCTGTCCAGGACAAGCAAAAATTCAAATGTGGATTACATTTGAATTTTTGGTACTAGTAGTACCTATGAATTTATATTTACAACATTATTTTGATAATTAAAAGTACACTTACAGCTATGAGTATTTGTACATGGCGCAGAACAAGGGCTGGGATTAATTAATCCACACAGGCCTGTCATGTCCAAGCCAACATTGTTGACAAAAGTCATCACCACCAACGGCTCATTTGAAAAATTGCTAGATCTTTGCAAGAGTGACCAAATCTTAGACTTTGATTGTAAGTGCAAGACAAAGTCAACGGGTCCCAACTGCTCCCTCCTCAGAGTGTGCACTGCAGAGCGCCATGTAGTGCACACTTGCTTGGCTAATATTTTTTCTTGCCAACACAAATTACTCAGTATCTGCTTAACAATAATGTAGTTTGAAACCACTTTGTCTATTAGTTCACTACTACAATTCAGAGGCTCAAACTGCCTATCCAACTTCTCTTTCTTTATGAAAGCTTCAATGTGTTCATCCAGGGATAGTTTAACACACGCAGGAAAGTCTGGGACTCTGTTCTCCAGATCCTCATTGTTTTGCTCACATTCCTGGGAACAGGTATCGTTCTGGGACTCGTCTGACATAGTGGCGTTGTTAAATCTCAGTCACTATATCGTCATCACTTCCGCGACGGATAGGATCGCCTTTCAATAGAGCTAGTATGAATGAATAAAGATATATGAAGAAAAATATCAAATAGTGTCCGATGTAAATCATAACATCTCTCAGGTGCTTTTTCAATTGGCCTCTGTTATTAATTTCTGTTGGATCGTAAGCGCCCAAATTACCTCTCGGAACTGTAAAGTACTCGAAGGTTATCCATACAAACATGGGCAGGTTAGAGATGAATAGCAAAATCTGGCCATGGAATAATAATATGAAGGTAACAAACGAATGCGCTATGTATTTTGGAAGCAACCAGTAGTTCAGTTTGTCGCAACACTCCTGGGCGTTTAAATAATCACATTCCAGATCAGACAGTGTAATGATGTAGTAAATTAATAAGAACAGTATAGCACCGCAAATGATCAAAGCGAGAGCAAACAACAACGTTTCAGCTAATATCATCACTAGAGTTGCGGTGTCCTTCTCGAATCTAACTTTAAATCAATATTTATAAATGTCGATTAAAACATACCGAAAGCACTGAATACCGGTTCTAATTAACTTAAACTTTATATTATAATTATATATGTTTGTAAAATGTATGTAAATCAAACCATTTTATTTTGTTGTTCACATTGACATCTGACAGAATCAAAGACAATGTAATAATGGATAGAACTTTTGCTTAATTCTTTCCCGCAGACAAAAAAGCAATTTAATTTTTTAAAATTTTGTTAACGGCCTGAAATCAAGTCTTTTATGGCAATAACCGTACAGCCATAGATCGTAGACAGGGAATAATCTAAGTATGAAACATTCAACATTGATTTATTTAATGTTCTGTGCACATCAGATTTCCATATTTTTCAACTGTTTTCCGGTTCTGGCTTCTAGGATTTCAAAAAGTATAATTTTTACTTTCAAAAGTTTGGCTTAGGGGCATCTTAGTGTGTAATCTAAGAGCGTGAGCAGACTTGAGTTGAGATTTATATTCAGTCTTCCAACTCTTACCCTTTATTCTATTGAGTTACGAATTACAGACCGCCAGCCTTATTTATTTATTTATTTATTACAAGCCATGTAAGTGATGATACAATCTAAGATGAAAACTTGTTAAGACTGCGATATCCACACCCCTTTCGGTTTCTATACATCATACCGAACGGCTAAATCGCTTGGCGGTACGCCTTTGTCGGTAAGGTGGTTGCTAGCCACGGCCGAGGCCACCCACCATCAAATATTTAGATCTATACTCCACATCCCCTCTCCTACAAGGAGGGAGGCCTGGCCGTGTGGTAAGCTGATAATGGTGATGTAACGATTGGGTGAATAAATAAAACAACATTTATCTCAAAAGTTTTGTTCAACAATTCCTTATACATACTAGTAAAGGCTTGGTAATTATTTACAAGGCTTCATTATATGGCAAGGTAAAAAAACTATTAAATATACAGGGAATTGCAATTGTGATTATCACAATGATTATAAATACCTGGCTCAGCCATAAATAGTGTGTATACAATAGGTATAATATAATTACTGATTAATATATTATTGCTTATGCACTGCAATTATGATAACATCAGAAAAATTTCAAAAGATAAATATATAGGTTAATATACAAGCAATATAACGAAGCCTATCGATATTATATCCTATATAGCCTATCGATATCGATATTCTAGTATTATCAAATTTAGCACTGTATATCACAAATATAACTATTAGATATTAGACATAACAACTTTACAAATAGCTAGCTTTGCATCTGAGCCCCAAAACAGAAACTGATTCAAATTATCATTTATTTCAAGTAAGCTGTTTTAGCTTCTGTAAGTATGTAGCGACTCTACCAGAAGGCAAGTGAAGGCAGATCCTATCGAGAAATGTCAGCATTAAACTCAGCAGTTGCTCTTTTAAAAATCAATTGTAAGTCCACCATAAAGTCTATGGGTTTCGACTAAAATATAACTAACAGCACTGCACTTGCTTAGCTAATATCTTTTCTTGCCAACAAAAAAAGTTTATTCTTTGCTTAACATAGAAGTTCCTTCTGCGACAGAAGGACTTTGCAAAATCAGTTATTTTTAATATCATATTATTTATTGCTTTATGTATTGCAAATATGTACCAAATTTTTTTTTAAACTATGATATATCTCAATGTGTTAATATACTAATTAAGAGCAATAAAATGAAGTTTATCGATATTCTAAGCTTATCGATATCAATATTCTAGTATTTACTGTAAACAGATTAAATTATTCAAATTCAGCACTGTATATCACTTCCAAATATAAACTATTAGAAAACAAATGTTAAAACTCTCCTACAATAATTACAACAATAACAAATATGCAGATACATACATAGGTACACTATAATCAAACTTTAATCTCACTTCATAATTCATTGTGTTAAATTATAAATTTAAACTAACCCTCCAAAATACCAAGGTTTGCCAAGCTTACGACACACTCAATTACGGAACTCTTCAAAGATAGCCAGCAAACAACGTCTCACTTAGATATCTATCTTTAAAGAATTAGTATAATTGGCTAGAATGGATAGGTACAATTTGGCTGAGCAATTAGAAAATTAATTAGTTTTAATTTACTTAGATAATGGAATATTACTTAATTTTAGTAAAGCGAAAACAAAACAATTTCGTGATTATTATTTTCAGTGATATTTACCACATTTAATAATTACGGTGACAATATGGGAAATTAAACTTATTAGGATGAACTGATGATGTTTCATCCAGTTTATGTGTACACGTTTAATAATAATGACTAAAGTTTTTAAGCTGTTAATTATTTTATTATTATATAAATGTATTTCAATATATTTTACTTACACATATATAGCACCAAACCATATGTGAATGTACTTCAGGATTAACATCATATCCCAAAGTACTACCACATACTTCTACCAACATTCAGCTGAGTAACATTCAGACCACTGGCAAAAGAAACCTTATAAAATATAAAAAATAAACTACTTATGGAAATATGTATTTGAAACTTTAATGTATGTATTGTTACATTGGCACATTGGGGCAGTGAGGCCACATTCGTTGTCGCTATGGGTATTTTATAAATTAAAATTATAAATGCAAATAATGGCATACACATTCCGATTTTGCAGAACAGTCACATTTATATATGAAACAGCCAAGATGAACGCAACCAAACACATCCCTACTAATGTGAAACTACTAATCGATAATCCTGAACAAAATCGAGTAGGTACTATAAAGGATAAATAAATAATTTTTTAAATTAACTAACAAACAATTATGCAAACAAACCTTCATTGTTAGAAAAACAAAAATATCCATAAAGGTGCACCTATCCTAAGCTTTAGACAATATACTGGAATGATACATTTTCAAGAATGTTACGTTTATACAATATTTATGATAATTTGTTATGATTAAAATAAATATTAAACAAATTAGTAGAACATTGAGTTGAATCATTTACACCACACTAACACCAAACTTTACGAAGGGTCTATAGACTTAAACAATAAGTGGAAGATGTAGGCACAATTTACAAACAATGGAACAAGGATGTTTGCACAATTGTTGTATCAGCGGAGCCGGCTCCCTACAATAACTAAATGAATCGTATCTAATATTGTTCCCGAGCTGGTCCCACCCATGACGATGGCTTGTGAACATGCATTTGCTCTCTCCCTCAACAACGTACGCTTAAGAGCTTCATTTGACATATTTTTAATGGAAATATTTTATGGAAATACTTTAGGGAGAGGAGGATACAGATGTGTCACAAATTGCACTTCAACAAGACTGGAATGTCATTTATTGATTTGGGAAATTTGCATTTTAGAGATAGACTTTAAACAACACTACTATAGTGCAGGCAGGTGTCATCGGATCGAACGTTGGTTCCATCTCCGCGAGCGAGTATCCCTTACGATAATTTTTCCCCTCAGTTTAATAGTCATCGGGCGGAATGCAGTTAATCCACAACTATGTTGAGTATTTTTCATAACACTTTCATTATATACATAAGTAGATATGCCTCAGTAAATAATATGGATTTATCATAAATACGTGAGCCAAGTATGTCACGCGCGACGCTGACTCACTCCACACGCACTAATAAATAGAACACAAATCACTTACGCTACATTAACATCTAGCGATACAAACATACGTATCATATATTAAGTACCAAATAATATCCATCCCGTCCTCTCATCACTGCAAACACTATGTGTTTCCATAGATTAAATCTAATATTACGTCTAGTCCTCACTAAGTCACCGTCATGGAAGAACACGTCACCGCATCGAGACTAGTCACGGTACCCGGAATCGACTACTCTTTCTTAGGTTCTGTAAGCGACGCCGGTAGCACTGTAATGCAGGCCATAGTACACATTCAAGTAGTTCATTCAGTTTCTACAGCCTGCACAATGTGCGGCGACGTGCGGTGCTAAGAGATCATGTGTCGCATGGGCATCGTTAGAGAGCGGCCGGGTCAGGTGGCGTCGTACTCGATCTTGTCCCACGAGTAGTGCTTGCGCGCGGGGCGCGGCGCCGGGCGCGACAGCACGCCGCCCAGCACCGGGTCGCACTGCGGCACGTGCCCGCGCCCGAACAGGTTGGGGATCAGCTCCGCGTGCACGTAGTCGTACGCGTCCCCGTCCGCGGCCATGTTCGAACTGAGGTCGAAGTCCTTGAAGTCGAACTCGCACGGCCGCTCCTCGTTGAACGACGGCAGCGACAGCTCGTTCATATCCACGAAGCCGGGCCGCGAGTGCTCCAGGATGTCTCCGTTGCTGAGCGGCGTCATGCTCATCCGCTCGGGCACCTCGTCGTCGATGTCCATCGCGCCGTGAGTGTCTTCCCCGAGGAATCTACCGAAGAAGTCGTCGTGATTACCCGAGGTGGAATCCGAGCCTCCGAAGTTGGCGTTGAACTCGTTGTTCGCGAGCAAATCGACGTTTAGATCGTGGTCGATGTCCACCGACGAGTCGATGTCGCAGCGGTCGCTGATGGCGTTCAAATCGGCGTGACTCATGATCTCGTTCTGAATGTCGTCCAGCTCCCGCTGCAGCTCGTCCGCGGCGAGCGAGTCGCGCACGTGGGAATCTCCCAGAATGTCGTCGCTCAGCACGTCCGTCGGGGTGAACTCGCTGGAAGTGGCCGTGAGGTAGCCCGCGTCGAGAGACCTGCTGGGCGTGCCGTCCCCGACCGCCGAGGCCGGAAGCTCGCCGTTCTCCACGAGGATCTCGAGGACGTCGTCCATGATCTGGCTGTCCTCCGCGGTGTCGTGGAGCATCGCGGCGACGGGCGGCGGCGGGGGCGGCGGCGGCGGCGGCGGCGCGCGCTCCGGCTCGTAGTGCGTCGTCGGGAGGATGGCGATGGGCACGACCTTGACGCCGTTGAGGATGTACGCCTGGTTCGGCTTGGAGCCCGGCGCGTCGGAGCAGCCGTCGCCCGGCGCGGCCGGCGGCGTCACGGTGAACAGGCGCACGAGGCGGTCGGGCGTGGCGTCGGGCGTCGCGATCACGTAGCGCTGCGGCGGCGGCGCGGCGGAGGGCTGCTGCAGCGCGTCGAGCTTGGCGCGCAGCTGCGTGACGCACAGGTGCGCCTGCAGCAGGCGCCTGCTCTGGTCGCTGGCCGCCGCGCCCGCCGCCTCGCGCCGCACCGCCTCCAGCTGCTGGCGCGACTCCTCGAGCTGGCGCTCCAGCTCCTCGATGAGGCGGCGCTGCGACTGCACGATGTCCTCGGACGGCTCCGCGTCGGGCTTGGAGTCGGGCGAGGCGAGCGAGACGGGCGAGCGCGGCGCCTCCTCCTGCAGCTCGAGGTAGGGGCGCAGGCGGTCGATGAGCTGCGGCTTGGGGCCCGACACGCGCAGGTTGCGGCGCTTGCACTCGGCGCGCAGGTCGGACACCTTCATGTCCTCGAAGCGCGCGGCGGCGAGCGACACGGGCGTTGCGGCGGGCGCGGGCGGCGGCGGCGGCGGTGGCGGCGCCGACAGCGCGCACAGCGCGTCCGACGTGTCCGACGCGACGGACGCGGCCGACGAGGGCGCGGGCGACGCGGGCAGCATCAGCTGGAGCAGCAGCTGCTGCTGCTGCAGGAGCAGCTCGTACGGCGTCTCGGTGGAGCCGGGCGGCGAGGACGCCTTCTGCGCGTTCGGCGGCCCCTTGTACTCGTGGAACTTGAAGCGCGACTTGGGCTTCTGCTTGCACTTCTTGCGGTACTTGTCCTTGCCGGGCGCGGGGTGCTGCGCGGCGGGCGGCGAGGGCGAGGGCGACAGCTCCTCGGGCGGGCCGCAGTACGCCGAGGGGTGCTGCGGGCGGCCCGACGCGCCCTCGCTGGTGGCCCTGAAGGCGAGCACGCCGCTCTTGACGGCCGTCTCGATGTCCTCCTCGGTGTGCAGGATGTTCTTCTTGATGAGCTCGAGCGGGCCGGGCCGGTGCGACAGCTGGTCGTTGAGCTGGTCGGCCAGCCGCGCCTTCTTCAGCATTCGCTG
Source organism: Mycalesis mineus (assembly GCA_034621355.1). Taxonomy (NCBI): domain Eukaryota; kingdom Metazoa; phylum Arthropoda; class Insecta; order Lepidoptera; family Nymphalidae; genus Mycalesis; species Mycalesis mineus. The sequence goes on from CM067895.1 coordinate 9,455,274, forward strand.
TTTCTCAGCCAAACTGGGATCTACATGGCTCTCCTGGAATATCATAATATAAAATATTAATCGGGCTGCCGGAACACGGAACCGTTCTGCAGTTCTTTTATAATGTATAAGCATGTTCAACTGGCAACCGTTCCTTTCTTATATACCTAGATTTATTAACTCCTTGTTATATTTTACGAACCTGAGTAGTTTCTTATGCTAATAGCTATAAGAATATGTATGTAAACTTTAAATAAATTAATTAATTAATTAAATAACTTCAACGTTACACGAGAAATAAGACTAAATTATGTATGTAAAAAATGGTTTAAAGAAAAGTGTAAAAACTCGGTAGTGACAGCAACTTTAGAAGATTGGAAAGTCGTATAAAAGCTTTTTTGATATTACACAAAAGTATTATATGAATCCATGGAATGCTAAGATATTCGTCTCTCTAGGTAAAACGAAAATACAAAATAATACACACTTGTTCCAATATATGTCTTCGCTCCAGTTCTTGACGATCTGGTCTACTTTGTATTTTTGCTTTGAGCAAATCTCCGGTTTTTGCTCTCTCTAACTGCATTCGTTGCTTGAAATACGCGGGCGGTGTTTTCAGTGCTGTAAAACACAAACATTAACTAATTTAAGACAAGAATAATAAATTACTATTATAGGACAGTTACACACATCGCTATACAGCCCCAAAGTAAGTACTCGTAAGTAGCTTGTGTTATAGATGCTATGATAACTGATAATATTTTTATATATATTATACATAAATACTTATAATATATAGATAAACACCCAGACACTGGAAAACATCCATGCTCATCACATCAACATTTTTCCAGATGTGGGAATCGAACCCACATCCTAGGACGCAGAAGCAGGGTCACTACCCACTGCGCCTCTCGGCCGTCAGTAAGTCAAGAAGTGACTATATTAGTAACCTTGGTTCAAAAGTTACTATAACTATTCTGACTACCTCATTTGTTTAGTAGTCAGCCTATGTGGTTTTGAATCACAAGAAATTTTTAGTTGGTCACAGTCCCTTTCATCATCATCTGATAGTAATTATTACTCTAGTTATTACTCTATGCCCGCCAATCTGCTTTGGAGCAGCATGTTGGGTCTAAGCTTAAATTTATAAACATTTTTGCAGCATTGTTAACACACCTACAGTTTCAAGGTAACGCGGCAGACTTAATCTTACTATTACAACGAAAGCGAAACGTTCTCGAAATAGAATATCCATAGTATTTTTTTGTGATGCAAACCGCTTCAAAAGTGTCATTATAATTTACAAATGCAAAGGAATGAACACGATCAGAAAATCTCATTAACCGCGGCGTTTAGACCGTAAATAAAATTCCATCGCCCACGCGCGCCGCTCGGCTGCGCAGGCGTTTGGGCGCCTCACCAACATTACATACACGTGATTAGTTCGTTACTAATTGTTCTGCTTATATCCTTTGAACAGCTATTTGTGTATGTCGCAAACGAGAAGGATTGTTAACATGGGGTCTATAAGTCCACTTTGAAAAGGAGTGTTGCCTGCGCAGCATAATTAATGTATTTTGCTGTATATAATAGTACTCTTTTCCGCCATGGCCCTGCGTGTTGCAACTTCAGGGAGGACTCGATGCAAGCTACAAGCTATACATTGCTTTTGTTTGCAACAACATTGCTGTGTTCCGATCCGGTCGGTCAGGCACACGAAGATTAACACCTATGCCTCAAGTTCACGAGCACAGGACGGCACTTTGTGGAACATGTACATGCTTGTTTATAGGCGATGATTTCCCACTTGGCGTAAGGTTTGGCACCTGCTTGTCCGTCAATTATTGCTATACAAAAAACACTTACGCGGCATGATTCCTTGCGCGACCAGCTGGTTGAAGGGACGCCGCATCATGAGCTTTACTTTCAGCGCTGTGGAACAAACAGCCAACTAAATAACATCGCAAATGTCAATACAATTATTATATTCAAAGAAACATTAATACATCATCTGTAGCGCGTTTAAGGAAACTGAAGAATTAATGAGGAATACGTGCATAAAAAGATATACAATCAATAAATTTTCCGCATTCAATTATTCGTGTCACATATCAAAAAACGTTCATACGCTGTTGAATACCCTATGCCTTATGGATACAACAATAAGAATTTATTAATACGTTCAAAGAATGTTATGACGGCAGGTGACGAATTTTGACGTAACTCGCCGAGTAATTTAGATATCGACGTGATAGATACGTCGATCGATACGCTACGCTAGTATCGATAGGGTAGGCAGATGGGCGTAGGCGAATACAGCATATAATATATTCTCGTTTGCCGTAGACGAGAGAGCAGGGAGCGACGGGCGGACAACGCTGGCGCGGCGCCAACATAAATAAACACTGCACAAGGAAACTAGTGTTATGCCGCGACCGTATTCCAGACGAAACATTCACTACCACTGGGCCGAATATTGTGGGTTACTAGGCGCAATGAGCTTTATATCAATTTCTCACTAAGTTTATTACATGCAATTGATGCAATCTCAAATTGTATGACATTCTTGTAAGTTAACTTAACCGTGTGCGCGTATTAGATGCCGCGGGACGCATTTAAAAAATATTATTCAATTTTAACGATGTCGTTTGTTGAGTATATTTCTCGTGTATTCCCGTAATGTGTTTTACAAACTTTACAAACATTTTTATCGTCTTTCTTATAAACTGACGTTGTTAGTGTGTAAGTGAATATTTTAAGAACAGGATAGCAATTTTTAACAAGTTTTATTATACTATGTTATATATGTGATTTGTATATACCAGATATATCGGATCATTGTAAATCCCTACAAACATATTTTTCACGAAGATACCTAGTCGTGAAAAAGGCTCTGTTGTGTTATTTTATTACTATTATATTTGTATACAAAAACACTTCAACGCCGAGATGACGTTTAGGTTCAGTTCAGTATAAACAAAGTTCGCACGCTTAGATAACAGAATTTCTTGTTGCTTTGCACCTCCAAACCTGCCGTAGTTTTAATTACCCGGCCCTTTGCGAACTAAATGCTACAGGTATTGTCTGAATATGCTACGTTCAGTTCAGTATGATGCAGTGAGACGGATTGTTTATTGGCGACGCAAGCGCAGACAGCCGAGGCGCGCAAGTACCGCCGGATGTGAACATTGCGCGTCGCATTCTGATGCGCGTATCATAAATCTGACAGTTACTATGTGAAAATAAACAAGTACGTACAACTTCTCGTTAACTGTATATCATCTTTTCGGGTTCCGTAACTAAAAGATTAAAACCCTATTACTAAGACCCCACTGTCTGTTTGTCTGTCATCGAAGATACCCCAACGCAATGAAAGAGCAGGCAATATATTTGATTGCGCGCTATTGAACGACACCTCGACCATATAACCAACCGATGGGAGGCGTTTCTCGTTATCTCTTAGACGAGATATCACCTCGGTTGCATCTTAGCGTTATTGTACGTATGTATCTCATAAACAGTGACAACTAGATAGTTTGATATTTCCACAGATGATTTACATATTTCTGTTGCCGCTATAACAACAAATAAATATAATCAAAATAATATAAATAGTAAAGTGGGGCTCCCATATAACAAACGCAAATATTTTTGCTGTTTGACAAATGACAAACCACTGTGCGCGAGTCCGACTCGCACTTGGCCGATTTTTAGATCTTACATGTAGCGACTTATAGCTCTCTATTCGTATAAGTTATAGGAGCGGATAACAACACAGAGTTTTATGACATTGCAGAAGTTCTTAGAAAACGTAGCTGCTCGTAAACTCCGATTTGAGAATTTGATGCAATGAACTTTTGGAGATTTAAACCATCAACAGGTATTGGTCCTACAAACGCGATTTTAGGTGCATTGCTGGTCTTTGGGTTAATGGATTTGTTTACGTATTAAGAACGAAACTTTGTGGAAATTCTGCTACAAGAAATTGGATTCCAGAGGAAATTATCTAGTCGGTGATTACAAACTATCGAGATGGAATTGGCTTTTTCGCCGTATTAGATTTATTAATCAGAGATTATATACAGTACATTCATGTGAAGACAATGCGGATATGAATACAGTAACACTTACACTCCTTGTGTTTGCCCATGGCGGGCTGCAGCGGGCTGTCGTCGACGACCACCTTGGGAGGTGAGACGCGCGGCGGCGAGCTCGGCGGCTCGCTCGCGCCGCTGCTGCTTGCTTGACGGCCGGCCATTTCCTCGGCACCCGAACTGAAATATAAAAGAATCGTAATAATGACAAGTTCATGAATGTGAGGTAAGGCGTAGTTGTATACGCCCACATTTTGGACGCTCCTATACCTTTCTCGTTGACCAGGCTTCATCTTGGGCCATATACAAGTCGAATATTGGTAATAGTAAGTTACCTGAAGTTGTCGTCCACAGGCGGCGTGGCGGGCGTGCAGGGCGAGGGCGAGCGCGCGGGCGAGCAGGCGGGCGAGTGTGCCGGCTCGTGCGCGCGGCTGCGCTCGCGGCGCGGCTGCTTGAACCACTCGGGGTATATGGCGCTGAGCGTCTCAACCAGGTCGTGGTCCAGCGTCACGCGCCACGACGCGCGCCCCGCGGAGCCCTCCGACCCACCGCCTCCGCCGCACGACGAACGACTCTCTGCAATTACAAAACAAGATTATATAATTATTTTATCATATTAAAAAAAATCTTTAAAAAATAAGCTATAATTATAAGTACTGATTAATACGAATCAAATGAGCACAAATTCGTGGGGGTTGTGTCTTTTTATTGCAGAGTTCCTGTGGGCACCTTCCAGTTCCAGTATCAGGTCAGCTCCGGCATCATAAAATTTGCGTTGCATTGTCTCGCGATATACACATGCGTGCACAATTTTAGCTTAATACTATACTAGGAAATGGGCCTAATATAACTTGCAAGATTTGATTACAGAAAATCACTGGAACATGTGAAATTAAAAAAAGATTGTAATAGCTTATAAAATCATTCACATTAAAAGTTTTCTAGAAATCCCGACACCATTTTAACCAGAACGATGACTTTTATGTCGAAAGTTCTTCTCATCATAAAAACTAGCCAATCAAATTGACCAAACAGTTCTCGAGTTTTAAGCAACAATGTATAGGTAATGACTCCGTTTTTATTTATATAGATATACAAGTAGCTACTTAGATTCAATACTCTTACATTATAGAGCTGATAAAAATTGTCAGATGTACGCATGTTTTGTAGATCACGATAGGAGTGGCTGGGCGAGGCGAGCTGACTGATTTGTTAGAAACCATTCAATCGAAGGTCCCTAATGTCATAAAAAAAGTCACACGAAAGACCGGAAACATTATTTTCAAATCAGACAATACGTAGCCCTTAAATAAGTAGCAGTAATTTCCGAATAGTGTAACGTCACTCAAACGTTGATAATCTTTTACATCGCTGAATATCTCATAAACTCCAAATTCGTTTAGTTACTTAACCATCGAAGAGCGGTAAGTACTGAAAATCAAGAGGAGTTGAAATGAGTGGCGGATGTAAGTGACATTTCAGTATACGGGCTTCAATCTTTTAATTATGTTAAAATCGAACAATATGCAGCGATTACCAATAACAAAAGCCACATTGGAAAAACTGCAAAATGTTCAATTTACGTTAACTTTTAAAAGATTTTGATGCCAAACATGTATGTTAACTAAATCTCATAGACTATAAGCCTGTATTCGCCAGAGGACAAATATACCCACTGGCTTTATTGCCAATCACTTCGTGGCAACTTTTCGCGAGAGACAGTTAAAGTTTCGTCTTTAACAGTGTGTGGACTCCCACGAAGCTTAGTGACTCGCGACTGGAGATATAATTTTTCACGTTGTCGTTGCCGAAGAAAACGTAAATTTATAAAATAACGAAGATCAAGCCGTCACAAGCTCTCAATCTATCTAGTTTGTTGGTATGACATAATAACTATATACTAAACAACAATAGGTATATAGTACAGCTACATAGTAACTGCATGTTTGTTTTGAAAGCAATTTTTAAAAACATTTCGCTGCTATTTTGGCAAGAAATGCAACATTGCAATAGAACTAATGATTCACTGTCACACTGACTGACTGGGCGCCATTTTTTGTAGCCAGCTATTTCTATTTTCGGATGTACAATTACTGAATAGGTGGTATGCCAACTACACTGCAGGTAAAGGTAGCATCTCTACTTGATGGCTGTAGATCTTTAACCTATCGATTAATAGCAATATTTTTATTTTATTTTAAAAACTTTATTGCAAATTATAAAGACAAACATAGCAGAAGAAACAAAGTAACACTAATTGGCATAAGGCGGCCTTAACACTAAGAGCGATCTCTTCCAGGCAACCTACCGAAAGATTCTAAATATTCTGTGAGACGGGAAATTGCAAAAATAAAGAAAAGAAAGTAAAAACTACAATATACATACATCTAATACTACAAACATATATATACACATTATATTAATATATATATACATATTTATTATTTATACAATACATATATATTCACCATTCTTACAGGATATAACACAAATTGGACTAGAACACAGTATTTTGAGGAAAGTACAGATAGAGGTCAAAACTGAAGAATGATAAAAATACATAAGAACAAGTAAGTTTACGGCATTTTATTTATTGCCATAAATAATGTAAAAAAAATACATTTATTGATTCATGTGTTTTTTTTTTATATTTTGACTTTTTATTTTACTGCACAATAGGAAGGCCTACTTTATTAAATTTAAAATTTTATACTTACCTAACCTAGGTAAGCAGGTATAACTGCACCCGGAAAATGTTAAACACGTTCCACAGAACCCGTGTTGTATAAAACAAGGAGACCTGTTGATCTGAGCGAGCGAGAAATTTTTCAATGAAGACTAAAAGACTGCTACTCGACTCTTTGCCAGGACTAAGTGAGTGAACCCCTTACTGTACACTAACCGTACCTTCGCTTACCGGTATATTTTTCACCGCACTTTATTTTTAAAATAAGAAATACTCTCTGATAGTAACGCTACATATTGAAGCTGTACAAAGATGAGTGAGGAAGCTATTATAAAATAACGCTAAGAATCACTCGCTAATGTAAAGGCAGCAGTCGCATATCTACCGTCACATGTGATGCATTGTACAGTTCTGCACTAGAACGCAAATTGGCATTACGATTAACGACTAGGTACATAAGACTTGCATTCCGTTGTTGAATTGATAACAGCTAATTAATATAACCCACTTTAGATGCCCTGTCTGTCCAGGTCTACGCTCTTAAACTTGGCATTCTTCTTAAGGGTATGCAAAGCATTCTAGACTTTCTGGATATTATGTTAACATCAGAAATAAGCCCAGGAAAGTAAAATTCCCGAAGCAAGCTATATTTGTACGATTAGTTAGATTCTACCATTTTATATGAATGATCCTGGCTACTTAAATTATATTCGGAAAAAAATAAAATTTTAAGGAAATTATATTCATATACCTACGCATTTGAATTTATTTTAACATCTTATAATTTATAGACCACAATACGCCAGGTGAAAAAAAATGGTATAATAAAATATTAAAGTAGCATCCTCACATAATATTTTGACCATATTTTCCCTATCACTGAATGGATACAGCATAACCTTGACAGTCGTTACACAAGAGCGTTAAAACATAAATCATATGTTACACTTCTTAAAATGTTACAGAATCCGATTTTGTAAACAAACGGGCACGTGCGTACAGCGGCTGACTCACACGGTTGGTGCAAATTATGATGGCAGATGTACGTACTTTGGGCCAACCAATTAAACTGAAATGTGAAATTATGCGTTTCAGGGTGCGAGTTCGTTGCGGACTGTAAACAGCAGCAGTAGGTGACATGAAGCGACACTACTGGTTATCAGAGAGGCCAGTGTAAGTTTTCTACAGAACCCTGAACAAAACGTAAAAAATAACGTAATCACTCGTAACGTCAATTTATATGAAATTAAAACATTGTGAAAACATCCATAGAAAATGAAATTACGTGTGGTCACTTGTTTTCACGGCGACTCGGTAAAAACTCACACTAGCCCGTTTGGACTTGAATGTTATATCTTTCGTGGGTAGCAACTCGTGTTATCTGTACAAATACAAACGAAATCAGCCGCAACGATATGTCGTTTGCAGCTAGCTACGAACTCGCACCCTTATTTGCATTATGTACATCATAGCATTTATAATCTTCATTAAAACATATTCACGAAAATGAAACTCATATATTCTAAAATGCAGAATCTGCTTTTCGAGCCGGTGGTAGTCACTAATAGAAATTGGATTTTATGCTTGTACACATAATAAAGCCTGCTTAAAATATGTAGATGAATTTGAGTTTGAGTTTAGAGTTTGAACGCCTTCAGCCGTGTATAAGGAATTATCTTTTAGAAAACCTTAAAGTTCTGGCCTGCTACTGAACAAAACACTCAATATTAATTATTGAGTATACCAGCCGAATCCTGCTTAATTTTTAGTGCCCGGTACTTTTTCCGCCTGATGAAGAGAAATTAATATTTTATAAATATATGGTACGTATTTAGTAGCGCGTGTTAATTTCGTTGGTATTTCGCTGCATTACGTGGCACTGATTTGTCACATGTATAATTTCCGCTCGTTTCGTTTTATGCATCACATTGTCCTAACTTTACTCATAGCAAGCCAAATGCTGCAATTTTGAAACAATGAAATTAATCATTTGAGAAATTCCCAAGTATGTATAACACGTCAACCCCTTCTATAAAAGTCGTTAAACAGTGCTTATACAAGAGTAAAATATGACTGAATTCGATACATCTCAAATCCATTTTTTGCTTGAAGTGTTCTATTAATTTTTGGTAATAATGGTTCTTGGCATATGTTATATCGTATTTCGCAAAAAGAATTATGAAAATGACGATTATAGATTCGGGCACAGCAATAGGATGATTTTTTAAATGTTGGCCGCCAGGGAACGTCACTTAAAATATTTAAATTTTTTATTAATAATCGCCAATTTTACACTTAAAAATCGGTGTGGAAACAAAATTTCAGATTTTTGTAATTTTTACAACCACTTCCGGTTGCCGAAAGTAGCTATGCGCACCGCTCAGGACAATTCCTGATATCATGCAACAAAAATTGATGTGTTTTCACGGACGGACATTCCAACAAACACAACAAATGCAGTATTTAATAAACAAAACTGTGCATGTAATGTAGGTTGACAGTACATAGCACATTCCACCGTAAAGATTTATGTAAGCTAGCACTTTTCATAGATCGTTATCTGAAATAAGGTTTAATTTTCTTTTGCGATATTAGTTAAAAAAAACGACAAATATTGCATCAGTAAAATTTCTTCAAGAACGAATCCATTCGTTCGTATAGGAACTAGACAGCACAAACGCTGATATCCACCATAAAGCAGCGAGGATATCTTTTTTCACATCGCTCATCACCTCTATTTTAAAATACGACGTTAGCAAATTCTTTAGTGGTCAGTCAGTGCGTTTCTAGAATAGCATTGAATAAATCCACATCTACGGAGTGGCCTTCGATTCACTTACCTACTTAAAAGCATAGCTTTTAACGATGCCAAATCTATTTTTCCTCCGTTTTTCTAATCGTTCACACGCATTATTCTTTACATATCGTAGACATCTACGCATTCTGGTCACGCGTTCACGTATTTGTTTAACTAATAACAATTCGCTATTCTTATACCTATTAGGAATACTTTAGCAATCTTTATTGTGATCGTATCTATGTGGTTAAAGACATTTATTTTTTCTCAAAAGAAATTACTATTTTACCCAATAGCATTTTCTTAAAATTTGTCTTAAAAGATATGTACTTGACTTTTGTGTAGTTGATACTTATAATTATATTTAATCATAAATTTATATTTTCTGAACTGGTTCACGTTTTCTTGATCTTGGGCTTTAGGCTAAATCGTACAGCTGCCAAGCATTTCAGCATTCCTTTTTATACTTTTCCGTTAATACAACTAGCAATAATAGTGACAATTTTGTTGCTATTAGTTTAACTTTTTGTTCGCCTTTTTGTTTATGTGTTAAATTATTTTGTTTCGTTGACGCCTATAAATTCCTTGTATACTTATAAGTTCTTTAGATTGTCGCATTACTTTCACTCATATTTATTAATTGAAACAGTTATTTATAACCAAGGCACGGATAAGAAACAAGGAGTGCTATGACGTTGTGGTTGATAAGCTTGTAATTTAATTTGTTAGTACAGTTCGAACGCACAGAGCCGATAATATTCACTATTAGATATATGTATATTGTATAGATAAGAGATTGGCACTAATTTGCACCTTTTATACTTTCTACATAATCAGCATAAGCCACGTTGAAGCGGCGCAGTCTGGCATTGGTGGAGATGTAGAGCGCCTATAAGCTGGTAGGCTTTGGTCTCTATTTGGCCATTAACAGGCTGGTGGTAATGAATAAAAATCTATGGTGTACTATGCATGGTGTGTAATAATACAGTCTTATCACTAAAGCTGACAGTCTATTTATATTTTAAACTATTCATAATTCAATCAACTAATTTAATTTTCCATTAGCGCGTCAGGAATTTACCTTTTAACCACAGTCTCAAGTTCAGCTCAGCCTGTCTGGATTAGATAATTATGTTATGATTTACGGTTACCAATCATCCACTGCAGTTTACAATATTAATAGCCAACCTTGATTGCACATGCAACCGTGTGGCTGATATAAGATAAAATCTTGCACAAGTCTCCATACCAGTTAAGGTCGTGAAGTGAGCCAATAAACTTTAGGCCTTTTATAAACTCGTCAACAAGAAAGATACCTACATAACTTCAAAACATACGAGTAAAGGCACAATATAAAGGACAAATATGTATTGAAAAGTTGCTTTTAACTTCAAAGATGCTGGGCTTGTATTTGATCCTACGTGCGTTTTATTGGCTAAGCTCTATGAATACCACTACCTCCCAAAATTACATCTTAATAGTTTCTACTTATCTATGGTAGAAGCATAGACTGACCAACTTTCAGTATTTCTTACACCGCGAAGTCTGGTCATTATCGGCTTTTAGATCATTTTGTATTGTTATATAGTTTTTCTCATCGAACTCCGTAACGGCTTGACCAATTATTATGAACATTCTTGTGTATATTTGGTTGTTCTGGAAAAACTCGTATGCGTATTTTTACACTCCTAGGTGATATATTATAAATTGCATCATATATGCATCAGAATAGTCAAAAAATATATAAATCTCTCAAAATAGTAAATATGTTAAGACAAAAACCTCACATTAGTATTGTAGGAAAATATTTTTAAAAACAAAAAAGATATTTCTTGAACGCCAAATATAATTAATGAAAGTAAAATTACGAAAGTATGGCGAAAAACACTCATCCGTTCACCGTCGGGCCCGTCAATCAAAATGTCATCGTCGAAAATACAAGACGCCGCGTTCAGCGTACCACCGTACTATACGGGTACCTATCTCAATCCAACATCGTATTTTTTTAGGGTTCCGTTGTGAAAAAATAAATAACCCCATTAAGTTCGATTATCCAGTCAGCATTACTAAAAACGTATTTATCGCGGAACACTTGAACGATGAGTGGGAATTTAAATGCTACCCGGTTAGTTGCCGCTGTTGTAACCATACAGCAGCCACCTGTAATGCGACATACACGAAAAAGTTTAAGGCGACTTTAAAAGCCTAATATTTAACATTCAAATATATTTTTTCTTGAAAAATTATACGGTATAAATATTATAGGACAATTACACATATCGCTATATAGCCCCAAAGTAAGCGTACTCGTAAGTAGCTTGTGTTATGGGTAAATGAGTGAGTTATAAACACCCAGACACTGGAAAACATCCATGTTCATCACACAAACATGTTCCAAATGTGGAAATCGAACCCACAGGACGCAGAAGCAGGGTCACTACCCACTGCGCTACTCGGCCGTCGGCCGGTATACTTTCAACTTAAAAAGAGATATAAGTAGTATACATATTATGTTACTAACGGAACCCTGCAACTGTTAGTGGGCCGCCATACACTTTGCCCTTCTTTTAATTTCAACACTCGTTGATGTAAACAATGTTTACGCAATCACAGCCCTAGTCATCCAAATATTTAGTTTACGTAGTATTTGGCTCGCGCACTCTTTTTTTTATTTACAACAAGTTAGCCCTTGACTGCAATCACATCTAGTGCTAAATGTTACAATTTAAGATGGAAGCGGGGTAACTTGTTAGAGCAGTATGAAATCCACTCCCGTTTCAGTTTCTGAATGAGACTGAACCGTATCGCTACTTTGTTTTTGCGGTACGTCTTTGTCGGCAGAGTGGTAACTGTGCATGTCAAAGTTTCCCCACCAGCTAAACTGGGGCATTTAAAATATATTAACGAATTTAATACTTATCCAATTTAAATAAGGTATCTATATTACAAAGACTGTGATCGACTTTGGAGCATCGCAGCCCAGTTTACTCAGGAGCATAGAAAAGCACGCTGGAGGTTATCGCGTCGGGACGCGGCTGTATGCGCTGATATCTGGAAGGCCTTTTGCAAAACGCACTTTTTGCAACACTTGTGTAATAATAATTGATCCGAATTCGGATGAAATATTATTTATTTTTTATTGAAATACTACATATACTAATTGCAAAGATAAACGATTTTGACAATGTGAATTCATGGTAGATTTATATAAATTTTCGACCAATCATTATCACCAGTAATTTGCAATATTAACATGACGTGTGAAAAGTGAATTTTACTTTGAAGTTTGATTTCAAGACGAACCACAAGTAAGTATTTAATTAGTATTAATCATATACAAATGAAACGGAACTTAAAACAGCTTCCTTATCACAATGACGTTACACTAGGTGACTAGGTGAGTGGGATATGTTAATTCGAAGTAGCTAATAAACAATCTAGCGTGCTTGTGGGCGGGCAGGTGGCGCCCACGTGGCCAGTGCCGCGTGCACCAGTGACGTCACCCCCACAACCTTCTAACAAAGCTACGAGCATATCCGTACAATGTTGTTTAAAAAAATGTGCCGCAGAGTTTGCTGGGAGTTTTAGGCGATCCGAAAGGCAGGATTGGTATAGTATCCGAATGGTAATGGCGAAAGTACTCTTTGAGGGCACCGCCTATGACTCTCGGGTTTATGCCTTAGAAAGATGAACAGAATGGGTATTTTTGACTAAGTGTATCAGTGCTGGCGCCCCCGTGACCGTAGATGAAATACACGTCAAGATGACTTGGGAAATCGGAGGCCTCGTAACAATTTAGTTGTCTTACTATGAAAAACATTAGTGGAGCTATGAATGCGTAAGTGTGGCCGACGCTTTACTTCACGGATCTTGATCAATGTTTGTAACTGACCTAGACTTTGTGTTGTCGATATTAACGCCAACTTGTAAAACCGAAATTCAATAAGAATATCATTACACTGTTGTGATAAACAACCACATGAATGCACGTTACCACTACGTACACCTATTAATGTTGAACTTTATCTTATATATACTTTTTCTTTTTAATCCTTCACTCCACAAGAAGAAGAAACGCACCATCAAACTCCAGACCATTTTTAAAAACTTCTTAAATATACTTAATATTTTATACCCCGTCCGAAAAACCCAATAAATTTTTATCAGTTTAGTTATGCTAAGCTTAAAAACACGGTTCAATAATGAGTAATAATTACTCGTGTGTAACAATAAATAATGTTCGAACATACATGTTTATTTGGAAATGTGTCAAGAATTGTTAATATCTCAATAATAAGTTTGCAGCGTTTCCGGGAAGGAACACGGTGGATGTCATTTGTAACGTACCAACACAAAACAAAATGAGTTTTCATTAAGAAAACTTTTCCAAGATAAACAACAATTCTCTCATATATTCTAAAGGCTAGGCTAAATATGATTTGTGGGGCATATCTCGAAAACGGGTGCCTGACCCCGTTTTCAGACACGCCCGTCACCGTCCCGTACACTTGTCTCCTACGAGTGGAATCCTTACTGCGAAACCAAAACAGCTCTTGAAATAGTTCGTGATTAATATAAAAATTTTAATGACCTACCTTTGAAGAGAAATGAGAGAAGTTTTTTTTATATTTGTGGAGCAAAAACAGATAGAAGGAACTATAGAGCGAAGATAGAATGTGAACGGCCGGGAAAATCTTAAGCTATAGATACTTTTCATATAACTGCAAAGTAACTCTGTTTACCTTTTTGACGTCATCATTTCAATCATTTTAGAATTGAATTTTTTTAAATCCAAAATTACTTTTTAAATTTAAAAAAATTGGCCCTTAATAAAATTTACTTAATACGAATGAAGACAGAGATAAGGATTATGCATTTGAGGAGAAATAAATTATTTCTTAAATTAGTGATATAATTCTGTTTTCGTCTGACTAATTGCCGGTTTGGAAAACTATGACGTTTTAACGTTTGGTAAACACTGTATCAAGTACAACCAAGTATATCTTAAGCCCATACCAAATGAAGATGAAAGTACCAAAAACCATACAATGTATACTATATATTACTAGAAGAGGTTCGCTATATCATACGCCTGGAAAATCTGAATCCTGAACCACGACAATCTACCTACAAACTTTCCTCTCGAATCACTGTATCCATAGATAAACACCATATTTAATGTGGTCAAGATCTATTAAAAACGTAAGCATATAGACAATAAAAAAGCGACTTGTTTTATACCGAGATATCATTGTCGCTAAAGTAGTAGCGCATTCCATTGCGGGATAAACAAGTCGGCGATCATAAGTGCAGGAATGTAGGCTGCATCTTCAAATGATAAATGACCAACATCGCATGTATCGACATTCGGAATAGTATGAGCTGTTCAGAAATGCCCGTTGCACAACACATATAGGTTTGGCTTTCTGCGCTAGGCTAAATTCGGATCTCAATTGACTTTGTAAGACGATGAATGAATCGCCGGCAACGGTAAACGCGAGTGCATTATTTCATCCAATTTCGATCAATGATGACAAATACAGCTCAATAATAACATAGGTACACAATTGGCGGACTTTTTTGAGCGTTTTTGTACCTGTCCGCATACCTGCTGTCGCATTGTAATTTAAACAAATGGACTAATTACAATATATTTTTGTTTGTTTGGAATCAACGTGCTCTAAATGGATCGCTCATATCTAATAACAGCTGATTTGTCGATCTAAAGATATCGACGTTTTTCTATTACGATAGAATGAAATTCCGACACAGAAGTAGGTATTTTAGATAAAATCATAAAAGGAATTTGAATTTGTTATAAGCGTTTACTTAAATGACGTTTTATTGTTTTTAAATTTTGAAACAACAGTCTGAGTGTTATTAAATTTAAGTGAGGATTTTCATTGGAAAAATCGAATGTCAAAGCCGCAGGTGTTTTCCAGTTAATAAATATTAAATGTATAATATAAAAATGAATCACTGAATGTGTTGCTAAGCGCAAATCTCGAGAACAGCTGAAACGATAACGCTAATTCTTTTATTTTGTGTTTGCTTTTGTCGGGAGAAGGTTCTTATTGAAGAAAAATGTCATGATAATTACGCGGAAATTTAGTTATTTGTTAGTCAACAAGAATTAACGGGGGAGCGTATCTAAGTGACATATGCCACAGTGATGGATTATAGTCTGGTACAGCACATAAGATATTTTTTATCGGAATACTCTTGCATAAGCGGGAACTACGCGAGTGAAACCGCGGGACACCGTTAGTTACATTATAATTATTACGATGAGTATTATAATATAATATTGATAATGATGATTACAATATTATCTTGTTAACAATGTATTTGTGTACGTACAACGTAAAATTGACGTAAGCGAATTATAATTTCCAGTGAGCTTACGTTAATGCGATATTGAAAATTTCATGGGCCATAACATCGAGGTATTTGTATACAAGACGCGGCGCGATGTAATATAGCCGACGCATTGTCTTGTAAATGCCTCGTTGGCTCAGTAGTTAGCAATGTCATTTCGAATCTCGAGGTTCTGGGTTCGAGTCCTTAGTCATGAGATATTGAGGTAGGTAATCATTCTTTCAAGAATTTCTTCAAGAAGCTCTTTAAGCCATCGGCCAGGTTATTTTTCACCTAAGACCTGCTATAAGCCACATTGAAGCAGCATTGTGGGCATAAGCTCCATATTCCAGTTACCTATAAGAAGAAAGGCCTCGCCTTATAATGGTCCGTTAAAATAGTCAGATGATGTTGATTGTCTCGTCGGCTAGTTCATAGTGTAATTCGCGGCGGGAACCATAACGGAATGATGACGTAAAAGGATGTTTTCAGCGAGTCGGCAACAGCCGTCTGTTTATTGTCGGAGCACAGTTAGAGCTGTACCCAGATTTGTCTGTACCGTAATGCAGCTGTAAAAACACACAGAATTACTCCACTCCTAGCATTCGCAATAAATGTACATACAATGTGATAGCTCGCTCGTTACGTAACCCCCGGCACGCGCCGCCCACGTAAATGGAAACATAACAACAGATTATAAACAAAGAAAACCGGCTATGTGTGGCGAGGACCAAGCGCATTGTGTGGTTCCGTACATGCCTCTCACAATATTAATTACTTTTAAAGGGAAATTTCATATTATAATGGGCATGTTCAATAGGTAGAGTCACTACCAGGTCATTGAAAACTTCGCTTTTTAGAAGTGCTTGTATGTAAAGTAATGAATTTGATTTTTAATACCAAAATTATTTCTTATTTTGTCGCAGGATAGTTATAACGATATTCCGTAATAAATAACCATTTTACAGCGTTTTTAGATAATAATAATATTTAAAAGCGCATACAAACGGATAAACATAGTTTGTACACGACGGAACCCTAAAAACTCAACATATTTTCCTAATTTATCACAGGGCACGATTTATCTCGCGATATAAATCGGCTTTAAAAGCGCAGCTACAACACTAACGATTATTACTAAAGGATATGCTTTGCACCTGCGCAACGATTGTACTTTGCATTTAAAACGTTGGAATATAGAGATTTTCGAACGCACTCTCGCTTGATTTTCATATAAATACGTAAGCATAATATAAGTATTCGTATCTTATAAAAATTTAGGGTTGATCGTTGAAGTTTTTAGATTATTTGATACTAAACTAGATATGCATTGAAATTATAATGTAGAGAAAGAGATCTTCGAACGCATTCTTGCTTGTATTTAATACAATACGTTATGAATCTGTAACTCTGTACATATATTTGGCTGTCTGTCTCGCTCTCACGCTAAAGCTACTGAACCGTTTTAAATAAAATTTGATACATAAAATTATAGTCTGAAAAAGGACATAGGCTACTTTTAATTGAGAAAAAGGGTTAAAAGAGGGGATGAAATATCATATGAAAGTATCGTAATTTTTAATTAGATATCAATAAATATGCCATTAAAATTTGTAAAAAAATAAACCCTTAAGAGCGTAAGTTAGTCTGCCGTAATTCCACGCGGACGGAGGCGCAAAAGCTAGTATCCTAATAAAAAAATAATAGACTTACGAATAAAGACGACCTTGAATTCCTATTTTATCTATCTTAAGATATCTATTATAAATTGTATAGGTATTTTGTATATTTGTTTATGTATAAGCGTGTATATCAGTCGAGAGTGTTCTTAGCTATGTTTGGTGGAAATCGGTTCAGGTCTTCAAGGTCATCAGGTCGTTTGTTAGGTGTGATAGAAATGTTACACGCTCAGTTTGCTTGAAAGCAAGTGTATGATCTGACATTTGAAACACTAATGTCTTCTGGAACCACTGAGCTGGTCTGATGATAAGGCTCGAAGGTAGGAGACGTAACCCTGGTCTACCTTTTTAGTAAACCCATCGAGTTTGGGCTCGTTGAATTTGTCTTGACTGGTTCTTTTCATGTTTCTAATTTGGGTCGGGAGTTTTTTAAATTTTTCATTTAATGAGAGTGCACTAATAATTTTGTGATGTAATCTTACTTAAGTATTCTTGAACTTTGATACCTGTTATAACTTTAAAGACCCTTTTGTACGTATTGTTCACTATCTGCATTTTAGTGTCCTAATGTTTTTCTAAGCCTACGGTTGCTTGGGAGAAATCGCTTTAGCGATAAGGCCGTCTGTGTAGTTCTTTTTAATGTATTTTGTCTCTGTTATAAGTTCTTTATTGTAGTTTACAAATAAAGATTAATTAAATAAAATATGTAGATAGTATTATTGAAAAAAAAATTATTAATGAATAGGTAGGTAAGTACTTACTACAAACGATTCACACCTGCGCAACAAATGCACTTTGTATTTAAACCGTTGAAATGTAGAGATTTGCGAATGCGCTCTCAATTACAAGTTTTAGTGAATATGTTAAAAGCATTATAAGTTCTGGAGTGCCTCATCCGTTCAGTGGTTAGCCTATGTGACTTGATCACAAGTTCCTCCGGTTCAGTCAATGATACTGAGTTTGTCTTTTTC
Source organism: Mycalesis mineus (assembly GCA_034621355.1). Classification (NCBI taxonomy): domain Eukaryota; kingdom Metazoa; phylum Arthropoda; class Insecta; order Lepidoptera; family Nymphalidae; genus Mycalesis; species Mycalesis mineus. Next base: position 9,473,840 of record CM067895.1, read on the forward strand.
TTAGAAACGACCAGTAAAAATTCTGGTTCTAAAGTCGGTGATGTTAATCAACATCTAAAAGAGATCATTAAAAAATCAAACATCATAAAAGCCAAAATTTTTTAATTAATCTTAACGTCAACGTAAATGACAGGGTTCCGTGGCTCAAAAAAGAATAAATCTTTGCTCTAGTCTCTAGGTGGTATTATCGTTATGAATCTTCGGCGCGTTATTGCTTCGCTGTTCTTAATAAATTTATGCTAACCAATACCAACTTCTATTTAACAGGTATTGCATCACAGATTTTATAACCGGTCAATTTTGTTTAATCACAATTCTGTCAATTAGGGCCTGTATTGTTCTTGTTATACGGCTGTTCGGAGTGCCAACACCGTCACAAACTTTGCCAATTCAATTAAGGCTATGAATATGATCTCAGTTCATTCATTTCTACTTAAATTTAGTTTAATCGCCTCTCTGTAATCAGCAGACGCAACACGCTAGAAGTGATATAGACACTGCTTCAGTTGAGTGTGTAGCCTATGTAGCTATGGATACAGGAACTGGGTTTGATTCCTGGGTCTGGCTGTAAAAATTTCGGTCGTTGCACATTAAACCGTTGGCCCGTCGGCATCTTTAACATGTGATAATTATGTTACAGAACCAAGAGAGACGAATATCTCAGCATTCCATGGATTCACCGTGCGGGTGCCGGGTCCATCGCGTGGCTGAGAGAAAAACTCCGAACAGAGCCCGAGACTTGTGACACGGGTGTAAGTTTAAGGGTACCCTTAGTGACGCGCGTCAACACTCACCTCCTCTGTTCAAGTTATTCTCCCTGCCCAGCCAAATTCGGAAGGACCCTACTAGAGCAGCTTTGGACACTCGTTCCTTACTGCACTCGGAGCTTACTGCACTTCTAGTAAGGCCAAGGTCTTTTAGCAGGTTGTAGAGAGACTTCGCTGGTATACCCCTCGCACCCACTTCTACCGCGTATAAACTAACCACATAGCCATTTTTGGTTAGTTCATTAGTAAGGTCATAATATTTATTCACTTTGAACAATACATGGTCTTTAGGGATGTTAGTTTCCCACGGAACTGTAATAATCTTATGCTTAAACTCGTAATCCATGTTGGGTGGGAGTTGGGACTAAAGTCCAACTTCCCTCTCCTGCACGTAGAGGTGTGACCCTGCAGTGCGCCATTCAATTTACACTGATAGCAATGAATATAGGTACGTGTCAAATAAGTTCGGCGTAATTTTTTATACTATTTTATTTGCTCCTCGTATGCCAACAATGTTAAAAATCTCTCAAAAATTGATGCTCCCATCTAAGAAAAAAAAGTGATTATATTATGTAACAGTGGGTGAAAATCAGAAATAACTTCCCGACACCTCATAATATTATCTAATTCTGTAATATTTTCAGTATAACGACATACTAATGGTTCGCCCACATAACTAAATTTACTTTCGCTTTTATAAAAGTTTTTCCACGGGTCGTTTTATCTGCATAGAACACGTGAAAAGTTAATAGAAGATTAATCCCGTTCTGAAGAATGTTATATTAAAGAATTAAAATAGACTGCTAACAATGACGATTAAACACATTGTTTAATCAAGGAAAGGCTTTCGTTATTTTTAAAAGTACACTTATTTTGTACGGTTGATAGCAACGTTTGATCAACGTGGATCGGCAATAAAATTTTACGAACTCAGCGCATGGTATGAAAGGATTTATAAAATTCATCATCGATTTATGTGAAGGTATAAATCGAGCGCAAAAGAAGAATTTGTGCATTATGGCTCTTAAGGAAATGCAGCAACAACACCTTTCAACGAGCATTTTCTTTGTAAAAGCAAGCATACAATTGACAATAAATTAAATAAGTACTGCCAAAGAACATGCATCTTGCTCTGTAAAAAGGTTTTTTTTATCGACTACAAGTTCGCCCTTGACTGCTATCACACATGATGTTAAGTGATGATGCAGTCTAAGATGGAAGCGGGCTAACTTGTTAGGAGTGGGACGAAAATCCACACCCCATTCGGTTTCTACTCGATACGTCTTTATCGGTAGGGTGGTAACTAGCCACGGCGAAAGCCTCCTACCAGCCAGACCAAGACAAATTAAGAAAAAACTCAATCTGCCCCGCCGGGAATCGAACCCAGGACCTTCGTCTTATAAATCCACCGGTCGTCTGGTTACCTGTAGAGCAATTCTCCAAATTCAACGTCAGCTTTGAAGTCTATCTACAGCGGTTGCAATGCAGATGTCACAGAACTTGGTAATCTCCAATGACATTTTATAGAGTTGGACTAACAGTTGAACTGTTCAAGGTGGGATGATCGACGAGAAGTTCATATGATGCATTTTTGAAGATGTCGCTTTTTCGCTGAACTCATGAAGAAAAAAGCATTTATAATTTTATAACTCTTACCTAACACTGCCTAACTCTAACATAGTGTTTTATGACTCTTGTCTGAGGAATTCTACAAATCCTTCTAGTCAAATTAAATATCTTGTTCCTGAATTTATTAAATCTATACTAATGCGAGCGAAATTCTGTCTAAAGTTAGTGTCTTGTCAAATTACACACAGGCTATATATAATTAACAAAAATTGAAATGTCATCATTAATTTAAATTAACACCTTTTCTAAATGCAATGATACGATACTTACATCAAAAACAATTTTAAACTTTTTGGCTGTTTGTCTGTTTGTTTTGGCTAATCTCTGAACCTACCAGTCGGATTGTAAATTTTTCTTTTTGTATGTAGCTCGTGAGTGGCGATGTTCCCACTAGAACGGGAAGTATGCAGGTGAAATCGCGGGCGTCCGCTAGTCACGTCGCGTAGTTTTATAATATTTACAAATTTTATAACTAATGTTAATATTGTAAAATAGAAGAGTAATTAACACAGTAATATAGTATATTGCAATAACAGGATTTAAAGTATTTAGAAAATACACGTGACACCAATGTCGCAGGCCAAAAGTTATTTATTGAATAATTAGGAATGTCAACGTTATTACTGGTTACTCTCCAAGCGAGCACCGACGTAAATTGGTAAAAATACTAACATATTTCCTGGTCGTAAGCTACCTCTATCTATTTCTACTGAATAATGTGCTAGTGCAATAAAAAGTAATTTATAGCTCGGCTTATTTATAAGAATACATAACAAGAATTTATTTTATAAAAACGTGAGCTTTTAAAATAGTGGACTCCGAACGATAACACAAAGTTATAAGTGTGATAAACTAGCTGTGTCACGCGGTTTCACCTGCATAGATCCCGTTATTGTGGAAATAATGAGATATTATGTAACCTATGTACCATTCCAGATTAATTAATCTATCTGTGTTAACTTTCATGGGACTCACAAATTGTCGAAAAGTATTTAATGTTACACATAATTAATAATTATAATGCTTATAAGTTAATTTTTTAACTGAATTTTTAACTATCTCGTTTATTAAGTATTTTTCTTAAGACATCCTAACGTGTGGTTGAGAAAATGAGGCCATAAAAGTGGATCAAATAAACAAACAACGTTACAGAATATTAATATATAAGTCAGTAGGGAAAACATTTATTTGTTATAGCGTCTGTATAATACATCTACTTATGTATAACGTGACTGTTATTTCGCTAAAACGCATGTAATTTGAAAGAATTGACTTTGTTTCATTATTTTCGTTTAATTTTGTATTACGCTTTCCAGATTTAGGAAAAATTTAAGCGGGCAGTTTTCTGCGGAAATAGTCACTCCGTATAGGTTACAATTCGAGTAACTAATGTTTATTTACTTTTAGGTGTTATGTTTACCAGCTCAACTAGTACCTAATTTTAAAGACAAATTCATATAAAGTGTCGCCATTCAACGCTCCTCCTCTCAATTAAATTTTTTTTATAGTTTCCCGTCAAGCAATATCCTCTGTCCCGTCCCGTGTACTATAGATCTACATTTTTGTTAAACATTGTCCGACATTACAGTACATTATCAATATATATTTATGGATACTGATGGGTATAGCTTGATAATATGAAAGAATACCAGTTCCAAAATGCTGACCCCTATTCAGTACGTAGGTATAATGTAACACGGAGGTCAACTTAATTTGGACGTCATAGCGGCAGTTTCGCGCTTTTTAGAAATTTCCCTAGCAATTATTCGAATTTTTCTCGACGAACATTTCAAGACCAAGATAAGATAAATCCGTTCAGCCGTTCTCAAATTTTAGTGAGACTAACAAACAGCAATTCATTTTTATACATATAGAAGATAAGATAGAAGATAAGTACATACCACGTACAGAAATTATTCAGACTGCACAATTCCCCCGATTCAATCGTAGCTCTGACCTACCTGCACTGGCACCAAGGCGATCAGGGCTTAACTGAATTACCTATTGGCAAGCGAGCGTAACTAGCAACACTCGCTATTGTTACAAATTTCGTAAATCACATTCTCGCACATACACAAAATCTCTCGCCCGTGATAATTAAATACATTTCCTTGGCAACAACCGAGGTGTCGCGGATGCTAGAGCAAACTGCAAAATTAACATAATGAAAGAATTTCTTTTCGTTAATTATAAGTTTTCGGGATCCTTTAGTCAATTTATTCGTCATATGTATCAATGATCATAATGTGGCAGTACCTTATAGAGATGTATCTCGTTCTTTTGACTTCTTTACCGACTTACCAAAGCTTGGGAGCAAAAGTACTTCGAATACTATAAGCTTTTTGTACACAAATGGAATAATACTAAACCAATGACACCAATACAACACAATATTACAATATACAATACAATTGATAAAACTGGTCTTGTATGCATTATACCTACTTCACTCAATGATGTCTACCTAATATAGAACGAAAGCATTTGCAATGATCCGGTTTAAATAATAATTTATTATTAACATGATAAGTAGCATAAATACTTGCATACGCGAAAGGCAGTGTAATTGCATAATGTACGTCATCGGCCCATTATGTTGGCGCCTTATAAAACGGCAATGGTGAAGTAAGTTCATTATGTATATACTGCGGAACAATCCATAAGTACAACTACAATCATTACACATTTTTGTGTCGTATAATAATCAGAGAATATCATGCCAGTAAAACAATTTAATGATTCTTAAGATATAAATAACAGACCAAGTTAATGGTTTAGTTAATATTACGTTACCTATTACTTTACAAATTATATGTGCCTTCACATGTATAGTATGTACCACTATGCAGTCGAAACAGCTCAGTGTCCGAAGACAGCCAGTGTTGACACATTCGAATCCGAAAACTTATCATTAACTATACGGGCCTCGTAAGACTTAGATTTCAGGAACCTAGCGGACGATAATCTATGCATCAATAGCGAGACCCGCAAAAGAACTCCGTGCCTATCAACCTGAGACCTGTAGTCTTATCATAAACCTCAATTATATGCCTGTACTTTTCTCGGCAACTGCGCCCTTAATTAAAGAATTTCTTGTCGTTAATAATTAGATAGGAACACAGCAAAACCAAACCAAATGATGGTAGACAGTATGCTAGTAGCCACAGAATAAAAAATCAGCCCTAGTGAAGCTTTAATTAAATATTTTGAAATTGATATTTTTATAAAGTATCATATGCATATAGTGAAAAACTGCCAATTTAAAATTACAAACAGACACTTCAATTTAATTTATTTATATAGATATAATTTTGCACGTGTTTGTAGTCAGTACATAATTTATATTAACACAGTTGCCATTCCACCCAATCTGGTGGATGGTTGTCCGCACCGCCGCACGTGATGCTTTCCATTCATCCGTCATGTTGCTCGCGTACGGTTCTCCACGCATTGGCATGATGCCGCACACGACTATTTGTATTGGCGTAAACAACAATTGTTCTAAAGTAAAACAATTTTTACGGCCCATTATTATTCTTCAATCTTAATAAAATTCTTGAGCAGACGTGTAAAATACATGAAATGTTATGATCGTCTTGCCACTTAGTCGACATTTTTCTATTAAAGAAACGATTGGATGCCAACCAACGACTTTCGTCTTCGTAGATACTTTTACGAAGCTATACATAAGATATTTCATAGAAATACGTAGAAACAATTAGTAGCTGCGACACGTCGCCTGCACCTGGTGCCTGTGACTGTAGACGGTTACGAACTCCTTAACGTACCTTAATGTACTCCTACCTACTACCTACCTACATTCCTACATACCTTCGATTTGAAATTCAAGTTCCAACTTCATCCAAATCTAGAATTACTTCGTGCTATACAAATCCAATAAGCCGTTTATGCATGGCTGGCAACTGCGAATGAGTGTGATACAAATTCTCAAAACAGTAAGAAAACATTGATGCAGATGCAATTCGCTATATCTAAAGTTAGGTTTCTCCAACCTTTCTAGGTGCTAGAGCTTTCAAGAGCATGTAGAGGGCTTTTTTCCCAAGTTGTTTGTGGCTTTTACACGAAAGGAAATGTAAATAACTTAAGAAACCTTAAAAAGAAAATCTAAGATAAATAATTTGACAATTAGTTTTAATGTTGAATGATATTATCTGAAAAAGAATAGTGTACAAAAAGCCGAAATAACAAAACAACTTGTTGCCAACATTACTCGGCCGTGAATAGATTTGTATTCAACCTCGGTGATAATAATTTACTATTGGTTACTAATACATAAAGGGAAAAATGAAAAGCACGGTCGCACGGGCCGCTAGTCGGGCGGGCGGGACACGCGCGAATAACAAACGACCAAAGCGAGTTCTGTTTTAGGTCAACGTTGAACAAATACCAAACGGGTCGTGCGGACGCTTCCGGGGGTCTATTTCTGAACTTCATCTAAACGACGCCGAGTATTGCACTGTCGGGTTTCGCGACTTGGCCATCATAAATCTTTATTTTCTTCTAGCCGTCTATCAAACGATCACACGCAGGTTATATTGCACGTTAACGACTATACTAAACTACCAACCAGCCATATTCTGTCTAAATATCTTAAACTTGAGAGGGCAGACTTAAATCCTAAGTCTGTAGAATCGATTACGACCTTCGAATATTATCAGCACAAGTTTTCCGCTTAGTTGGATGGAAAAGAGGAATAATGCTTTTTATATCGTCTTTTGATGTCGTGAAACCAGACCTTCAAATGGGTCAACACAACGCTTTTTGCCATTTTAGCTATATAGAGGTTATGTATATGTAGGTATCTTCACGCAAACCATTTAAGTTCTAATAGCGGCGTTTAGTTATAATTATTTTTAAGCTCTGATGCTAATAAGTCGTATTGTAAAAGTTCTTACCTATAATAATATAGGCTATCTGGCATCATATACGCCATAATTAAACGCGAGAGTTATAATATTTCAATGTAGGTGTAAATGAAATTATGTGAAATGAGGTGTAACGATTCTGGGCAGATTGCGGAAGCCATCATTTGGATTTCGCAGAGCGGGTGCGGCGCGATTGCGTCGGTCGTCGTTCTCCACTTCTATAATAATCTAAATAAGGAGCAAAAGTTCGATGACCCCATTCCACCAGTGGCCAGGAAGCCCAAAGACATCGGTGTAGCCAACCACTCATAATCCACCAACGGAATAGTTGCTCCAATGTTACAGAGTCCAAATATAGATGAATATGTGAGTATGGGATGTGGAACCCTTCCTAGTCGACACGTCGCTCGTGATTAGTGAAACAAATCGGTTCACAAAACTAAAACAGAAATAATTCACGGGGCAATTAGCTCTCCGTCGCTGAGCTAACACGTGCGACAAAACGAGTATGCCTTCAAATAGGTCAGTATACCTGTCATCTGTGGTGTTTTCGCGATGTGTATTTAATTTTCTAAGAAAATTAGTCTAAATATCAAAAGGCGGGAGGAATACTTTCGCCTGGCCGAAGGATCGCGGTGTATACGTAGCGGCTTGGCAAGCGCAAGGCGTGAGACAGGAATTGCGTAAAGGTGTCGTGAACACTTCATCCGAATGTCTCACAACTTTTCATGACATCGATATTACTGAAATACCATTAGAGTCTTTCAACGACGTTACAAATAGATGAGTTAAATGCTGAACACGTTCATTCTTCTATGGTATATTCTAAATTCTATAAATATTCATCCGTTATCTTGAATCTTGCGCAGAATCGCTATCTAATTTTATATATTTTAGATTGATTTCTGTACTTTTACGCACCAACGGTATTTGGAATATATTTAGGAGTTCGAAAAATTAATATTTTTTTTTTCATAATTAATATTATCAAAGTGGGTATTGAAAAAATCCTAAATATTAAAGGATTATTTATTTAATACCTAAAATCACATGAGGATATTCTCATGTCAAACCCTAATAAAGATTGATTTTAAATAAGCTTGCGTTCGTAAGACATTAATCCATTTAAGATGGAATAAATAGATTAATCATTAACGTACACAATCCTAACGTAGTTTGATGTTTAATTTTATCTATATTAATCTAAATGTATCTAAACAAAAGTAGAGAACTAAGAACATAAACTAAGAACTCTATTACTAAAATACCAGAGACACCATAAATAGGTTCTATAACTCACAAAGATAAATAAGACAATGTGTTAATAAAAAAAAATATTATCTATGCGAGGGCGACAAGCGCTTGTGGAATTATTAAACTAAAACTACGAAACCTAAACGTGGAAAAAATCTTGGACTCATTCCAACCAGCTGATTGATGAGGATGGTCATTTCGTACACGGCCAATCCCGAGCTTTTTCTTATTATTTAGCGAAGTAGTGGACGGGTCTATTTCTGAGACGCGAAAAACAAGCACCTACGCCACCGACATATACACAGGACTACGAATAGAAGAAATGTTTTGGATGTTGTGGTGTCCTTCTGTATACATCAGCATAGACGTTCACTTCTTTAATCCCGTAAAGTGACAATGTAGTTTACGATAGTAAACTTTCCTCATTGTGTTTTTTAACCGAGGTTCTCAATTCGACACGTATATATATATATATATATATATATATATATATATATATATATATGTTTTTTTTATGTATGACCACGCATAACTTTTTACAGAGTGGTCCGATTTTGATAATTCTTTTTTTATTAGAAAGGGCATACTTCCAACGTGGTCCCATTATCAACATGTTAGGATCTGATGATAATATCCTGGGGAAATTGAAGGAACTCTTCAAATTTTGAAGGCACGCTTACAGTGATTTCGGTCTTTGTCTCGGTATGGGTAGTTTTTTGGCTACGTGTGCCCTATAATATACTATGACAGTATAGTACGAGTACGTTACGTGGCGATAAATCACTAAAAAGTAAGAAATAAAATTTTTTAACAAAAAATAGAACTGACTCAAAACGCACTAAAAAGTAAAAAATAACTGGGTCATTTAGTTGTTTTAATTTACTTAACCATATCTAGGAGTCGGTGCCAGCCAAGGTTTCTTTAAGGACGTTACCTAGAACCCACAAACTGCTTTACTACGTAAAATAAATGTTCCTTAAACTTGGCTGGCACTGACTTCATAGACATGCTTAAGTAAATTAAAGCAACTAAATGACCCAGTTATTTTTTACTTTTTAGTGCGTTTTGAGTCGGTTCTATTTTTTGTTAAAAATTTTTATTTATAGATAAGAACGGCGTTTCGGATGCATTTGGTCGAGCGCAGAATATTTGCTAAGAGTTAAAAGACCTTAAGGGGAAGGAACGTGTCTGTAAAGGCGTCTCCTGTTACACTTTGACCTCAGATCGATCCAGTCCTGAATCCTCATTTTTAGACACATGCTACTGTAGCACTATACGTATAAGGGTCGAGTTAACTAATCATCATCACCATTATCAGCCTACTAATTGCTTACTTTAGGGACACGCTTCCTGCTTGTAGTAGAGAGCAAATGGAGCATAGACGCACCACGCTGCTGTAATGCGGGTTAGGGTTAGGTGCGGCTTGAGGTGATAATGATTTGTTCATTAACGATCACTATCAGAACTTGATAGTGACCGGGACCGACGGCGTAATGTGCTCTCCGAGGCACGGGGGTGTGTCACCACCAACTTCCCGACTTAGAATGTAATGGAAATTTCATAGAATAATGAAAAGTTCAGAATTATTCCGGCGACCCGACTTAGGATTCAAATCCAGGACCTTCGTGGGCGAAGTCACATAGGCTAACCACTAGACCAACGAGGCAGTTAACTAAAATGGTTCAACAATTCGTAGGATTCGTGGTAATAAAATTATTTTTTTGTTAAACTTGATTTCAATCAAATTATTAAGCGGGTTTTATTCTTCTGGACTATTTGTAGTAAAAAAATCAATACAAAAATAATGCTTTAAGTATTCCTAATTCACCAGTTAGAAATTGGTTAAAAACACTAATAAAGTGAGAAATATAGGACACAATCAAAAAGTTACTGCCCCGACACCGATTCGAAGACCACAAAGAACAGATTAGTTCCTAGTGCAGCATCAGATCGTTGTTAATAAAAACACATTACGTTGGAAGACTACAATTTTTCAACCATTTTCAAAAATAGTTCACATGTAAAAGCTGATTTTGGTGTTCGTGCGTAGGCGTCAAACGAATCTCACCGATCTTACGTAGCAACTAGAGAAATAAAAATCTTAATAAATTCACAACACGACCATTTACTTACTTCAGCTCTATTTTTGTAAATATGTAAAAGAGTTTTATGACACTTGCTCAGGATACATACACAATTGACAACATATTTACGTCTTTATGTAGTACTAGCAGATCCCTGTGACTTTGCCATGTAGATTTAAAAAGAAAATGCATACCTAGACATTTTATCATTATTATGTGCCCATTTGAATGGTAGCAATAAGACCTATCACGCAGCTACAATGCATGTATACGAATTTAGGGTGAACATGTAATGATGGCCCGCCAATCCGCATTGCAGCAGCGTGTTGGGTCTACACTTCATATCCCCTCTCCTATAAGGAGGGAGGCCTGGCCCTGTAGTGGGCCGTTAATAAGCTGGTAACGATGACGTAATGATCTCAGGGGTTTTCTTTATCCCAATCTTAGTACTACTGATCACAAAATTGTCTACGGCAAGACCTGTTTATATAAATGTCCTTTGTAATGTGTATTGCACAAAATGCTTGTAACATAGCAAAATCTTGAAATAAACATGCGCAATTAGTCAAGTGGGAGACAGGTCATATTCATTTTTTATAATTAAAGGTGAATATCTTATTTTTGAAGCGTGAAATGAGAACAACATCCAAGCAATTCTCTTTAAAAATTTTACGACACGTTGCATTTACGAGTACGCTTTATTTCTGGCTGTTATAATAATTGAACTTTTTTTTCAAAGATAATCTTACGCTTGTCTACGCCTGATGGAAAGTTTAAGGGTTTAACCTAAAGGTTGGAGCAAAATCAAAAATGTAGGTACATTTTTATCTTAATCTGCTTTATGTTATGTTAGCGTACTTGACTCTAGAACGAAGGGTCCGTCGGCAAAATGATATCTATAATTTTGAATTGGAGAAAATCCCATTATTATTTTCTTTATTATAAAGATTTTAAAGAATTCAACCATTTGCAAAAAAAGTCAGAAATCTAAATCTCTAAAATAATAAACCCCAGTCCAAATGAAAAAATAGTCAGTCAAACTTCTAAAAAGTTTTAATAGATGCAAGATATAGTGAAGCTCGTAATATTTGTCGTTAAACTCACCGATCTATTGTTGCCAAGCGTTTAGTTGTTCGGTTAAAGAGGAACTTGAAGGTTAATTACCTGAAAATATAAAATAAACCGTTAGTGCGCGTGTAACAGTAACTAAAACGTTCAGCACAGTAAAACATTGCCAAAATATAATATTTACATGATGCAAACGCGTGTAATCCATACTCTCGCAAATGTTATTATATGTAAAGAATTAACAATAATAGCAAATTAGAATACAAACAATTTGGCCGGATGTGAGTTCTTTAACCCTAAACATCTAGATTTAGATAAGTTTCATTATAAAAACTATTATTATGATCCTATTATAAATGCTCTATGGATATTTTCCCTATGGACTGAAAGAAAAAACAAGACTGGAGAAAAAGAATTTCTTTATGGTAATACTAGCGGTTAAATATGAATTTGTCTGTTCGGCTTTGGACACATGTTTTCAGTCAAGCAAGTACCATATAATGTTGGACTAACCGCTCAGTAATAAGTAAATTAACAAACATACAATAAGAGATACTGCGATAATGTATGTACACGTATGTATCGGTCTGATGTTCTATTCAATCTTATTTCGAAAAGTTGTAAAAAATATATTTTTTCAGTAAGCCGCGTAATCACAGACCACGACTGTCTTGTCGTCAGATATACGAGTGCTCCCTGTAATAGCAGGTAAACAAGTTTGACAGCGGCGTCAAGTACGCTACGCCTGCGCCGACGTCGTCAGAGCGGCCACGGCCCACGCGCTCTGCGTCGTAAACTTTACAAACCCTCGTAATCACTGAGGCGGTCGTAACATCCGTGCTGTAAATATATATTATGGATGTATATTTAACGTATAACGAAAGAGAAGAGCATGTGGCTTCACGCCGCATTACAACAAGCAATCTCATGACTAGGGACCCCGTATAGGCTCGAAACTAGTCGGGCATACCCTTATAACAGTGACGGGATTTTCAGCTGTTTATATTTTAACAATATGGTAAATACTCGCGATGGTTTAAATTCTAATAAAAGAGAAGATGTCAAGTATATTGAGTACTGTAGATCTAGGATGAGTCAAAAGACAGTAATAAAAATATTGTCAACCAAGCGATGATATCGATATGATACAAAATTGGGCGATCGTTTCGATTTCAACGCTATTGGTCCATAAAATGTTTCTTAAGCCACACGAGACATGTCTGTGGACGCATCATACGTGGAGTACATACGCGATTGTTCTACAGATTTGGCTTACTTACGATCTTATTACAAGGAACCAATCTTGAGAAGGGGCGATAAAAGTAGATGTCGGTGTAAAAGTTAAAAATTATAAGATTTGCAAAATAACACTCTTTTTAATATCATCTATGTACCTCTAAAACAACATAAATTAAACTAAGAAATCCATTCTTATTTGAAAGGCTCGAGCCTTGTTTGAAGAACAAATACAGAAATTGAATTCTATAAAATTCAAATGTTATTAATATTTTCACAGTTGGTACGTGTGTAGGTAAGTCTTTAACACTAACCCTGAAATAAAAAATAACTTATCTGAAATAGAAAATCCTGTATATTACACTTACATTTATTTAATAGGTCATGCGACTCAAGTTCGTTAATCTCTGAACTGACATTATTTCGGCGTCTAGCTATACCGGCGTATCGACAAGCCAAAAGGATCGGTCATTCTGGCGGTGTACCAAGGAACGCGAACTCAGGTCTAACTAATGTGCATTACGAGCCCCAAGTTGGCATTTTGAACGGTGGCGTGAGGCGTCGCACGGCCAATGTGCAACTGTGTAGGTAACGACCTACCTGCCACATGCTGCTAAAGAAAGATCGAATTCTCTAGAATAATATGATAGAATAGTAAATACAGAGAGATACCTGAATGGTAAATAAAGCAAATATAATAGAAAAGAATGTTTGTGTGTATGTATGTTACTCCTTAACGCAACTATTGATTTGGCTGAAAGGACATTGCCATAATTTGCCCCAGGCTGACCAAACGTATGCTCATATTTAACTATTTTATTTAAATTCACAATGAATATTAAACAACTACCCGTGTTTCATAGCAATCACTTGAAAATATATCAAAAATATAAGAATTTCAATCGATTTTTTATGTTCTGAATAGTATGAAAAGTCAACTTTTATAAACCTTGATAACTTTTATCAGCGACTGCTTAGCTACAAGTATCTTTATTACTATTTAAATAGAAGATCTGTACTATTTAATAATGACATATATATCATCTCTGGGCATCTCTGGGGCAGACTTCCATACTTTTTTTATCTATGTCCTTTAGAGTGGAAATACATTTGGAACACCCTGGATTAAAACATACTTTTATCTCAATATTCCTTCGGGAACAGGAACTACACCGATGAAACTACGGGTACATATGATTCTTAATATACGACTTATAGGATAGTACTGACAGATGAAAAAACGAAAAACGATTTTAATCAATGAATTTTAATGTTCACAGATTCAAAACGATTCATCAAATACTCCTTAGAACGTTTACTTTCAACAAATGTATCATTGAAGTAAGCTAAAACAACATATTTCACTATTTTAGAAAAGTTATGACAAAAATTGTTCTGAATCAGTCACAGCTTTTCATCGCGCTGAAAATATAGCATATTATTTTCTTCTTTGTCTAGTTTCAAAATATTACGATCGTTGGGAAATAATTTACACCAGAACCATATATCTTCTTTGTCAAATGTCACTCGCGCATTGGTCTTTGAACACTTTAAAAGCATTATTTTATAAGCAGATCAGACTAGTTTATTTGGCAGGCAATCAAACCAATCAACATTAAGTGAGGCTCACCTATAAATTCAAAACTATGAATTTTGTATACTTACCAATTTATTTGTAACTATACGACGCCCGCGAATTCGTGTGCAGATATTTAGAATTACACTATATTTCCTTATCAAGGATAAAAAACAGCCTGCGTATTAACACAGAGTTAGCGTAAGCTACCGTTACCAATTTCAGCATTTCGGTTCTAGATGCGGCGTGAAACTTTTGCCTCATACTATTAGTACGATTTTGTTTGTATCGGCCCATGTGTTCGATGTAGAGGAGAGATTGCGAAATCCACGTCATGAAGCGCCAAACGCCCCCTCCTTTCGGTATGACCGAAGAGGATGACGCCCCCAGATGACAACGTCGCGCCGACAGAAATAAATCTGCAAGCTAAACAAACCCAGCATTTCCGGCAGACACGTGTGCACTGACACAATTAAACTCCTAAAACCTGCTACGGAATTAAACCCCTTTTATGCATAATTGTACCGAGAATTCTGTGTAGTGAATCTTATTGTTACTCGCCTCTTTTTTATGTGCTTCTTGAAGTGCCAACTCTACGGATGTTGTGGGGACCACTACTGCTATCCTAACTTTTAAGGCGATAGTGTTTCTTTGAAGAATTTGCAGACTTGCCAGGCCTTCGGCTTTCTTAGATTTTGTATTGTATGATACGCTACAAAATCCTTTTGACATAATTATGATGTGTCCAATACTAAAGGTTCCTACATTTACGATTTGGTACTATATCATAATTTAATCAAATAATAGTTTAGTAATAATTTTGATCGCGGCTTCTTGAAGCACACTCAGTTCAGATATTACTTCTATCTTGCAGTGCTATTATTTTGTTATTATTATCATGAATGTACCCTAAATGCCTGTAGAAATAACATTATTGACCTATTTGGAACATAATGTGTACCGCAACCCGATGACGCTATTGACACTTATGTCTGGTATTTATTATATTATTACGTACATGCTCGGTTAGTCTACTAACCTGAGTCAGATGTCTGAAATTATCGTATCTAAATTGGTCAGATTTCTCACACCTGCTTATATCTTACATTCATAATATTTATAGGTACGCGCGATACGTAATATATCTTTTATATATGTGTGATATTTAAGAATATTTAGTAGAGCATTATATGTGTCATGCATTGCCGTTAGCTATGTTTATAAACTGTGATATGTGACATACTGTATGCTGGGGAAAGTTACGAGCCTCTCTGCCTATTAGGTATTATAATTATTACAAGACGACCTTAATAATTCATAAGAGAGCTTATATATATATATATATATATATATATATATATATATATATATATATATATATATATATATCTAAGCGATTTAAAGCTTTACACTCGACTCATTTCAGCTCCAGTTTAAATAGAATAATCTTATACACTTGAAAAAAAATATCGATACTGAAAACACAAAATCTCATCCCCCTCTTACAGGATAAAAATCCTTTTAATAAAAGAAGATTTTACCAATAAACTGAAGTTGATACCGAGACACTTATCATAACTCTTTCTTGATGAAAATATTCTGTGAAATCATTAACAGCTCTTTTATCTAGTTTACTGTAGTACAGAGAATATGATCAACCTGAGAAAAACGTAGTGTGTTTATCGGTATTATCTTCAGTTTAGATAACGATGGAAATATGAACTTACGACAAATAGTACAATTATTGCTTTTGTAAAATCATGAACTACTCGTTTATATAATTTAATGTAAGCACAGAGAATAGGATTGACTTGAGAAAAGCGTAGTGTATAGACAAATATATCAATCAGACTCAAATAGAACAATAGCAAGACTTATCATGATAATAATAAGATTGAAATAGAGGTATACACAACAACGATTGCGTACACAATGCACCCTTCAGACAGTACAAGCGGACTATTTAAAAAACAATTAATCGTCAAATCAACTTTGTAACAGGTACATCGAGCCGGATCGAGAGTGAGACGCCAATAATTGGCATCAATGCATGAATATGTTACCGTGTAAATTATTATCACTAGATACTAGCTGCGTTATGAAATACTACGGAGGCATTGCGATTGCCAGAATGAGGATTACGTGTGATCAATGGAGCCTGTCGTCGGCTACAGATCATTCAAGTGGCATAACATTTTCATATTAGGATAAGGGACAGTGAACAAATTGCCTATGCGAGAATTAATTTTCGAGGAAAACGCATTTTTCATTGCCAAGTTGGATCGCAGATCCTCTTTAAGTGCATTTCCCTTATTGAAGTTTTTTCCTTGTCAATACTGACACAGGTTAATTTTTCCGACAGATTTTATACCATGTCTAATAATGTTTCGTGCTGCTCGTGATGTTTTTCGCTTTCCAATTTGAAAGGAATGAGGTTCCTACCATATTTCGTTACCCAATAAGTAAAAGAGGAGGACTTATATCTTGACATGATAGAGAACCTCCTTTCCTCCTTCTAGAGATTAAAAAGGCGTAATGGTCTAGGTTCTATAAAATTCAAAATTCAAAATCATTTATTTCAAGTAGGCCAATTATAAGCACTTTTGAAACGTCAAATTAGACTATTTGTAGTGACTCTACCACCGGCTCGGAAGGCAGGTCCTGTTGAGAAGAGCCGGGAAGAAACTCAACAGTTGCTCTTTTAAAATTATTAATTTTACAATATTAACTGTATTGTTATATAACTGTATTGATATACAATATAAAATTATTTATTCTACTACTTGTGTGAAGTTGAAAGCTGATCCAATTGCCATATATTTCTGTTTCTGATCCAATTGTCTGTATACAAATATCGCTTAAATGGTGTTTATGAAATATAAACAGCCTGGATCAATACGACAACTAAAAATACGACCCATACCTACTAGTTATTGCGCAACCTTGACTGTAATTTTATAACTCATAATACTTTCAAAATACGTTATAAACTATAAAAGTTTTAAAAGCAAACTTATAATGTGAAAAATAAATATTATGAGTTCATAAAAACATCCGATATGCAAGGAAAGTAACTTGTCTATTCTGATTTTCCCATAGTTAACGCTTATCCCTTTTTCAATGTCGCAGTGGTTTTTATTTTAGAACTCGAATGTAAATATTTGGGAAAGCTTAACGTCGAAGCTTAGCCACGAGTTATAACGACAGTTTCAGATAATGAAGTATATTAACAAGGTTAAAATAAGAGTTTAAGTATACGATTAAATTAACATCAATGATTAATGCAAAAATCCACACTTCTCTGTGCACGTTATATCTCATAATTTAATTTATGTTTAAATAAAAAGTGACGATATTTAAAAAAACCCTTTCTCCATTAAGTCCTTGATGCTCTATCTATAACCATTCTAGTGTTACTAATAATATCTACTATTTTACTAAAATAAACTCCCCTCCAAAAATTTTACGACCACAAATAGTTGAGAATTACGAAAACTAAAATGTATCTAAATAATAAAATTTAAAGCAAAGGAATTTTGTTTATTTCCTCACGTGGTTCAAAAATTAGCCTACGATGTTGAAACTTTGCTCCTATTTATATTTTAATGGTGACCCACTAGTGGCCGTGTAACATTGTTAATGGATGTCATAACAAAATTTTGTTCTAATTCAAAACTTTCCACTTTAATATTGTCAAACATTTAGTACGCATCATCTGCATGTGGTTTGATAAATTTTGTTTAAAAGCTTATTAGTTTCATTCTAATCATTTAAATTAAAGGGGGCTACTAAACTATGCTGATAGGAATTTCTCTAATTGAACGTGTTTTCTGCTCTCGCTCTCTTAGAGAAATGTTATAAAAGTTAAAATATGTCTATGAACTAATGCTCTTACTATAAATACGATTAGCCCAGAGCTCAGGACATGGTGCCTGTCGTTTAAAGAAGAGGTTACAAAGGTCTGGATTGATCGTCTAATTATAACATACGAAAAGGTCAGGTATACAATTTTTTCCAAATGTGAGAAATCATGTCTCCAATTAGTTTAGAGACCAACCACCGAAATACACCATGAAAGATTAAGTTTAGGGATCTCTATCAAACGTTTACATGTACCTATCCTGATTTGATACAAAAAATAATCCATTTAATGTGATATTTCTAAAATTAAGCCCCAGGTGTGAAAAACACGAAATCTGTCAGCAAATAATACTTCCAAATACATTTATTTCTATCAGTATGCGCCTAAGGTCACAATAATTAAATGTCTAGACGCATTTGACAGTAATATAGGACTAACGAGATGGGACATGGCTAGAAACTGAAAGTGGTTAGTTAGTCAGTGGCCAGTTGACACAGGTCCAAGATTCTGTCACGGATAACGGTAAACGGTATATGGTCACAACTCACAAAGTTAAAGTGCATCGCATCATCATTGTCAGCCGATGAATGTCCACTGCGAGACAGATGTCTTTTGTAAGGACTTCCAAACACTACCTACGAAGGAGCCACCGGTACCCGCCAGACGGATCTAGTGAGGGAACTCCCCTATCCGCCACCCGGGGACGCGCCCGATGGGAGAGCAGCCAACTCCGCACGGGATCCAGCCGCCCTGTCGTCGGTCTACGGTCAACCAACACTGAGTCATGTGGTACAGCACTGCCATGCCAGTACTTAGGGACGGTAACGTCCAGCTAAGAGCGAATGCTACGCCTATTGCAAATTCAGATTTGCGACTTGTTGAGCTATGTCAGTAACACTGTAAAAGATTTTACGATGTTTTCGGAAGGGCCCGAAAAGCAGAGATCAATATGGCGTCATTGTTATAACATTCACTGTCATTCAGTTTTACGCGTAGTTTTTGCAGATAGCGTTTCCTCGCGTTTTCTCGTGCATAATAAGGCGTCGATAGTATATATTACTCATCATGACTCTGGCTATCCTAGCTATATACAGCAAGAAATTTTCCAATCCAACGGACAGATTCATAGAATACCGCGTTTTAACTTATAAACAAACGCTTCTTTGAAATTGGACTAAATTGACCAAATTAGAAAACAAATTTCAGTTAAATATAACGTGCTTGCTTAATAAATCAACTGCTCCAGAAAGCTTGTCATATGTTCTTTCTAATCATACAAAAAAGTCACCTTAACGACTCCATTGTTGCCATCAACGTCGTATAATATTTTGTTTATGAAGATTTATTATGTTCCGGCCAAACTACCACCTGTCGTTTAACGAGTTGCGTTTAGAAAGAAAAGTATAAAACTGGATAGCACATCGTAAAGCGACGCAGCAACGAGGTCAAGGTGGTAATAGAATGAGGACGACTCCACTAATTACACTTCCACGTTCAAAACAACTAAGGTATGTATCGCTGAGGAATATTTTCGCATAACCGCATCTAAAAATAATGCGTGTTGCTATATCTCCTAAAACCAATCAAAAATCAATGAAAAACAGAACAAAAATGGGCTTAGAGAAATCACAAAAGGCTCTGGTTGTTTATTAGTTTGGTAGGTTTGGTTAATTTTTTCTGCACACATTCTTACGCGGAACAAATTTTGGTTGATATGATAACCAATTTAACATTGTAGCGTCAGCATCTCCCATGGATACTCTAGTTTTAGAGTTAAGTTGGAAACATATGTGTTTGCCGGGTGTATAAAACCATATAAATAAAAGCTATAACTGAATTCATTTATTAAAACCGATGTTTATTCCATTCAAACAAATTTAAATGATCAGTAGGTAATGATCGTCCGCGTCAAACTTTTAGCCCGCTCTGAAATTGCTTCACGCTCTGCGTTCAAAAGCCCCTTCTCTAGTGCGGATTAAAAGTTTGGCGAGATTTATATCACCAGCCTAGCAACATCTATTACGAATATATTTATCGATACGCTTAATGTGTTGTTGCCGGTAGTTATAATAATAAATTAATTATCAATAAAACACGCGGCTTGATTGAGCCAAGATATTTACATTGTATGAGATAGTATGACTCATTCAATAATATTAGGTATAAGTAGCATGCAGATGCCATCAATTTCGACTTAGGTATTCATAAATTCGTTCTACCCTTCAGTTTGTGGTTTAACGTATAAGTTATTCCCTTGGCAATATAAAATTAGGTATAAGTACTACTCACGATAAATCGATATAATAAACATTCATAAAATATATCCGAATGAATCTTGATAACATAATTACATAATTTTTCTTTCATCATCATCATTATCAGCCTATTAGAGGCCCACTACAGGGCCAGGCCTCCCTAGGACAGGGGATATGGAGCGTATACCCACCACGCTGCTCCAATGCGGATTGGCGGGCTTAGGGTGATATGTTTCATTTATTAACGATCACTATCAGATGTTGATGATAGTGACTGCCTCGTTGGTCTAGTGGTTAGCCTATTGGGCTTCGATCACGAGGTCCTGGTTTCGAATCCTGGGTCGGGACACGGAATAATTCTGAGCTTTTTCATTCTTCTATGAAATTCTCAGTACATTCCAAGCCCGGAGTCGGGAAGTTGGTGGTGTTACACCCCCGTGCCTCGGAGAGCACGTTAAGCCGTCGGTCCCGGTCACTATCAATTTTTCTTTACTTAACATTAATTATTCTTTATTTTTTGAGCTAGGAGCAACTAACGGAAGAAACATGTATCGAGTACCTACACACAATTTTTGTATAGGAGCATATTACAATACAGGAAACTCAGTGCCCAATTGACCACCAATTTTGTCACCAAATAAATAAACAACGTTTTGTCTCTTTTGAAAATTTTACTTTAATTTTACCAATTAGAATAAATATCACCATTTATTCTAATTGGTAAAATATCAGATCGCATGGAAGGCAAGGCTATCTCTACAAGACTTACCTAAACACATTCTAACTCTTATAAAGTATTAGTGTTCTACGCTAAATCCTTATCTAAAAAAACTACTCTTTAAGTATGGTTAATAAAGCAACATAGAAAGTCTTTTTATATTATTACTATAAAAAATGTAGGTTATTTTTCTACGTACGTATACCATAAAGGCCGCTTTGATAAATAATGCAATTAACGTCTCAAACAATACATGATATGCATATTATCTGGTGTAAATTATGTAAATTAGTAAAGCAGACAAGTACACCTGTTCTTTGATGGAGACCTATTCGCATGTTATATTAATTAACTAGATATACGGCGTCTATGAAGAGCAAGACGTGACGCACTGAACCTATCATTTTGCGCTTATTCAAAGCCAAACATAGTGGTGACAATTAATAAATAAATACCAATATCATCATCATTACCAGCTTATTAGCGGCCCACTATAGGGCCAGTCCTCCCTGCTCATAGGAGAGAGGATATGCAGCGTAGACCCACCACGCTATCCTAATGCGGGTTGGCGGGCATAGGGTGATATTTAATTTGTTAACGATCACTATCAGATGTTGATGATAGTGACAGGGACCAACGTAACGTGCTCTCCGAGGCAGGGGTGTATCACCACCAAATTTCCAACTCAGGACTTGAACCCAGGACCTCGTGATCGAAGCCACATAGACTAACCACCAGACCAACAAGGCAGTATAACTACTAGATCAACGAGGCTGTCAAATAAATAAATACTATAGGACCGTAATATTTAAGTACCTACATAAGTATCGTTGCTGTTATAACTTCTTCAGTTCTAAGATCACGCTGCTATAGACACAAAAACGTTAAATTATGCGTCCTAAGTTCGACGAATCAAAAAAATTCGGTTGTAAGCGTCATCAGGAGATATGTGAGCTTAGCAGCCCTGCTAGAAGAGAGCCTTAGAAGAACAAGATGAAGGAACGGCTGTCTAAAGACACCTATGATATTCAGTCCTTGGCTTAGAGAAGCGTAAGATTCGACGGTACTTCTGGACTGCCTTAGGTCCTGTCACACGCTGCTAGAAACTGACGGTAATAAAATCTCAATAGTAGCAAAACTGTTAGCTTCAGAGCTTCAAAGAGCACGATATAGCCGCTCTTAATCTCTTAATTAACGCATCCATTAATTTGAACTATTTAACCAAGAGAATACTATTAAATAGACCGCAAGCCTTATTAATCATAGCAATGGAATGTGGACAAAAACATAGTTAAAATTCTACAAGTGGTTTACATATGAATTACACAACAACAGACAGTCAGTGCCAAAATTCTATTTGTGACAAACCGAGACGGGTATATTTAACTGCCGCCCATAAACTGCTCAACACTGTCCCGAACAGCGCAGAGACACAACAACAACATTGTTTGACGTACAAACCCCTTACTGTCTTCATCATCAGCTTATTTTTGACGGCCGATTGGCGCAGTGGGTAGTGACCCTGCCTCTGCGTCCTAGGCTGTGGGTTCGATTCCCACGTCTGGAAAAATGTTTGTGTGATGAGCATGGATATTTTCCAGTGTCTGGGTGTTTATCTATATATTGTAAGTATTTATGTATAGTATATATAAAAATATTCATCAGTTATGATAGTACCCGTAACACAAGCTACTTACGAGTACGTTTACTTTGGGGCTATATACATATAGCGATGTGTGTAATTGTCCTATATTTATTTACTTTTCTTTTTTTAAATCATTACATCACAGGATCAGCTCCTTTCCTTAGACTTGAGAATTAGACGTGGCACGCTCGTCCTAATGGCTGGTTCATTGGTGGGCTTCTTCCTTATAAGGGAAAAGAGAGACAATATTTTTTAAATATTTTGAAAACCGCAATAATTTCTAAAATAATTCAAATACCGTCTGGCAGTCAAATGTATGAAATAAAAAACCGTCTCTAGATAAATGGCTGAACAAATAGCTTGTCTGCAGAAGAGAAGTCATCGCACCGATCGTCTCCCACACAACGCGTTCAAACGGGGGATAGTCAGCGATCGTATTTCTAAAACATCGCCGATTTAATTACACAACGTGCACCGACGTCTTTTACCGAGAATAATAATGAGATTGTTTGCGATTCCTCAAAACAAACATTCCGTTCTTATGTACGACAGAGTTGCCTACATCACAACACGTATACATAACACGCCGACGCCCGCTGCATAAATAGATACATTGAAATCCGCTACTTTTAATAATACATAGAGCAGTCATTAAAACCCGTGACGGCGCAGTGGTATGCGCAGTGGATTTATATGACGGAGGTCCTGGGATAATTTCCCGGCTGGGACAAATAAGATTTTCTAAATTGGTCCAACTGGCTGGTGGAACGCTTCAGCCGTGGCTAGTTACCACCCTACCGACAAAGACATACCGCCAAGCGATTTAGTGTTCCGGTACGATATCGTGTAGAGTCCGAAACGGGTCAGGTTTTCATCCTTCTCCTAAGTGCTTCCATCTAAGATAGAATCACCACTTACCATCAGGTGTGATTGCAGTCAAGGGCTAACATGTAATGGAAAAGAAGAAAGAATAAAAATAAAACATATTTTAACGTTTGCAGTCACGACCTACTTTTGATCTGACAAAACATCATGTCAATAAAGACACATGCCATTGCGCTGATTTTTTATAAAAGCCCATTACAAGTTCTTGCCTTTGTCTTATATATTTGAAGATTAGAACCACCATCCTGCTCAACGTTGGTGAGCTTAGAGTGATAATGTTCGACACTGTAATGATCACTGTCAGATATTAACGATAAGTGCCGGGTCCGACAGCTTAAAGTGCGCTATCTTACATACACAACACACCAACGCCAATTGCAATACATTTTCTTGGATGCGAACTTAGATACTTTTAATAATACATTGGTCCGTTATCAGAAACCGTGGAAATGTACGCAATCACGGTCTATTTATGAAATGACAAAACATGATGTCGATGAAGAAATATCTAATTGAGCCGAAATTTGTTAAGTCTTTCCTAAAATATTTGAATATTAGACTCTCTACCCTGCTCCAATGTTGGTGAGCATAGGGTGATAATGTTTGGCTCTGTAATGATCACTATCAGATATTAATGATACATACATCTTTATATGCTGCCTCCGTGGCGCTGTGGTATGCGCGGTGGATTTATATGACGGAGGTCCTGGGTTCGATTCCCGGCGGGGCAGATTGAGATTTTTCTAAATTTGTCATGGTCTGGCTGGTGGGAGGCTATCGCCGTGGCTAGTTACCACCCTACCGACAAAGACGTATCGCCAAGCGATTTAGCGTTCCGGTACGATGTCGTGTAGAAACCGAAAGGGGTGTGGATTTTCGTCCCACTCCTAACAAGTTAGCCCGCTTTCATCTTAGACTGCACCATCACTTAACATCAGGTGTGATAGCAGTCAAGGGCCAACTTGTAGTCGATAAAAAAAAAAATATATGCAACGCCCATTTAATAAACAGGTACATTTTCACGGATGGGAAATTCGCTTCTTTTAATACGTCATCAAAACGCGTGAAAACGTACGCAGTCACGGCCTATTTATGATCTGACAAAACATCATGTCAATGAAGAAACATGTTATTGCGCTGAACAGTGGCTTCTGTTGTTGCGTATTTCATTCCGTAAACGAGAAGGGAAAACATTCACGTTTCTAGTAACAGATTACTGTCAGTGCAGGGTAGTAAAGCTTCACGTGAAACCAAACAAAACCTGACGAGAGCGAAAAACAAATATTTGCATAAAAGCTGTGGAATTTTGTGTATGAGAAAAAATGTTATATAATGGATATGACTGTTTTTTAATCAAAACGGCTAGTTTCTGTAAGAGAAGCTCGTCGGGTCAGTTTGTCTAAGAAAATATTAGCGCTGTGTTTTGGCCGGAAAACTTCGTTGTTTTGTGGTCGGCAGGATATGCTAATTAAATAATTACAGGCTATGCCTCGGATTGATAGAAAATATTTAGTACGTATATATTTCTAAATGTATAATATCAATTTTGAACTAGGTGGTGTGCCGGTAACATCTCATAACTTGAGGAGCTAATTTAACCAAACGCCTCAATATCATAAATTATTGTTACAAAGTCAAACGCACCACCCACATTGTAGCAGCGGGTAGATTTAAGCTCCAAATTCCTTTTACTAGTCTATGCCCTTTAGGCTTTAGTAAACCATTAATATGCTCAAGGCATCGATGACGAAAATCAACAACAAAAATAGACAAGTAATAAAAATGATCTTCAATAGCAGCATCACAGAGAACGGTCAGGTCATTATCGGCTGCAACATCGCCTGACATTGGGAGCAGCGCGCACCGCCACCTGCCACAACATTGCTGCGAGCCGTCACAACAACCTGACTGAAGTGCGATACACTCCCAGCACATAGTTTGAAGGCGCATTAAACGAACTACGAACTAGGAAAACGAACGCGCAAGAACGCTTATTCTGTCCCCACTCTCACATTCTTTTAGCATAATCAGTGATAGAGCATTTTCTCGCTATTCCAACTGCGTTCACGATGATTCTTTGGAATATTCTAAGAATACTCGCTGAATAGCGATACAAGCCGACCACATATGAAGACCCATTAACCTTAAACAACCAAATAAAATATTCAAATTTTTTTCATGTAAAGATACTAAACGACTAGAGATAGAACATTCCATCGCTCTGCGTTCTAGGTAATATTCTAATGCTCCCTCGATACAAACAGCAACAGAGTTAGCTAGCTGCTGTACTTGCTTAAAGTTGATCAGAGCGTTCTTTTTTTGTGAAATGAAAGCGTATTCTTTTTATTTTTGATATTGGTTGATATTATTTTGGTGTCAGCAAAAGATTACTCTTGTTGTAGATATAGCTCTTTTTCAGAAGCAGAATTAATTAATTTAGCCTTCTTTTCACCTTCATAACTATCTATTTGTTTTAATATCACTCAATTAGTGGAACCGGTGCACTTAGTAATACAGATTCCATTTTTATTAACACTTAAATTATGTTATGTTATGTTATATGTTCTTCGACTACAAACTTTTTTTATTTATTACAAGCTAGCCCTTGACTGCAATCAAAACCTCACAGCACCTAGTGGTAAGTGGTGATACAATTTAAGCGAGCTAACTTGTAAAGCGTAGAAAATATTCACGCGCCTTCGATTTCGATTGGCGCTATGTCTTTGTCGGTAGGGTGGTAACTAGCCACGTCTGAAAAAAATCACAAGTCTGGGTATTGTTTGTATGTTCGTTTTATATAATTGAGATGAATTATAACATCAAATGCGTTCATAAACCGGCTAGCTCGTAAATAAAAGCTGTTACACTAACCCAATGACAAATGACCAGACAAATGTCTGGATTAGAATTAAAATAACTATCATGTTATGAAAATATTCTGTGGTCGACAAACTCGATCAAGGTCCTTACAAACTTAGACCTTCAATGACGCAACTGTAACTACTGACTACCTACCTAACCGCCTGTTGGGTCGTTTTGAATAAGAACTAATATTGTTTAGTTACGTCAGAATGAGGGTAATGTTTTTAACTTTTACACCTGATATTAGAGCGGTTTCCACACTTGGAACATCGCTACATATTAAAACTGATCTGATAAGGGATTAATTATTATTATTAAATAAGGGTCAGACGACCTCCGTGGCGCAGTGGTATGCGCGGTGGATTTATAAGACGGAGGTCCTGGGTTCGATGGGTGGGGCAGATTGAGATTTTTCTTAATTTGTCTTGGTCTGGCTGGTGGGAGGCTTTCGGCGTGACTAGTTACAACCCTACCGACAAAGACGAACCGCCAAGCGATTTAGCGTTCCGGTACGATGTCGTGTAGAAACCGATAGGGGTTTGGATTTCATCCTACTCCTAACAAGTTAGCCCGCTTTCATCTTAGATTGCATCATCACTTAACATCAAGTGATAGCAGTCAAGGGTCAACTTGTAGTCGATAAAATAAAAAATAAAATAAGGGATTCTTTAATAATAATAATTATTATTTTTTAATTTTAATCATCCGAAGTGTTAATTAACATCGGATTACCAATTCCGATTTTTTTTTTTTGTAAACGCAGTATTCCAACGAACAAAATTTAAAAAAAATCAATTTCTTTTGGAAATTGTTTTGTAATCTTACGGACGGCAATTTAGTTTATTATAATATACTAGCGGATTCAGAGATTAGCCGGAACAAACATGCAAACAGACTAATAGTATAAAATAGAAGAAGACAATGATCAACAAGCTCATGAATGAGAACTCTGTATGTGTGACTCTAGTCGGGCGTATTCTGACAAATATCACGTGACTTTTTATTCTGATTCAAGACAACTAATCGTTTATTAAAATAATATAAGCGAATAAACGACAATTCCTTGAGGCAATAACGAAATTTTCATGCACTGAAAACATCAACAATCCCCAGGTGAAACCCTCTAGAGTCTAGACCAAAGAGGCGTAGTACCGATCGATACAGTAACACGCGCAGACCAATTAAATAATATCTCTTTGATGTCAATGAAGCGCTATCGCTTATAACGTACGATACGAATATTCTAACCAAATGGTCATAATTCAAAACAAGTGTGCAAGAGGTGAATCGCGCCGGTGCCCTAATTATGCAAGAGACAAGTATGCGATGCGAGGAAATGCGCGGCATTTGTTTACGATCCTTCAGTTGCATAAGGCGTCTCATGCTGGGGCGTCCTGCGCCTCTATTTATATTCACTTTCATCCTATGCCCTGTTGCGTGCATTGCGCATTAACAATGAGGCACTGCTGACCTAAAGAAATTATAACATTGCTTTTAAATATGTGCTAAGAGGCGCCCGCGGTTTCACTCGCGTAAATCACGTTTACGTGGAAACTTCGGGATATATTTGGGTTATGTTTTATTCTGAAATGTAAGCAATATTATTATGAAGTCTCATAGAAATCCATTTAGTAGTTTTTGCGTGAAAGAGTAACAAACATACACACATACATACAAATTTACCCCTATATAAAATTTGTAAGGTTCGACATCACATATTTAGAAGAAGAAGAAGAAGAAGAAAATCTTTATTGCACACATAATACATAGACAATCACACAGTAAAAAATAAAAATAAAATAACAAACATGAATGCATGCAAAGGCGGCCTTATTGCTTGGAGCAATCTCTTACAGGCAACCCTTGATGATAGGAATTATGCAAGTGAAAGCGGAAATGGTGCAAGACAGAATAAATCATTCAGATAAATAATATATATTCACACAATACATATATATAAATAAAATAAATAAATAAAAAAATAAAAAAATAAAATAAAAAATAAATAAAATAAATAAAAAAAAATAAAAATAAAAAAAATAAAAAAAATAAAAATTTTTAATTTATTTTATTTATTATATATATATATATATATATATATATATATATATATATATATATACACATATATTATACTAAATATTTAACGATAGATAGAATTTTTTGAGACGATGCTTAAATATAGGCAGAGAACTACTTTGTCGAATCTCTGACGGCAAATTGTTCCACATCACTGTCGACATCGAAGTAAATGATTGACTGTAAAACTTTGATCTACAGACTGGAAGCAACAAACGATTATCGTGGCGAGAGCGAAGATTAAGCTGGTCTACGTCAGAAATGAAGCGAAAACGGCTTTTGAGATAAGGAGGATATGAAGAATTATAAATGATTGAATATAAGAGACAGAGAAGGCGATAGTTACGGCGCAATCTAATTGGTAACCATTTAAGCTGAGCTCGATATTCGGACACATGGTCAAACTTTCGCAGACCAAAAATAAATCTAATACATAAATTTTGAAGGC